>JAKSZU010000001.1:74705298-75305298 GCA_026018925.1 Tupaia tana
AAAACTCACACCGGGCACGTGTGCATGCGTGCCCAAGATCCCGAGAGGAGAATGGAGGAGAAGGGATTGCGGCATGACCATCCCCCCCTGGGTGGTGATTTTTCTCTTTCTGTCTCTCTGTCTCTCTCTGTCTGTCTGGCGAGCGCACGCGCCCTATAGCGAAAACCTCTCAAAAAAAAAAAAAGTTTCTGAGGAGGACCAGCAGGTGGCATGGCAGTTAAGGGTGCTAGACTCTCATGTGACCAACTGTGGTTCGAGTCCCGGACCTGGTGGCTTGCTTTCTCACTTTCCCTCTCTCTCTTTCTCTTGCTTTCTCACTCTATCCCTCTCTGGTAAAATTTAAATAAATAAATGAATGAATAAATAAAGTTAAATTTTAAAAAATTCTTAAAAATAAAGTTTCTGAGGATAGGTCCAGCCACAGTGGTGCAGGGGGTAGGGCTCCACTGCACAATACTGGAGCCATAAGGGAGGGCCACTTTTGGATCCAGGGTCAACCTGGACATGCTGGGGGTGCTGTGGGGCGTCTGTGGCCCTGGCTAGCTGGGAGCCACAGGAAGGATCACAGCATGGCAAGACCCTGTCAAACAGCAGACCGTTCTGGTGACACAAGACAGTAGCCAAAGCCAGCCCCCCCCCCCACCTCCCATAAAGCCATTGCCTCATGAAGACATCCCACCCCCATGTTTGCCTCATCATGAGGACGGGAGCTCATTACAATGACTCCCTTCTGTTAAGTGTTACCAAAGGCGAAGATACTGAGCTTTTGATACACCCGTGATCAGACGCTGTGATCTTTAGTCATTCAGAGATCATAGCATAACTTTAAAATGAGGCAAGCTGTCATTGGACTATGTACACCTTAAAACATTACCCTGGGAGAGCAAACAATTTTCCCTAAATGCTTCCTGATTACCCATTCTCTGGATCTCCCTTATCTCCTCTGTCTGAAGACAGACTGCCAGCGAAGGCACTCCCAGCATGGCTTCACAGCCAACAGGACAGCATAAATCAATTTTACAGCAGTGATTATAATGAGGGGAAGGAAAGCTACATGCCTCTTTGTTCTCTCTCCACCACCCTGAGCCTTGAAATCTTATCATCCTCCTCCGATAACACTGGCATGGCCTTCCATCAGCTGTCACTGTGCCTGCAAGAGAGCAGCCTTGGAGATGGGGAAGGAAAGAGAGGTGCGCTGCCTCTCACGGGCCGGGAGGGGAATACTAAGACCCCCTTCCTTTCACTACCTATCTGGTGCTTGGAACTCTAAAGTTTGCCTTTGAAAAATGTCCTAAGCTGATTGCATGTTACAAATTTTGGACTATAGGGGGAAATCCAGATAGATTATTTCATTGAAGACCTGAGAAAGAGCAAGAAAGGCACTTAGAGGTCTGGGCAATTTGGAGGCCAACCTACTTCCCAAGTGTCCTGCCAGTAAGGACCTGTCTGTGGCTCCATCTGCATTGTGGCTCCCTCTTGGACAGGATTGATCTCGGCCACCTCAGCGAGAAGGGCATTTGCAGGTAAGGGGAATGGGACTGGCCCCCCAAACTGCACATCTTCCCATGGGAAAGAAGGCACAGCACATTAAGAGGACATAGCAAAGGACCTGAGTAGGAGACGAAAATCACACGTAGTTGCATTAAAGTTTTCAGCTGTTGCTTAACATGATTTTTTTGGATAAGAACACATTAAATCAAATATGTGTGCATAGAGAGGTGCCCAGCAAGTAGGCTTCAATCATATTTTAAGCCCAATTTACCAAAACCTCACAAATGTTCACTCTTCTTGAGCTGCCTCTGACTTAATCAGGATCCCATGACTAGCAGGTACAGTTACATTATGTTTAAGAAAGGCAAATTCTTACTCAGGAGGAAAACAGATAATCTATGACCACACGATCAGCACCCACTCTGCACATCCTTCAGGCCCACAGTCCGGTTCTCCAAGGCAGAGGGAGCGGCTTTGGGGATTCTTCCTCTTACCTTGCTTTGTCTCCTTCAGTGCTTTCGCTGCTCACGTCCAGCGCTGCTGCAAGGAACAAGCAAAAAAGCAGAATGGTGACAGCCCGACACCTGAGGCTCTTGGCCTGCACCAGCCCGCTGGGACCGCCTGGGACATAAGAGTCCAGGCATTATTTTCCACTCACTCAACTCCTGGCCAGAGGAGGAAGGGCCTTACCTGCCATTGTTCAACCCAACCAAAGACGAGACTAAACCTGGGGAAGTCCTGCTCCCAAGGAAAAGGACTAGAAGAGATAAATAATTAATAATTCATCAGAACCTGCAGCAGATGGTAAGTGTGAGGCCTGGAGGAAGAACAAAAAGAAACCCTAAACTGAAAGTGCCCAGTGGATTTCGAAGGATACTTAGAGAGGGCAAGTTCATGGTCGTGGGCTGGGAACTGGAGCTCTCTTTCCCAACATGAGTTCGGGTTTTAGAAAAAACATGCCTTGGATGCCAAAAAATCTCAAGGGGACAATTTCTGGTAGGGAACTTGCCCCCTTTGGAGACTGATCACCCTGGTTTCTGCAGCTGGCTTGACACGCGAGTCAGTTCTGAGAAGCCCAACCGTGTTCTTCCCGGTTTTCTTGGCCCCATTCCTCAGAAATTTCCTTTACTTTTTCAGAAAAGTTTACTGTTATAAGCGCAATTAAAACTCACCTAGCACCATTCACTGATTCTTTTGTCCATTTATCCTTCTCTCAACAAATATTTATGAAGCTTCTTCCTGTTCTGAGATCTGTGTCAAAACACTGGGACTGAAAAAAAAAAAAAAATAGACCTGGTGTGTTTCCGTACCGGGCTGCCGTAACGTGGCATTGACTGTTGGTCTATACTGGGGGCCGCCGCAGCAGCATCTGCAGTTCAAGCTTCTTCCTGACACCCCACACACCCAGCAGCCCACTCAACATCTCTCTGATAACCCTCATGCTGTCTAGTAGACATCTAAACGTAACTTGTCCAAAACAAGCCTCCAAACCTCTTTCCACAGCCTTGTCTACTTCAGTTCATGTCTGTAAGGTTCGCTCCTTCTGCAGGTTCTCAAGGGAGAATCTAAATGTCCTGGGCCACTCTCCTGTATCCTAGTGGTTGCAACAACCTCGGGAGTCCCTTGGTCTTGCAGATCCATCACTCCAGCGTCTGCCTCTACTCTCACATCGCCTTCTTCTCTTTTTTTTTTTTCTTTTCTTTTCTTTTTTTTTTTTTTTTTTGGAGAGGTTTTTGCTATAGGGCATGTGCGCTCGTCAGAAAGACAGAGAGAGACAGAGAGACAGAGAGACAGAAAGCGAGAAATCACCTCCCAGGGGGGATGGTCACACCGCAATCCCTTCTACTCCATTCTCCTCTCGGGATCTTGAGCACGCACGCACACGCACCCGGCGTGAGTTTAAGCCGTCGGGTCTGAGACTCGAACTGCGGTCAGCTACGTGGGAGTCCAGTGACATAGCCATAAAGCTAACTGCTGGTCCCCACATTGCCTTCTTCTCTATGGTTCTGGGTGGTCCCCCCACCCCATTTTCATTTTATTTTAATTGCCAGAGGGTGTATGTGCTTGTTCCAGAGAGACAGAGAGAGAGGAGAGGGAGAAAGCACACCCACAATAGGACTTGGTCATTCATAACCCCTTCTTGTCCATCTTTCCATCCTGTCAGGATTTTGAACATGCATGAGCACACACCAGGCATGTTTATCAAGTCACTGGGTCCAGGATTTAAACAGCAGTTGGCTTTGTGTGACCCTGTTCCATTTACCACTAGGCCAGTTTCTGGGTGTTTCAACATCCACTGCTCTTCTTATAAGAATATCAGTCGTTGCATTTAGGACCCACCCTAAATCTAGTATGATCTCATCTGAAATCCTTAATTTAATTATATATGCAAGACCCTTTTTCCAAATAAAGTCTTATTCATAGATACAAAGGTTAAGAGTTGGGCGTAGCTTGTAGACTCCACTTTTCAACCTGTGATCATGTTGAAACACAAACCAGATCATGTCCTTCCTCTGCTCAAAATCCTCCAAAGATTGCCATTTCACACCATGTGAAAAGTATAACTTCTACACAAACTGCCCACTTCGCCTCTTAGTTTCCCCCCTCCTGCCACTCTCATACTTCTGACACCACTGAAGCTACTCCGTTCCTCAGTGCACCACGCACATGCCAGCCTCAGGCCCTTGCACCCGCTGTCCCTCTAAATGAAACATTCTCCATCCAGATACTGCCATGGCTTATTCTTAGATTCTTCAGATCTTTCCTCAAAGTCACAGCTTCCTTGGACGGCACTGTATAAAACGGAGCTCTCATCCTCATTTCCTATTCTATTCTTCACCATAGCACCCAACAACATATCACAGATTTTAATTTTTATTACTTTATTTTCTGTCTCCTGCCATTAAGATGTAATCTCCATGAAGACAAGCTCTTTTTGCCAATCTCATTCACTGCTATACCTAAAATACTTAGAATAATGTCTGGCACCCATAAGGCCTCAGTAATTATTTCTTAAAGTACGGTGTATACACTTGGAATGGCACAAAATAGAATTTATTAACGTTCCTGTGCTGGCAATGCACAATACCAGAGCAGCAATAAAAATAACAACTGCTGAGCAACAGGTGGTGTGGTGGTTAAGGCAGCTGGATCCCACATGGCCAACTGTGCAGTTCAAGTCCCAGCCCTGGTGGCTCCAGAAATACTCTGGGTATATGTATGAACATGCCCAAAATCCTGAGAAGAGAATGAAGGAGAAGGGATTGTAGTGTGGCCATCCCCTGGAGGGAAGGGGATTTCTCACTTCTCCCTCTTTCTCTCTCTCTCTCCAGTGAGCACACTTACCTTATAGCAAAAACAACAACAACAACAAAAAAAAACCCCAAGTGTATCTGTGATGAAAACATGACTTTGCATCTTACTGTTTCTGACTCGTTTTACCCCATGACATCTGATACTACCAATCAGAATACATAATTACTTGCTAATGGAGTAAAACAGTATAAAATTCTGTTGTAATATACATAATAAAACCCCCTCAACTTTGACCCATAGCAATAGAGGAAAGACTGCATTCTTTCTATCCTTTCTGAAAAAAATGTTACAAAACTTTTGCCATAGAGAAAGGCAATGAAAGTATTCCTTAAAAAATTTTATGAACAAAGTACTTTAGACATATGTCAAGAGGTTAATTAATAAGAAAATTATGTTACTTTTCTGGATTATTTTACTTTGGTAGTATCTATCAACTTTTTTCCTTTAAAGTTTTGTTGCTGCTGTTGTTGTTTTGTAATAGGGTGCATGCACTTGCTGGAGAGACAGAGACAGTGAAAAGGAAAGTGAGAAATCACCCCTAGGGGGATGGCCACACTGCAATCCTTTCTCCTCCAGTTTCCTCCTGGGACTTTGGACACACACGCACACTCATCCAGCCTGATTTTTGAACTGCCAAGTCGGGGACTCCAACTGAATCTGCCTTGTGGGAGTCCACCACACCACCTTCTGGCCTTATCTGTCAGCTTTTTGAATGTTTTTTATGGACTACCTTGTTGAGGTACTATGTGACATATTTAGAGTGCACAATTTGGTAAGTTTTGACATCTCTATACACTCATGAAATCCTCACTTTCAAGATAATGAACTACATTACAATCAAGATTGTGAACATGGCCATCATCCGCAAAACTTTCCTTTGGGACTGGCTCCTTAGCACAGTGGTTAAGTGCCATGCAGAAGCCAGATCCCCCATGTTCCACCACAGGCCAAATCCAGGCCTCAGCTGGAGTAATAAAGGAAAAAGAATTGCTATGTGACCAGGCCCTGTTGGGAGTGGGGGAGTGCACGCTTTTTCTCTCTCTCTCTTTTACCGTCTGGTGTGCACATTTGCCCTGTGGCATTAAAAAAGAGACAGAGAGGGACAGCAGTTAGCGTAATGGCTATGTCGCTGGGCTCCCATGTAGTCGACCGCAGTTCTAGTCCCAGACTCGGTGGCTTAAAACTCACACCGGGCATGTGTGCGTGCATGCCCAAGATCCCTAGAGGGGAAAGGAGGAGAAGGGATTGTGGCGTGGCCATCCCCCCTGGGGAGTGGTTTCTCACTTTCTGTCTCTTTGTCTCTATCTGTCTGTCTAGCGAGCACACATGCCCTGTGGTAAAAACCTCTCCAAAAAAAAAAAAAGCGAAACAGAAACTTCCCTTGAGATTCTTTAAAACCCTCTATAACCGTTTCTTACTCCTCTCTTTGATAGGTATGATTTCATTTTCATTTGGTTTAAAACACTTCCTAATTTTTCTTAGAATACCTCTTAAAGGTATATATGTATGTATGTGTGTTACAGGGTTATAACACAAGGTATGTATGTATGTATGTATGTGTTTTGTTATAAGGTGTGTGCACTCATCAGAGAAACAGAGAAAGACAGAGACAGAAAACAAAAAATCAACACCCCCCCCCCCCAAGGGAAATGGCCACACTGCAATCCCTTTTCCTCTGTTCTCCTCTTGGGATTCTGGGCACCCATGCACATGTGCCTAGCATGAGTTTTAAGCTGCCAAGTCCAGGACTCGAACCATGGTCAAGTGGGAATTCAGCAACATAGCCATTACACCATCTGCTGGCCACTAAAGGTATATTCTTTCATTTATAAAGATTTGGAAATTTTTCTTTCATTGTTTTCTTACTTAATTCTATTATGGTCAGAAAATATTTGTGTGATTTAACTCCTTTAAAATTTATTGTTCTATGCTACAGAATACAGTTTACCTTGGAATACAGACTGTGAAAAGAATGCGTATTGTTCTGTTAGTATATGGAGTGTTTTCTAAATGTCAATTAGGTCAAATTGGTTGACAGTGCTGATCAAGTCTTCTATATCTTTACTTATTTTCCTATTTTCTCTATTCTATTGATTTTTGAGTTAGGAGTCTTAATGTCTCCAGCTGTAATAGGAGATGTGTCTATTTCTTTTTGCATTTATATTAGCTTTCACTTTATATATTTTAAAGCTTTGTTATTAGATGCTTAGACATTTAGGATTTTTATGCCCACTTGATGAACTGACATCTTCATCTTTAGGAAATAAGATTCTTTATCCCTGGTAATACTCTTTCCTCTGAATTCTATTTTGTCAGATATTAATATAGCCTCTACAGTTTTATTTTGTTTAGTATAAACATGATTAAGCTTTTTTCATCCTTCTACATTTGTTTGTGTCTTTAAAGTGCGTTTCTTGTAGGCAATGTATAATTACTTCTCATATCATTCAATTTGACAGGCTCTGGCTTTTAATTGCAGACTTTAGACTATTAGAGTTAATGTGATTACTAATAGTTGGATTTAAGTCTATCATCTTATTATTTGTTTTCTATCTGTTCTTTGTTCCTTTTCCATATTTTTCTGCTTCTTTCTGAATTGAGTACTTTTAATAATTTCACTTTATCTCTTTTGTTGGCTTATTAATTATTATGCTTTGTTTTCTTATTTTAGCAACTGCTTTTAGGAGTTAAATTATGTATCTTGAACTTACCCTAATATACCCTCAAGTGATAACATATCACTTTATGTAGGCTATAAGAGCCTTTTATTAGTATATTTCCAATTAGTCCCTCTAGGTTTGTATACTATAGGTTGCTATGAATATTGTTAAAAACTCACAATTAATTATTATTTTTGGTTAAACAGTGAAGTTATCTTTTTTACACAGCTTAATTGAGACATATCCTGCATGTTATACAATTTACCCTTTTAAATTACATGTTAATGGTTTTTACTATATTTTAAGGTTATGCAACCATCATCTCACCCAAAATAAAAATCCTATACTCTTTCACTAATAACCCCAGCTGTGGTTTAGATAATGGCTTATCTTCCAAAATTTCATGTTTTGTAACTTTGTCCCTAATGTAGTGACTACTGTCCTTTGTTCCCTGATATCCACTGTCCCTAAAAGCATTGTTTCACATATTTTGTCTATTTTTTTTTTACTGTTTGTTTTTTGATGTTGTTATTAATTGTATCAGGTAAGAATAAAATGTAACCCTTGTTACTCCATCTTAGCCAAAAGTGTAACACTCTGTCAGCTCTAAAAATTCCTAATTTGTGCCCCAGCCTTGATGGCACAGACAGTAGTGAACTGAAGCCCCCTGGCTAACCACAGGTTCAAACCCTGAGTCAACCTGAAAACATGCTGAGTGCTGAAGATCCTGACAAGCTGGAGGCCTGTGGGAAGGCCATCAAAACATATCAGGACCTGTCAAGAGTGCCTCCCCACCTGCATGCACATGTTCTTTCATGAATACAATACTTTTAAAGTTGTTTTTATTGTTACGATTTCTCATTCTAAATATTCACTTTTCTACTTATTTTTTATTTATGATTTTTTTTTAAGAGGCCCTCAATCTTCAGTTCCATACTCAAGCTCTTGAGCTGAACCAGCTGGGTTACAATTCTGCCTTTACCACATACTCGCACTGTGACCTGGTTCAGATTCTGTACCTCAGTTTCTTTACCTATGAAGCCAGGATAATAATAGGACCTACCTCATGATATTGTGTATTAAATTAATTATTATACATGAACTACTTGGAAAAGGACCTGGAACATAAAAACCACTCTATACATGTCAGTTATCATTCCTATTTGAGCATCACCCATGTTTAGGAGGTACCATCAATTACAGAATCACTCAGAGAGAGCATGAAGTCATTCAGATTCATGAATAATTGAAACACTTCAAGGAAAGACTTGCCATGAAAGACTTCCACATAAGTGATGAGAACAATGGAAGAGTAGAACACATGGGAAGTCACGCAGTACTCAAAGAACAAGAACCAAAAGAACGTGGTGTACTAGAAAACTAAGGAGGCAAACTCCCGAAGGAGGGAGCAGTTAACAGATGCTATGCCATCGAAGACCGAAACAAGGACTTAAAAATTACTCCTTGAGGGACCAGCAGTTGGCATAATGGCTATGTCGCTGGACTCCCATGTAGCCGACCGTGGTCCAAGTCCCAGACCCGGTGGCTTAAACTCACACCGGGCACATGTGTGTACGTGCCCAAGATCCCGAGAGGAGAATGGAGGAGAAGGGATTGCAGCGTGGCCATCCCCACTGAGGGGTGATTTCTTACTTTCTGTCTCTCTGTCTCTCTCTGTCTTTCTGGCTAGCACATGCACCCTATAGCAAAAACCATTTCCCTCACAAAAAAAAAGAAAGAAAGAAAAAATTACCCCCCAATTTAGCAATATAGCAGTCATGATTGATGTTATAAAATGAGTATGAACTGGAACCAGCAGTTAGCGTAATGGCTATGTCGCTGGACTCCCACGTAGTCGACCGCGGTTCGCGTCCCAGACCCAGTGGCTTAAAACTCACGCCGGGCGCGTATGCGTGCGTGCCCAAGATCCCGAGAGGAGAATGGAGGAGAAGGGATTGCGGCGTGACCATCCCCCCGGGGGGTGATTTCTCGCTTTCTGTCTCTATGTCTCTCTCTGTCTGTCTGGAGAGCGCACACGCCCTATAGCGAGAAAAAAAAAAAAACTCTCTAAAATTAATATGAACAAGCTATACCACATATGTCAATAATGAGTATTAAATTAGATCACGCATGCTAATCCCTTAGCACGTTACTTGGGTACATGTTAAACATTAAAAAATATAAGAAATTTATATTGCTATTATCCTTATTAAGTAAGCTTGCCTTTTGTACCATTGGACTGAACCTTTATCCTACCCTAACACATAAATGTTGGGGCAGGTCTTCATTCTTTCTCTGGTCTTACTTTCTGTCTCAGTTTTCCATGGCTCATCATTACCCATACCCCAGGGCATAACAGTACAAGTTATGTCCTTCTGTCAAGCAAACACATACCAGACATACATGTACACAGCACACATATCACATACATACATACATACATCACAACCCTGGCTTTTCATCCATGGCAGTCATTCCTCCTACCCCTGACACTCCCCACCTTTTTTTTTATGAAAATAGCGTAGGTTTCTCCAACGATTAGCACTCCCTGAGGACTCAAACTAAGGCTAATCTTGGTTTACCAGCCCACATCCTGTCAAAGCAAGGAGAGATGCCTGGACCCCTCTAGCTTTTATAGTGAAAGATAGAACCCAGTTTTCTAGGGTCCAGCAAGTACTATGATGGTTAAGGTGCTGGGTTGACCGTGGTTTGAGTTCTGGACCTGGTGGCTTGATTTCTCATTTTCCTTCTCTGTCTCTCTGGTGACAGCATGTACCCTATAGCAAATTTAATAATAATAAATGAATAAATAAAAAATTAAAAAGAAGTCAAACCTGTCCCCCCCAAAAAAAGAAAGAAAGAAAAACAGTTTTTCATTAGGTTTCTCTCCAAATATTAAGAGAGACTCAGTTCTTGGTAGCCGAAGACCAATAGCCAAGGTGCCCCACACCCAGCCAATTCCAGGGGCCTAGGATGAAACCAAATCAAAATGATAATGGTTCTATTTTTTTTTTTTTTTTTTTGGAGAGGTTTTTCGCTATAGGGCACATGCGCTCACCAGAAAGACAGAGACAGGGAGACAGAAAGCAAGAAATCACCCTCCGGGGGGATGGCCACGCCGCAATCCCTTCTCCTCCATTCTCCTCTCAGGATCTTGGGCACGCATGCACACGCGCCCAGCGTGAGTTTTAAACCACAGGGTCCGGGACGCGAACTGCGATTGACTACGTGGGAGTCCAGAGACATAGCCATTACGCTAACTGCTAGTCCCTCAAAATGATAATGGTTCTAGCAGCCTTGGAATTTAGATCAATACCTTTAATTATATCGCTAAGTTCTCTTTTTAATTTGGGGAGGCCTCAAGTCCATTGGGTCACTTTTTGTAAGATCACATGGATTCCAGGTGAAAAACTAGCCCTTGTCTTTTGGATTCATTGCTAATGATTCATACTAATACTATTTTTGAATGTCTGTGTGAAGCCCCAAATTACACCTTTGAAAATGAGAAGTATAATTTGCACCAAGAGTCAACTGATTGAAACCCCAAACACACCTGTGTTCAAGCTGAAGGCTTGTCTGAACCTCGTGCCCTGAATCATTCTAGATGGCTAAGTCTCCCAGTACTTAAACGTTTAATCATTTAACACAAAACTTTAAACTGTTAGTGCTGTGAGACAAAATCTTTCTAAGAGGACCAGCAGATGGCATAATGGTTACGTTGCTGGACTCTCACGTAGTCGACCATGGTTCAAGTCCCAGACCTGGCAACTTAAACTCACACTGGGTGCGTGTGCATACGTGCCCAAGATCTCGAGATAACAGAGGAGAAGCGATTGTGGCATGGCCATCCCCTGGGGCAGGGGGATTTCTTGCTTTCTGTCTCTCTGTTTCTTTCTGTCTCTCTAGTGAGCGCATGCACCCTATAGCAAAAATCTAAAAAAAAAAAAAAAAAAATCGTTCTAAGCAAATACATTCCATTGGCCTAAACAAGGCAAAGTGAACATAAGTTTGCCTTTATTTAGAGACTAGAGGTCTTCAATACAAACATCAACCAACAGCCTAGTCTAGAATAAACTTGATTCTAAGAGTTAGTGAATCTTACTATAAACGAGCCCATTTGGTTTGAATTCTTGGGGCTACTGTAGTCGTTTTTCTGTCTCCCCTCTTGTTGGCACCTGTCATTTTCTGCTGCCCACATTTATTTTTTAGCTGCTTTTTATACCTGAGAGCTTAGACAACTTGTTAGGCTTATGTGTAAAGTTAGTGTAAAATGGGTTGTGACTGGAGCCCTAAGAGATTTCATATGTGAATAAACAAGCTGCTCTGATGCTTTTTATGAAAATAGGCAGGGTATAAATAAATAAAACAGATGAAACAGCTTGTAATGTCGGTTCTAGCTCCTCAGATGTTTCACTGGTTTATTTCGCTCTTTCTGCTTTGTGACTCATGGCGGCGCACCTCTGCAGTCCCGGCATCAGCTGGATTAGAAATAGTCGCTCGGATTAGCGACCAGTTGAAATACTTCAGACAAAAGACTTGCCACGGACTGTGGCAGGAGGCAGAAAGACCTAGAAAGACAGGACGGTGGGAGAAGGGGGTACAGAAAAGGGGCACAGAGACGTATTCAGTCACTCTGGAGTCTGCGTTTTGTCCTAAGCCCTTTGGTAAAACCGCCTTTTAACAGCCTCGTCATGGATTCCAGTCAGCAAGCCCTTCCGTGCCCATGCAACGATGTCCTCATTCCTTACAAAGAATCATCAAAAGCGTGAGTCTTGGGACCAGCAGCTAGCAATGGCTATGTCGCTGGACTCCCACGTAGTCGACCTAGTCGACCGCGGTTCCAGTCCCAGACCCGTGGCTTAAACTCACGCCGGGTGCGTGTGCGTGCGTGCCCAAGATCCCGAGAGGAGAATGGAGGAGAAGGGATTGCAGCGTGGCCATCCCCCTGGGGGGGGGGGGGGGTGATTTCTCGCTTTCTATCTCTCTGTCTCTGTCTTTCTGGCGAGCGCACGCGCCCTGTAGGAAAAACCTCTCAAAAAAAAAAAAAAAAAGCATGAGTCTTGCCCTGGCCCTGAAAACTTCATGCCCACGTTTGGCTTGAGCGGGCCATCGCCTATGAGGGGACCTCGGCTGTCAGGCGCGCACTCTGCCTGGAACTGGCTCCCAAGCAGGGCTTGCTCCCCTGCTGTCTCTCCCTGCAGCGCCCCATCAGCCCCCGCATTTCTCTGTGCCAGGAGAAAACCCCTGCCCTATGCTTCAGCATCACCCTGGGGAGCATTTTCAATGGGTGAGTGAGATTCCAACCACTTAATTCCTTAAACAGCAGAAATCTCAGCTGCTCCCGGGAGCCTGTGCGTTGGCGCAGAAAGAGCCCCGCGGCTTTCATCTCTCCAAGTCCCTGGGCACAGGATGGTGGGAGCACAGGATGGTGGAGGCACCGGTCAAGCCCTGCACCCAGGCACGTGGCCCTCCCCAGGCACGTGGCCCTCCCCAGGCACGTGGCTCTCCCCAGGCCCAGGGGGCCTCGGGAGAGGCAGAAGCTCGGTCCTCGCCCTAGGCTCCCTACTGAACTTGGTCTGGGCACCTCCTCCCAGCCTTTCCCTCGGAGCAGTGCTAGGCTTTACTTGACCTGTTTTCTCCCAGCTAAAGACAAAGGGCATAGAAAAGTGTTGAATCAGTCTAGGGCCTGTGTTGTGCCCCAGTTTTAAAACACAAAGTCAAAGTGTAATAGCACTTTTAATAGCCCATATCTTGCAGATTTGTGGTCAGTGGTAATGAATGGTCAACTTACGGTTGTCTTTCCCCATAGTAAAAAAATAAGTAAATCTCTTTTCCTTTATCATTTCTTTCTTTTAAAATTTTGCTAGAGGGCACATGGACTTTCAGTAGAGAGACAAAGTGAGGAGATGGATGAGAAAGCATCCCCCATCTGCAGTTTCTTAATCACAGTATTAGCAACCTCAGATCCCATCCTGTTCCTGATATGGTGTACGCTTCAAGCCAAAAGAGGAAGAACTTGTGGTCATGAGAAATGGAAGGAGCCTCCAGGCTGAAAGAGGCCATCTCTTGAGGCGCAGTGCTTGGCATGGAAAAGTGTGCTTACAATAGTTGCTGTTAGGATATTTCCATAGTTCAAAAGTGACTGCCCCATGTTATTGTTGCTTACTAATTGCAGTAGAGGGAAGGGCAAAACAAAACAAAACACTAGAAACCAGGCAATGGAGACATTGCTCTGGGGAGCTTCTGCACGCTGCAGCCACAGTCTGCTCAGGCCTTTGTCCACTGTTCAGTATGGGCACGATTCATGTGTGATGCTTTGATCTAAGGGCTGGGTTTATTGGACAGTTTGCTATGAAAGTTATATCTCTGCTTAAGACATTTCCAACTCTTTCTCTTAGACCAAAGGTTTTTAGCTTTTAACAACTATTTTTAAAAGTAAAAAATGGCAAGGATTCCCCCACTGACTCCAGTGCTAGTCAGGTCAGAAAGCCTCCAGGGCCCTCCACCTCTGCCTGGGTTGAGCCTCTGGGATCAGCTTCAGGGCTGTGAAGTACTCCCCCAGCCAGGGCTCCCCACTGACCCCAGTGCTAGTCAGGTATGCAAGTGTCTCCCTCTTGTTCTGCTTTGTCCCTTCAAACTCTCTCTCTCTCTCTCTCTAAAACAAAAACAAACAAACAAAAAAAACAGCTTTCTGCCCTGTTTGTACATTTTTCATGTTAATTATCTCTTCATTCCTTACCTAGGTCAGAAAGTCTCCAGGGTCCTCCACCTCTACCTGGGTTGTGCCTTCACACAGCAGGCAAGTATGCCACACGTTTTTCTATTTTTAATCAAATTTCATTTTCTGCTACATGATTTTTTATTTTTCCACACTTTTTCTTGTAGCACTTTTCTTCTTTTTTCTTTGTTTTTTCTTTCTCTTTCTATTTCCTACTCTTTTTGTTTTACCTTACTCTCCTGTGTTACTGCTCAGCCCTTACCCACTACATGGAGACAACTAGGTGCATAGTAGCTAAATTCTGAACATTGTGAGTGTTAGAGAATTCTTTGCACCTCACTGTAGTTGTTGCAAAAATAGTGAAACCCCTTTCATAAATCCAGTTGCAAAACTCCTCCTGTTTTTTCCACACTGGAGAACACAATAGAAGGGAGAAAGTTGTACTGAATTATTTCACAGGAAGGAAAACACCTGAGCTCACAGTTTCATAATCCTTCTGCAACAAGTTAGGCAGAAGTCAATACATTACCAAATGACCAAAAATTGAACAAGAACCTCAAGGATGAGAGAATCAAGTAATACATCTTTAGCAAGGGAATACTGTAACTTGTCTCAATGTAGGGAAATACTAGAGGATGTTATCTAAGTTTCAAGGAAAGAATTTAGAATATTTATTGTAACAAAATTCTATGAGATGCAAAAGAAAAGAGATATTAAGCTTCAAGAGATGAGGAAGTCCTTCCACGATATGAAAGAAGAATTGGACACCATAAAAAAGAATCAAACAGAACTTTAGATATGAAGGCTATAATACAGAAAATTATAACCTCCTCAAAAGTAGTAAAAGCAGGTTAGACCATGTAGAAGATCGAATTTCAGAAGTAGAAGACAAAACTTCTAACCTAGAAAAAGTTATCAAAAATACTAAGAAAACTGAACATAATATTTGAGAAATACTAGATACCATGAAATGCCCAAATATCCAAATAATTGGTATCCCAATTATTGAAGAATCTAATAAGAGCATGGATAATCTATTTCAAGAAATCCTGGAAGAAAACTTTCCAAGTCTAGAGAGGAATTCAAACATCCAGACCCAAGAAAAGACAAAGACAGACCCAGACAAAGAACCCCAGGTAGAATCAATCAAAGAAGATCCTTTCCACAGCACGTTATAACTAGATTGACTAAAACAACAGACAAAGACAAGATACTAAGACTGGCAAGAGAGAAACATCACCTACAAAGCCTATCCCATCAGGCTAACACCGGATCGCTCATCAGATACAATGCAAGCAAGGAAAGAATGGGGAAATATATTCAAAGTGTTAAATGAAAACCAATTTCAACCAAGAATACTTTACCCGGCAAGATTATAGTTCATATGGGAAAAGAAAATAAAAACGTTCTCAGATAAACAAAACCTAATAGAATTTACTAACTCCAGACCAGCTTTTCAGGAAATTCTTAAAGGAGGACTGTATCAAGAAAACTAAAGAGAGACAGACAGCAACAAAAGGAAAAAAAAGAAAAAAACAACCAAGAATATGGCCAACTTAATGTTAGGGATGCGTCTGGAAATATCGATAATAACATTGAATGTTAATGGATTAAATTCTCCTATCAAGAGACACAGACTGGTGGACTGGATTAAAAATCAGAAACCCTCCATCTACTGCCTACAAGAAACCCATCTTATGGATAAATACATACATAGACTAAAAGTGAAGGCCTGGAAAAAAGGTATTCCATGCAATTGGAAACCAGAAAAGAGCGGGAGTTGCTATACTGATTTTAGACAAAATAGACTTTAAGACAAAAACTGTAAAAAGAAATGAAGAAGGGCATTATATAGCAATAAAAGGTCTAACTCACCAAGAAGACAAAACACTTATAAATAACTATGCACTGAACTTAGGAGCACCCAAATATGTAAAGGAAATCTAAAAGAGATAGACTGTAACACAATAATTGTTGGAGATCTCAACACTCCATTATCTCCTTTAGACAGGTCAACGAAACAAAAAATAATCAGAGTTCCAGGACATAAATGATACCATAAATCAGATGGATTTGATAGACATCTATAGAACTTTCCACCCAGAAAACACAAAATATACATTTTCTCAGCCCCACATGGTACTTTCTCAAAGACTGATCACATGATAGGGCACAAAACCAGCCTTTACAGTTTCAAAGGCATAGAAACTATATCCAGCATCTTCTCTGACCATGATAGAATTAAACTTGATAGTAATCTCAGGAAAAACCCTCAAAAATACACAAATACATGGAAACTAAGTAACCTACTTCTGAATGACTACATGACTACTGAAGAGATTAAGACTGAAATCAAAAGATTCATGGAAACAAATGATAATGAGTACACAAGTTTCCATAATTTATGGGACACGGCAAAAGCAGTCATAAGAGGTAAGTTCATAGCAACTAGTGTGCACAAGAAAAAGATGGAAAGGTGGGAAAAGGACAACCTAACATCATGCCTCAGGGAATTGGAAAAACAACAACAACAAAAAAGCCAAAAAAAAAAATGCCAGGAGAAAAGAAATAATAACGATTTGAGTAGAAATAAATGAAATAGAAAATAAGCCAATTATACAGAAAATAAATGAAAGCAAAAGCTGGATACAGAATTAGTTTACAAAAATCTATAGCATTTCTATATACAAACAAGAAGTAGACAGAGACAGAACTGAAGAAAGTAATCCCATTTACCATAGCCACAAGGAGTATAAGATACTTAGGAAAAAAACTAAGGAAGTCAAAGACCTCTATCAGGAAAACTATGAAAACCTTAAAAAGGAAATCAAAAAGTGGAAGGACATCCCATGTTCCTGGATTGGCAGAATTAATATAATTAAAATGGCAATCCTACCCAAATTAATCTACCTATCTAATGCAATCCCTATGAAATTATAAGAAACATTCTTCACAGATCTAGAAAAGTCAATTATAGAGTTTGTCTGGAATCATAAAAGACCACATATTCCCAAAGCCATTCTGCACAAGAAAAGTGGAGTAGGGGGCATCTCACTTCCTGACCCCAAAATATATTACGAAGCTGTAATAATCAATACAGCATGGTATTGGCACAAAAACAGACATGAGGACCAATGGAACAGAGTAGAGACCCCAGAAATAAACCCCAAAACATTCAGTCAACTCATCTTTGACAAAGGGTATCACTCAACCCAGTGGAAAAAGGAAAACCTCTTTAGTAAATGGTGCTGGAAAAACTGGATATCCACCTGCAGAAAGATAAATCTGAACCCCTGTCACCATTAACAAAAATCAACTCAAAGTAGATCAAAGATATAAACCTAAGACCACAAACTATAAAACTGCTGGTGGAAAACACTGGGAAAACTCTGGGAGACATTGGGGTAGGCAAAGACTTCTTAAGTATGATGCCCTCCCGGGAACCAGCAGTTAGCGTAATGGCTATGTCGCTGGACTCCCATGTAGTCAACTGCGGTTGGAGTCCAAGACCTGGTGGCTTAAAACTCATGCTGGGCACGTGTGTGTGCATGCCCAAGATCCCTAGAGGAGAATGGAGGAGAAGGGATTGCGGTGTGGCCATCCCCCCTAGGGGGTGATTTCTCGCTTTCTGTCTCTCTGTCTCTCTCTCTCTGGCAAGCGCACGCACCCTATAGCAAAAACCTCTCAAAAAAAAAAAGTATGACCCCCAAAGCTCAGGCAATAATCCCCAAAATAGACAGGTGGGATTACAACAGATTAAGAAGTTTCTGCACAGCAAAGGACAACGTTATTAATGTGAATCCACAACCCTCAGAATGGGAGAGAATTTTTGTTAACTGTGCCTTAGATAAGGAACTGATAACCATAATACAAGGGGACCTCAAGTGACTTACCTGGAACAAAAAAATTAACCCAATTAAAAGATGGGAAAATGAGCTGAACAAACAACTCTCTAAGGAAGTCATAGGAACAGCCAAAAAGCATATGAAGAAATGCTCAACATCCCTCATCATAAGGGAGATACAGATCAAAACCACAATGAGGTACCACCTAATCCCAGAATGGCAAAGATTAAAAAAAAAAAAATGGTAAGTGATGGAGGGGATGTGGTGAAAGGGGACACTCCTACACTGTTGGTGGGGATGTAAATTGGTCCAGCCACTGTGGAGAACAATATGGAGGTTCCTCAAAGACCTTCAAATAGAACTACCATATGATCCAGCAATTCCACTCCTGGGTATCTACCCAAAGGACAGGAGAATGCTCAATCAGAAAAGTACTTGCACATCTATATTCATTGCTGCCTTACTCACGATTGCTAAGACATGGAACCAACCCAAATGTCCACAAACAGATAAATGGATTGAAAAAGTGTGGTACATGTATACCATGGAATACTATTTAGCCATAAAAAATAACAAGGCCTTGGAATTTGATAGAAAGTCGATGAATATGGAAGATTTATTGCTGAGTGAAGCAAGTCAGACTATGAAAGAGAGACATTGTATGTCTCCACTTAACATACCGACTGTCTGTACTCTATGGCAGAGACGGAAAGACTGGAGGACATACAAGCATTGTAAGTTGTTATGGACACTAGAGTCAAAGTGGAAAGAATGTGGGAGGGGAAGAGCATAGGAAAGCAAATTTGGAGAAAAAAAATAGAGAGATAAGACATTTGTGGGACACAGATATGGTTTATTATTTGTTGATGAGGACATGTATAGTATTCTCAACTGAGCTGGACTGAGGTATATATCATGCTGGGTAAAGTCTCTTTACCATTTAAACGATGTATAGTGATTAAATGCATAAATAATCATTAAAATTAATAAATAAAAAAGTAAAAAAGTGTCCTAAATAATTACCATCTAAGAAATATGGAAAAGTAGGAAAAACACAGACTGTCTCTTGGGGCACCAGCCCCTGTTTTGCAGCGTGGTCATCATCCAGCCTGGCTCTGTCATCCACCTCTTTGGAGCTGCCTGATGATCTCTGTATTGTAATTCCAGAGATGTTTAATCTGCACTACATAAGGATTTTGATGTGGGCCCTAAGCACTCATTGGCTGGATGTTGCCTGCTTAGGCAGCTGGCTTTCTGTGTTTCCCATCACCCTCTGCCTAAAGTCTATTTTTAGTATCTGGGAACTAGGGTGGCCCAGAGTCAACAGAAGACACCAAGGATGGCTTGTCGTCCAGTATTGTTTTGTGTTTTTTCTTTGTTTTAGTTTATTTCTTCCATGAGTGATAAGAAAGAAAGAAAGAAAGAAAGAAAGAAAGAAAGAAAGAAAGAAAGAAAGAAAGAAAGAAAGAAAGAAAGAAAGAAAGAAAAGAAAGAAAGAAAGAAAGAAAGAAAGAAAGAAAGAAAGAAAGAAAGAAAGAAAGAAAGAAAGAAAGAGACATAGAGACAGAGAAATAGCACTCCCAATAGGGTCCTGATGCTGCAATCCACTACTGGCCTCAGCCAGTCCCAGATCATGGGCAGGGTACCCACTAGATCTCCCTGATGCATGTCCAGAATTCTCGCACATAAGCCAGGCTTGAAAAGTTCTATGGTTTACCATTGTGCCACGGTTGACCCGCTAGTTCTTTAATTTGGTAAATAAGACTCCTGTAGTGCCTCCACCCATGTGCGAGGACTTTGATCATCGCCTTGTGCTGAGGACTCTGTTAAGGGCACACATGCTGAGTGCCCATATCCCAGGTGAGCCACTGGTCCTTCAGACCTAGCAAGACAAGTTTGAATTCTCAGGTGAGCACAGGAGGGGCCAAAGTTAGGGCTGCTGCACTGGTTTCAATATTGGCCTCATCATATACGTGTGGTTCATGGATTCTGTACCTGACAGATTGAGTAGTTTTGATCAGACCATCCTGCAGATCCCCTGAGAGCCAACCAATCCTTCAACGCCCAATTCAATGCTATTTTTCTCTTTCTTTTTTCTTTTTTTTTTTTTTTAAGATTTTTGCCATAGAGCACATGCCATGTGCTCGCCAGAGAGACAGAGATAGTGAGAGGGAAAGTCAGAAATCACCTCTCAGTGGGGATGGCCAGACCTCAATCCTGTCTCCTCCATTATCCTCCTGGGATCCTGGATACTCACTACATGTGACCAACGTAAGTTTCAAGCTGCCTAAACCAGGTCTGAAACCATGCTATGCCACATGGGAGTCCAGCCCCTTAACCACTATACTACCTGCTGCCCCCTTCCCCCACATCCCTGCTTTCTTCCTAAGCTCGACATTGGGTTGTGGGGACCATATTCACTTTAACTCAATGAATCTCAGTTCTGCCACTAACTGCGTGACTTTGAAAAAGATTTTCACTTACTTTGAGCTTCAGTCACTTCATCCATTAAATTGGATAATAATAGATATCCCATGCTATTAATAAATATCAGCCCCTTTCTTCTTCTCAATGGTCGAATGTCATAATAGGCCCATGATTTGCCATTTGAAAAGACACATTTGTAATCAGACATTTTGTTCATAATTTTATATATTGATCTCAGTTTGACCATTTAATTAATGGAAAAGACTTCAGACACAGCAGGAAATTCTCCAAAGATATTTTTCAATGGGTGGTAGGTTTTAAAGTGTCTCTGGGCCTTTTGGAATGGATGATAGACAATTAGCCTGCCTCTTGCCTGAGAAATCAGACTAATTACTGGCGAGGCTTGGCTAATGGGGTCTTTTGTGAACTCCTTCCCTAAATGAGAAATCTTTAACTTTTCACAAAAACTCAAACTCATTTGTGCTGCTGATTCCTAATATTTCTAAATAAATGCTTGGCCTCTGGGCTTTTGTAGTCAAATAACCCAAATCAAACCAAGCTGCTGTGCCTAGAGAAAAAAATATATTGTGTGAATCTACTGGAAGAAACTTTTAGAATCATTTTGGAATCACCATAAGCAGAGACAGGCAGCGGCCTGCATGGGGGCAAGTTTCGTGGGCTAAGACAGTTTACCCCACGTGGGCTACAATGGCTTGTTGAGGTGCTTAAATGGTGCACACTGGCATGTGTTCAAGCTCACAGTTTGCAAGAAGCAGGCTATTCCCTCGACCCCAAGTCAACTGCCACAGATAGGGACAGGGCCTGGGGTCTCTGTCTAAGGCAGAGGGGACAAAGGCCAAGGGAGTCAGTTGCCTGTCCTGCATCCAGAAGGCAAAAGAGCCTGGGGAGTGTGAGAGGAGTTTGAGGCAAGGACACTTAGGTCACTCACCAGCAGGAGGTCATTTGAAGAGAGCTTGAAACAGAGACATACATAAATGCCCATGGGAGAGAGACAGGAAACCCAGGGCTTGGCAGAAGTCTGGAAAGGAATCCCAAAGCCACCCAGAGCCCATGCAGTCAACTGAAGGGACCTGCTCCAGCGGACTCTCCAGAGACCGTGGAGGGGATGTCTGCTGTCTTCTACCTCATAGTCCTTCCTTTTGGAGTTCTTCCTGATGAAGCACTTTCACAGCCACAACTCGAAATACAGGGTCCAGGGGAACTTGGGGATGCTGGTTGCCTTTGGTTTCCTTGTGTGATATTAAATGACCTCAAACTGCTTCCTAGCTGCATCTGCGCTCTTCCTCTATCAGATTTGCCCCAGCTTTACTGGTTCTTTACAGACCTTCGAGAAGAAATGGTTGTTCACCCTCAGTGGCTTGGGATATTCTGGGTCCCCCAATATGTCCTGATTATAGAATTGAAAAAAAGGGAAAGAAATCCTTCCTTTTTGGTTTAATAAATGGATTTGGTTTTCTTTTTTCCTCAAAAAAGAAAAATTGGTAGAAAAATTCAAGAAGATAAAACAAAGAAGGATATAAATGGTTTTAGGACATAAAAACAATAAAATTGTAAGGAAGTATTTGACAAAAGTAGAAGCCAATAATCCCCAGTTTTGTTTCCTCCCCTCACTGACCTAGAAGGTCCTAACCCAAACCTCTGTTTAAATTCTTCAGTACCTCCATTCTCTCATCTCATTCTTACTTCTGTAGGAAATAAGTTTAGGCAGGGCCCTGAGCCACCATGTGTAAGACTATACAGGTCATTAAAGGTCCACCCCCAGACAGAGAAAGCCATGGTTCTCAAACTGTAGTATGCATAGGAACATAGGAACCACCTGGGGAATGTGTTGAAATGCATATTCCTGGACCCATCTTCCAGATTCAGGGGACCTAGGGTGGGGCTAAGGTCTAAAAAAATTTTTTAGAGATTTTTGCCGTAGAGTGCATGCACTTGCCAGAGAGCAAGAGAGATAGACACAGTGTGAGGGAAAGTGAGAAATCACACCCCAGGGAGGATGGCCATGCCATAACTCTTTCTCCTCCATTCTCCTCTCGGGATCTTGGGCATACATGCACACATGCCCAGTGCGTCTTAAGCCCCTGAGTCCAGTCAAACCACAGCTATGTGGGAGTCCAGCACCTTAACCAATATGGCACTTACTGGCCCCCAGGTCTTTATTTTATTTTTAAGAGAGATTTCTGTTATAGGGGTGCATGTGCTCCCTGGAGATGCAGAGAGAGGCAGAGAAAGTGAGAAATCACCCCCCAGGGGGGATGGTCACACTTCTCCTCTTGGGATTTTGAGCACACATGTGCACATGCCTGGGGTGTTTCAAGCCATCAGGTCCTGGACTTGAACTGTGGTTGGCCATATAGGAATCCAGTGCCTTAATCACTATGCCACCTGCTGGTCCTCAGGTCTGCATATTTTTTTTTTTTGAGAGGTTTTGCCTTAGGGCACATGCACTCATTAGAGAGAGAGAGAGAGACAGTGCAAGGGAAAATGAGAAAT
The DNA here is from genome assembly GCA_026018925.1 of Tupaia tana. Classification (NCBI taxonomy): domain Eukaryota; kingdom Metazoa; phylum Chordata; class Mammalia; order Scandentia; family Tupaiidae; genus Tupaia; species Tupaia tana. The sequence goes on from JAKSZU010000001.1 coordinate 74,728,269, forward strand.
CACGCCCCGAGGGGGATGGCCACACTACAATCCCTTTCCCATTCTCCTCCTGGGATCTTGGGCATGCATGCATAAGCACCCGGCATGATTTGAAGCTCCCAGGTCTGGGCTTTGAACTGCAGTCGACCATGTGGGAGTCCAGTGATGTAACCACTATGCCATCTACTGGTTCCCAGGTCTGCATTTTAAAACTATTATTATTTATAGAGAGATTTTTGCTATAGGGTGTGTGCACTTCCTAGATAGAGAGAGAAAGCGAGAAGTCACCCCCCAGCAACATAACCATTACACCATCTACTGGTCCTGAGGTCTGTACTTTTCAAGAATGGTTCTTTTGGATTGTCGGAAAAGTCATGGTGCATTTTTGCATAGAAAAGATACACTATGGCTTTTCTGATGACCCAATAGCTCATTCCGATGCAGGTAGAAAGAAGTGACTTTTGGGACCAGCAGATGAACTGGACTCCCACCAGATGGTGCTGGACTCCCACATAGTCAACCATGGTTCAAGTCCCAGACCCAGTGGCTTACAAAAAACTCACACCGGGCACATGTGTGTGCATGCCCGGCACATGTGTGTGCATGCCCAAAATCCTGAGAGGGGAGTGGAAAAGAAGGGATTGCAACATGGCCATCCCCCAGGGGGTGATTTCTTGCTTTCTGTTTCTCTGTCTCTGTCTCTCCAGTGAGCACACACACTCTATAGTAAAAATCTCTCTTTCTAAAAAAGAAAAAGAAAGAAAGAAAGAAGAAAGAAAGAAAGAAAGAAAGAAAGAAAGAAAGAAAGAAAGAAAGAAAGAAAGGCCATTTGAAAAACTATTTTAGGGCTACATCAGCATAATACCACAGTCTCAGAGACCACATACCAATTCCTACAAGGAGTCCTTTGCCTGCACTTCTATGACCAAAGGAGTCATCCCAGAGTCTGCGCCCTTGAGTCCATCTGGTTCAATCCTCCTACTCTGAGACATCACTCTGAGTCTGTGTTGCCTTCAACAGCTGCTGCCTCTGTTTAAAGATCACAGGGGAGCAAGATTCCATCGCTTTCTGTGCAAAGCCATTCCAGTGTTTAATTGCCCTTCAGTTAAGTTTTTCCTTACATTTAATCAATTCTCTCATTGCAAGACTCATCGACTCTTGCTCTATTCTCTGTGGAGATGCAAAAACAACAAGTTAGTGTGCAATTTCTAACCCTTCATTGAATGAGTGTTGAAGCCGAAAGAGATTGCAGATATTATCTGTTCCTATCCATATATTCTACCGATGAGGATGCCTGCCCAATGATATGCATACGTTCAGTGGGCCCTAGATTCCAGTGCCTGCGAAGCATCTGAGGGAAGCTGTCCAGGAAGGAATTGAGTACAACAGCCCCCATACTGTACATTTTCTAGTCTACTCTGTTGCCTTAATTTGGGGTAGAGATGGGCATCAATAGCAGTCCTGTTAAAAGACTGACAGAAAGGAACTACATAAATCTTCCAGCGTCATCTTCTAGCCATCTGAGTGAGCAACCTTGGAACTGGATGCTCCAGCTGCAAACTAATCTTCAGATGCCAGCAATCCCGGCCGACATCCTACTGCAACTTTATGAGAGAGTATTGACCAGGACCACCTAGCAACTCCTGAATCCCTGATCACAGAAGCAGGAAGAGATAATACGTGAGTATTGTTTAAGCCACTAATTTTTAAGGTACTTTATAAATAACAGTCTCTTAAAAAATGGTTCTTGGTGGCCAGCCCTGTAACCTCATGGTTAAGGGAGCCAGATTCCACATGGCCAACAGCAGTTCAAATCTAGGCTCTTGAAGTTTGAAAAATATACCAGATGTGTGTGTGTAGGTACCCCCAAATCCTGATATGCTGGGGAAATGGAAGCAAAAGGATGAAGGGTAACCACTGCCCATGGAATGGTGTTATGTTCTCACTCTCTCTCTGTAATAAGTGCATTCTCCCTTTGACAACAAAAATATGATTCTTGGATAAAATTGGCAATACTAATGGGAGAAAATTACATTAAGAGTCTCAGGTATTATAGCTCCAGTCAAAAGGGGCCTAAAAGAAGAGATTGGGAAGCCGCGGTGATGGATAGTGATTGAATGTGTAAAATAAAAAAGAAAGTAAAAAAAGAAGAGAGAGAGACTGAGAGTGGGGTGGGAAGGGAAGAATGGAAAGGATGAGATTCAGGAAGCAGAATTGATAAACAGAAGTTCCAGGGAAGGAGTTAAGATCCTAATGAACTTAATAGTAATAATACAATCAACTTCAAGGCATCTGCTTTAAGGCACTACTCAAATTGTGCCCAAGTATTCAAATGTTCTGTTCTCATCTTTCTGTCTTGTCAGAAATACTGAAAGTAGGAAATTCTGTACTGAAACTACAGAAGGCACCAAAGTAATTCTGTTAAACCTAGCATAGTAAATTAAGGTAATCACAGCTGTGATGAGATTTTGTGGGACCCCGGGTTGAGTACTGCAACCCAAGAAGCAGCCCTGAAGACCAGGTCCAGCCAGCCCAGCCACAGCTGAAATCAATCTTTTCATGTTAACAGGCCTCCTCCGCAGACCATGAAGGAACTGACGGACTGCTGTGCTGCACAAAACACCATGTTCTCCCTCGAAAATTTCCCCTTTAAAAACTCTGATTCAGGGGAACAGCAGTTGGCGTAATGGCTATGTCGCTGGACTCACATGTAGTTGACTGCAGTTTGAGTCCCAGACCCGTTGGCTTAAACTCAGGCCAGGCATGTGTGCGCGTTCCCAAGATCTGGAGAGGAGAATGGAGGAGAAGGGATTGTGGTGTGGCCATCCCCCCTGGGGGGTGATTTCTCGCTTTCTCTCTCTGTTTCTGGCGAATACACACCCCCTATAACAAAAACCTCTCCAAAAATTAAAAAACAACTCTGATCCAACCAGGATGGAAAGGTGGTCTTCGGATGTTAGTACACTTTCTTCCCAGGCTCCTGACCCCCTGAATAAAGCTGACTTTCCTCACCACCACCACTTGTCTACCAGGTATTGGCTTTCCAGCAGCAAGCAGCCAAACTTGGGTTGGATACCAGTTTCACCTTGTTACGGATTCCGACGGGCAAGCTAGGAGGGCAGCACCCTCCAAAGCACCTTGCCCCCTCAGGTCTCATCCTCTCCTTTCCCATTAGGGGCTATAACTATTTGAAAAGGCTAGCTACCCCTGGTTAGTAGACCCTGGAATAGGAATTTGAGGACAGTCCCAAGCAGCCTTTTGTTGTTTTGTTTTGTTTTGTTTTGTTTTGTTTTGTTTTGTTTTGTTTTGTTTTGGCAAATCTCCCTTTACCCCTGCCTTGGTGCCTGCATGTCGTTTTCACTGTTTGTGGTTGGGGGAGAGAAAATGAGCATTTGAAATGAGCTCTTTAACCAGGTAAGTCTGCTAGCAAAGTAAAAAAGTAGGCAATTATAAGTAGGGTGTTTGTAAATGAACTTTTCAGGTAATTTAAGATCCTGAGGTTATGTTATGAAAAATTAATAGATATTTATAAAGCGTCTGAGTCATCTCTAAATTAAGATATTCTGATTAACAAGGGGTTTGAATTGATCGACTTTTGGCTTATTTTTATGGGGACAAAAATATTTGAGTCTATTATTAGGATTGTTCTGTTTTGCGTTGAAAGAATTGTCTTGTAAGAATTGAAAGTTAAATTGCTCTGTTGGAAAATTCATGTTCTTAGAAACTCACATGATGCATATTCCTAAGCTGTTAGTATATGACAAACCATTCAAACTTGCTTGCTTCCTGGAGGTTAAAGTTACTAAGAATTAAAAGTTCTGGCATAGGGGCCAGCAGGTGGTGTGGTGGTTAAGACACTGGACTCCCACACAGCTGATTGTGGTTAGAGTCCTGGACCTAAGAGCTTGCTTTCTTTCCCTCTCTCTTTCTCTGGCTCTCTGGTGAGCACAGGTGCCCTATAGCAAATTACATAATAATAAATAATTCCTTTTAAAATATGGTATATAGTTACAAGGGCGAAGATGTATTTCTGGTAAAGAAAGTTAAAAGGAATGGATTTTTGTATAGGAAAGAGTTTTGTGTGGTAAATATATCCCCAGTTTTTAATTTATTCCTCAAAATGGTGAGTGTTCAGTGTCACAAAGCCAACTTATGGAATCAAAACTTAGTTCAGTGGCACAAGCTTTATTCCAATGCCCAAGGAATAGAGAGGCAGGAGATGAGCTTGCAAATCAACTTCCTGTTCATCTCGAGCTGGGGGATTTAAGAGATAGCAAATTGGGTAATGATGGGACAGTATGGAATGACAGCCGGGAGAATATTCAGTCTTTCCTAGAAAAGGGGGTACTCCCCAGAATTCTAAAACCCATCTCCTTTTCTTCCTTTTAAATATTCTTCTGGTGGGACCAGCAGTTAGTGTAATGGCTATGTCGCTGGACTCCCACGTAGTTGACCGCGGTTCGAGTCCCGGACCCGGCGGCTTAAACTCACGCCGGGCGCGTGTGCGTGCGTGCCCAAGATCCCGAGAGGAGAATGGAGGAGAAGGGATTGCGGCGTGGCCATCCCCCCTGGGGGGTGATTTCCTGCTTTCCATCTCTCTGTCTCTCTCTGTCTGTCTGGCAAGCGCACGCGCCCTATAGCAAAAACCTCTCCAAAAAAAGAAAAAAAATATATTCTTCTGGTGAGTTTCCTGATGATTGTAAACTGTCATGGCACCCGCAGGGGTAGGTATATTACTTAGTATGTAAATGACATTATGAGACTGTCTGGGGTCAGAAGAGGTCATTATGATGACCACCTTGGATCCCATCAGTTCAGGCTGGATTTTTCAGTGGGGCCCTTATCTACTGGCAGGTGTCCTGTTGTCTAAAGAAAACTATGCCATTAGGGAGAGGCTGAAATATGGTCTGAGCATGGGCTACATGGCAGGTGGCAAGTATTGTACTAAAGTAACATGCTGAATTATTCCACAAAGGAGAAAAATAGGAAATAAGGGGCAAATACTGAATCCTTAAGCTGTCATAAAAAGTTTGAGTTATGTCTGTGAAGGTCTGAAAGGGAATTGCAAAAATTTATGAAGGTAATTTTTTTTTCAGGTTTTTGCCATAGAGCATATATGCTTGCCAGAGAAAGAAAGAGAGAGGGCAAGTGAGAAATCACCCCTGGTGGTGATGGCCATGCTGCAGTCCCTTCTCCTCCATTCTCTTCCTGGAATTTTGGGCATGTTCACACATGCACCAAGCATGAGTCTTAAGTCATTGGATCCAGGACTCAAGCCACAGCTGGGAGTGGGAGTCCAGTGCCTTAACCACTATACCACCTGCTGGCTCCTATGAAGGTAATTTTATGAAAGAAATTTTATATGTGATCTAGTTGGCTGAAATTTGAAGGAATTTGTAAGTATTTCTAGGTAAAAACAAAAATTGAGCAAATAGTTATTTGGGCTTCTGTGTTCAGACAACATGGTCTTTGCAAGTATTGCTCTGTTCTTAATAAAAAGAAATAATCATACCGCAAAAGGCTTTTCTTTACCTCTTGGTAACTGGCCTGAAAAATAGTTTATGTACTTTCTGTTTGTGTTTATTGGGTGTTCAATTACTTAAGAAAACTAAGCTTTAAAAAAATGAAGATTTTTATTGATATAAATGTTAAGATCATGTAAAATTTATGAAAAGTCATAATGTGATACTGTCAGTCATAATTCTAGTTATTCTTTTTTTTTTTTTTTTTTGGAGAGGTTTTCGCTATAGGGCACGTGCGCTCACCAGACAGACAGAGAGAAACATAGAGACAGAAAGCGAGAAATCACCCCCCAGGGGGGATGGTCACGCCGCAATCCCTTCTCCTCCATTCTCCTCTCGGGATCTTGGGCACGCACGCACACGCGCCCGGCGTGAGTTTTAAGCCACTGGGTTCGGAACGCGAACCACGGTCGACTACGTGGGAGTCCAGCGACATAGCCATTACACTAACTGCTGGTTCCCGATTCTAGTTATTCTTTTTAAGGGCTATATGCAACATAAATGACTAAATTTGTCAGTTGGGTCATTATTGTGATGAACTGTCATCGAGTTGTTAACTATGGCTATTTTCCAAAGTTGCTTCTTATGGAAGTAACTCTGGCAGGTGCTCTTGAATACAGATTCTTGGCAACTTCAGGATCAATGGACTTCAGTAAATTTGGCCTGAGAGCCACTCTCTCCAAACCTCTTTTGTTGCTCAACTGTGGTCAAAAGGGTTTTGTCACTGACTTCTATTTGCCAATTGCTGTCCTCTGGTTTGGGATGACTAGACCAACAAATGGGACAAGTCCATCCCAATACCAAGGGACAACTGAAACCTGACCAAAACACAATTAATCGTTGTTTCAGAGAAAGATCTTGACCAAGAACAGCAAATATAAGTGTTTTAGAATCAAAACAGACTAAACCGAGCTGGAAAGGCCATGGAGGGGGTGTTTCCTCACACTAACATGCCTGATTAAAAAAAGTGTTTTGAAAACATCTGCCTGGAGACTGTCCACCCTTGTTATAGGCCCCAGGGCTCCATGCGATCTTACAGAGCCAGTAATTGTTTCCCCACATGAGCCTCAGGTACAGTTGACAGCAGGGAAACCAAGTCAAGCACACACTGTGTAGCCAGTGTGCATTTAATTTTGGGGTGGGGGCGCGGTGGGAGGCCAGGATGGCACACACACAGGTATCTTGGAAAACTTCCAAGGTAATTGACAGAGTTACCTCTGATTTCTCTGCCCTTAAGAAAGGAAACCAAGAGTTATGTTGTCAACTACCTCAAGGCCTTTCATTCCAAACTCTCTACTGTGCCCCAGTTCAGCATGAAACAATTAAAGAAGCTGGACCATCACCTCTATTCCACAGAAATGTAATAAAGCATTGGCAGTGGGGAGTCATAGCCAGGCTACAAGAAGAGCCAAAGATAACTCTACATGAAACCTAGCGTACTAGATTAACCTCCAAAGTAACCACTGCTTTGTGACTTGCAAGGACCAGGCCTTGCAATTACAACCAACGAAGCAGCCCTGATGATTATGTTCAACCAGCGCAGCCACAACTGAAAACAACAGTCCTGATATTAAACAAGTCTCCTCCATGGAAGCAGGCAAGGAAATGATGTATTACCTTGGACAAAACAGCCCACAGCCCTGCCCCTTCCCGTTTTAAAACCTTCTTGTTAGACCAGAATAGGGAAGATGGTTTTTGGACATTAGTTGCCATCTTCCCTGGTGGCTGGCCACCTGCATGACATTATATATATGTTCTATACATATCAACTGTTCCCTTGAGGTGAGACCATGTGATTAGTTTGAGCCAAGGACAAACCTGAGACAGAGAGCCATGGCACCTATAGGCCAGAGTATTTGTTTATTTTTAAAGTTTTATTTATTTCCTCAGAGAGAGGCACCCACAATAGTGTCCTCACCCCATAGTTCACTCCCAGTCTCAGCTGGCCTAGATCGTATGCTAGGGGGAGGGGCCAGAAAGTGAACCCAGGACATTTCCCATGTGGGTCCAGCTGTGTTACCACCACTCCTCCAGTTGGCCCAACTCAGGGCCTTGATCTAGTCCTCTCTCTGTTGTACCCTCTAGGTGGAGCTGGGGAAATAATTAAGGAATAGTTGAGTTATTAGACATGTACTTCACTGTGAGCATTAATATCTTTGTGTTGTAAAAATTGCTCCAGCAATTATCTGGGATATCAGCGAGCCCACGAAACAGAGGAGGGGGATGCATAATGATGTGCGTGACGAGAGACCTACCTACTCGCTACCATGAAGCCTGGGGTTTATCTTGCTTATTTTTCTCCTGTAAGATCAAATAGATATCCCAAAACACCAAGTAGTAGAAAAGACACTTAAAGAGCCAAAGATATCATTTCCCAACAGACTTGAAAGAACTTCACTGGTAATAATATCTCATGGAAAAACCACATATGAGTTTTCCTAGCAGTAGAATTACTGAATGGTAATATTATAAATATCTTCTTTTTTAAAAACATTCATGCTAGAGTGCATGTGCACACAATGGTGGATGGAGAGGAGCACCTTTGACAGAGTCTTGTCAGGTTACAATTCTCTCCCCCAGCCCTCCAGCTCCTGAGGATCTTGGGCACACACACACCCAGTGTGTTTTCAGGTCAACTCAGGAGCCCAGCGTTTGCAGTGAGACTCAGCACTGCAGGTCTGTAGGCTGCCAATTGTACCACGAAAGCTGGGCTGAGAATTCAAGGGTTTCATTTTCTAAGTAATTAATTTCTTTGAAGCTACTGTTTCTTTTTTTTTTTTTTTTTTTTTTTTTTTTTTTTAAGAATTATTATATTATTTTGAAGTTGACCAGAGAGAGAAAAGAAAAGTGAGAAAGCAAGCTACCAGGTCCAGGACTCGAACTGCAGTCTCCATGTGGCAGTCCAGCCGCCTTAGCCACCACACCACCTGACGGCCCTGTGACTGTTTCTTTATATCAAAAACATTTAGGGTTATTTCTTTCCTATAATATCCATTCCAGGCAGGCAAACAGAACTCCGTGAAGATCTGGTTCTCCAAGGTGATGGAGTCATCTCTACATTATCATCATCATGGATATCTATCCCTTTGCAAAACTCAAGTGAAGGGCACTGATCGGAAGAAATAGAAAGGTCACTGAAAAAAGTATAAGCTTAAAAACGTCCAAATGTCACATAAAGGAAAAGCCTGGAGGTAGAGTTTCATAACTCTTCAAATATCTATATGAGACAACTACTTTGAATAACTTAGAAAACTTAACAGCAAGTGATTGCTAAAATAACTACAATTTTTAAAAGGAAACTAGAGTATATGCATCAATATAAACACTGAAATAAAATATCTGACCTCATAGGAATTCTCAAAGTTGAAGCCAAAAGCGTTTCATTTCATCTACAATTTCCTACTGACCTTTATTGCTAGCTTTTATATGTAGTTTCCTTTTTTACTTAAAATTGTTATAATCCTTTTAGACAAAAATTTTACTAAATTTTGGCATTTGCCTTTTTTTAAAAAAATGTGTTTGCCATAGGGCATGTGTGCTCACTAGAGAGACAGAGACAGTGAGAGGGAAAGTGATAAATCACACACTCCAACTCCAGATGGATTGCTACACCATAATCCCTTCTCCATTCTCCCTCTGGGATTTTGGACATGCACGCACATGTTCCTGGCATGAGTTTCAAGCCACCAGGCCAGGACTAGAACTCTAGGATTAAAACTGTGGTCGACCATGTCGGAGTCCAATGCCTTAACCAACATGATACCTGCTAGCCCTGACATTTGCTGCTGCTGCTTCTTTTTTTTTTTAGAGAGAGATTTTTGCTTTAGGGTGCATGCACTCGCTGGAGAGACAGAGAGAGATAGAAAGTGAGAAATCACCCTCCAGGGGGGATGACCGTGCTGCAGTCTCTTCTTCAATCTCCTCTTGGGATTTTGGGCACACGTGCACATGCACCTGGCATGAGTTTCAAGCCATTGTGTCTGGGACTTGAACCACAGTTGACTAGGTGGGAGTCCAGCAACGTAACCATTATGCTATCTGTTGGTCTTGACATTTGCTTCTTTATATCTAAAATCTATAATCAATGATTATAGATCATCCCCAGAGGGGACGGCCATGCTGCAGTCTCTTCTCCTCAGTCTCCTCTTGAGATTTTGTGCAAGTATGCACACATGCCTGGCCTGATCCTCAAGCCACCGAGTTCAGGACTCAAACCACAGCAATCATGTGGGAATACACCTGAAATGCCACACCACCTGCAGGCCCCACAAACGCTTCTATTTAGAACATGGAAAAGAAAACACAGTAGTCACTTTTTCCAAGCCAGTTTTGAAATCCAGCTTGGAAGGTGTTTTGCGGGCTCTCTACCTTGTGGGTGTATAATAAATACTTCTTGACTAGGTCCAGATTCTTCTACTGGAGAAGAGTTTCTACGTTCTTTTCTTCTTTCTCCCCTATGTCCCGTGCTCTAGGAATATGTTCTCTCTCCATTTCATTCTGTCCATATCTGAAGTGGGCATTTGAGAATATGCCTCCTTGTGAGTTGTAGCTCCCTCAGCCCACTACTTTTCCATGTATGGTTGGTAGTACAAAAGTCATTTGAAGTCCCAAAAACTTCTAGACTTTTAATAACCAGATTCTTGGTTTCTTTACAATTTTCTTAAAAAAAAAAAAAAAAAAAAAAAAAAAGCCAGAGGGTATGTGCGCTCACTCAGTGAGGAAAGAACACCCCCGCCCCAGATGGGATGGCCATGCTCCAATCCTTTCTCCTCCATCCTTCTCTTGGGATTTTGAGCACAAATGAACATGTGCTGGGCATATTTCTCAAGCCACCAAGTCTGGGACTCAAACTGCGAGGTTGGTCATGTGAGATCCAGCAGACTTAACTACGACACCACTGGCTGGCCAAACACTACAGTGTTCGTAAAAGCACAGTAGGTTTTTTACCTATTGGAGTTTAGTCAGTTTCTTGATCTAAAAGCTGTATCAACAGTTCTTTTCTAAATTCCTTCTTAGATTGCTCTATTTCTTTTTTTCTTTCTTTCTTATTTTTAGCAATTTTTGCCTTAGGGTGCATGCACTTGCTGGGGAGAGAGACAGTGAGAGGGAAAGTGAGAAATCATCCCCCGGTGGTGGGGGGAGAGGAACAGCCATACTGCAATCCCTTCTCCGTTTTCCTCCCATGATCTTGGGCATGCACGCAAACACATCCTGTGTGAGTTTCAAGCCACTGGGTCCAAGACACGAACCATGGTCGGCCATGTGGGAGTCCAGCAATGTAACTGCTATGCCATCTGCTGGCCCCAGATTGCTCTATTTCATTGTTTCCTAACTTCCATCACTTTTGATTTATTTTCAGCCAAATTGAGTGAATCAGATTTGGGTGGGAGAGCCATGCTAGTCTGTTTCCCCTAAATAATTTTCCCTAAAGGATGGGCCACATGCCACACCCTTAAGCTGGTCCTTGACTCTGAGACAAGAACTTTTACAAAGGCCTTTCAGAGGTTTTTAACAATACCATCAGGACCCTACTCTCAAAGTTTGCCACAAGGCTAAGTTTACAGTTTTATCTGACAATGGTTGTGGCTCAGAGTAATTGTGTTTCCCAACTTTCCATTTCTGGACCATGTTATTTATTCCTCATATAAAAGGGCCTCTTTCATATAATGCCTGTGTAATGTAGCCAACAGCAGGCACTTCATTGTTTTCCAGCCCTTTCCCCAACAACTATGCATTCATTAGGTGTGTTATTCATCGTTTCAGTTATTGCAGACAACAGTCTAACAAATGTTTTGTCCCTGGATAACCTGTATCTCCTTTTGATCCTTCGTTATCCACTTTCTTGCTGTCTACCATCAACGCTTAAATCACTGACGTACAATTTTTTACTACAAAAAGCATCCCAATCCTCACAGCAATTTTTCTACCAGTAAGGATACTCTAGGTTTTGTTTAAAACATAAACAACTTCAAGAATCTCATCAAATTAAAACACCTAGTTTATATTTACTCACGAGTATTTTGCTAATCTAGCGGTGTTGACTTGTTCTCAATTAAGATCCAGACTGATGGAGTAGCCATCAGCTGGAGCGTTGTCGGTTGCCATGACAATGGGAAAAACATCAGGTGAATCACTCACTGGCTTTTAAGAATTCCATGAGGAAGCACACATTACTTCCAATCACAAGACATTGGCACAATAAGGTTTATGTCTATATGTCTACACTAATTTCTTTTCTTCCTTTTTTTTTTCTTTTTTTTTTTTTTAGAGATTTTATTTGTAGAGTTTACGCGCTCACTAGAGAAACAGAGAGAGAAAGTGAGAAATTTTCTCCAGAGGGGATGACCACACTGCAATCCCTTCTCCTCTCTCAGGATTTTGGGCATGTATGCACACGCACCAGGTTTGAGTTTCAAGTCGCCAGGTCGGTGACGCAAACCGTGGTTGGCCATGTGGGAGCCCAGTGCCTTAACCACAACACCACCTCCTGGCCCCAGGCTATACTAATTTCAAGTGAGTAGAAAATTATAATCATAACTAGAATTTAAAAGGGATCGAGAAATACTTGGTGGGCAATATTAATATCTACCACATCCTCCAATATCTTTATTATTTTGTTTTTCAAAATTAGGGCTATTACCTACCTGGCACAAATTTTTGTATGCTGGGACAGGAGCCAAAACTGATAGCAATATCATTTATTGAAAAGCCTACCCTGTTCCCACTGCTATGCAGTACTATACTTACCATAAATCGGTGCTGTTTCTGGACTGTTTACTCTGTTCCCTTGATCTATTTATCCTTGCACCAACTGCACATTATCTTAATTGCTATCAAAGTATAATCCTTGATAACACAATGAGCCTTCCTACTTTGTTGTCTAAGAATGTCTTGGCTTATCTTCAACCTTTTTTTCCTTCCCTTTTTTTTTTTTTTAAGAGTTTTTTTTTTGCCTTAGGGAGTGCACACTCTCTGGAAAGAGACAAGACAAGGACAGTGAGTGGGAAAGTGAGAAATCATGCTCCTCAGAGGGATGGTCATGCCACAATGCCTTCTCCTCATTCTGCTCCCAGGATCTTGGGCGTGCATACACACACGCCTGGAGTGAGTTTCAAGCCACCAGGTACTTGAACTACGGTCAGCCAAGTAGTTCAGTGACATAATCGCTGCACCATCTGCTGGCCCAACCTATTTCCATATAAAATTTCAAACTTGTGTATTTTTTACTTGTACTGGCACTAATTAATAGGTAAGTTAAGAAAAATGACGAGTCTACCAACTTATAACCTGTAAATATTTGTTATTTTTAATTTTTAATATCTTAGTATTCTATTTAAAGAAATCCTGAAAATCTTTTATTACTTGAGTATTGATATTTGCATGCCTTTATACACTTTTTAGATTTTTCATTTTTGGCACATAGAAATAACTTTTACAGATTGACTTTATTTCTAATACCTTTCTGAACTATAATTAGAATAAGTTGTAGAATTTTTTTTATCTTCCGTGTACACAATCATATCACTGATGAATAATCATTTTTATCTTCAATCATTGTACTTTCTTTTTTGATTGCTATATTGAACTAATTAAGACATTTAGTACAATGTCGAACAAAGACGTGTTATGGAAGATATCTTATTTTGCTCCCAATCTCAGAGGAAGGCTTTCAGTATCTTACCATTAGATATGATATTTGCTGTAAATAATCTCTTGGGTAACTTACTTTTATCTGATTAAGGAAATTACCTTCTATTTGTAATTTGTTAACTATGAATGCATGTTAGATTTTGTTCATTTTTTTTATATCTATCAGATGATCCTAAGGTTTTTTTTTCCCTTGGATATTAATGTGGCAAACTACATTAATTGCCATTTTAATGTTAAACCGTATTGCCATGATGTGGTAAGTGCACCCAATTCAATCATAATTTATAAAAATTTCAAACATATCTAAAATTTGAGAGAATATTATACTAACTCAGAATCTACCCTCCAGCTTCAATAATTAATATATTCAACCTTTCATATATATTTCCACTTTCCCATTTCCCACCCTCATCCTAGATGATTTTAAAGCAAAGTTCAGACATACTTTCCACTGTGTCCCTCTACAAAAGTATTCTTTAAAATATAGTCATAATTGCTTTAGATGTCTCTTGTAAACAACCTGTGTTGGTTTTCTATTTAATCTAATATGACAACTTTTGACTTTTAACTAAGAATTTAGAATATTTGCAGTTTTTGTTTTTGCTTTAAGGCTCGTGCACTTGCCAGAGATTTGGCGGAGAGAGGCAATTGGGGACAGTAGAGAAAAATCATCCCCCAGGGGATATCACACAACAGTGTCTTCTCCTCCAGGCTTCTTTTGGGATTTTGGGAACGCACATTCATGAGTCCAGCTTGATTTTCGAGCCAGTGAGTCTGAGACTTGAACTGCACAGCCAGCCATATGGGATCTAGAGCCTTAACCTCCACATCACCTGTTGGCCCAGACCATTTGCAATTTAATTTAACTACTATTAAATATGGATTTTAATGACCACCTACTTATGTACTTTTATTTCTCTCTACTGGCTACATTTATTTTTCACTCTTTTCTTATTTTGGATTTTTTTTTTATTATCCTATTCCTCACTCACACATTACTTTGAAGTTTTACCTTCTTTCTACTGTATTTGAAAGTTTGTTTTAAAAAAATTATCCTAGAAATTGGCTTTCCAAGGCATAATACTAGTCTTTTTTCATTAAACAGGTATTGGGTATCTCTACAAATCAAGTGAAGTAAAAGGCAACAGGATTAATAAGGTGAGTAGCAGTCTCTGGTCCTGGAAAGCCTAAATCTAAATCAACTCTTTCATTTTTCTTTAGAAGAATCTCCAAGTCTGCCAAATTCAAAACACTATTTTTTTCATCATGCAAAAATTATGTATTTATAAAAAGTGCTAAATATTTTATAAGCTTATTGTGGAGACTGTAATACTGCTTCCATACATTCTCTAGTGTGTCTCCCTACAAAAGTATTCTTTAAAATATAGTCATAATAGAAAGTGGAAGAACATGGAAGATTTGCTGAATGAAGCAAGTCAGGCTATGAAACAGAGATATCCTATGTCTTCACTTAACATATACCGACTATCTACACTCTATGGTAGAGACTGAAAGACTGGAGGACAGATAAACATTGAAAATTGTTATGAACACTGGGGACAATGTGAAAGGAAAGTGGGAGAGGGGAGGAGTGCAGTAAGGAAAATTTGGGAAAAAATGGAGAAGACACTTGTGGGACACAGATATGGTTTGTTGCCTGTTGATGATGTCATGTATAGTATTCTCAACTCACCTGCCATGTTGGTATATATCATGTTGGGTAAGATCTCTTTATAATCTAAATAATCCATAATGATTAAATGTATAATAATAAATAATAAAACCTAATTAAATATATATATATGTGTGTGTGTGTGTATGTGTGTGTGTGTGTGTTTGTGTGTGTATAGTGTCATAATTGTTTTAGTTGTCAAATTAGATTAAATAGAAAATCAACACAGGTTGTTTACAAGGAACTGCTAAACATAGCTATCTAGTTCACCAGTTTTTTTTCATGTATTGACTTGTTGGGTTGTGTTTATAAAGACTTCAGATGGCCCATGGATCTCTATACAATCTTTGCACTCATTATACCTATTCTCAAAGCAACCTTCAAATGAGATATTATCTTCATTGTTTAGGTGAAGAAACTAATTTCAGTGGGATTAACTATTTTTTCCCAGGATTGCACAGCTATTAAGTGGTAGGCTAGATCTGATCCCATATCCTCCTGTTGCCAATGCTTACATTTTTTTCACAGTATCACTTGACAAGATTCGTCAAAATGTGGGATATAAAAATCATAATGTACATTAATACTTTAAGAGTATGAGATTGTCAGTTGATTTTTAAATTTAGTTCACATACCACAAAATTTATTCTTTTAAGGTGTACAATTAAGTGTTTTTTTATTTTATTTACAAGGTTATACAACCATCACCACTAATTCCAGAGTATGATTATCTCCTCCAAATGAAACTCTGACCTATTAGCAGTTGCTTCCCATTTCTTCCTTTTCCAAGCTCCTGGCAATCATTAACCTTCTACCTGTCTGTATGGATTTGTCTGTCCTGGATATGTCATACAAATGACCTATTTGTATAGCCTTTGAGTTGGCCTTCTTTCAATTAATGTTTTCAAATTTATTAATGTTAGAGCATGTATCAGTACTTTATGTCTTTTATGGCTGTGCATTCACCATTTGTTTACCACTCATTAGTCGAAGGACAATTTTTTCTGTTATGAATAATGTGGCTGTAAACATTTGTGTACAAGTTTTTGTGTGAACATATATTTTTTTTTCTCTTGGGTATATAACTAGGAGTAGAATGCTGAGTCATGTAGTAATTCTATGTTTAACTTTCTGAGGAACTGCCAAACACAATGACTACATCATTTTACAGTCCCACCTGTAATTTATGAGAGTTCCAGCTTCTCCACATCCTCATCAATACTTATTGCCTATCTTCTTTATTAAAGCCATGGTAATGTATGTCAAGTGATATCACATTGTGGTTTTGATTTGCATTGCCCTAATGATTAATGATATTGAACATCTTCTCATGCGTTTGCCATTTTCTCCACAGAAAAATCTATTCAAGTTCTTTGCTCATTTTCTAATTGTGTGATTTTCTGTTGATAGTGCTTTAAACATTCTGAATATTCAAATATATAACCTTCAAATGTTTTCTTCCATTCTGTGTCTTTTCACTTTCTTGATAGCACACAAGTTTTTAATTTTGATGAAGTTCAATTTACTCCCCCCTCTTTTTTTTAAAGGGAGAAGACTTTTTGCTTTCACTATATATTTTTAAAACTATTGGCTAAAGCAAGATCACAAAGTTTTATGACTATGTTCTAAGTATTATTAACCTTTACCCTTTTCTGAGAAAGCATGTGAACTTTGGAACATTTCAGTTACATTTACCTATGCCAGCTATTATGTCAAACACTTATACACGTACCAAAATCCCATGTAATGCATTATCATAATAATGTATTATCAACCTTTTATGCAATAAATGTTCATTTTGCTATACTTACAGGTTTACCATGTTTTTCCCTTTCTTTTCTTGCTGAAATTTAATCTTCCACCAGGGCTTATTTTCCTTTCTCTTGAAAAATTCTCTCTAGATTTTTCTTTCCTAATGAGAATATGCTGCTATTAAATTCAATTTTTATTTTAATGTCTTTGTCTTCATTCTTACAGGAAATTTATGCTGTGTAGAAAATCTTTGGTTAAGAGTTATTTTCTCTCAATGCTTTGAAGGTAATTTTTTACTGCCTTCTTGTTTTCAATGTTATTATTGATAATTCATAAGTCTTCTAAGGCAAGCCATCTTTTTTCTATTGTGCAGCTTATAAGATACTCTCTTGCTCGCTCTACCTCTCTCAATTTTACTATAATCTACTTAGATATGAATTTCTCTCTGTCCTATTTCTGATGTCAAACTTCTTAAATTTATGGCTCAATGTCATTCATCACTTCAGGAAAATCTTCTAGCATTATATTTGCCAATATTGTTTCTGCCACATTTTCTCTCCCCTTTTTCTGGGACTTCAATTACAAGTATATTTTATATCCTCACAGTGTCCTCTGTGTCTTTTACTTTTCTTACTTGTTTTCCATCTTTTATTTTCTGTGCTGTAGTCCAGATAGTTTCTTCTGATTTATAATCCAGTTTGCCAAGTCTTTCATTAGCTGTATCTCATCAGATATTAAACAATTCCACAGAATTCTTAATTTTGGTCATTTTTCAGTACATTACAATTTCAATACATTTCTAATTGATTCTTTTTTTTTTTTTTTTTGGAGAGGTTTTCACTATAGGGCATGTGCGCTCGCCAGACAGAGACAGACAGAGACAGAAAGCGAGAAATCACCCCCCAGGGGGGATGGTCACGCTGCAACCCCTTCTCCTCCATTATCCTCTCGGGATCTTGGGCACGCACGCACACGCGCCTGGCTTGAGTTTTAAGCCACCGGGTCCGGGACGCGAACCGTGGTCGACTACATGGGAGTCCAGCGACATAGCCATTTCGCTAACTGCTGGTTCCAATTGATTCTTTTTTAAATGAAAAAAAAAAAAAAAAAACATAGATGTCAAATGATTTTAATATCTGGAATCCCTGTGATCTGTTTCTATTATTGTTCTATTCATTCTGGCTTACATGTAAACTCTCAGAAAAAATCTGAGAATTTAAACAATGTCATCATCCTCCAGAAAGGACAATTCTTTTTGCTAGGCACTGGAAAGCATTAGCAGTTCATGACCAAAATTTCAGTTTGTTCTGGAGCTGGAGTATAATTAAGACCTCTACTCCATCAGTCTTTTTGCTGATGTTTCCCCAGTTTACTTGTGGTTAGATGAAGTTGATCTTTCAGTAGTTCTGTCAAAAGGCTCACATTTGCATGTTTAGAAGTATTTCCCTATGGCTTGATATTTGAAAAACAGCATGACTTTAAATTATTAGATTATAATTTATTTCCTTGAGTTTTTTGAAAATTCTGATTTTTACCTTGTTTTGCATATTGTTTGTGAAAAGTATGCCAGTGGTCTGATTCTGTTGCCATTTTCAGATTTGTTTTGTTTTGTTGCCTGTAGGCCCTGAGAACTTTTATCTTTATAGTCAAATAGCTTTTCTAGGGTATATCTTGAAGTTGACTAACAGAGATCAGGTTCTCAGTACTCTGTAGATTCTTGTTTTTGTTTTGTTTTGTTTTTAAAGGGTCTGGTAATGATTCTTCTGCCTTAGCCTCCCAGTTGAAACTAGAGGTGTGAACTACTATGCCTGCCTCTTTTAGACCGTCTCACTATGTTGCTCAGGCCAGCTTCAAGCTCGAAATCCTTCTGCTTTGGCCTCCCCAGAACACTGAAACCATAGGAGCATGCCATCATGCCTGGCCTTCAGGTTGAACTGGGAATCAAACCCAGGTACTATAGTTTAGAAAATGATTTGTCTTCCAAAGGATCACATTCTAGAAGTTTGGTTCACAGCATAATGGATGTGGGAGGTGATGATACTTTTAAGAGGCAAGCCCAAACAGAAAGGCACCATCCAGTTGGCTGGAGGTGTGGGAGGAACAGAGGAAATGGAAAAGTCTGTTCCCTGGCTCCCTCCCCTGTGCATGCCTGCCTTCTTCTTTGTTCCTATTGGCTGTGTTGTGATATCAGTCCCTTGTCTTTGGACTTTTCAGCCACCAGAACTATGAGCCATAATGATTTCCTAGAACAGCTGCCCCTTCCTGGTATACCAGCTTTCAGACCTGGTTTTGTTTGAAACTAATAAACCCCTTAGTAAGAACCACTATTTAGTCATTTTTCTGTTGCTTAATACAGGACACATTCTTAAGTAACATGCTACGGTAAGGAGAGAAATTTCAAACCCAAATCTGACGACTTCAAGCTCTAGACTCAGATGGTAAATTATCTTATCTGAATAAAGACAAAAACTAGCTTGCAGTAGATTTTGATCCAAAAATGGCAAGGTGCCCTGCAGACAGGAGTCTTTCCATGCTGGGGAGAACCAGAAAATTATATTGTCCTCAAATTTTTCTACTTTCTTATCTCCAGAAGCTACGTTTCCCCCTACTACCTCACCTAACTATTCTTATCAAGGATATGTTACTTTTGCCACATGTTCATTTGCCACAAGTCCAGTGAATACATTTTTGGCTCTTGCCATAATCTCTCCATGTTACTTGACAATTATAGACTCCTTTTTCTTAAAATATCCTTCCTTCCAGGATTTCACATTCCAATTTTCCCCCCAAGAACCTGTATCTCTCTTCTTGATCAATCTTGTTCTCAGGCTCATCATTGTTTGCCTGTCCTCTAACTGGAGATGCTGTTTAGGGTATTATCACAGAATCTCTTCTCTCTGGGTTACCTCTGTTCCCATAGTTTTAATTGCAATTTGTAGGTATTGACTGTCCAATGTAGATTTTCTTTCCAGAACTCTCTTCTGAGTGCTTAGCCTTCAAATCCATCATACCGATTTGATGATCTCACACTTGACATGTAAAATCTGTACAAATTACATCCAACCTTACACCTGATCCTTCTCCACTGTTTTCCAACTCACAAAATAACATTATCAACCATCAGGTCAGAACAGAACAGTTTTCTGCTACCCTAGTACGAGCTATCTTCACTTCCCCTCTGGCTACTGAAGCCCTCCTGAATGTTTGTTTGTTTGTTTTCTAAATCTTCCTGTTCCCTCCCTCTTATTCTCTACACCTAGGGTTGCCAAACTATAGCTGCAGGCTTTTGTGAATTAAGATTTTTGGAACCAACCAGGTACACTCATATGTCTGTGGATGCTTTCGCAATACAACTGAAAATTTGACTAGTTGTGACAGAAATCATGGGACCCTTTATAGAAAAGATCTGCTAACCTGCCAGCCAGTGAAATGGTGATTAAGGTGGCTGGATTCCATATGGCCAACTGCATGTAGTTCAACTCGCAGGCCCAGTGGCTTGAGAAACACACTGGGCATATGTATATGCATGCTCAAAATCCCATAAAGGAGAATGGAGAAAGGATTGCAATGTTACCATTCCCCATGCCATGAGGAGTACTTGCTTTCCTCCTCTGTCTCTCTCTCTCAGAGAAAACACACACCCTCTAGCAAGAAAAAAAACAAAGTTTTGCTTACCTCTGCTCTGAACTGAGGCCACTGGCACAATAAAAATATGGCTAATACAACTGATTTTTGACAAAGGGCACCAGTCAATTCAGTGTGTGGGGGGGCATCTTTAGCAAATGGTGCTAGAAAAATCGGGTTATCTGCCTGCAAAAGATGAAATTGGACTCCTATTTCTCACCACTAACAAAAATCAACTCAAAACGGATCAAAGATCTAAACCTAAGACCTCAAACTATAAAAAACTACTAGTGGAAAACACAGGGGAAACTCTTAGAGACAGAGGAGTAAACAAAGACTTCTTAAACAAGACTCCCAAAGCACAAGCAATAATCCCAAAAATAGACAAATGAGATTACATTAAAAAGCTTCTGCACAGCAAAAGAAACAATAATTAGAGTGAATTAATAACCCTTGAAATGAGAAAATATATTTTCAAAATATGCTTCATAAAAGGGACTGTTAACTAGGATATACAGGGAACTCAAATAGTTTACCCCCTCCCGCCAAAAATGACCAACCCAATTAAAAGATAGGCAAATTAACTGAACAGACAACTCTCTAAGGAAAAGAATGGTAAAAAAAGCATATGACAAATGCTCAACATCTCTTATCATAAGGGAGAGCCAAATCAAAACTACAATAAGATACCACCTAACCCTAGGCAAAATGGCTAAGATTAAAAAAATAAAGAATGTGCAACCAGCAGTTGGCGTAATGGCTGTATTGTTGGACTCCCATGTAGTCCACCGCTGTTTGAGTCCTGGACCCGGTGACTTAAACTCACGCCGGGCACGTGTGCATGTGTGCCCAAGATTTTGGAGGAGAAGGCATTGTGGCATGGCCATCCCCTGTGGGGGGGTGATTTCTTGCTTTCTGTCTCTCCATCTCTGTTTTTCTGGTGAGTGCCATGCCCTATAGCAAAAACCTCTTCAAAAAAAAAAAAAAAGTAAAAAAAAAATTGTAAAAAATAAAGAATGATAAGTGCTGACAAGGCTGTGGTGAAGAGGGAACTCTCCTACACTGTTGGTGGGAGTGTAAATTAGTACAGCCACTGTGGAGAACAATATGACAGTTCCTCAAAAACCTGCACACAGAACTACTATATGATCCAGCAATTCCATTTTTGGGTATCTACCCAAAGGATAGGGAAATGCTCAGTTGAAAAACATTTGCACATCCATATTTATTGCAGCACTACTCATATTTGCTAAAACATGGAACCAACCCAAATGTCTACGGACAGATGAATAAATTGAAAAAATGTGGAACATATACACTACAGACTACTCAGCCATCAAAAAACAATGAGACCCTGACATTTGATAGAAAGTGGACAAATACGGAAGATTTACTGCTAAGTGAAGCAAGCCAGAAAATGAAAGAGAGGCATTGTATGTCCCCACTCAATATATACCAAATGTCTGCACTCTATGGCAGAAACTGAAATACTGGACAGTATAAAGGCATGAAGAGCAACTGTGGATACCAGAGACAGTGTGAGAGGAGAGTGGGAAATAGCAGAGGGTGAGAAGGAGGGAATCAAGGAGAAAAAAGAAAGAAGTAAAACAGTTAAGAAACAAAATGGAAAATTATCTGTTGGAGATAATAAATATGGTAACATCTTTCATTGGATCAATATTCAGTGTATTCTGGATAGGGAAAATAATTTTGTATGCTATAATGATATATAGTAGATGAATATAAAATTTTAAAATTAAAATAAATAAAGGTAATAAAGACCAAATCCATAACATGGCTCAAAAACCCCCATGATCTGATTCCTGCTTATTTTTACTGCATGTTGTCACACTCCCTTCGCCTTTTTTCTTTTTTTAATTGCCAGAGCAGGCATGAGCTTGCCAGTAAGAGAGAGAAGGCATTTCCAATGGGGCATGGTCATGCCACAATCCTCCCCCCCCCTTTTCAATCCCATCAAGATTTTGTGCACACCGGCACATGTACGCAGAGTAGTTTTTCAAGCAGCCAAATAGGGAATCTTCCAGGTGAGATTTGGCTCCTTTTGCACAGCACCCAGCCACTGTACTACAGGCTGGCCCTCCCTTTTGCTTTCTATGCTTCAACCTGACCTGCTCTCTTTCAGTTTCTAGAGTGCAACCTGCTTACTCTTATTTCAGGGTCTATGTGCCATACCCTTTAAGAATGACCTACCCATTTTCTCCTTTATTTAGCATGATCACCTCTATTTTCAGATCATATTTTCCACAGATTTCCATGAATTCTCCAAACTAAATTAGTCCATTGGTTCCATAGCTCTCTAACTTGCTGATAATGTCCAGTTTACCTGTAATTACATAATTAGTTTTGTTTTCTACTAGACACTACAGACACTGACCCTCTCTGACTTATACAATGTGGTGTCCCCAGCATTTTTCTTAGTATAAGGCACACAGTCAATGTTCTTTGTTCTCCCTCACTACTGAGTTGTCAAGTCTATTCGGATATTGTCCACATCTCTGTCCTCACTACAACTTACCTAAATGAGCCAACATCATGTTGTGTCTGGACCCTTTCAAAAGATACCTAGCAGGTCTGACTAGACTCTTCTCCACAGCCAGACTAACTTTTCTAAAATCCACATCTGATCTCCATGGAATACAGTTTCAGGAAAGTGGTTCTGGCACGAGACCCACCCTTAATCCAACCCTGAATAGAATCTATGCTCCCTATTGTTAAAAACTTTATGAGCTGATAATTGAAAAAAAAAAATTGAAAGAACCGGAAGGTATAATAGCAGGGAAGGCAACTGCAGATACTAGAGACTATATGGGAGAGGTAATGGGAATGATTAATTGAGGACGGAAGGGAGGGATTCAGGGAACAAACAACACACTTAATAGACACAAAAATGAAAAGTTGTCTGTTGATGATAATGTATATGGTAATATCATTGTCTTGACTAATGTGCACTGTATTCATGCTGGGAAAAACCATGTTGTACACGGTAAAGAGGTGCAATGATTAAATGTAAATATAAAAAAAAAAAAAAAAAAGAAAGAAAAGAAAAAAGGAAAAAGGAAAAAAAAAAAAGAAAGAAAAATCCACATCTGATCATGTCATTATATTGCCTGTATCTTCCTGTTCCCCTAAAATAACTTTCCACTGGTTTCTGGAAAATGGTCTAAAACGCTTAGAATGGCTTATAGAACTCTTTCTAATTTAGATTTTACTCAGCTCTCAAAATTTTAGTGGCAGAATGATTCCCTTTCGAGTTCAAAACTGCAAGATTTCTGTCCACTCTGAATCTTTGCTTATGGTATTCCCTATATCTGCCTGAAACACCACTCCCCACACTTTCTCTTTCACCAGATCATACACACACAGTATTTGGGGATTATCTAGATACCCCTATCCCCTGGTAGCCTCCTCATATTCAAGTCTGGTTTAGAGGGTATTCTGTAGCACCTTCTTCCAGACTCTTCATTTCCCTCAAACACAGATGTCATTTGTAGCTTTGTGTTTCTAGTTTTACCACTGTGATTGGCACACAGGAAAAGCTTAGTATTTACTAAATAGGGACCAGCACTTAGCATAATGGCTATGTTGCTGGACTCCCACGTAGTCGACCGCGGTTCGAGTCTCGGACCCAGTGGCTTAAACTCACGCCGGGCATGTGTGCGTGCGTGCCCAAGATCCCGAGAGGAGAATGGAGGAGAAGGGATTGCGGCATGGCCATCCCCCCTGGGGGGTGATTTCTCGCTTTCTATCTCTCTGTCTCTGTCTGTCTGTCTGGCGAGCACACGCGCCCTATAGCAAAAAAACCTCTCAAAAAATTTACTAAATAAATGTAAATGTTTAACTGGAACAATTTTGCAGATTGGAAAAAAAAAAAAAAAAAACTTTGAAAGCACTCATTAAATCTTATTTAAGAAAAAAATCTTACTTTGACTTCCAATCCTGTACCTTTCAATTTACTCTATGAATTCAACATGGACCACACACTGATTTCAACAAGCACCCCTAATCCTCTTATCAACTTATTGGATTGTCAGAAAAGTCATGATATATTTTTGCATAAAAAAAACACAGAACAATATGTCATGACTTTCCTGATGACCCAATACATTGTACCCTTATGTATTGCACCCATCACTCTAATCCCCAAACCATGGATTTAGCAGTTAACTTCTGTCCTTCAGGTTCCAGACTGCTGATCTTATGGACTCCATAATGTCACAGAATCTTAGTTGACTCCACTAGCCTGTTGTGACTTCTAACTCTATTGGACTTTCAACACTCCTGTCGTGCTTCTCCTTATTTCTAGACTGTCTTCTCTCTTAGCAAGTCTAAACTTCTACCACATACCAAGCCCAGATATGCTAGGCCTGCTCACTCTCAACACATGATCTTACTCCTCAGTCACCAAAATAAGAGGGAATCAAATGTACATCCTCTTATTTTGCTCCAGACTTTATTTCCTTTCTTACACCTTTTCTTCCTCAAGCTGAAGCCTCTATCTGGGCTCCTGCCCCTACTCCGTTTGATCTGCTCTGGGGCTCTGCCTCATTAATTCTGGTATTGTCATACCTTTCATTCATTTAACCCACACAAAGGCAACTTTACACAAAGTGCTAGCGTTCCTTTCCACTATGTTGCATCGGCCAGAGTCACACACACTCCTCCCAGCTCCAGTTGATTACTGTACACTAAGATGGCAGGTAATAGTTCATACTAGATTAATAGAAAGCCTGAAATGTCAAACATAGAATGGATGTTACTATCCTTCTGCCCACTCCAGCTTATCCCTCTTGAACTAAATAGTGCTTCCTATCATCCAGCAAATCATAAGAGGGGGTAGGGAGGGGGAAGAATTATGTGCTGTGAATGAGACTGAGACACAGTCATGCAACTGTCAATGATCAGACACCCCTACTAGAGAATACATCTCACCTTGGTGATTTGATTGTAATGATGAAAAAAACTGAGCTTTTTTTTCCATTTTGTCCTTTCCAATATGACTTCAGATTCAAGCCAATAATAGGATTCTGGGAGTAAGCAATTATAGTCCTGACGATGGTAGAGTGAGGCTTGGGCTGTATCTCCTCTTCTACTGCTGTTACCTCCCAGCTGCCAGTGCTTTGAGTCTGCATCTTTTCTAAATCACAGAAATCAGTAAACACCAGAACACGTACAACAGAAAGGTAGGTCTGAGAATGCAAATGAATTAATAGCTGATAAATGGCTGACAAGCTATAAGATGGTATGAAGACTGTCAATTCAAACAAGACACAGACCACTGAAACATTATAAAGCACTTTAAATTTTTTTTTTCTTTTGGAGAGGTTTTTTGCTATAGACAAAAAGAAAGAGACAGACAGAGAGACAGAAAGCAAGAAAACACCCCCCCAGGGGGGATGGTCACGCCGCAATCCCTTCTCCGTTCTTCTCTCGGGATCTTGGGCACGCACGCACACGCGCCCGGCGTGAGTTTTAAGCCACCGGGTCCGGGACGCAAACCCTGGTCGACTACATGGGAGTCCAGCGACATAGCCGTTAAGCTAACTGTTGGTCCCAAGCTCTTTAAATTTCTAAAGTCTAGCTAGGAACTTCAGGAAAAGAGTAGAGACCATAATAGTGTTCTCAGATCTATAAACTCTCTTCTCCTTATCCCCCTACCAAACACGCACACATTTAGCAAATGCTCTGCACTGGTATGAGACAAGGATGGAAAGAAACAAGAACTATTAATACTTCTGCAAATAAAAAGAAAAAGGCAAAACAAATCCTTTATACTTACTCCACTTTAAAGCAACTTCTAGTTATATTATACTTTTACCTTCTCAGCCATACCCTCACTCATATATATATTATCGTCAACATCTTTGAAAAAAAGATGTGAATTAACAAAAAGAAAAATATAAAAAAAGCATTAAACATTTTTAAGGATCTTCCACAAACCAAATGACAGTAGGTTTTTATTAACATATCTTACAATGTTGATTACTCCTAGTTTTTAAATTTCTGCTTAATTATAAAGATGGATTTAGCTCCTACAGTAATGTACTGTATTTAAATGATCATTCATACAAGATATCACACCAGTACATTTTTTTGAATAATATACACACACCACTCTAACTTGGACCTGTTATTTTTAAAAGTAGGTTTAGAAATGGGACTTATAAAAGTTATGGGGAAAAAAAAATTAAAGTTCTAGTTTAGCAGCATGCATGTATGTATTCAAGTACAATTTCAACCAAGTGCTTTTTTAAAATTTACTGGTGACTAATTCACCAATATCAAAATAAACACTATCAAATACCCAAATTTTAAAGTTAAGGCTAATATTTTCACTTCACATCCATATGCACAACCATAAAACATTCCATTTTAAATATGTAGTAATCAAAGTCTGAATACATTATACCAGGTATATATAGCGTCAGAGTTTCAAACTGTAGAATTATTCAAGTTCATGAATTCTGTAACAGTATTTACTAGAGATGTAAAGAAGCATTTTGCTCTTCAACCACACTTACAAATGATCTGGTATCCATAATGACCAATGCAAAAAATATGACAGGCTGAACTTATGATACAGTATTTTAAAAAGTAGCAATGTGTTGGAAAGAAGAGCTATTTACTCAAACAGAATTATTTTAGTCTTACAGAAAGTTATCTTAATATTTTGGAAATGTATATAAAAATAGCAAGCGATTTCCATGTATTTTTATTGTATACCTATATATTTTTTTGAATTTTGAACACATTTGAATATGTGCTGCTCCACTTCCCTTATTTTAATGCAAGACTATCATTTAATGTCCATTTTTATAGTCTATAATGTCATGTCATTCCAAAATTTTTTAGAACATGAATCTGATGTGATTTTTATATTTTATCATTAGCTGTTCTTTATTTTTACATGTAAAAACGTAATTTTATATAACAAGCCATGGAAGTCTGAAGTACCAAGAATTGTTGGATAGCACGCTATATGAAATAATCAAATTACTGAATTATTTGGGGGAAAAAAGAATCTTGGAAGCAATATATAACATGCTTTACTGTAATCTTCCTTCCCTGCTTGTAAAGGTTTTAGTTCAATCATTCCCATTCCTACCTGGTTTAAACCTACAGATGTAAATTGCTTTCCTCGGCAATTTCTAAGAAGAGTGCAGATGCCTGACTCACTCACGAGGGTCTTCACCACAGGGCCCTATTTTTCCTTTCAAGAAACCAAGCAGAAATAGCAGTGATTACACTGTACAGATATGATTCAGCTGAACCTCTTGAGGTGATAGGAAAGTTCCAGAACTTAGGGTTCATTTGTGGGGAAATCTGAGCATTTCCAACCCAATTCTGTAAACAAAAGCTTGGTTGGTGATAAAAGATAGGCATGCACAGAATAAAAGTCTGCCATGTGTAGGTTCTCATACCTTTTCATTTTATACTGAAGTCTATTTTTTATTACCCCTAGTAATTCATCCAACGGAAATGGCAAATTGTGATTTTTAAGGATTCCCCAACCTCACATATGACCCACCCTCCCCAGTGTAATGTATTATATTAACAGCAGCTATCTACCTATTTTACAGCTATTTCAATTATTTACCTGGGGAGGATATTTATGAAATTCCTGAGAATGAATTAAGTCTTCAGCAAAGCCTTAAACTTTTAACAGAGTCCTCACAATAAGAAAAAATTTTAAAGTTCTACTATTAGACCAACTTTTACTATACAATATTTCACATAAATCATGTTTTACATTTTTTTCTAATTACATACAGCAAAATTTTCAAATCAACACAACAATGGCAGAGAAAAAAGATGCATTATGTTTAGCAGATGCAAATCAAAACACACAGAAAGCAGCAGTAAAAATTCAAATAAATCACATCCACTCTGAGTATCAATGAACAGCTGATATGCATTGTTGGGAGAATAATTTTTGAACGATTTCGTGAACAAGTTGTGCTTCTTATTAATTGTGCACTTAAAAAAAAAGTGACCACTAAAGAATGATTTAACTTATTTGTTATGTTCTCCAGATATTTAAAATTATTATACCATTAATGTAATTACCAAGCACCTAATATTGGAAAGGCTTCATAATGTATGTTTTCTTTTTTCCCTCAGCAGAAGTGTCAATCCCCCAAATTAAGTTAAAGCTTATTGTTGATAAAATAAATTCTTAATGAAAATGATGATATAATGCAATGCTGAGGTGGTGAGTCACAGCCCATTGTAATGTGGACCCCATCTTTTATTGATGTGATCAAAAGTATGAGAAATCCACTGTTGTTCAAGAACTTTGTATCTTTCCTTACAAATGTAGAGAGGTTTGCCTCGCCTAGAATAAAAAGAAAAAAAAATATTAAAAGTAATATAATACAATAAATATTTTACATACCTTTTCTTTTTAAAAATGGGATCTTTGTGGCAAAAACTTCAGCAGGTTGATGGAGAAAGAATATAAAATAGAAAGGGCTCTAAATTAATAACTGTCAGATTTCTTGATACTAAAAACATTTATAACTGAAGCCAGAAGGTGGTGTGGTGGTTAAGGCACTGGACTCCCACATGACGGACAGAGGTTGGAGTTCTGGACCTGGTGGCTTGAAAATCATGCTGGGTGCATGTACATGTATGCCCAAAATCCCAGGAGAATGGAGAAGAAATTGCAGCATGGCCATCCTCCATGGAGGGTGATTTCTCATTCTCTCTGTCTCTCTCTGGTGAGTGTACACACCTTATGGCAAAAACCTAAACAAATTTATAACTAACAAAGCCAAGAACAGCACATTGGGTTTTCATTTTCTTTAACTGCCAAAGGGCATGTGCTCTCTCCAGAGAAGAGACAGAGAGACAAATAAATGAGGAGAAGAAGAAAGTACCCCCACCATGGGGCATGGTCATGCCACAATCCCTTCTCCTCCATTTCTCTGTCAGGATTTGAGGCATGTATGCTCACGTGTCCATCATGTTTTTCAAGCCACTGGGGCCAGGATTCGACCTGCGTAGTCACTCATGTGTGAGCCAGCCCCTTTAACCACTAGTCTACAAGCCAGCACAGGCACACTGGTTTTAACTGTCCAAATTCCACTAAAACAACTATAGATATCCATGCACATCTAACCTAAGATCCCGGTCTTCCTCTCCATGAGCATCCAAATATACAGAACCCCAGAGGCAGAAGCGGTGACCTCGAATGATGATAATCACTGACGCGTTGATCAAAAGGAAAATTCCCGTTCCAGCACCACAGTTCTGAGAATGCTAAAAGATTAAAAATATAAATATACGAATTTCATAATCAAAAGGACTTATAACAAAATCAAGACTGTTTTAAATACTTTATAAGTAATGACAAATATCTTAAAAAATGTTGATAAAATTTCATCTAAATTAAACGTATAACCCAATTGCCCATACTGCATAATTGATATATTAGGAGGAATTTGTAAATTTTATAGTATTTACTAGAGCTTACCAACACACATTCACAATAACTCTGTTGTTTGCAGCAAAGTCCTTTCAGGCACACAAAAGTACCACAAACAAGGCAAACAGCAGGATCTTTAGGGACCTTGGTGCAGACGCTGCAAGTCTTTCTGTGGTAGTACTGAAAAATGGTGTTATAATTCTCAGGCAGTTGTAGTAGATGTGGTAATTTCCATCTTGACTCTTGGATAAGCAAGGCCTAGAATATTATCAAAAAATATTCTTTAGTTTTATGTACTTAAGTCAGTAACACAAAATACTTATTCTTAAAATAACTTTTAAAAATAATTATTTAATTTTACTTATTATTATTTTTTTAATTTGACCAGAGAGAGACAGGGAGAGAGAGAAATGAGAAAGCAAGCCACCAGGTTCAGGAGTTAAACTGTAGTCGGCCATGTGGTAGTCCAGCACCTTAACCCACCATGCTGCCTGCTGGTCCTATTTTTTTTTTTTTTTCTTTTTGCTTTTAAGACAGATTTTTGCAGGCCGTGGTAGCACCTGCCCTATGGCAAAAACTACTAGAGGCTGGAGGATTACAGCATTGAGTCCATCTTCCTTTCTGGGAAAAAAAAAAAAGAGAGAGAGAGAGAGAGAAATTCTTGCTACAGGGCATGGATGGGCGCTTGCAGGAGAGACAGAGAAAAGTGTGAAATCACAGCCCAGGGGTAGATGGCCACAATGCAATCCCTTCTCCTCCATTCTCCTCTTGGGATTTTGGGCACACACACACACACACACACACACACACACACACACACCAGCATGAGTTTCAAGCCACCGGGTTGGGGACTCAAATCATAGTTGAAATGTGGAGTCCAGCAACATAACCATCATGCCATCTGCTGGTCCCTAAAATAACCTTTTTTAAAAAGGAAATTGCCTCTAAAAATGTGACTTATTTTTAACCCTCTACTTATTTCTATTTTATAAATGACTTAAACAATATGTCAACAATTACCATCCTCTATTTTATCTAGTCTCCAACTATAATTTGTGTTTTTCTTTTAAGATGAAGCACCATCCTCTATTTTATCTAGTCTCCCAACTATAATTTGTGTTTTTCTTTTAAGATGAAGCACCCGGGGACCAGCAGGTGGCATGGTGGTTAAGGCGCTGGACATTCCCACATGGCTGACCACGGTTAGAGTCCCGAACTTGGTAGCTTGCTTTCTCACTTCCCCTCTTTCTCTATCAAATTAAATTCATGAATAAATAAAATGTAACAAATAATTTTTAAAAAAGATGAAGCACCCTAAAACATTTAAATCTTTAAAATAAAAAAAAATCTCTAAACATGCATGAAAAATATATCTAAGTGTATTTTTTTAAACCTGCTTAATGAAAGGTTTTAAAGTTACTTTTATTTTTTAAGTAAATTTATTTATTCATTCATTCATTCATTCATTCATTTATTTATTTTGTGAAAGAATAGAGACAGGATCTTGGAAAGGGTCCTGCCACACTACAACCTCCCAGCCAGCCAGGTCTAGAGCACACAGGAATCAAACCCAGGACCCTCCCATGTGGCTCCAGTATCATGCAGTAGTACCCACTATCTATGCCACTGTGCCTGGGCTTAAACAGTTACACATCTTTTTTTTTTTTTTTTTCCTCATTAACAAAGCAGTCAGTTCCCTTTATTTTTAAAATTTTATGTATACATATGAATGATCTGTATAATGTACATTAAATATAGAAAGCTTTATATATTTGATAATATATAGAACATTTCACAATAACACTAATCTTTTACATAACATTTTGATATCCATTTTTAATTTTTTTTGCACAAGCTCTTTTTCATTCAATTTAGTAAAGCCATTTATACACATCTTTTAAAACTAAGTTTTGGGGGCCAGCAGGTGGCATGGTGGTTGCAGCACTGGACTTCGAGTCCCAGACTTTGTGGCTTGCTTTCTCTCT
The DNA here is from genome assembly GCA_026018925.1 of Tupaia tana. Classification (NCBI taxonomy): domain Eukaryota; kingdom Metazoa; phylum Chordata; class Mammalia; order Scandentia; family Tupaiidae; genus Tupaia; species Tupaia tana. The sequence continues at coordinate 74,759,898 of JAKSZU010000001.1, forward strand.
CTCTCTCGTAAGTGCATGTGCCCTATAGCAAACTAAAACATAATAATAATAATGAATAAAATTAAATTACTAATGCTTTTAAAAAAATCAAGTTTTAGTCTTTCTCAGATAAACAATTATTAGCTTTTTCATTAGGGAAGGTCATAGTTATAATTCATTTTTTTCTTTTAATACTTTATAATTTGGAATCTCCTTAGTAGAATATATAAAATTCATTACACTTCAAGCTGTCAAAATCATTTATATCCATATATATCCATAAGTGCTGGGACTATATTTATTTTCTTAAGAACAGCCCAGTATATTTTTTAAGATTTAACAAACATATAAATGAAAAGTTATCTGTTGATAATGTATATGGTAATATCTTTGCACTGCATTTATGCTGGAAAAAACATTTTTTTACATGGTAAATATATACAGTGATTAAATGTAAATTTTAAAAGTGAAAACAAATTTGTTAAGTATGAAAAAAGAAAGCCAAACTAGTTAAATTTCCCTGCATGGTATACTTCAGTCACTAATTCAGTCATAAAAAAATTTTTTCTAGATGCTACTTCATCCACACTTAAAATAGATAAATGTAGTGTGAATTTAATTAAGGAACTATATCAATGACAGGCAATTTATATGGTGATCATCTCACATTATCTATAGCCAGCCATAATCCATCTAACTCAATGGAGTAAATAAGTAGCTAGCTTACTGCTTATCAATGAGTTCATGGGTAAGTAGCCATGGAAGCAAGAACAGGGATAATAGATGGGCTTTCAATATGCCATTTGCCAGTCTGCAGTGCCCAATCTTAGACCCTCAAAATGGCATGTTCTGTAATGGGTTGATTACAGTAGAATCCTTCCATTATGTGGAAGGGATAGCAATTTGTCCTTACTGAACCTGACATTTATTATAGAGTAAGCTGCTGATTACTCAGTAGCCCAACTGTCTCTAATCAAAGAATATCTCTCATGAAGGGAGATATAAGGTACATATCCATAGAATTCACTGATTTTAATACATACTAAAAAAAAAAAAAAAAAAAGTACTGGCCTTCTAAATAATGAACTATTGAACTAGTAAAATTTTGGATGGCATCAGCTGGAAAAAAACACCTATATAAAATGTGGTACATGCTCCTATAGAGTAAGACATATGCCCTGAACAGCAACCAGTATATGAGGAAGATATTTCTCACAGGTGGAATGTAAGGGGTGGCGGGAACAAAAGTGGTTATACACCACTCATGATTACGCCTAAAATTCAGTCTTAAATGTCTGCTTCACTGCTATTCTGGATTCTTCTGTGGTGCTATTATCTAAGGAAGCTGTGTATTATCCTCTCTCAGGGGATATAATAACAGTTCTACTGAATTAAAAACTAAATGTCATCTGACCATTCTAGGTTCCTCACAACAGCAGGAAAACAAAGATTGGTGGCTTATAACATTGTCTGGAGGAACTGACCCTGACTATTGAGAAGAGTAAGAGTATTGCTATACAATTGATAGCAGTGTTTTGGAATTTGAGGCCCCCACTCCTACACTCACCATGTACTAAACTTGAAAGGCAAAAAATTAACACAAAACTATTATATTCTTATATAAGCAAGATAGAACCAATCGCTAGAAGCCCAGACCTCATGGAATAAAGTATGGGCCACATCCTAGCTTAAACATATCCTATCAGTCGAGGTGCTGGTCAAAGAAGAAAATCATACATACATTTGTTAATCAGCTGAAGTTTTAGGAGTAGTTGTTAATATTCCTACTACTGTGTCTCATATTTTTGCAACATTTCATTCTCTTTTCTCTTACTATTGAATTCAGGGTGAGCAAGTACTGATTACATATTTACAGATCATCTGGGCATGAGTATGACAAATCAGAGGAGCAATGGTAGATGTCTTCCAGACCTGGTTTCAGGGAGGCCTGACAATATAGTAACAGGCTGCATATTTGGGAAGGTCATAGACACAGCTGCAATTGTAAAAGGGATGGATATATCATTCTGAGCCATAAAAGAAGAGAAACTCTATGAATGAGAAGAAGGATGTGTATGTACCAGGCAGATAAGATGCAAGCATAGTAAGCTACAAGTTTGCTTTTTAAATCTACCTAGCATCCTTTTCTGACTTCTTATAACAGCATTACAAGTTCTGACCAAACAATCCTCTTTTCTTCTCCATACATTTCTGATGGGGTTCCACCAACATAAGATCCTGCCCCACTTCAGGGTGGGGGTAACAAGTTAGGTCAACCAGATTCTCATGCACAGAAATCTGAATCTTGAGGATATGAAGGGAAGGGAAGAAAGTGGTTGAGGCAGAGTTACCCAGCGGTAGCACTTTAGAGACAACAGACCAGGGATCGTAATGGTTTCTCTTTTTACAGAGGGATGTCAATTCAGTTCTTCAATACTGCAAGTTACCCCAAAATGCTTCTAACTAATCCTGCCTTTTTCCTGTTGTGGTTTGCTTTTACTTTGTCTTCATTACCTTAAATCAGAACTGAATTTTTTGTTGTGTGAAACCAAAGAACAAAACAGATGTAAAAATAAAAGATATACAAAAGAAGAGATGGGTGTGAATGCCAGATGTGGTGTATGTGGAGGAGTGGGGTCTAGGAAGGACATTTGGAAGAGGGATACAGAGGCAGAGCATTTACGGGATGGGGAGGTGTGGTGTAATCTGTTGAAGATATTTTGATCAACGGGACTGGGGAAAATTGTTCACATATTGAAATATTCACTTCATAAGCTAAATGATGTCATTGAATGTATATAAAAATAAATTCATTAATAAAAAATTAAAAAAATAATTGTGGAAAAATGTAAAAATAAATAAATAAATGATTAAAAAAACTAAAAAAAAATAATTTGAAGCAGTAATTCACAGAGTCCAATGAAGGGCACTGTTGTGGACTATTCAGTTCCTATCACCCTTTATCCTACTATGTCTCTCAAGTCAATTTTTCTTTCTTAGGTTTTTGCCATAGGGCACATGTACTGGGGGGGGGGGGGGGGGGGGGAGAGGGGAGAAAGAGAGAGGGAGAGAGAAAGTGAGAAATTACTGCCCTGAAACTTGGCCTCCTTTTCATCAGTTCTATTTCTGCCAATGACACCATCCCACCATTTAATTATTCTACAAATATATATTAGGTGACCAGTCTTTATTAGGCACTTTCTAGAAACTGGGAATTAAGAATAAATAAAACAATTTTTGCTTTGTGGAGCCCCAATTTGGACACATTAGGAAAAATACGAATGTGATAAAAATGACATCTTTGGGGACCAGCAGATGGCATAATGGTCACATCACTGGACTCCCATGTAGTCGACTGCAGTTTGAGTCCCAGACCTGGTAGCTTAAAACTCACACCGGGCACATGTGTGTGCATGCTCAAAACCCTGAGAGGAGAATGGAGGAGAAGGGACTGCAATGTGGCCATCTCCCCGGGAGGTGACTTCTCTCTTTCTGTCTGTCTCTATTTAGCGAGTTCATGCAATCTATAGCAAAAATCTCTTAAAAAATGGCGTCTTTTAAAGATAGTGACCAAAATGCAGTCATACAGTAAAAAAGAAAAGAAAAGAAAAGAAAAAACAAACAAAAAAACCCAGGAGGGCTCTAGAGCTTTCAAGAAAGATTACCTATTTGATCTTCATGGAGGAAGTAACATTTATCTTAGCAAAGTCTCAGTTGGTGATTAATTCAATAGAAGGGTAGAAAAGTGCTTTAGACAAAACTAACAGCAGTAAGCAATGCTTCAAGACTTTAAATGTATAGTACACTATGAAACATCCTCTTGTAATATGAGCAAAATAGCAGCAGAAGAATGGTACAAAATGACAGAAAGGCAAGCAAGGTGGTGAAGAATTGAATACCATGCAAGGGGTCTACCTCTCCTCCACAGGCAAGGGGGCATCTAAAGGATGTTCAAGTAGGAGAATGTTCCTATGAGAACTATGTACTCTAATCAGTATCCCCCTGATCATTCAAGTTCAAGATCTTGAAGTCATTATATCTGGTTACCAAGTTCTATATATTTTTCTCAAATGTTTCCTGTATTGGTTATTTTCTAATTTCTTTTCTTTTTAGATTTTTGCCATAGATTTTTGCTCATGCTAGAAAGAGACAGAGAGGGAAACTGAGAAATCACCCCCAGGAAGGATGGCATGCCACAATCCCTTCTCCTCCATTCTCCTCTCAGCATTTTGGGCACACATACACATGTGACTGGCATGTTTTTAAAACCACCAGGTCCAGGATTCGAAGCACACAGTCAGCCATGTGAGATCCAGGACCTTAACCACTATGCTACCTACTGGCCCTCTAATTTCTACTAGCAGAAAAATAGCACAGATTTTCTTCAGCACCTAAACACCTCTGGCTCCTCTCTCTCCTAACTTTAATTTACCTAGTAAAAACCCACCAGAATTACCTCCCTTAAAACAGTAGTTTCATCACATTATTCTATTTCTTGAAAATTTTAGTTCTGGATATATTAATAGAAGAAAGTCTGAGCATCAAACCATGGCTTTCACACAGCCATCCACTGTTGTCCCAACTTTATCCAAACATTTGTCCATCTCCAACACAAACCCTTTACTAGCTGAACTTATAGCAGAGGCCCAGCAAATTTTAAAGTTAAAGGGATGACCTTTTAAGATCAGCTCATCTGGGACCAGCAGTTAGCGTAATGGCTATGTCACTGGACTCCCATGTAGTCGACCGCAGTTCACGTCCCGGACCCGTTGGCTTAAAACTCATGCCGGGCACGTGTGTGTGCGTGCCCAAGATCCCAAGAGGAGAATGGAGGAAAAGGGATTGCGGTGTGGCCATCCCCCATGGGGGTTGATTTCTCGCTTTCTGTCTCTCTGTCTCTCTCTGTCTGTCTGGCGAGCGCACACGCCCTATAGCAAAAACCTCTCCAAAAAAAAAAAAAAAAAAGATCAGCTTATCCCAATCTTTTTTTTTTTTTTTTAAGGTATATCTACATTGAAATTTCATTGCATCTTCCTAGTCTAATGCTATGATTATCTGAGGTATTCATTAACAATCTGTTGACCTAAAACTAACTACAAGTAAGGGCTAATACCTTATCTTTGTTAACTGAAATACTTATGACTTTAAATCCATATTAACTTTATATAAGTAAACATTTTTTCAATTTCATCAGTTTAATAAATGCTGCCAGGAACAGACGACCTGAAATGTAAAATTCTTCATCATTCTCTCAAGTATTAGCCTATCATCCACTGTGTCACAGGGGTACTGCTCTTTTACATACCTTTCCTTGTTCTGCATGTCTTTCAGTAAATGATTTGATCTCAAGACACCATTGAGTTATAATATCAAATGCTGGAACTGGCCAATCCAGACAGGAGGCACTGATGAATGGATGTTCTGTTTGGTAAAACGTTGGCAGAAGTCCCAGGCAGCTGGCAAGAACTGAAAATTCTTCTTCTTCCTTTTAGACATGAAACAGAAAATTCTCAAGACATTTCATTAAGAACATTTCCTATTTTAACACTTCCTATTTTAAGTGCCATCCTCACCAATTACTTTGGATAGTAAGAAAACATTCTTAACTGAGATAACAGAAAGGGAAGGCAACAGGAAGAGCAAAGAAGAAAGAAAAAGGTTCCTGGTTGTTTATGTACAGATATCCCCCAAAATAGTTTTCTTTGAAATTTAACTTCTGTCATACAATCTTCTTTTATATATTTACTTTTAAAATATAGTAGTCACATATCTGATGAATACAGTCTATAGAACCTAGCTACTTACTCTATGAAAACAAGTATTAATTGGGAGCAAAGAAAAAGCTATCTTTGATTAAAATGACATTTAATAGTTTGTCAATGTGGATAATGAACAATAGTTAAAACATGGAATTTACAAGAGATGATGCTACATAATTTGCATGGATTGTGAATGAGTCTCAGATCTGGCAGCTTGCTTTCTTACTTTTTTTTTCTCTCTCTGGTGAGTACTTATGGCTTACAGCAAACTAAAATAATAATAATTATAAATTAAATTAATAAATAATTCTTAAAAATATATATATATATATTATGTGTATAATTACATATACTCATTATATGTAGTTCTTTTTTTTTTTTTTTGATAGGTTTTTGCTATAGGCACATGCGCTCAACACAGACAGAAAGTGAGAAATCTCTCCCCGGGGGCATAGCCATGCCACAATCCATTCTCCTCCATTCTCCTCTCAGAATCTTGGGCACACATGCACACGTGCCTGGCGTGAGTTTAAGCCACCAGGTCCAGAACTCGAACTGCAGTTGACTACATGGGAGTCCAGCGACATACCCATTACGCCAACTGCTGGTCCCAATATATAATTCTTAAATTATTCCATTTATAATAAATGAAAAGACATGCACAGGAAACTTAAAAGCATTCTTTTTAGGGTAGGAGAAGGGACTGTGTGTGGCTACCCCTTTTTAGGGGTGATTTCTCACTTTCCTTCTCTGTTTCTGGCAAGCACACACACCCTATAACAAAAAAGGAGAGAAAGAGAGAGAAGAGAAAAGAATCAAAGGGAAGAATATAAATTTTAATAAAACATTGGGTGAAATGAAATATCTAAATGGAAGAATGTGACATAAAGAAGAAATTGTCAAATCCAAAAAAGGTTGTGTGCATATTACACCAACCTATATATATTGTGATTAACACAAACAAGAAGCCAAAGTGAATAAAATGTGAGAGTAAGCAAATATACATATATACACAAACAAATAGGATAGCAAAGATGACGGAAACCTAAACAAAAAGAAAACGAACCTCTATCTAAAACTCTAACCCTACCTTTTTTTCACTTTAGTTGAATAAATCTACTTAAATGGTCCAACCATTCAACCTGAATATATGGAAAGTACTTCCATAATGTCCTCACAACCTGCTCTGTATTTCTTTCTCCTATTAGCTATACCACAAAAGATCAAGTCTCCTAGTCTCCAAACCCAACTACAGTATGACTCTTCCTTTTCTCTTGACTTCCCATAAAACCTGAATATCCTATCTGAAATCTCTAATTGCTTTCTATCCCCTTGAATTCTCAGTATGTCCTTCCTTAACTGCTCTTTCTGCTCCTATTTCCTCTTTCATCACACTACACAATCTGACTTATACTAGAATAAAGTATGTCCTAAAATAAAACTTGAATCACATTACATTCTGTCCAACATTTTTCAATGGTCCAAATTCATTTGTGTGAATCTGAAAATACTACGAATTCACTTGAACATCTGACAGTATGCCACACTATTCCTCTCCATGCACTTTATTCAATGCACTTTTTCCTTGGTCTAAGCATACACTTGGTGCTTCACTACAGGTATCACTACATATTCAAGCCCCAGACCAACTTTCTTTCTTTCTTTTTAAATTTTATTTATTTGTTTGTTTGTTTGTTTAAATTTGATCAGAGAGACAGAGAGAAAGTGAGAAAGCAAGCCACCAGATCCGGAACTCAAACCACGGTAGGCCATGGAGGAGTCCAGCACCTTAAAGACCTCATTGCCTGCTGGCCCCTCCCAGACCAACTTTCAAGACCTTTTCAAGAGCTTCTGCCTCCAGGTACTTTCCAACTTATGGGCAAAAAGTACCCTTAAATAAAATCAAGGAGCAAAATACACCAAAAAGTCACAAGAACAGAAAGAACCATAGCGAGCAGCCTTTAAACATGAAGAAAATACAGCTGATGAAGGAAGAAGCTGATTTTGTTTGGTTAATCTTCATGTTTGAGGATGCTCATATGCCAGAAGGAAACACACTTTTTAATTAAAAAAGAAAAAACTAACAAATATACTAATATGTTTAATTTGTTCAACATCTTGTAATTCTAAATGAAATGTTTTGGAGACAAATATATTCAAGAGTGCATCTTGAAGTGCATGACAAAAACTGAAGAATCCAAACTATGTAATGTAATGGTCAATTTTGATAGAAGGATCAGAAAACTGCTTAATTCTGATATATTTCAAAATTTGAAAGACATTAATATGATAAATGTCCTAATTCCCATATCAAAGTCCCTGGAATCCAACGGCAGATAATATCAGGATCATAATCTTATAAACATAGTTTGAGTTTACTTACCTTCTGGTTTCCTGTCATTTCCTTGCCTATTCATATTTACCCACAGTTTCGTGAAATAGATTAAACCAGTAATAATTTATTCAAGCAATTTTAATACAGCTCTCTGCAAGCTGAACATTTTACAGCTATAAAATCATATTAAAGACTGTTACATTTTCAAACAATCAGTTTTCTGACTAATACAACTTTTTAAAAAGAATTATTTATTGTATTTCTTATTATTATTGTCATTATCATTTAATTTGCTGCAGGGCACATGTGCTCACAAGAGACAGAAAGAGAAAGAAGGAGAGATGGAAAGAGAAGAAGCAAGCTGCCAGATCCAGGACTCAAACCACAGTCGGCCATGTGGAGTCTAGTGCCTCAACCACTAATGCCACCTGCTGACCCCCCAATACGACTTTTTTTTTTTTTTTTATATTGTTTTATTTATTTTTTTTTATTATCTATTTTTTTATTACATTGAATTACATATAACTTTACAGTGTATTACATTGCTTTTTAAAAAGGGAATGCCATGCATGTCAGTCAGTACAGAGACATTAATCTCCCCGCTTCAACATTCAATATCTTTCCTATGTTTCCCCCAATCATTATTATTATTATTCTAATTATTTTTTATGATAAACATGATTTTTTTTTCCAATTATCAGATCATAAAGTTCCCCCGCAACCGCTGATGGCCGTCTCTGCTTTCCAATACGACTTTTAAAAAGATACTAAAAGCAGATATTGTTGGTGATAAAAATACTATAGATTGAATACTATGATGCTACTCCAGTACTGGACATGTATCTATCATTGATCTAATCCAAAATATCCAAAGTGAGTAATGGTATGCTAATAATAAGTGGATGGCAAACAAGCCCCAAACCAACAAAAATAGTACATATTCTAAATATTTATTCCTTTGAGTTAGACTAATATACTCATAACAGTTATACATAACTATATAAGTATTATACTATATACTAGGGCATTTCCCAAAATTAGCTTATTTTATAAACAAAGCTTCTTTCTCTCTTCCCTAAATTATACCTGGCAGCTGGGTAAATCTTCCCCAAAAAGGTGATGTTGAAGAAGGCTGGTGATTCTGAGGAAAGGTAAGCAGAAGTCCTGTAAATATTTTTCCATGGATTCAGGAGACCAAGCAATAGGATTAACCTAAAGTTAAAGAAAGAAAATTGAAACAATCCATTCAAGTAACAGATGTAGCTTTAAAAAACTACATTCACAATAGCAAGAAAAAAATCTAAATTTTTATCCTAAATAATCAGTACATCTGATCTTTAGTAAAAACATACCATAGCACACTCCTGAGTTCCTTCTTCAGAATATAACTTTCCTTTAGATAGTTCACTTATCACAAAGCTCAATAACACTTCATAAGACTTTTCTGCATCACATGTGTTCTGAAAAAAATTAGAATATTAGTTATATCAGTCATTCAAGATTGCAAAAAATTTACATTGGAAATGACACTTTTTATTGCCTCTTTTTTTTTTTTTTAATATGCATTTTTGCCAGGAGATGCATGCACTTGCCAGAGAGAGACAGAAAGGGAAAGTGAGAAAGAACCTCTCCCTTATGGAGTGGTCATGCTGCAATCCCTTCTCCTCCATTTCTCCCTCTTTAGGATTTTAGGCACAAATACACATATCCAACCTGTTTTTCAGGCCACCAAGTCCAGGACTCCAACTACACATTTGGCCATGTGGGATTGAGCTAGTTGCCTTAACCTAACCATGTCACAGGCTAGCCCAGAAATGATACTTATTAATGAGTAAAGTAAAAGTGTGATTATGTTATTTTTTGAGTATATGAACTTCAGTTCTCCAATATCTAGGTAAACCTATACACCGCTGGATTCAAAGTAAAATTGGATAGGTGGTTAAAGCTATTCTAATACTTCTTTAAAAGACGATATATAAATTACATAATGCATATGTAAAGAGATATATTTAAGTCACGCCTTTTGATGTGTAATTTTCACTCCTGGGAATTCTTCCTACGGAAATAATCCAAAAGAAAAAAAAAATAGTTAGGTGTAAAAGTTATTCATTGCAGCAATATAACAGAGAAAAATCAGAAGTAATCAATAGGGCCACCAATGGCGTGAAAGTTAAGGCAGACTGGATCCTGCAGGGCTGGCTGTGAGGCTGGAGTCCTGACCAGCAGCTTGAAAAACACTCCAGGTATGTGCTTGTGGGCCCAAAATTCCAGAGGAAAACAGAAGAGAAAGTGTTGCAGGGTAGCCATCCTCCCTGGAGGGGTGTTTCTCACTCTGCGTCTCTCTTTCTCTGCCTCTGTCTCCAGCAAGCACATGTACCCTATAGCAAAACTTTAAAAAAAAAAAAAGAAAGAAAGGAAGGAAGGAAGGAAGGAAGGAAGGAAAAAAGAATGAATGAATCAATAGAAGTGAGGTAGTTACCTAGATTATGGAATATCAATTCAACAGAAAATTTTATAGGCAGTGAATATGACAAATTTAAACTATACGGAAAATGTTTACAATGTGAAGAGTTCAATGAAAGTATTGCATATGTACACTCGTAATAAGGGCATAAATCATCTACGCATGTAGCAAAATAAAATATGGGCCCAGCCTGGTGGCACAGTCAGGAGCAAACTGCACTGTGGTGGTGGGTGCCACGTGGCGTTCGGATCCCCAGGTCAGCCTCTAAGTATGCCAGGCACATGTGTGCATGCCCGGGAGCTGAGGAGCTAGAGGGCTAGGGAAAGGGGACCAAGGAATCACAAGACCTGTTTAGTGTACTCCTCTCCACTTGCCCCCTTTGTCATGAGCACACACATGCTCTGTCGTGAATAAAACAAACTTAAGAGAAAAAAAAAAATGGTGGTCAGGCCCATAGCACAGCAGTTAGATTCTGGGCAGAGGAAGATGTATTTTACAGTATTTTATATGGTTGACCAGGGTTCTGGTCCTGGCCCCATTCATTTGAAAAACACGCCAGGGATATGTCGATGGGCTCAAGAATTGTAGGAAGGAGGATTGTGGCAGGATGAAGCCCTGTTGGAGAGTTCTCTCTCTCTCTCTCTCCCCCCACCCCCCCCCTCCTTCTTTCCATCCCTCCCTCCCTCACACACACATAGTCAGGCACACATATACCTTCCACAATTTAAAAAAAAAGAAAATCTACAAAAATTTTTTCCTTTATAGTTTCCCTTTTAAAAAAGGATCAAACAAATCCTTGAAAAGAATTATTAAAATAATTTACTGGAAAAATAAAATATGACAGCATATTTATTACAAAATGTACAGATTACATTAAATAATAGCTTACACTTCAGCTTAATGAATACTTTCATTTTTATCAGAAAGGAAAAATAATGACTATTTATAAATTCAAATTTATTTCAATGAAATTATACTCATAAAATGCATCTTTTTTTTTTCCTTTTTCTTAAATTTGTCATATATAAGGTTTTTATATACAATCAGTGTGCATTGTAACAGTTTATATTAAAAGTCAATCAAGTTTTATCTAAAATGTTAACCTGGCTGCATAGCACATTTGACATTATTGCCCACATGAAAAGGGAAAACAAATGGATTTACAATAACTTTTGGCCAAGACCAGCAGTTAGCATAATGACTGTTGCTGAACTCCCATGTAGTCGACCGCGGTTCGAGTCCTGGACCCGGTAGCTTAAACTCACGCCAGGCGCATGTGCATATGTGCCCAAGATCCTGAGAGGAGAATGGAGGAGAAAGGAAGGATTACGGGGTGATTTCTCACTTTCTGTCTCTCTCTTTCTGGCGAGCGCACGCACCCTATAGCAAAAACCTCTCAAAAAAAAAAAAAAAAAAAAAGATACAATAACTTTTGGCCATTTTGGGTTCTGAAAGTGTTCACACACCTACCCTTTTAAACCAAATGCATCTGGGACCAGCAGTTAGCGTAATGGCTATGTTGATGGACTCCCATGTAGTCGACCACGGTTCGCGTCCCGGACCCGGTGGCTTAAAACTCACGCCGGGCACATGTGCGTGCGTGCCCAAGATCCCGAAAGGAGAATGGAGGAGAAGGGATTGCGGCGTGACCATCCCCCCTGGGGGGTGATTTCTCGCTTTCTGTCTCTCTGTCTCTCTCTGTCTTGCGAGCGCACGCGCCCTATAGCAAAAACCTCTCCCCCCCCAAAAAAAAACAAATGCATCTGAAAAAAATGTTTCCAGAGCATGCAGTTTAAATTATCTCAACATATTTTAAAAACTACAAACACAATATTGGACTAGAAAAGAAAAAAAGGGGAGTAACATGTATCTAATAAAATTGTCAATATAAAAAGGACTAATGGAATGAAGTGGCCCCTTTCCCTGTTTTCACATTCTAGACGATGATTCCAAGACAAATCATTAAAAAGTGTTATTACACTGATTTTTTTTTTTTTTAATTAAGAACAAGGCCTGAATTGGTAGGGAAAGGAATGGTCAAAAAAAAAAAAAAGCCTGAGAAAGGGAAGGAAGTAAGGAAAGCTCATTTAATCCATATACAATAATTTATAGCCATTTTTTTCCTTGTAAAAAGGCATTAATAATAGGTCACAAACAAGAAATTCCTGGCTATTTTACAGATATAAATACAGAATTTAAATATTCAAGCTTGTGATGAAAGCGGCAAAGTGGTCGCAGTGTGCAATGTAAACAAGTAGCTTTGGAAAGTGAACAAAGTCCTTAAGTGTTTTTTCTTTATTAAGAAAAGAACTCTCATTCTTTCCTAAAACATGACCATAGGTCAGAGTAAAGTTCATATACAAACATAATTTAAATGGAGGTCAGTCTAAAATCACTGAGTTAAAAACAGTTTTACCCAGCCTATTTACGAGGGCAGTGTTGAAGTCCCTGAATAGTAAACATTTTACATTTCTTTAAAAAAGAAAAAAAAAATTACTACAATATTTGTAGTACAGAAAATGCACCTATTTTTATATTTGCTGAAATATTAAAGGAAAGTGTAATATACATAGTATAAATTAGGGAAAAGTAATAATAAGTTTACTATGCTATTGTTTATCCTGTAGATTAACTATACTTCTTAAATAGTAAAATACATAAACTGGTTAAACACCATGGAATGTAAATTTATCATAAACTTATAAGGCATTGATAGTCTCAATTTGTTATCTGATGACATTTTATCATTTTATGATTTTTTGCTGTTTTACGTATAATATTGTGTCTTTTAAAATAGACTGTAAATTGAAAATGTCAAGAACTACACATTCTATTTTGTATACATCCTTTTGCATAACAAAAATCTGATCAATAAAGTCCTGCTAGCTAACTGATTTAATTTATTTTGGTAAGACTGTAGTTTCTGACCTTAGAACTTACCTGAATAAGTCTCTTTTTGATAATTAATTCTTTGCATTATCTTTAATTTAATCCTTTGCTTCCTGTCATTTTCCAACCATGAAGTATCTTAACTTGATTCTAAACTATAAAAATGTCTTTGATGCTTTAATTGCTCTCTCTCTTTCTTTTAACATTTATTTATTTATTTAATTCCATCTGCTGTTATTATCTTTTTAATTTGACCAGAGATAAAGAAAGCAATTTGCCAGATCTGGGACTTGAACTACTGTTGGCCATGTGGGAATCCAGCACCTTTAACCACCATGCCACCTGCTGTCTTTACACCATGTGACTTGCCCTACCCCTCCTTATTTAATCAGCAGAATAATCACTTGCCAAATATGATGACCTATGGGTTATGAGTAATTTACAAAAGTCAATATTCTACTGAATTTCAAAATAGTAGCATACTATTTTTTTTCAAACTGGTTTAATCAAATTCCTAAACTAAAAAATATTAACAACTCAAAAGGAAATATTACCATGAGTTTACTACTTATTAATTAATATGACATATTTAAGGTTCTCTAATAACACAATTCAGTCTAAAAGCTTCCTAAAACCTTTTTAATTTTTTGAATAAAAGATTAACAGAGCATAATAGTGAAATATTTAAAAGAATAATGTTTTATGTCCAGATCAGCCAAGTAAGTTATTAAGAGATAATTAGTTTTTTAAATCATTATTGTTAAATATATTTTAAGCATTTCTTTTCATATGGTAAGAACTGTATCAGTTGAGAAAATTTAATATAATGTAATATTCACTGCCTTGTATTGAGAACTTCTCTCACTAGAAGGGTATTGGATAGGACAAAAAAAAAAAACACTTAATTTCACGCATAGCCTTAAGAAATCATATTTTATATAGGTAACATTCGAATAAATAAAAGCACAGGCTAGTGAAGTTTAAGAAAGGATTTCTGGGGCTAGTAGGTGGCATAGTGGGGTTAAGGCACTAGACCCTCACACACCGACTATGATACAAGTCCCAGGCCTGGCAGCTTGAAACTCATGCCAGGCACGTGTACACGCATGGCCAAAAATCCCTAGAGAAGAACGGAAGAGAAGGGATTAAGGGTGACTTCTCGCTTTCTGTGTCTCTGTCTCTCCAGCGAATGCATGGGCCCTGTAGCAAAAATCTCTATTTAAAAAAAAAGGGGGGGAGGCAATATTTAAAGAGGCATAATTAAGAAAAGGCAAGGATTTTTAAATTTAAAAGTAGTGAGATAAAAACCATCTTTGAATAGTGATTAAGGGTAGGGACAAAGAGAACCACAAAAAAAGGCAAATAAACAAGTAAGTTGATAGCATTACATTAATGGCTCATGAAGTTGGTACAATTTTGTAACCTAAGTTTAATGCTTGCTGCAAAGGTAAAACAAAGCTACCTAAATATACAAGGATACAGACCAACATTTAGGGGCAGATTAGAAGGCTCATGTACAAGGAAAGCATTTCTAACGTTTTTATTTCGCCTGAAGGTGTTACACTTCCAATTAAACATCATTAACTTATTTTCTCTTTCAAATACGTCCACTCATTCACTCACATCCCCTACTTAAATGAGTTCACCAAACTACTAAATGACAAATTCAGAAAAGAGACTAACCTTTTTGAGAGCTCCCACGTGTTTCCAGGCTGACCTATCTTCCTCGCTGCACTTCACTGAAAGTGCAGCAAGAGCCTGTGTGTACAGCAAGGTGAACAGCACCTTCACAACGCAGGTGAAGTGTTCTACGAGAGAAAGAGGGCACCGTTACTTTTTTGGAGTCTGACGTTTTGTACTCAGATAATTTCATAAATTTATTCCTTTCATTACAAATGTAACTGGCTTTTGTTCAACACTTAAGTAGTTAACATAATACAATTATAATGTGCTATTATATTTGCTGACCAGATCTGAAATTAGGACAGCAAAATTCCTCTACTCATCAATAAAATATGTAAATGATAGGCAGTTAACATTTTCGAAAGTGAGCTGCCTTTTAGAAGACCAAAGTGTTCATCTGAAACAACCTATAATAACTATGGAAACTTGGCAAACTCCTTTACTAAACTTTGGGTGCTCAGTAACAATGTCTAGGAGTCTCTGCATTTAAAGCCAATGTATCATCTACCTCTAACATGATGTAGATCTTCTAAAATAAAAAAAATAAATAAAATCCTGATAATTTAGGTTTCTGAGTTTCAGGATTCAATGAAAACTATAGTAATACAGGGACCAGCAGTAAGCGTAATGGCTATGTCGCTGGACTCCCATGTAGTCGACCGTGGTTCACGTCCCGGACCCGGTGGTTTAAAACTCACGCCGGGCGCATGTGCGTGCGTGCCCAAGATCCCGAGAGGAGAATGGAGGAGAAGGGATTGCGGCATGGCCATCCACCCTGGGGGTGATTTCTCGCTTTCTATCTCTCTGTCTCTCTCTGTCTGTCTGGCGAGTGCACGCGCCCTATAGCAAAAACCTCTCCAGAAAAAAAACTATAGTAATACAAAAACAATAGTAACAATATGAGAAATGCGTGGGAGCCTTTCTCACATACGAGGTTCTTTATAAACGGAAGCTTAATAATTATAATTAACATTTATATGTACCTAATAATGTATAGAAGATTTCCTTGAAGGTCTCAATCAAGTCTCAAAACAGCCTGGTCTCAGTTGGGCAATTAAGCTTCAGAAGGATGTACTTATAACAGCAAAGCTATTATGCACCAGGTCTGAGCTTGAATCCAAATTGATTATTTTACTTCAGATTCTATATTCCTTCTATTATATTATGCTGCTTCCTGAGTCAATGAGTACTATCTTTAATACCTAGTACCCTTATAGTATATGCCAGCACTCTCTGCTTGGCATGTACCAAAACTCCAGATTCCAGGAAGGAAGCAAGTACCAGAGCCAGGAATTTGTAGACGACCTTGCTACTTTCCTGTCTTTTTCTCCCCACATTAAAATAATTACCAAGTCCTATCAATTCTACTTTTGAAATCTCTCTTAAGTCAATACAAACACCCTGGACCAGACCTCTATCCTTCTCTGCCTAGACCTAAATTCCAACCTAAGTGGCTGTCTTGGGGGTCCTTCTGACCACTTCAGTTTTGATGATTCAATAGGAGGACCCACAGACTCACTTATACTCATTGTTATGATTTATGGCAGCAAAAGGATACAAATCAAAATCAGCAAAGGATGAGTGAGCAAAAGAATATGATTTATGGGCAGCAAGTGGGTACAAATTTATTCGGCACACTGGGTGAAAGCCAGAGGATACAGCCAACATCCTCTCCCAGGAGAGTCACAAAAGATATACTTAATTCCTCGATCAAGCTATGGCAGTGTGTGTGAAATGTACACCAGGGAATTCACAAACGACTCAGTGTCTAAGGTCT
The DNA here is from genome assembly GCA_026018925.1 of Tupaia tana. Taxonomy (NCBI): domain Eukaryota; kingdom Metazoa; phylum Chordata; class Mammalia; order Scandentia; family Tupaiidae; genus Tupaia; species Tupaia tana. The sequence goes on from JAKSZU010000001.1 coordinate 74,776,784, forward strand.
TTAACGGGGCAGGTCAGGTAGGCAGCCTCTGTCTGGCATATATCAACATTTTAGACTCCTGAAGGGAAGCAGGTATGTTCAACACAAACCAAATTGTGTGTACAAATGGTTTAGGCATAGTGAGGCTTGCTTTCTTTCTTTTTTTTTTTTTTTTTTTTTTTTTTTTTTTTGAGAGAGAGATTTTTGCTATAGGGCACATGCACTTGCTGGAAAGACAAAGACAGAGAGACAGAAAGCAAGAAATCACCCTGCAAGGGAAATGGCCATGCCACAATCCCTTCTCCTCCATTCTCCTCTTGGGATTTTGGGCACGGACGCACATGCACCCAGCGTGAGTTTGAAGCCTCCAGGTCCAGGACTCAAACCACATTCGACTACATAAGAGTCCAATGACATAACCATCTGCTGGTCCCAAGGCACTCTTAAAAATCCTGGGAATAGTGCTCTCCACCTCTTGAAATCCAAGTTCTCAGATGCCAGTCAAGGCATGACTTTACAAGCAGGTCTTTCAAGGAACAGCAATCAGTGATGAACTACTGTGCAGAAAAAGGCACAGGAGTTTTCTGCATACTGGTTTACCAGCATCACCTGTTGGCCTTCTGCAACCTACTTTCTTTATTATAGACATACTGATCTTTCCTCCCATTTTATTTGAGGTATAATTGATGAAAATTACATATATTGAAGGTATGCCACCAATTTTTTGTTTTCAGAGAGATATTTTTTGCTATAAGGTGCATGAGCTTGGCAGAGAGCCTGTTTAAAGCCAGACTGAACAAAGCTGACCCACAAACAGGAGAGACCCAAGCTGGAAAGAACCTTCCAGCATCTGAAGCTCTGGCTTTGGTCAGCCCTAAGACTATTCCACCTACTACAGTTTGGTTATGTGAATAGATTGATGCTTTTTTTTTTTTTTTTAAAGGTTTTTGCCATAGGGCACATGCACTTGCGAGAGAAAGACAGAAAGGAAAAAGAGGGAAAATGATAAATCACCCTGTAGGGGGATGACCATGCAGCAATCCTTTCTCCTCCATTCTCCTCTCAGGATTCTGGGAACGTGCACATACGTGTGGCCAGCGTGATTTTCAAGCTGCCAGGTCTGGGACGCAAACTTTGGTTGACCATGTCGGTATCCAATGCCTTAACCACCACACCTGCTGGCCCTTCAATGCCCCTTTTATGCTTACAAATGGATTTCTACCACTTGCAACAAAAATATCCTAACACCTAGTAACTCGTGCCAGAAAACAGACACTAGGAACTTACGGTGTGAGTAAAGAGACAGATGCCTACAAGTATGGGCAACGTAAAACAGGAGAAAATAAGAGGCAGAATTAATCTAGACTTAGGGTGAGCATTAAGAAAAGACTCTGCTGGGACCAGAAGTTAGCATAATGGCTATGTTCCTGGACTCCCATGTAGTCAACCGCGGTTCGCGTCCCAGGCCCGGCGGCTTAAAACTCACACCGGGCGCATGTGCGCACGTGCTCAAGATCCCGAGAGGAGAATGGAGGAGAAGGGATTGCAGCATGACCATCCCCCCTGGGGGGGTGATTTCTCGCTTTCTGTCTCTCTGTCTCTCTCTGTTTGTCTGGCAAGCACACGCACCCTGTAGCAAAAAACCTCTTCAAAAAAAAAAAAAGAAAAAAAAAAAGACTCTGCTCCAACTAGGAAACTAAGAGCAATAAGCCACAACAAGTTAGGAAGGGAGTGACAGAACCAAATAAGGGAAGTGAGATTTCATGGAAAGTTAAGAGTTTATCCCAAGGCAAAAAAAAAAAAAAAGAAGAAGAAGAAGAAGAAGTCTAAGACTTACAAGAACTTCAAATAAATTGTCCAGTGTAACTAGAATACAAGTAGTGACTTTTCTTTTTTTTTTTTTCTTTTTTTCTTTTTTTAGCTTTTGCAATAGGGAGCATGTGTTCACCAGAGAGACGGAAGTGAGAAATCACCCCCGCGGGGGATGATCATGCCACAATCCCTTCTCCTCCATTCTCCTCTTGGGATTTTGGACATGCACGCACACGCACCCAACATGAGTTTCATGCCACCGAGTTTGGGACTCAAAATACAGTCGGCCATGTGGGAGTCCAGCTCCTTAACTGCTATGCCACTTGCTGGCTCCCACAAGTAGCAATTTTTGAGAATTGAAGCTAAAAAAGGAATCTTTATGCTGAAGACCAAATGTTGCAAACAACAGCCTTCCTATCTGAATGCAGCCTGCAGAGATGCTTGCCTTTGCAATGGTTTTTGGTGGTGGTGGTGTTTTTATTTTAATTACTAACATTTAAAAATAACTTTCTCATAAAAGTCCAGAATTCTATTTACTCTTGAGAAATAAGATCTAACAATACTGAAACTACAGTCGTACATGTCAATAATGATCTGGAGCCGAGCATTCTGTCTCCTTTGAGCAAGCATGAATTCTATAGCTTGTCACAGTCCTCCACTCCTTATTCTATCAAACCACCAAAGACGACTTCATAAGGAGACAGTACGTAACACTTAAGAATAAATTTGGGCTATGAAGTTAAGAATAAATTTGGGCTATGAAGTCAAATTGTCTAGATTTAAATTCTGACTTCTCTATTTTGATCTGAGATGAGTTAGTTAAGCACTCTGTGCCCTTATTCCTATATCTGTTAAATGGGAATAATATCACCTACCTGAACGAGATTAAGTGAAACAATATCTAAACACTTAAATGTGTGAAACAATGACTGGCAAAGGCAGATACACATTAAAATCTGTGGTTAGTAATATTATTGACAGTTCTTATTTGATATCTATAGGCATTTGACTTTATAGCCCTAGACTGGCATTGAGAAGCCATTGAAGCATTTTAGGCAGGAGAGTGATAGTATTTTGAGAGGTTTTTGCTATAGGATGCATGCACTCATCAGAAAGACAGAGACAGAGAGACAGAAAGCGAGAAATCAACCCCCCAGAGGGGATGGCCACGCCGCAATCCCTTCTCCTCCATTCTCCTCTCAGGATCTTAGGCATACACACACACACGCCTGGTGTGAGTTTTAAGCCACTGGGTCCAGGACTCTAACCACAGTCGACTACATGGGAGTCCAGCAACATAGCCATTACACTAACTGCTGTTCCTCAGATTTGCACTTTTAAATGTTCACTGTTGTTTCTCAGAAGGGGACTGGGCCATGACAAGACTGGAGGCAAGAACACCTATCAGCAAATAGTGAAAACACTACATATGAGAAATTAAGATGCCTGAACTAAGAAAGAGTCATGAGCATGGAGACGGTGGGTCATATTAAGAGAAAAAGTTAAGATGACAGAACTTTGGAGGGGGAGTTGATAGTAGCAGCTCACTGTACAGGGGGTAGAAGGTAGTAGCACTGACTAAAATGGAAAACAAAGGGAGAGAGCAGGTTTGGATGTAAAAAAAAAAAATAACTTAATGTTATATACACTGAATTTGAAGTATGTGTAGAATTTGGGACTAGAATTCACTGGGGAGGTGAGGCCTAGAGGTAGAGATTTGGGGATTACCAGAGGCTAGCTGCTGTTGAAGCTTTAGGAAAGAAGGTTAAATTGAGAAGGAATGAGAGAGAAAGTAAGGAACATATACAGGTTTGGTACAGTAGAAGCTAGATAGTGGCATGGGGTAAAACATGATGCTCTGAAAGGCCGATCCCCATAGGAAGGTACCAGATTCACATGTGGAGACTTCCTGTGTATGCTGGGCACAGCAGGAGTGTCCATAATCTGGGGCTGCTCATGTGCTCTCTTGCTCTCTCGCATGCATGTGATCATAAAGAACACGATGTTTAGAGCTAGGCCAGCTGGTGGCATCGTAGTTAAGGTGACTGGATTCCACATGACTGACTGTGTGGTTTGCTTCCCAGATCCAGTGGCTTGAAAAACATGGCAAATGGGTGTGTTTGTGCCCAAAATCCAGAGAAGAGAATGAAGAAAAGGGATTGTACTGTAACTATTTTCCCCTACAGGCTGCTTTCCCTATCTCTTTCTCTCTCTCTATCTCAAGCGAGCGCACATGCCTCTGGCAAAATTTTTTTAAAATGTTTAAAAAAAGTTTGGTAAGGTAGAAATGTGAACATGAGGCTTAAAAAAGCAAATTTATCCTTAGAATTACAAATGTAATTTATAATCTTTTTTTTTTTTTTTAACTTTGCTAAAGAACATATGTGCTCCCCAGAGGGAGACAGAGGGAGCGGGAGGTAAAGTGAAAAAGCACCCTCCAAAGGGGATGGCCATACCGTAATCCTGTCTGCTGTAATTTTCCTTAAGGAATTCTGGGCATTCATGTACATGTACCCAGCATGTTTTTCAAGCCACCCAGTCCAGGACTCAAACTGCACAGTCAGCCATATGGGATCCAGTCACCTCCCTATCACACTGCTAGCTGGCCCTCTTTATTTCTTATTCTGAACTGATGTGAGGATTACCACATATAATTTGAAACATTACAATATCTCAGAAGATTAAATCATTTTGTTATTTACATGTGATTCATTTTTTTAAAAATGTGTAATTCATAAAATTAAAAATAACATTTTAAAATAGATATATATAAATCCTTGCCCATATTTCTTTCTTTTTTAAAAAAATAAAATCCTAGATGAGGAATAAACAGTTCAAAGGCTATTGACATTTATTGGGACAAGGATTTTACTTGGAATGGTACCAAAAAAATATGAGCAAAGCATATTTTCTCTAGAGGGTTATGGTATGAAAACACAGTGAGATCATTTTAAAAATCAGAAAATTCAGTATTTAATGAGTACCCACACAAGAATTTATGCTGCATTTTGCATGTATTTTTCCAAAGACTCTATAATCTCCTGGGGCAATGTAATTATTTGACAAACATCCATTTACTGACTTGCCTAAACACCATGCTTGGTATAGGTGGTAAATAAGAGGACAAATAGGACTCAGATACTTGCATAAGTTCCTTTTCCATAAACTCTTCTAAAATTAAAATAATATAAAATGCTCCAAGCTCCTTTTAGGACAAGGTAGAGTATATGGAAAACAATAAAACCCGTTCGGAAAAATGCATACAAGTAAATAGAATATAATCTGATGATGGGATCAGATTTTTTTTTCTAAAATTATTATAAAAAATTATCTTAAGAAATATGCTATTCTACTGCTTTCACATAGCGCTTTGCACATACTGTGTGCAAGTATCAAATCTTCTTAGTCTTCTCTTTCAAAATTGGAGTTACTAACTACATGAACTCTGATCCTCTCCAAAACGTCTAGTCTATAATAAAAATCAATTTGTGATGTGCTTTTTTACATGATAAGCTTGAGTTTATTTTCTCTTTGATGAGTGAAGAACCTAACAGTTTAAAACTCTATTTGCCTTAACACAGAACCAAGAAAAGATCTTAAGTCCATCTAACAACTAATAAGGTAGTTAGTTAACACTCCTCCCTTGGGTAGACTTTAGCCAATGAAAGTCTGGGTCTAATAAGCTGCCAGCATTCTCAAAGAATTTCATATAGAAGTGATCACACAAGAAAGTAATAGCTTTCTTGAATTTTAAAACAGAAAATGAGCAACTTACTAGAAAATAGGACTATTGGATTTTTGTTTTTGGAGGGGAGAGGTTTTTGCTGTAGGGCGCATGCACTCACCAGAAAGGCAGAGAGAGACAAAGAGACAGAAAACGAGACGACCCCCCTCCCCCCCCATGGGGATGACCATGCCGCAATCCCTTCTCCTCCATTTTCCTCTCGGGATCTTGGGCATGCACGTACATGCGCCCAGAGTGAGTTTAAGCCACTGGGTCCAGGACTCTAACCACAGTTGACTACATGGGAGTCCAGCGACATAGCCATTACACCAAGTGCTGGTCCCCTACTGGATTTTCAAAACATCCATTCAACAAACATTTACTGAACATATTATATTCCAGACAGAAACTAGGAATACTCATAACACAGTGCTAGCCCTGGAGGAACTGGTAGTCTAAAGAGGGAGATATTAAAGAAAGTCTATTAAGGCAGTAAGGTAAGTATCAAGTTAGGGGAAGGAAGAAATGGGGAGAGATTGCTTAATGGGCATATAGTCTCCTTTGGGCCTGATGAAAATGTTCTGGAACTAGAGCATGGTGATAGTGATAAAACATTCTGTCTATACTAAATGTCACCACAAGTGTACACTTTAGATTTAAATAGTAAATTTTATCTTAGTATTTTATAATTTTAAAAATTTATTCAAAATTGATAGTACTAATATAAGTAAAATATGCTTATTTGTTTTTTTTTTTTCTTTTTTTGGAGAGGTTTTTGCTACAGGCTGTGTGTGCTCGCCAGAGAGAGACATAGAGACAGAAAGTGAGAAATCACCCCCCGGGGGGGATGGCCACGCTGCAATCCCTTCTCCTCCATTCTCCTCTCGGGTCTTGGGCACACACGCGCACGTACCCAGCATGAGTTTAAGCCACCAAGTCCAGGACTCGAACCGCAGTCAACTACGTGGGAGTCCAGCAACATAGCCATTACACTAACTGCTGGTCCCAATATGCTTATTTGTTAATGACATTTTATTTCTTACAGAATATCATAAATTTTCAATACATGAAATATCATAATTTCCCTCTATTTACAATAAATGATCACTTTCTACCCTAAGGTAAAAGATTTTTATCAAATGATCATGTTGATGTACACTCAATGGAACAAGGTTTTATACAGATTTTCATTCTGCTGTAACTTATAATAACAAACCAAAAAATTAGTTTTCCAACACAGAAGAATGTTAATTATCTGATAGACTATTTTAAAGATTTTTCATATGAAGACTATAAAACAATAATTAAAATGCTGCTAACATAATATTAATGCTCTTATATCATAGTATGATATTAACATTAATTTAAAATGACAGGACATCACATTTTGGATAACTTTTTTATACTACATCAAAATATGTATGCATATAGATAGGGCAGAGGCATTAAAGTCTGCCCTATTTTTACATTTTTCACTTGTATAATTACTGCAATTTTTTAAAAACCAACATTTTCAGAACATTTGCTCCATGTCTTTACCTGTTTGCTACGTATTTTAAAACTGAAAAGAATAGTTCCAAAAGAAAAAAAAAAACCTTTATTTCATTTTCATTTTCTTAGGTATGCCTACTATTATTAATAAAAAAACTATTTGTCACAAAAAATCATCAGACTGAATGCTATGTGTTTCTATAATCTCTAAAATGTTCATAATATATAATATATAATCATGTGAATTATGAAGACATACCTTTGTGTAAGGGTTGTGGCATCATTAAGATCTGAATGAGCAAAAGTGATGTTACATCTTGATAAAGAATTGGAACCTCAGGCTGCTGCTCTTCATTTCCCAGCCTAAAAGAAAAATGCAAGGTAACTTTAGCTAGTATTGTATATCTTTTGTTTCTAATTCTTTTTATATTTTACGTATATGTTTATGGAACAAAAATAAAACTTTAATAAACAGAGAAATTTCAAAAAAAATACTTAGGGATCATATTTTTTTGCCTAAAAATATTATCTTTTTTTTTGGGGGGGGGGGGGAGGTTTTTGCTATAGGGCACGTGCGTGCGCCAGAAAGACAGAAAGACACAGAGAGACAGAGAGACAGAAAGCGAGAAATCACCCCCCCAGGGAGGACGGCCACTCCGCAATCCCTTCTCCATTCTCCTCTCGGGATCTTGGGCACACACTCACACGTGCCCGGCGTGAGTTTAAGCCACTGGATCCAGGACTAGAACTGTGGTCAACTACATGGGAGTCCAGTGACATAGTCATTATGCTGACTGCTGTTCCCAAAATATTATCTTTTAAACTCATGTTTCCTTCACTCTTCTGTAACATTTTTGCACACTAGCAATTAAGAGACTGAGATGGAAATGAAGAAAGTTATCCCATTTACAATAGCTACACACACACACACACACACACACACATGCAACTAGAAATAAAACTAACCTAGAAATGAAAGATCTTTACTATGAATATTGTTTAAAAAAATTAAAAAGTTGAAAAAGATTTTGTAAAAGAGAAAGACATTCCTTTTTCATGGATTTGAAGAACTAATATAATTAAAATGCTGTGATCTATAAATTCAATGCAATTTCTATTGTAATACCATCAACATTCTTTACAGAAATAGAAAAAAAAGTCATAAAATTTGTCAGCAATTACAAAAGGCTCTTTATTGCCAAATGTTATACAAAAAGAATAAAGTTGCAGGCATCTCATTACCTGATTTCAAAATATATTATCAAGTCATAATAACTAAAACAGCATGATATTAGCATACAAATACACAGACCACTGGAAATGAATCCAGAATCCAGAAATAAACCCAACAACATACAGGCAACTGATTTTTGATGAAGGTCACAAGACAATCCAATGAAGAAAAGACAGTCCTTTTAATAAATGGTGCTGGGAAAACTGGATGTTCACTTGCAGAAGAATGAAACTAGATGCCCATCTCTCAACATTTACAAAAATTAACTATGGCCAGCCTGTGGCACGGTGGTTAAGGAAGCCAAGTTACATAAGGTTGACTACACAGTTTGAGTTCTGGATCTGGTAGCTTGAAAAAAACATGTCAGGTGCATGTACATGACTGCCCCAAATCCTGACAGATTGGAGAAATGGAGGACAAGGGATTATAGTGTGACCATGCCCCAGTGGGAAGTGCTTTTGCCTTCTCTCTCTCTCTGTCTCTCTGTCTCTATCTCTGTCTTTCTCTAGTGAGTGTACATGTCCTCTAGCTTACAAAAAGAACAAACCAAACAAATTCCCCCAAAACAAAAATTAACTCAAAACAGATTAAGGATGTAAATATAAAGTCTAGCATTATAAAACTAATTGGAGGAAATATTTCAAGATATTGGAGTAGGCAAAAAATTCTTAAATATGTCCCCAAAAGCATGGACAGCAACAGAAAAAATAGGCAAGTACAATTACATCAAACCTAAAAAGCCTCTGGACAACAAAAGGAACAGTAATTATACAACCCAGAAGATAGGAGAAAATACTTGCAAACTATACTTCTGATCATGAATTGGTAACTAGAATACATAAGGAACTCAAACAGCTCACCTTAAAACAAACAAACAAACAAACAAACCCTAATAATTCAATTAAAAATGAGCAATTGTCCTGACCAGGCAATTCTCAGAGGAAGACAATAGCTAAAAAGCATATGAAAAAATGTTCAGAAATGCTTATCATAAGTGAAATGCAAATGAAAACCACAATAAGGTATCGTCTCACCCATTACAATGGCTATGATCAAAAAATAAAGAATAACAAGTGCTGGTGAAGCTGTTAAGAAAAGGGAACGCTTGTGCGTTGTTGGTGGAAATGTAAATTACTACAACCACTGTGAAAAACAGTTTGAAGTTTCCTCAAAAATCTAAAAATAGAACCACTATATAAATCCCACTCTTGGGTATTTACCCCAAGGGACAGGAAATCACCCTGTCAGAGAGACATGTGCACATCTGCATTTACTACAGCATTATTGGCAATGGCTATCAGATTATTCACAATGGCTATGTAAATCTAAGTGCCCAAAAACCAATTAAAGGATTAAGAAAATGTGGCACATTTACACAACAGAATACTACTCAGCCATAAAACACACACACACACACACACACACACAAACTGTATCTGCCATGTGACATGAAGTGAATGAATCTAGTAGATGTAATGCTATATGAAATATACCAGTCTGTGAAAGATCAATAATATATGTCCCTGCTTAAGAGATGCCAAAAGTCCTCACTCCGTGGCAGAAGTTGGTGGACTCTATGGCATAGAAGTTAGAGAAAGTGATAATAGATACCAAAGCTGCCTGAAGGTAGGTGAGTAGATAATGATTAACAGATACAAGAATTCATGTAAACAAAAGTAACAGGCTTCAATTCAATAAATAGTTCAAAAGAAAAAACTAATAGAACTACCGTCAAATATGTATAATACGATGTTCAATGTTGAATTATTTGAATATGTCTCCTTGATTTGATTATTACACACTACGTGCATGCTTTGAAAAAACATACTATACTCCACAAATATGTATGATTATACAAAAACCAGAAACCACAATAATCTCAAAAAAATTACATAGAAAATTACGAAGTCTTACCATGTTAACAACCAGGATACATTAACTTGATTATGAGTCATTCTGATCTTTTAGATTACATCAATTAAATGAATTAACTGCATTAAATGGAACTTAAGGGAATTCGTTTCACTACAAATGGGGTGGTTCATAATACACATCTTATCACAAACTTAGCACTAAAAAAAATGCTTATACTATTAAAAAAGGTACAGTTCATAAATCAAGCCACACTGAAAAGGCATGGTTAATATCTCTTATTAAAAGTTGTCTTATGACTAATGTAAAATTCAAATAAAATCCTTAACATTTGTAAAGTTTCAAAAATAGGTAAGAAGCAAAGAACGTAAAATATACTACAAAGACAAAATAGTTCATTTTAAGAATAGTACTAATACTATTCTATGAAAAACACAGAATACACTATAAAGCAGAGCTTATTCTAAAACAGTTTTTAGAACTCTTTTAGAAGATAAAACTTTTTGATCACAAGTTCAATTTTCCATGTTAGAGAACAGAAGTAAACATTAAGCCTCCAGAATTAGCTAACTTCTTTTTTTTTTTTCTTTTTTGAGAGATTTTCGCTATAGGGCGCGTGCGCTCACCAGACAGACAGAAAGAGACATAGAGACAAAAAGCGAGAAATCACCCCCCAGGGGGGATGGTCACGCCGCAATCCCTTCTCCTCCATTCTCCTCTCGGGATCTTGGGCATGCACGCACACGTGCCCGGCGTGAGTTTTAAACCACCGGGTCCGGGACGCAAACCGCGGTCGACTACGTGGGAGTCCAGCGACATAGCCATTATGCTAACTGCTGGTTCCCCAGAATTAGCTAACTTCTAAAGCAACATTTTGGACTACACTGGAAATGGGCAAAAATTCAACTTTTATTAGGTTCCATCATTCAACAAATACTTACGGATTACTTTCTGTATGTCAGACACTGGACATATTAGTGAGTAAATCAATTCTTGCTGCAATGTAGCTTATATCGGCCAGAGGACGACAGCTCTCTGAATTTCTCCATTCTTCACAAGCATCCTTTCACATACTTGTCTTCCTCTCCAAAGCTACCCCTCCATTAATGCTATGAGTCCTATTATGATCAGTGAAGATCATCTAACTACAATATTATTTTCCATTGATCTTGATTACTATAGTAGTTTATAGTATAGAATTTATATAAAATTTAGTAGGGATGAATTGGCAGCTGGATCCCACATGGCTGACTCTACGGTTCAAGTCCAGACACAGCAGCTTGAAAATCATACCAGACATGTGTGCTTGAATGCCCAAATCCTGGGAGGAGAATGGAAGACAAGGAACTGCAGTATGGCCATCCCTGCTGGGGAAAGAGTTCTCACTGCCCCTGCCTTTTCTGTCTCCAGTGAATGCATACACCCTATAGCAAAATCTTAAAGAGAAAAAAAAAAAAAAAAGACTGGGAAAAATGAGAATATTCTTACATTGCCAGTGAAATTTTATAAGGATATAATCTTTCTGAAACGCAAAGCTGCACTATGTAGCATGGTACCTGACACCCAGTGAATATTTATCAAATAAATGACTGAAAAACTAAAATCTTCATGCAATTCCATTTATATGAAATATGAATATTATTCTACAATTCTGGGATTATTATATGAAGTATTAAGAACTGCTTAATACATCATGTGATAATGTGGTAGAAAAGGAGAAACAAATTAAATGATGAACACAAAAAAATGAGTAAGTAAATTAGGTATGTTGTTTTCAATTTTTTTAATGATGTGGGAATTTGGTTGTAACGTGTTGATTTAAAAAGCAGATTTGAAATGTATGTAATATTACTCAATAGTATTTAAAAATGCATTAATATATACACAAAAATAAGATTAGCAATAACTTTCTAAAAATATTAACAGCAGTAAACATAATTTATAAGATTAGGGGCTGGGGCCAGCATGTAGTATGGTGCTTAAGGCACTGGACTCCCACATGGCCAAATGTGGTTTGAGTCCCGGACTCAGCGACTTGACAATTATGCTGGGCATGTGTGTATATGTGTCCAGATTCTGAGAGGAAAATGGAGGAGAAGGGATTGCGGCATGGTAATTCCCCCAGGGAGTGATTCCTTACTTTCCCTTTCTCTGTCTCTTTCTGGCAAGCACATGTGCTCTATGGAAAAAATCTTTAAAAATAAAAATGATTTGGGGTTATTTCATTTTCTTCTCAAACATTTCTATATGTTTTAAACATTGTATCATAAATATAACTTTTATAATTTCTTTTTTAATTTTCAAAAATAACCTGGTGTTTATTGAATAATAGAATAAAGGTAACCATTCTAAGGACAGAAAAAAATCTTTCTTGGCATATATATAAATGGATATATGAATGAATGGATGAATAGACTCTGTAGAAAAGAGAACCACAGATTTCAGCTACAGGGTTTTTTTTGTTTTTGTTTTGTTTGAGAGACTTTGCTATAGCATGCATGCGCTCGCTAGAGAGACACAGAGACAGATCCCTTCTCCTCCATTCTCTTTTTGGGATTTTGAGCACGCGGACACACACATGCCCAATGAGAATTTCAAGCATCTGGATATGGGACTCAAACCACAGTTGACCACGTGGGAGTCTAGCACCTTAACCACTACGCTACCTGCTGGCCCCCAGCTACAGGGTTTAACACCATCATTGTGATAACTTTTTTTTTTAATTCTAGAGGGTGCATGCAGCTGGCCAGAGAGACAGAGAGAAGGAAAGGGAGAATTAGTCCTCAATGGGACATAGTCATGCTGTAATCCCTAATTCCTCTGTTTTTTGTCCTGTCAGGACCTGGCCATACACACACACATGCCCAATGTGTTTTTCAAGCCACCAGGACCAAGTTTCAAACCACGGTTGGTCATGTGGGCTCCAGTTCCCTTAGCCACTAGGATATGGGGCTAGCCCTTGATAACTTTTTTTAAAATGCATTTTTTATATATATATATATATATATATATATATATATATATATACACACACACACACACACACACACATGCATATATATGTGTGTGTGTGTGTATATATATATATATATACACACAATATATATATGTATACATATATATATTTAATGTAATTATATATATATAATTATCCCACGAAGATAAAATAAGGTAAAGATGTACTAAACTCATTTTCAACATTATACTGAAAGTGCAAGCTCAGACAGTAAGATAAGAAAAAGTAATAGGGACCAGCAGTTAGCGTAATGGCTATGTCGCTGGACTCCCACGTAGTCGACCGCAGTTCAAGTCCTGGACCCAGCGGCTTAAACTCACGCCGGGCGCGTGTGCATGCGTGCCCAGGATCCCGAGAGGAGAATGGAGGAGAAGGGATTGCAGCGTGGCCATCCCCCCTGGGGGGTGATTTCTCGCTTTCTGTCTCTCTGTCTCTCTGCCCAGCGAGCGCATGCGCCCTATAGCAAAAACCTCTCCAAAAAAGAAAAGAAAAGGTAACAAAAAGTATACGAGAATAAATAAAACTGTCTGTTTACTCAAATAAATAGAAAAAAATAGTTATAATATTGATCTTCAACTTTGTCATTCATGCTTCTATGTATATTAGGCTAGGTATTCCACTTTGAAAACATGAGCATGTCTAGGCCTTTGAATGGCATATGCCATTTCTGGGAAATGTATCTGGAGACTTAAGTATCGGCTTTCTACAAATAACTGGACCCCTTGTTTTAAACAGAAGAAATGCCTATTTGTTTCATGATTTGTTTGGCATTATAGGAAGCAAGATGGTACTGAGTTTTTTTCAAATGGTTATGTAAGCAACGCTGAACTTTGTATCTTCATTCGGTAATATGTTATGGAATGGGTGTTAAGACTATTGGTAGGGGAGAAAGTCGGTTTGGTTAAATGGATCTCTTATGGTCCTATTATGATCTATCCCTTCCTTGAAAGCTTTTGAAAAGGGGAAAGATCATTTTGTTGCATTTCCCCATTCTTGTTTTTAAAATTAAGAACATATTCCAAGCCCTATAAATGGCTTGTATTCGACTTTTACTTTTGAATTAAAGATTGTTAAACATGAAAAAAAAAAAAAAAAAGAAAAAAAAACTCTGTTCACAGAAAATGTGATCATCTACATAGAAAATCTGAAAGAAATGACAAAAAAAGGTCCTGGAACTAATTTAAATTATACAAAAATCAATTGCTTTCCTATGTACCAGAAATGAACAAGTAGAATTTGAAATTAAAAATACAATACCATTTACCTTAGGATCCCTCAAAATTAGATACATGTATATAAATCTCACTAAATATTTAAAAGGTCTATATAAGGAAAGCTACAAAACATTGATGAACAATATCAAAGAAGAACCAAATAAATGAAGAAACATTCCACATTCATGGATAAGAAGACTCGGTATTGTCAAGTTATCAGCTCTTTGTAACTTGATCCATCACTGCAACCCTATTCAAAATCTCAACAAGATATTTGGTGGGTATCAAACTGATTCTAATGTCTATATGGCTTGAAAATCATGCCAGGCACATGTGCATGCATGCATGCCCAAAATCCCAGGAGGAAAATGGAGAAGGAATTGTGGCATGGCCACCCACTCTGGCTGGTGATTTCTCACTTTCCCTCTGACTGTCTCTCTATCTCTCTGTGTCTCTCTGCAACAAGCACACGTGCCCTATGACAAAAACCTAAAAAACTACCATAAAGTAAGTACTAGGTAATTGTTCATAGTATTTATTACTACCCTATTGTGTAGTAAATCTCAGGGCTTAAAAAGAACACAATCCACCAATCAATATTATGACAAGTGTTTTCTATGTACTTTAAGCTTTTAATTCATCAGTACTAGGCTTACAAACTTTTTGTTTGCTGAACATCTTTCAGATCAGAGAGGCATTCTAATATTTTCACTATCTTCAGGTATGTAAGTGTAGCTAGGAAAGAAAACTACTAGCTAATATCAAGAAAGATAATTTCTCTTTACCACAACATGCAAAATACTCATAGTTTGCTAATAAAATTAGCAAAAAATTATATACACAAAACACTGTATTTTTCATCTTTTTTCTTAAATAATAAATCACTTTATTTCTCATCATTCTGTGAGCTGATGGGCTAAGTTAGACTGTTCTTTTTCTTTTTCCATTTTGCTATAGGGCACATGCACTCATGGGGATGGAGCCAAGAAAGTGAGAAAGCACTTTATACATATATATAATATATATATTATATATATATTATATATTTGTATTTATATATACTATGTGTGTGTGTGTGTGTGTGTGCGCGCGCGTATACGCCTATATATATATCTCAATCTCCTAAAGATAGTTACTAATTAGAAAATTTGCAGACACCGTCTTGGCCAAATGGTCAGTATTATTATTAGAAGTAATGAGACAAATCAACAAGATGTGCCTCCTGACATGATACATGGCTATGGTTTGAAGGTGAGGACACCCAAATTCATGTGTTATAATTTTGTTGTGATTGGGGCTGGCAGGTGGCATGGTGGTTAAGGCGGCTGGACTCCCACAAGGCTGAGTGATTCAAGTCCCAGATCTGGCAGCTTGCTTTCTCACTTTCTCTCTCTCTCTCTCTCTCTCTGGTCAACTTAAATTAAAAACAAAAACAAAACAAAACAAAACAAAACAAAAAAACAAGGCAACAAATATAATTAAATAATTTTTTTAAAAGAAATTTGGTTGTGATTGTATTAAAAGGGTAGAAACTTAAGCCAATTATGAAATTAAAAGGTGGAGCCTTTGAGAGGTGATTAGGATTAGATAAAGTCATCCCCATAGTAGAATATCAGTAGGCTTACAAGGACAAAGAGTGAGACTAGAGCTGAGACACAAACTCTGGCTCTCACCATGATTCCCTACATCACCCTGGGACTCTGAGGGAAGTCTCCACCAACAAGAAGACCCTTACTGGATGTGGCCCCTTGAACTTATATCTCCAAACGATGAGCTAAATAAATCTCTGTTCTTTATCAATCACCCAGGCTCAGGAAATACTATTATCAACAACAAAGAACAGACTAAGGAATGCATTAAAAAGAATGAAGTAGCTGGGCCAGTCGGTGGCATAGTGGTTATGGTGGCTGGATTCCCTATTGCCAACCACCGTGTGGTTTGAAGATCAGACCTGGAGGCTTGAAAAACACTCCAGGTCCATGTGCATCCTTGTCCAAAATCCTGAGAGGAGAATGGAGGAGAAAAGATCGCAATGCGGCCATCCCCCAGAAGATGATTTCCCTTTTTCTTCCCCTCTCTCTCTCTGTCTTTCTCCAGTGAGTGCATGTGCATTATAGCAAAAGGAAAAAAAAAAAAAAGAAGAAGAAGAAGAAGAAGAAATAAAGGATTAAAAAAAGGAGAGTAGCATTCTGTGATATTTCTGCCAAAAGTTTATAACCTAAATCTAATCACTAGGAAATGCTGGACAAAAACAAATTAATAAACATTCTGCAAAATAACTGATCTGAACTCTTCCCCCAAAATGTCAGTACTATGAAACACAAAGAAAAACTCAGGATCAATTTCAGATTAAAGAAAATTAGAGACATGACTACTAAATGCAAGCATGATCTTGAGTTTTCTTTTACTATATAAGACTTACTGAAGTAATTGGAAAAATAGGAATGGTCAATATTAATCATTTCCTTTATGAATATCCAATTTAGCCAGCACCATTTATTATAAGCTTATGCTCCTCAGTGTCAAAAATAAAAAGAAAAGTAAAAGAAAGGAAAGAAAAGAAAAGAAAAAGGCAGCCTTTAAATAAGAAGGAGAACAAAGAACTAAAACAAACAAACATAATGATAAATCAAGTTGATGGTATTACAACATAAGAAATGTTACTTCAGGTAATTTAAAACAGCACTTAGACTATACATCCTTAAGTGGTAATATATTGTAGGGAAAAAAGAGAACTCATGGATAGAGTAATACTGGTAATTCTTTTGTTTGTTTTTGAGAGGTTTTCGCTATAGGGCGCGTGCGCTCACCAGACAGACAGAGAGAGACATAGAGACAGAAAGCGAGAAATCACCCCCCCCAGGGGGGATGGTCAGGCCGCAATCCCTTCTCCTCCATTCTCCTCTCGGGATCTTGGGCACGCACGCACACGCACCCGGCGTGAGTTTAAGCCGCTGGGTCCAGGACTCGAACCGCGGTCGACTACGTGGGAGTCCAGCGACATAGGCATTACGCTAACTGCTGGTTCCCAATACTGGTAATTTTTAAAAATAACTGTAGTTCTAAAATAGTTTGGCAATTACGTTACTATGACTAGGAATCAACACCTTCAGAATAAGAGAAAAAAGGTGCAAATAACAAAAAAGTTAATAAATACAATAAAAACTTTGCAATCTTATGTTTGAATTAAAAATACCAATAAGAGGGGCCATCAGGTGGCGTGATGGTTAAGGGCACCGGAATCCCATGTGGCTAATCACGGTTCGAATCCCAGACCTGGCAGCTTGCTTTCTCGCTTTCTCTCTCTCTCTTTCTCACTCTGTCCCTTGCTGGTAAAAATTAAATAAATAACTTTTTTTTTAGAAAAAGAAATACCAATAAGAACCCAAGATCTTTCTCTCCTTTAAAAAACAATAACAAAATCCATAACTCTATCTATTGAAAACAGCCTACATGCAATAATAACCCAGTAGCTATGTATCGTACATCCCCTAGTACCCAGACTGTGGCCTCTAAATACCATTTACTGTTAGAAGGAACTTCATGGAGAAACAGCTGATTCTGAGTATATATACAAAATGAACCTGAATCAACTTGTGCCAGAAAGCGAGGATATTATCAAAAATACTTGACTCATGTCAAAAATACAATAGTCAACCTAGAGAGATTCTCACTAACCTAATAGGGAGCAATTTGTATTGAAAAGAATAATGACTGAAATTGAGTAAAACACATTAGTTGTATAAAAATTCATAAGATCATAAAATAACAGCAATACTGACTTACTGGTCATCACTGTATGTTGCAAAAGCATTGGCTCATTACTTTAAAATTTTATAAATCAAGGGGCAGGCAGGTGACATGTTAAGGTACAGGACTCCCACAAGGCTGACTATGGTTCAAGTCCTAGACCTGGCGACTTGAGAATCATGCTGGGCACATGTGCAGGCGTGCCTAAGATCCCAGGAGGAAAATGGAGGAGAAAGAATTGCATTATGGCTACCCCCCCCCTCCCCCGAGGTACAATTTCTCACTTTCCCTCTCACTGTCTCTTTCTTTAGCAAGTACACATACCCTATGGCAATCAATCAATAAAGTAAATTTATGAATCAGGAAAGAATCATGCATTCATCCCACCAAACTATTTCAGGATCAACAAATAGTTGATATAGAAAAGGTCTTCTTTATAGAAATATCCCCACCAGTAAATCAGAAGGATGGATTTATTTTAAATCACTATTTTGTCCACAGAAAAATAAAAACCATTAGGTACAAAACTGATGGGAAATTTTACAATGGATGAATCAAACTAAGGGTCCCTAAATCTACTGTTTCTGTTCATTTTGCTGTCATCAACAACTGAATAACGCACTGCGTCATTTATAAATAGATGTTTACTTATCTCACAGTTTTGAAGGCCCAAGGTGAAGGGATCACATCTGATCTTGTTGGCAGAACTCTGCAATCTCAAGGCACTACAGGGCATGACACAGCAAGAGGTTGCATATTTTCATGACTTACTGCATCTGATCTGGTTTCTCTATTCCTTCTTATAAAACTACAAGTATTCAGTCATGGGGGCCCCAATATACCTTGTCTAATCCCAATCACCTCCTACAGGCAGCTCTTAATACTACAGATAGATGGAGTCTTCATCCTCTTAATAATCATCACAATAGGAACCAAATTTAAACACATCAATTTTAAGGAGACACATTCAAATCATAATACCCACGAATCAATTTGGACATGAAAAAAGGAGCAATCATCATTATGTGCGTCTATTTGGGTATTAAAAAACAATGAGGGGCCAACAGGTGATGTGGTGGTTAAGCCACTGGATCCCACATGCCCAACTCCACAGTTTGAGTCCCGGACCCAGCAGTTTCAAAAACATGCCAGGCATGTGTGCGTGTATGCCCAAAATCCTGAGAGGAGAATGGAAAAGAAGGGATTATGATGTGGCTATCTCCCTGGGGAGTTATTTCTCACTTTCTTTTTCTGTATTTCTCTCTCTCTCTCTAGTGAGCATATGCACCTATAGCAAAAATCTTAAAAAAGAAAAAAAAGGGGGGGAAGGAGGGGTTCTTTAAAAGATTTTTTTTTGGTTTTCTTTTATGATTTCCTATTTATATTTAATCATTACACATCTTTATATTGTACAATATGGTTTTTCAAAGCATGCATGCAGCGACTATCACTGAAGTCAAAGATATTACCATATATATTATTTTCAACAGACTTGTTGTATCTATTAATATTTTTTTTTCTGAGACCCTCCTACAGAGCAAAAGTAACAATAAGTAGAGTGAAAATACAACCCAAAGAATTGGAGAAAGTATTTGCAAACTATCCTTCAGATAAGGGACTAATAATCAGAATATACAGGGAACTCAAGCAGCTTACTCACCAAAAAATCCAATTTTAAAAATGGAAAAATGAGGGACCAGCAGTTAGCATAATGGCTATGTCGCTGGACTCCCACAGAGTCGACCGCTGTTCAAGTCCCGAACCCAGTGGCTTAAACTCACGCCGGGCACTTGTGCGTGTGTGCCCAAGATCCCGAGAGGAGAATGGAGGAGAAGGGATTGTGGCGTGGCCATCCCCCCTGGGAGGTGATTTCTCGCTTTCTGTCTCTCTGTCTCTCTTTGTCTGGCTGGCAAGCGCACGTGCCCTATAGCAAAAACCTCTCCCCCCCAAAAAAAAGAAAATATATATATATATATATGGAAAAATGAACTGAATAAAAGATTTTCTTACTTTGCATAAACTTGTATGCAATTTTTACAGAGCATAATGATAAACTTTTAATTTTTACTATGTATTTCTGTGTTTCATAGGAAAATATGAAAAAATACATAGATTTATATAAAAATTTCAATCTATTTTTATACCTATTTCTTCTTTTACATTTTTTATTTCAATTTCTTTAATATATTCAATAACACATGTCACTTAGCTTGCCAAGTGAATATTCCAACATGTATACATTTCTCACAAATCCAGTTGAGAATACTATACACATCATCCTCAACTATTTTTCAAAAACAGTTTTAATTTATTTTAATCTTCCAGTAATACTTACTGTGAATTCATCTCTTCTAACTGGGTGAGTTTTCTCCAGGGATTATACTCAGAGTCAATGCTATAAAGCCGCATGTGCAAGGCTAATACATGGAACAGCTGATCTGAATAAATTTTAAAAAGGTAATTAGAAAGTTTGCACAATTCTTCTTGATCAAAATTCAGACAAAATTTCTAGTTATTCATAAGGAAATCTGTTTTTTAATCCTCATAATTGTAATTTGCAGAGTTTTAGTCCGAATTACTTCACATTGTCTTTTAAGGTAAACTCTGAAATATATATCTAAATAATTTTTCCTAGAATCTGTACTGTCCTTATGTTCAATCTTAATACAAGAATAGTTTGTTTTCCCCATCTCTTATCATAGACCTACTTTTCCTTTACTCTATACTACACTTTTGCCGGTGCACTTCTCACTATTGTGGTCTCCTCTTAACCAAAATTTACTACTCATCTTCACTTCCCTACCCTGCATAATAAGAACAATGACATCCTTACAATTCACCATTGGGTGAAATTATTTCTTTGCCTAGTATTTTCTCCTAAATCTTGTTTGGGCATCATCTTTTGATTCAACATGAAAAGAAAAAAAAAACTGAAATAAGAGAATTATTTACGAGTACTATTCCAGCCATTTTAATTTATTCAATCTGAATTAAGACAATAATCGACCAGTTTTAGTTCTGCTCATCACATTTCAAAGAAACTTTTGTTTAAATATTTTAATTATTCAGAAAAAAACCCTAAAGTTTTGTTTTGTATCAGATGTCCATTCTTTGGTACAAAAGACCAGGATTGGGTTATTCTGCTATAAATACTCAAAGATATTTGCAAATCAAAAGTCATGTTCTAGAAAGTCAGAAAATACTTCCTGATACATGTTCAAAACTAATTATTAAAACCAGGGGGGAAAAGTTACCTGAATGACACAAACCAATTGTCATTTATTCTCTAAAATAAAATAATCAAAACTAAACCAGATTTCATTTCTCTGAGCAACAAGCTTAGAAATTAATTATACCTTATGATTAATTTAGCCAAGACCCATCAATTCTTATGTGGTGTGGTGTGGTGTGTGTGTGTGTGTATGCACAGTAATTCTGGGAAGCAAAATGAGACATAATAAGTTATAGTATGAGCAAAATAAATGTTCTACTCTGTGGGGCAGAGTAGAGGAAATTTATTTCTGTCACGTGTCAATCTGATCCTTCTATAACAAACATAAGAACCTAAATACTTGGGACCAGCAGATGGAGTAATGGTTACATTGCTAGACTCCCATGTAGTTGACCACTGTTCGAGTCCTAGACCCAGTGGCTTCAAACTCACGCTGGGCACGTGTGCATGTGTGCCCCAAATCCCAAGAGAATGGTGGAAAAGGGATTGTAGCATGGCCATCCGCCTGACGGGGGGGGGGGGGGTGATTTCTCACTTTCTGTCTGTCTCTCCATCAAGCTCACATGCTCCACAGCAAAAATCTCTCTCTTAAAAAATAAACAAAAAGGAAAGAACCTAAATACTTGACCATTTCACCTCTTATATAGTCAGTGAACAGTCTAAATTCTCTCTTAAAATTACTTTATCCTGGGCCAGCCAGTGACATGGTGGTTAAAGAATTGAATCCTACATGGCTGACTGTATGGTTTGTGTCCCAGACCAATGGCTTGAAAAAGTACACCTAGAATCTCAAGAGGAGAAAGGAGAAGAGGGATGGGAAATGGCCATCTCCTGAGGGGGTGATTTCTCACCTTTTCTCTGTCTCTTTCTCCTGTAAGTGCACATGCCCTATGGCAAAAATATTTTTAAAAATAATCTTATCCCGCTGGGTTTGTGAGGCACTTGGAGTGAGGGTTCTGGATCCTGACCACAAGATGAGGAGCCCAGGGCCATGACAGATGAAATGATGAGCTGTCCAAGTCACACAGCTAATTAAACAGCAAAGCTGAGATTAGAACTCAGGTTTCCTGTCTTCCAAGATTGTTAAAATGAGTCTGCAGAAATAAATCCCTAGTGACTTCTTGAAGCAAATAAAATTAAATCCCAGAGTGGATTATTGAGGGGCCTTGGCTTTCTTGGTTGGCTATATGAATACAATCCTGGAGCAGATAGAAGAATATGTAAATGGACAACTGAAAAATAAGTATGGGGGTGCATTTATCTGAGGAAACAACATGTTGTACATAAGCTCACAGAAGAGAAGGTGAAGACACCAGAGAGCAGTACTTTTCATAGTTGGATATATTTTTTATGAAGTTCTTTTCTATTTTTTGGTTCTTTTATGATATAATTTGTCCTGTTTCACAAGAGTTGATTTTTTTTACTGATGTGATATAAATGTATAAAACTGTGGATTTAATTATAAAAAGTTTTTTCATATTTAAATTTTACTTATTGCCTTTTACTTCTATGTCTGTATATAGAATGTTAAAAGAGGGACCAGCAGTTGGGATAATGGCTATGTCTCTGGACTCCCATGTAGTCGATCACGGTTCGAGTCCCAGACCAGGTGGCCTAAATTCATGCCAGGCACATGTGCATACATGCCCAAGATCCCAAGAGGAGAATGGAAGACAAGGGATTGCAGCATGTCTATCCCCCCAGGTTGTGATTTCTCACTTTCTGTCTCTCTGTCTCTCTCTGCTCTCTGTCTTTCTGGCAAGCGCACGTGCCTTATAGCAAAAACCTCTCCAAAAAAAAAAAAAAAAAAAAAAAAAAAAAGAATGCTAAAAGAATAAAAAGATCAAAACTAAAACAAAATGACTTTATGACTTTATTAATAGCTAACACTAGCTGAATTACTTACTGTATGCCAGGTACTATATCACCTTGAATTATCTCAATTAATTTTCTTAAATATCCTACTATGTAGATAATATTGTTATGCCCATTTTTGAGACAGGTAAGTTTCTAGTTTCCCTATAAGTTTCCCATTTTCCCTGCAACCTGGTTTCACAGATGACACTAAAACCAAGGGAAGTTTTAGCAGAGGACTAACATGATGAGAGATATATTGGTAACTTATTTCAATTCAATTATGCATATGATTGTTTTTACTATCTACATAATTTATAACCAAAAAAAGTGTTTTAAACACTAAAACCTAAAAGTACTTAAAAGACAAAATTCTCCTAGCAGAAAAATATCTTAATTTGCAAGGTGGGAAGTTTTGTATTCTTTTTTAATAGATGTTAACTGGATCAAAGAGCTCTTTTTAATAGATCCTTTCAAGATGAAGGTCAATTATCTTAGTTTCTCTGATTTAATTAAAACATAGAAGCTTCTATTGTACTAACCTGTTTTGCATTTAAACCATGTCTCAGAAATAATGTTGCAATCAGCCAATTTTCCTAGACTACCATAATTAAAAAAAAAAAAAAAAAAAAGAATTTCAACTGTAAGAAAGAAATATTTTTAATCTTCTTTCTACAGATGAGGAAATAGGCCCAGAGAAAGAAGTACCTTCCCAGCTCACACTAATAGTCTCTGGAAAAGCTAAGAATAGAATTCAAGATCTGCATCTTCGGGGAACCAGCAGTTAGCGTAATGGCTATGTCGCTCGACTCCCACGCAGTCGACCAAGGTTCGCGTTCCGGACCCGGTGGCTTAAAACTCACGCTGGGCGCGTGTTTATGCGTGCCCAAGATCCCAAGAGGAGAATGGAGGAGAAGGGATTGCGGCGTGACCATCCCCCCTGGGGGGTGATTTCTCACTTTCTGTCTCTATGTCTCTCTCTGTCTGTCGGGCGAGCGCACGCGCCCTATAACAAAAAAATCTCTCTCCAAAAAAAAAAAAAAAAAAAAAAGATCTGCATCTTCTTATTTCTACTACCCCAATTCTCCTTAAGGTTTTTATGATTAAAAGTACAAAATTCCTTTTTCTAACATTTACAACACACACACACACACACACACACACACACACCAACAATTCCTATAAAAATTGAGATTGCAACTCTGAGTCATCTTCTAAAGCTATTACTCTAATATATCATAACAGTCTTCAGCATTTAGTCTTGCCAGTAAGAATGATCTATATATAAATTTAGCAATGAAAATATCTCCTATACTAGAAATATAATGAAGAAGCAGGATGAGGAGGACCCATGATCATAATCAAAAAGTTAAAAACTAAAAGCCAACAGAAAAAATAGATAAAATATCAACAGCATGCATGACATTTAGTAAGTGAAAAAGTACATCAAGAAAGCTTATAAGTAAAATTTTGAATAGTGAGAGCAAAAGAACAGATAATCAACTCTTTTTCTGCTGTGACACATTTTATAATACTAAAGTTTGACCTACATTTTTTTTTTAGAGGTTTTTGCTGTAGGGTGTGTCCGCTCACCTGAAAGACAGAGAGAGATAGAGAGATAGAAAGCAAGAAATCACCCCCCACCCAGGGGGGATGGCCATGCCACAATCCCTTCTCCTCCATTCTCTTTTCGGGATCTTGGGCACGCACGCACATGCACCTGGTGTGAGTTTAAGCCACCAGGTCCAGGACTTGAACTGCGGTCAACTACATGGGAGTCCAGTGACATAGCCATTACACCAACTGCTGGTCCCAGTTTGACCTACATTTATTATAAAAGGATTCTGGAAATGAAAAAAAATCATTACTTTATATTAGGTTGTTGGGAAAGTCATGTCACATATTTCTGTTTTTCTATGTAAAATTGCATTATGACCTTCCCAACGACCCAAGGGATGTCCTGTGATTTCACCCTATGTATTCAGGTGGTACCACTGGTTAGTAGGAGCTAAGAAGTCCTAGACTTGAATCCAAGCTTTGTACTGGCCATGTGTCCTTGAGCAAATAACCTAACCTTAGTTTTATCATCTGTAAAATGGGTATAATACTACTTTTCAGCTGTTATATAAAATGGCAGTTACAGTAACAACATACACCTATGGTGTGTATACCACTGTGCTTATGCACAACTCATACACCTACACGGTTTCTAAGAATAAACTTTAAGGGACCAGCAGATGGTGTAATAGTTACATTGCTGGATTCCCACTTGGCCGACCGCAGTTTGAGTTCCAGATCTGATGGCTTGAAATGCATTGGGCACATGTTCATGTGTGTCCAAAATCCCAAGAGTAGACTGGAGGAGAAGGGATTGCAGTATGGCCATCAACCCCTGGGGCATGATTTCTCGCTTTCTATCTATCTCTGTCTCTCTGGCAAGCACATGTACTCTATAGCAAAAATCTCCCTAAGAAAAATAAAATAAATTTTAAATAGAATAAGCATATACAAACTTGAGGCTTTACAGCTAAAATTAGAGGTTAAGATACATTAGAAACATAAGATTTCTATATACCTGTTGCCTTTCATCAGAAATTGGAAATGCTCATTATTGCCAGGGTTTGACTGGAATGTCATATTTGAAGATATAACCAGAAAACTATGGAACTAAGGTAGATATCAAGAAAGCCAACAGAAGCTCTTAGAAAGATTGCCTGGCACTGTAAACAATTCTGCCTGGCAGAGAAGATTAGAGAAGCCATATGAAAGAATTAGTACCATAAAACAACCTGGACTTTTCCAACCTATTGTAATCAGTAGAGATTGCAAAAGAGCAGCCACAACCAGAGCATAACCTTGAGGAAGACTTTGAAGGAAGAAAAAGAGGCTAACATTTGCTAGGAGGTGGTAAACCACAGAGTACTTGGTAGGCAGAACTGAGCTGGGAAGGCGCATGTGTGACTTGTGTGCTGGGCGTTTGCTTCTCAACAGTTTGAGTAGTTGACATGTAAATATTTTCTCAAAAACATTTAAAACCATACTGTCTCTGTTATAGAGTCACAAACAAAATTATAACAAATATTTTGAAAGTTATTTTTTAAATTCAGGGTTTTTAAGGAAATTTTGAAAGTTGTTTATTAACTCTCAAGAACTACGGAGTATGAGCAAAAATTTTTTGATATATGTAAAGTAAATGTTTATGAGAAAATGATGTGAATAAATAAGTTAATTTTTAAAAAAGGATTACCAAGTCCCTTGCCTATTCCAAAAGTATCCTTATTACTTTAAGTGTTCAAGCAGAGTAAAAGTCAAAATACTAGGTATACGAGGCCTGAGTTAGATAACATTTAGACTAGTAACCTCATAAATAATTTTTAGCTCCAAGACTGATTCTATTAACTTTATTGTTCTGTTAATATTTAACATGCTATTTCATTGACAGTCTCAGTTTTACTGTCTATTTATATATTACTGAAAATGGGGAACAAAATAAGATATGAGAAAAAAAATCTTATGGATTGTGAGGCTTATCAAAACAATAAAAATTAAAACCCTAAGCCTTGCTGTATACCATATGACTGTATTTTAAGTATAATTTTAAAAACTGCAAGACTTTAACTCATAGTGCACTATTTAACTTCCCTACTAAATGTAATTATGCTAATTAGTGAAGGAAGTAGAGAACCTCCAGATTTGCAAGTAACAGTTAACAACCACGAACATTTTTTAGGACATAACCAGTAATTTTAGAGATGAAGAAGATGAATCCAAACTCATTGTCTGGCTTGCCTAAAAGGTGTATATGTGGTGTTGCTAAACAAGAGTGGTAACAGGAATTTTAGAGCCTGGGAAAATTCCAAGGCAAGAGTGTGCAGTAGGAAATCTTTGACTAAGCCCATGGGCTAAAGGTCTTAAAGGTTCAAAATCCTTTGGGACATGTAAGGACAGGGAATATGTCTTACATAACTGAATTTAGAATTAGAAGAGCTGAGTTCAAGTGTAAACTCTGACATTTTCCTGCTGTGTGACTTGGCAAAGCAATCACTCAGAACTTTAGTTTCCTTTTCTGTGAAAAAGAGATAACACCTATTTCACATGGTCAATCTAAAACTAAATACATCATGTGAAAATACTTTACAAACTTTAAAACTACAATGTAAAGTATTTTTGCAATATCACAGTATGCTTTTATGTGAACTAATGTTTCTAATTTTTTACCATGGAAAATATCCCAAACACATATTTAGGAATAAATTTTATTTTGATTAGATATTGGAACTTTATCACACTATTTAAAAACTTGTTTGAAAATATGAATGTTGAATGGCATTGAATTACTTCAATCCTATTTTATTTCTCTTTTATAAACTTTGGCCAGCAATAGTTTCTGCCTTTATTACTGTAGAAAGAACAGTCTTGGGGCCAGTAAGTGGTGTGGTGGTGAAGGGCACTGGACTCCCACATGGCTGATCGTGGTTCGAGTCCCGGACCTGGTGGCTTGCTTTCTCTCTTTCTCTCAGTCTGTCCCTCTCTGGTCAAATTAAAATAAAATAATAAAATAAATAAAGTTCAATAAAATAATTCTTTAAAAAAAAAAGAACAATCTTCTCACACCTGTGTGTGTGTGTGTGTGTGTGTGTGTGTGTGTTCACAATCACACACAGGAATTACACAATCCCTCCAGAACAAAATATATTAAAAGATTTCCTGATTAGATGAATCATCAATTTCATTAAGAAGTTATGATGATTCCTTCAGGACGGACCTGCGGAGGCCCAGGGCAGGGGCCAGCTCTGGGACATCCTGGGGCTCCTCCACCAGATGCCTCGCCCAGTGCTGAGGAAGGGGCTTCACTGTGGCTTCCGGACGGTTTTCTTAAATACTAGAACTTACAGTGCTATGTTGAGTAAGTGATGAACATGGGCATCCGAGAAAAGGCCTTCTTCAAGAGACAGACAGCTCCATGGCTCCTAAGATCTAGCCATTTTGGGAGAAAGGAAGATGCCCCCCTGATAACTGGGCCTCCAGCATACAAAACTCGTGTGATTGAACTTCCAAGTTTGGATAGAAACCGACCATCCACCAGGTGACTAGAAATTGCTGCAGGACCAAAAGAAATATGGGGAAGCAGGAAAATACCTCTCCCACAAGGGAAAAGGATAGCTCCTCTTCATCTACACACAGTTCAATGGAAATCATGGAAATGTCTGATAAAGAATTCAGAACATTCATAATGGCAAAGCTAACAGAGATGGAAGAGAAGAGAGACAAGGAACTGCTGAAGAGGAAGGAAAAAGGAGTTGAAGAGTTCCAGGAGGTGAGGAAATTCATGCAAGATCTAAAAGAGGAATTTCACACTTAACAAAAGAATCAGATGGAACTGTTAGAGATGAAAACTATAATACAGGAAGTCAAAATCTCCCTTGAAAGTATTAAAAGCAGACTAGATCATACAGAAAACAGAATCTCTAATGTAGAAAAGAAAATTGCTGGCCTAGAAAAATCCACCATGAAGACTGAGAAAATGGCCCAAAAATTTGAGAATAATATGCGAGAAGTACTAGATACAATTAAACGCCCAAACATCCAGATAATAGGCATCCCAGAAGGTGAAGAGACTCATAAGGGCATTGATAATCTATTCCATGAAATCCTGCAAGAAAACTTTCCAAACCTGGAGAGGCACTCAAAGATTCAGTCCCAAGAAATACAGAGGACCACAAATAGAACCAACCCAAGAAGATCTTCTCCAAGACACATTATAGGCAGATTGACCAAAACCACAAAGACAAGATACTAAGACTGGCAAGAGAAAAAAGGCAAGTTACCTACAAAGGGTATCCCATCAGACTAATGGCAGACCTCTCATCGGAAACAATGCGAGCGAGGAAAGAATGGAAAAATATATTCAAAGTATTAAGGGAAAAGCAATTTCATCCGAGAATTCTGTACCCAGCAAGGTTATCGTTCATTTGGGAAGAAAAGACACGAACTTTCCCAGATAAACAAAACCTGAAAGAATTTACCAGCACCAGGCCAGATCTCCAAGAAGTTCTTAAGGGAGTGCTATGTAAGTAAAATTAAATGCAGACACACAGAAATAAGTGTTCAAAAACTAAGAAATGGGCAACTTAATTGTAGGGACAAAGTCTGGAGTTGAGTATTATATCCCAGAGTTCAATCTGGAAGATCATACCTCAACAGTAACAGAAGAAAGATTAAGTACATGAGTCTGAACTGATGAAACATCACTCTGTGACTTGACTAAGATATTGCTGCTTTTCTATGTTGTCTGGTTTTAAGGATTTTTATCCTGTCTTGAGCTGTCAATAGATTCATGTACCTACTATTTAAACAAAATACTAACCTGTTTCTAGGCTTCAAGTTTCAAGGAAATATCCTTACCAGTTCAAAACTGCCTTTCTTGAAACCACCAGCTGAACTTGCTATTGAAAGTAGTTATAGTACTTATGATATTGTGTGGTCAACAAAATGTTGGGGGAAAAAGAATTGAAGATAATTGTAGACAGCAGAGATAGTGTAATAAGAGAGTGGAATAGGGCAGAGCGTCAGACATGGGGTAAAAAACATATATATGTGAAAGTAGTAATGGAATTTTATGGATGACAACATGCATGATTAAGCCACTATGCAGTTTACTCTAGAGGGGAAACCACATTTAGTATGTTGTGTTGATGCTCAGGGAATGAATGTAAATTAAAAAAAAATTCAGGAACAAAAAATACTAAAACTGTTACCAAAATTTAAAGAAAAAACTGTGTATTTGATAGCCCCACCTAGGTACTATTTTATAGTATGTTCATTTTACTCACTGAAGTTTATGCCTAAAGTCAGACATGGGTTCTTGTGTATGTATGTATCAGCTGTGCTTGCTATTGCAAATATTTAGACAAACTAAGTTCATTAGCAAATCAATTAAATTGGGAGGAAAGGCATAGAAAGCAATTATGGATACCAGAGACAATGGGAGGAGGGTGGGACATGGCAGAGGGTTAGGGATAGGGAATCAAGGATGGCAAAAAAAAAAAAAAAAAAAAGCAAAATGTACAAGACATAAGAAATGGAAAATTGTTTGTTGATAACATGTATGTTGATGTGCTTGATTGAGCCAACAGACAGTGTATTTTGGATGGAAAATTTATTTTGTATACTGTAATGATGAATAGCATATTAATGTTAAAAAAAAAGAAAAATTAATTTAAAAAATAGCATCAAAAAAAAAGTTAAACCACACACACACACAAAAATAAATAAATAAAAAAAGCAAACAAAACAAAACAAACCAAACATGGGCATCCTTGCCTTATATATGTTAGGAGGAAACCTGTCAGTCCTCCAAACACTTAACTCATGTTGCTTTGAATATCTCAAATTGTCTTACTCACATGGTGGAAGCACAAACTTGTTTCAGAACGTGTTCAAAGACTTAAAAATAATTTGAATTCTTAGGACTCATTTGTGTGTGTGTGTGTGTGTGTGTGTGTGTGTGTGTGTTTTCTCCTAGAGGGCATGTGCACTCACCAGGAAGAGAAAGGGAGAAAAGAAAGCACCCTCCCATGGAGAATGGTCACACTGCAATTCTTTCTATTTTACCTCTCCCTTTTTCTGGGATTTTGGGCATACATGCACATGCACTCAGCCTGTTTCTCAAGCTGCTGGGTTGTAGACTCAAATCATGCAGTCAGCCTGGAATCTGGCTGCCTTAACCACCAGGTCAGGGAGCCAGCCCATTCTGGGTTTTTCATATGCAGTCTTTATCATGCTAAATAAATTTCTCCTATCCCTAATTGAAAAAAAAAAAAAAAAGTTATGATGAGAGAGTATTCTAAAAGTGTGATGTCCTTAAAATAATAAAAAATAAAAGTTCTCCTATTGTTTACTTAATTAATAGAACATTTTCTTATCAACTGTCCCCAAAGATACATTCAAAATGAATTATTTTAAAGGTAATGGAGAGAATGAGTGAGAAAAGTAAATACTGATATATGAAGGTTTCCTAGAGATTTCCTGAGACCCTCTGAAACACCATCAGTTGAAGTCCTGGTGTTCAACTTAAACTTATAAACTAAGTTTGAATTAGATCTGAGTAAATAAATCATAATAAGTTTATACACTTGCAAAATAGTGGGGTTTTATATACTACATAAAATATATTACAAGATTTATAGAGTTGCCTTTATAAATATTAGGATAAATTATATATGTAATCGAACTATAACAAATCATATAAAAACTGAAATCAATATATTTAAGATTAACTTCATCAGGACCTTTTCACTATTGGTACATTATAATCTCTTACCCACTAAAGTTAAGGGAGGAGACCTAGAAGTAACTATCAATTTAACAATATAAATTAAAATTGAGCAAGGTAAATGAAGTACTGGCTACCAGAATTTTATTACTATTTTCAAGATTCTGGATAAATTCATCACTTACAAGCCACTGGAAAATTTTAAGTCTCTCAGAGAAAAATGAAATATAGATTATTTTTTTAACAAGAAACTGAAATCCCTTAATTAGATACTTTCTAATACAACAGATTCTGGAATGTTACCAGCCAAAGTCAAATATTAATTAAGGATAAACTGACAAGAAAGAATGATTTATATAACCAAAATGAGAGTATCTTCTAGTTCAAATAGATTAGAAACTAACACTCCTATGTATCAACAACTTCCCCTTTAAAACGTACAACTAAAGCACTGATATAAAATACAGTTTAGGTGCATACATCAAAGGGACAATAATAATAAATACTCATTAAGAAACAACTACTTTAAACTCTAGAATATAAATGATAATCCAAAATATAATATCAAAATCTAATACAACTAATAAGAATTTTAAAATAACTCGGTTGAAATTTCATGTTTATATCTTTAAGTTAAAATTTTTAAATTGCTTTTTGATAACTCTTTTGCTTTGAAATCAATCCAAAATGACATGACAGACTTTTGAAATAATATGCCTTATTAAAAAAATACATTGATAATTTTAATAATAACTACCCTCGAACAAATTTTATTCCTATACAAATCACATTAGACAATATTTCAACTCCAGTGATTTGGAGCCCATAATTAGCTATATTGTAACAAATAAGATAACTCCTAATAGTCACATTAATTCTCTAAATAATGACTAAATAGTAACAGCATCAAAACTATGCTCATGAAATACCTACTTAAAGTTCTAGATTACACTCCTGTCAAATGTACCTTTACAACAGTACTCACTAATCATGCTCATTTAATAACATAAAGCATACATACAAGTAAAAGCATCCATAATCTCAGTACATTTTAATACACACATCAAAATCAACAAAAATATCTTCAGCAAGAACAACAATGTAATTGGAATCTATAGGTAACATAAATTGTCTTTATCAAAAGATTTTTCCTGAATCAACTCAATGTAAAAATTCTTTTAAAAATATTAAGTTTGAGAACAATTTTTTATAGCTGAGAATACACTGTTTTAATTTTGAACTAATATAAATCTGTATGGCATTGTATACATAGTACAGAAAGCTAAATATTCATTCATATGATTCTTCTAAATGTAAGATTAAACAATGTGAAGTATCAAAACTGAAAATATACAGCAAAAAAAAACTTGAAAATACACCAAAATACCATTCTGTCTGTACATGCTTTCCAAAAATGGCATTTTAAAAATGTAGCGCTATTTAATACTTACTTAAACAAGACCTTTTGCCAGCTGTGCTTGCACCACCTGAACACAAATTGCCTCCTCGATGAATCAATTCAAGTTCCAAATTGGTTCTGTAAATAAAGTATTAAAATATATCTCAATCATTAGGTTGAAGAGCTTTATAATTTGCTTTTGACATATCTGAATCAACCAAGTTCAACTCTATTATTTGTGAAAGCATGGTTTATACACTATTATTAGTATGTTTTCTGATATTTAGAAACAAAAGCAAACACCTTATTCATCCTTACTGATACGCTCATATTTATACCTGCAAATGTTCTGGTGTATGTTGCAAAGTCCCAACTCAGCAAACACTAAAAACTAGGCCTAACAACAGACAAACAAACAAAAAACTACGACGTATTTCATAACACTGTATATGAATCTCATAAAAAGATTTTGTGCTTCAACTGTTAGCTACTGGGTAGATGGCAACTGTCATAAAAAATACTGGGGCACACCAATTTTTCTATCAGAGAAATGGTTATCACTCATTGGACCTTAGATGATATCTGGAAATCAAAATAAAGAAACAAAGTCACTAATATCAAAGTGGCTATAAGGAACACATAAAAGAGGAGACTCCAAAAAGTTTATGAAAAATTAAAGTATATGTTGGTACAAAAAACTTTGAAATCTACACAGTTTTTTCATAATACACATTTCACATGAACTTTTTGAAGACCCTCTCATATAATTAATATCAGTCTCTTCTATGAATTTCTAAAATTACAGCTTTATAAAAATACATTGTGTAACTATTGACATTGTTAAACATCAGTATTATTCACAGATTTGAAATTCCAAGGTATATAGCAATTATAGGTTTACAGAATAGCAATAATTAATAAAATGACATTCCAAAAATATAGAATCTAAAGATTTATTCAAAAATAGTAATAGCAAAAGAATAGATAATTATGCAAAAATAATAAAATTTCTGTGTGATACTTTAAATTGCATTTTATTTTCAACTACAGTAATAAACATTTTTATTTTTTATAACTAAAACTAAAATAACTAGTTTATATCCAAGATATGCATTTGACACCAATAGTGAGATATCAACACCCAATTTTAAAAAAGGAAAAAAATGCCAAGTTTTAGGCTTACTCTTTGCAAGTGAATTCAAGAATGACTATTACTCTGTTTTATTTAAAACAAAACATTTTGAACTGGTTTTAGGTATATTTTGAACACAGAATATTTTGAGATATTTTCATATATTTACTCATAAATGCAAACTGTTAAAATATTAATATTCCTAAGTCTGTACATTTGCCACCCATTTCTAAAGGAATGCTTTAATCCTGTCTACTCAGGGGGGGAGAAAGCAATTTAACATTGATAATGTTCCTGCTCAGAGCTCCATCTGGTTGCTGCTGATAAGGGCATCTGTGTGACAAGGGAATTTTCCACCCTTCAGGCGATTTGCATTGCTCACTGAACTTCTAAAAACCTACCAGCAAGGAAGCAGGGACAAGGATTTCATATTAGTGGACAGAAAGCGAGCGGAGACCAGCATGTGTTCCTTCATCAAGGGAATATAAATGAGATCAATATATTTTGTTTTCACAAATCTTCTGTTGCCTAATCTGTAGAAAAAAATTAATGGCTATATTCTCTTATAAAAACTGAGATTTCCTAGATAGTACTTTTAAGAGAGCGAACCAGAAACACGAACAATTCTTACAAATGAATGTCAGAACCAGAATGTCAGCTTTTATTTCACCTTATTTGCAAAACACAATTTTTACAAATGAAAGTGAGAACCAGAACATCAACTTTTATTTCATATTGCAAAGATATTCTTTAAACTATAAATACAACAACAATTCTGTTTATTCAATGACCAAATATATTTTAAAGGGTGACAAAATATTACTAGAAATTTCATTTTTAAAAATACTTGTAAGACAATGACTAAACCTAATGAATTATTTCAGATAATGGTTAGAAAATCTCCTGTGCAACATTCCTTCTGAACATAAAAAATAAAAACTAAGCAAAGGGTGAATGTATAACATCTAGGATTTTAAAAATCAATATTGGAGGTCTTAATTATCAACTTTTCCTTATTTACTTTACAGCAAATGGCCCTTTTAGATTTCTAGAATAAATAATGTCCCATGTCTATCTACCCTAATTATGGACAATCACAACACAATATTATCTCTGCCCTCCTAAATGAATGATGCAAAAATAAAGATATGTGAGAATCAGAGTTTTCTGAGCTTTTTGTTCTTGGACAAAAATAAACTATTTTCTATATTTGTAACACAAGTACATCTAAATTGATTTGGTGGAGGGAAAAAAAATGAGAAAATCTCTACATTTGAAAGAATGATGAAAAAGACTGTGTAAAGCTTTGGGCCAGTCCCATAGCCTAATGGTTAAGGGAGCTAGATTCCACCTGGCTGACCATGGTTCAAATCCTTGCCCCCAGACACACTGGGTGTGTGTGCATGTGTGCCCCAAAATCCCGACAGGATGAAGAAATGGATGAGGAGGGATTGTGGTGTGATCATGTTCCATGGGGGAGTACTTTCACAAAGTACTCTGGCAATGGAAATAAGGAAAAAAGAGAGAAAGGGAAGGAGAAAGGGAGGGAGAGAGGGAGGGAAAGACTACTTAAAGCCTATCATAGTGGTCACTGACACTTACATCCATATAAAAACTCCTCTATGCTCTAGCTTCTTTCCGTATGACCAAAGTCTGCTGTTTCCTCCTACCCCTGTTAAGCACTACTATTTTTAGAGCTTTAATTTGAAAAACAAATGTTGACACGCACAAACACACACACACACACACACACACACATACTCACATACTCAAACACAAGTTAACAAAGTGGAAGGGCAAAAACTGGAAAAAGATCTGGCTTTAATACCTGACTCTACCAAGTACTGGTTGAAGTTACTCAATTTCTTAGGGAAAAAACTTCACCCACACCATAGCCTACATTACTCAAGATTTAACTCAAGTTCCAACAGCTCCAGAAAGCTTTCCTGAGACAAGAAAGAAGCAATTACGTATACTTTATATTTCATTTTGTTCAACATCCTTTTTGGAGTTCTATACCACTTTCTCTGTATGACATTTTTTAAAATAAATTTCACTGAGTTTTGAAATGGATTGATATGTATTAGCCTTCTCTTCACCTAAATTGTAAATTCTTGGAGACGAGAGACTATTTCTTTTGTAGTTTCTAAATCCCTGAGGTTACCTAGAAAAGTTCCAGAAATGTCATGGGGACTGACAACCTCTGTTTTGATATATAACCAATTGTAAGTACCTAGAGGGGTACTTTCTCTTCAGAAGCTAGAGGGGCAGTTTCTTCTTTTACTAACCTTTCCATTCCCTTAAACACAAAGTGAACCCCGTCCTTGCAAAAAGAATTATAAGAAAAAATTTTTATTTTTAAAAGGGATTCAAAATCTGATATTCTAGTCAGCATTCCTTTTATTTTGAATAAATTAGTTTAGAAAGTTTAGGCCTAAGATATAACTAACGTCTGAAACAAAGTACATTCATTGTACTGAGTATTTACCCACTCATGATTTGAAGATATCTCTTCACTTACAGTGTTAGTACTCATGTTTCATCTTTGTTCCATTTTTTCCCTATATTCAATATATTAGTGAGTAGACCAAGCATTACTCACTAATATATTTAGGCTATATGTAACTTGGGTCCAAAAATCCTTAAAATAATCAGTTATTGAAATTCATGTCATTCATTGTTGGAATAATGAAATAATGCATTGATATTAAAGTGAAGAAAGTTTCTTACCCAAAATTAACTTTCCAACTCATTTGAATGACTGATATTTACAACAGAATGCAAATTTTGAAAATATATTCAAACTTGAATACAATGATTTTGATTAATTTTTAAATTAACTTAATTTTAAAAAGATATTCCAACAATTTCTTCTCTGCAACTCTCAGAAAGTCCTTCAAGGCTTTGCTGTTCAAATTAAAGTAAAACCAGATATATATACCATCCTATCAAAAAAAATTCTAGAACAATTATTAAACAAAACAGCTTTCCAGGCTAGTTACCCAACAGAAATATTTTGTCTGTAAGCATCAAAAATTTCAGTTCTCTGGGAAAACAAAATTATTTAAGCAGCTGGGAGAAATTCGGCTCTGAGAAACTAGTAATAGTCCATGCAAGTTACGAATGCCAAATACAAATAAACCTGCAAGTTCTAATGAAGTATACATTTAAAAATCACTAGATTTAATTCCAAAGTTAAATAATTCAAAGTTTGTTGCTAAATATTTTACTTAAATATTTAAATATTACTAAATATTTTAATGCCCACCTTTTAGGAATAAATATTTAGGGATAAGTATTTATAAGTTATATATTGGCATAAGATCATTATAAAGAGCTGGTTTCTTATCCTGAGAAAATTACATCCTATCCAAATAAAGCACAACATATTTTTTTCCTTCAATTCATGTTTTGTTAATTTTCAAGTCAATTTGTTTGTTGTTTGTTTTCTTTTTAACGACTAAGTAAAATTTAGGGCATGCATGCAGCCTTATTGTAAGAACTTTGCAATGTCCTGGATAATCCCAACCAAAGAATAATAGGATTTTTAACTGTTACATATTTTCACATTCAGAATTATTATCTTGCTGTTTTAGAGTTTATCACTAGGGATCAGAGAAGAAATTTTTCTCTATCTCTACCTACACCCCTTAGCAAAGCATTTGACATCTGTCCCTATTTGTCTGTAAAACAGGAAAAACATAATGTGTTCATCAAAAAAACCTTCCATTATCACAAGTTTTATTTTATTAGTTATTCATATGTTTAAACCAAGAAACAGGAATCTAAGACTGTCACTTAATTATACTTAAACCATAGTTTAAATCAGTGGATCAGTCGCCACAGTGACTTTGTAATGGGTTTCCCTCGTACACATTGGCCCCACTGTATATATCATTTCTATTCAATCAGGACTTTCTAATAAGTTTGGCTCTAATAAAAGCAAAGGTATAAATACATGAGCAACATAAATGCATGTGTGTGCATGTGCTTGTGTATACGCACATATGTATACATATATATAACCAAGTTGGCCTCCATTCACCTCCATCTTCTACAGCATTATAATTACAATATTGTACAGTTTTGAAAAACTTTCCAACTTTGGTGAAACCAAATTATATTCAGTTTAGTTTTCACACTAAGTGTATTTATTGCAAGTATTTAATCATTAATACCTCTCCAGAAACAAAATACTAAATTAACTGCTATATACTCCCCCCAAAGTGTTCTGGGTAAACAACAGAAATAGTCTGGAATATACAGGCCAGAAAGTTACTTTCTGACCCACTAGATCCTTTATATCAACCTATGTGCAGCATTTGCATTTTCAGATCAAAGACTAATGTTCCTTGTCTTGAGCTTGCTGTAATTTTTCTAAGTCTGCTTCAATTCTGCCTGGGTTCTAAAGGCTACATAGTTCATTTACTCTCCTGTTACCACATCTGCTCCAAGAATGGGCAGAGAAAGGTCATGATGAACTAGATAACTGAACACAGGGGAGGAGAAAGGAAGACAGTCATTAAAAAACACTAAGCTTTGACTTGAGATCTGAGTTCGAGTCCAACTTTGCCACTAACTCGCTGCTAAAGTTCCAACATCTCTCTAAATCTTATCTCTTACAATACTACTTGATGAAATAGAACGCAATGCTTCCAGGGATAAAGAGGTCTACATATTAGTTCCAGCAGAATCTATTTATAAGATCCTAATTGTGCATGTTTTTCTCTTAGTTACGTTTTTGTGCCTCTCCATTTTCACTTGATTAAGTTCTCTAAAATTCCTATGTAGATTGATTCTTTAGGTGTTGAACACCTACTCAATTGACTAATCCTCCCAAACTAAAAAATGAGAAACAGTTACTCTACTTTTCTCCAGACTCTGCTTTCTACAAAAAGAGGCTTACAACATGCTTCATCTATTGCTTTGTCTCCCTTACCTGATTTTCTAACTATCTGCAGTTTTCTAGGATGCTACTACATTTTTTAATAGGTTATAAGAAACAAAGTAAGTTCGACTTCTTACAGTTTTTATTTTTCATAAACTAAAAGTGTTTAAAACACTACAATGTTTTAGTTCTCAGTATTTATGACTTCTTGACAGGACCCCTCATGTAATACTAACATATTTTGAAG
Organism: Tupaia tana; assembly: GCA_026018925.1. Classification (NCBI taxonomy): domain Eukaryota; kingdom Metazoa; phylum Chordata; class Mammalia; order Scandentia; family Tupaiidae; genus Tupaia; species Tupaia tana. The sequence continues at coordinate 74,815,903 of JAKSZU010000001.1, forward strand.
TACATATCCATTCCCAAATGTTAATAACATATTTTTCCTATATGTCCTATAATGCTTAATAACACTTATCCAAATATTTCATTTCAATAAAAACCCTTCAGGAAATAAAGGAAAACTGCACATTTACCGTCCTCCTGGGAGATTCTAAAACTAGTCAAAATTTCAACCAATATTAAAAGTATGCATCCTTTCATTAAATATAGATTGCAATACATATGTTTAACAATAAAACCAACTATTAAATAAATACAAAAGTATGTACTATATACCTACCTAGCAACAGAATACATAAAGAGAAAATCATTGTCTGGTGAGCCCGGGGTCTTGCTATAGTCTCTATATTTCTTCTGAGTGGTGTTTTTAATATCTTTCATTACAGATTCCATTTCTTTACTTAAGTTGGTTTCTGACTATAAAACAATGCAAATATAAACTTTATATTATTTTCTTTAACAGTAGTCCAAAACTAAAATGCTATCATCTGAACATACAAGGAAATTAAAAAGTTAAAATAGATGTAACATTAACTATTCACTACAACTATATTTAGTGTACAAAGATAGAATCAATTAAAAACTTTCTCTTGTGAAGTAGTCTTTTATTCTAATTCTACACTATAATTGTTAACACTATAATAATCAAACTATGAATTAACTACACAAACTATATTCTAAACCAATGAGTCTGTTATTAAAAATAATATTTTAGAGCAAAGTTTTCATGTTTTTGAACAGTCTGACTTTAAGTTCACTTTTCAAAGAATAATATAATGTCCTATCTTTAAGCACAGTTTAAACACATAAAAAATTGGATTTATAAAAGAAAAAAACATAGATTGTAAAATTGGTCTTTACTTGAAAAGGGGAATTTCCAGATGACTGTTTCTGAATAAGTTTAAATAAGAATTTGTTTCAAAAGTCAAATATTCATAGTTTTACTTAAACCAGCTACAACTGTCACTTCTCTGAGATCATATCATAAATCTATAACAACGTGAAACAGTTTAAGAGTTTAAACCAAATAAACCCAACTGGATGAGATAAAAGTTTGATTTACTTACACCAAACCCCATGGTAAAGTGCATAGACGTATATGGTGAAGAGTTCAATTACACAATATTTTGTCTCTCTAATACACACACACACACACACACAGAATATATAAATAAGTGCATGTGTGTTTAAATATTTCCTCTTAAACCTAACTGATGGGAATATTTTTAAATTAGGTTGTGTTCTTCACAGAAAAGTATATTTAAAGAAAGATACAGACATATAAATAAAGGAATAGTTTCTCTGTTTTGCCTTTTTTTATAAAATTTTAACATCTTAAAATAGCCTAACCATATCTAAGTTTACAGGAGTTCAGGATCTAGAGGATGTATATTAAAACAACAACAATTTAGATGAAAGAAAAGTATAGCCTTTGATAATGATTTGTTCTATTACAACCACTCTTGTTTTCAGTAAGCACAACAGAAGAGGAAACCTCTGAAAGCTATGTCTACTAAATGCATAAAAATCCAGAGTAATTCAGAAACTCAATAAAAAAGAAAGCTGAAGAGCATAGTTAAGTTAACCAGGATAATTCTGCCTTACACTGATGCTTACTGGGAAAGCTCCCGGTCGTCCCTGCAGCTCCTCCACTTCCTTTATAAGATCTTGTACGCTTTTGTTACTAGGACGCTGCCAAAGGTTATTTTCCACATTGCTTCCAGGATAACAAGGAAGAACACTATTAGCAAATTGCCTACAGAGGGGACATGTGAATTCTCCTTTGTCCACTGAGAAGCCTTGAAGAACTTGGTCATTCTAAAAGATGAAATAAACATACAAATGTATAATGCACACATTAAGAGAAAAAAAAATTACACCATCACATTTTATAGTAAGTTACTAAAAAATATACAAAAAGATAACTAAATATAAATCATAAAGATATAAACAAAAATCTTATTTTACTATTGAAGTTGACCAAATTACTTCTTATAGCATACCAGTTATGTAACATTTGCCCTCAACAATGGACTGTGAAATATCTCACCCCTCCTTCTGTATAAAACATTCAAATCATGATGCATACATCTGAAATGGGGATTTAAGATAAAGAATAACTCAAAAAAGCAGACCACATTGAAGTGGGTCACCTGTCTTTTACCCTACATGCCACTATTTTCATAATCTATAAGTGACTACTGGGAGGGTTATCCCAGTGTTCATGTTCTTTGATGTAAGATAGATAGCTTTCAAGAGTAAATTAAGTCTAAAAAAACATGGCGCATCTCCTAATTTGGCTAAGTACTTAACACCATTGATTAGAGGACTGATTAGGTGCTCATTTTGCTATTTTTTTTTTTTTTTTTTTTTTTTGCATTTCGAGTATTTGTCTAAGAGAACTGAATTCTATTTTTTACTTTTAAAAGCAAATTAATTTTTAAGTATCTAAAATTATAACATATTTTCCTAAATTTAATTGTACAAACACAAAGCTCCTACCACTTGTCAAATTCTGTGTCAGATGATAACAAAAAATTAAGATGCATTGTCTCTCCTTATGGTACTCACAATTTAAAAAGCAAAACTAAACAACATACAGTATGATAAATGCAAAAGAGCAAGCTTCCCAGGGAAGGACACTTGTAAGCTAAGTTTATAAGATACACAAGAAGAGTGTATTAGAAGGTTAGGGCCATGGTCCTGGTCACAGAAGGACTATCTGAGTAGCCTCCCTAAAGTTTTAATTCTGAAGAATGCTAAGTCTTCTCTTCCTTGTTGTAATTGAAACTATACTTTCTTTCCCCATTTAACTCACTGTCCCACATCCCTTATACTTCAGCATCCTCATGTCCAGTACCGGCTCAAGACTACCACTCCCACATTTTCTCATCATGTCATTTACAACACATGTCTTTTAGCAACATCATTCTTTTTTTTTGCTTTTCACTGTCACCCATTGCCCTCAACCACTGAAGACATTGGTACCTAGGTCAGTTTTCTTCATCACTCCAACTCTTCCCATCCACCTATGCAACTTCAGTGTATGTACTTCTCTTCCACCTTCATCCCTGAGCTCCCATGGCTTTCACCTCCACTCTACCCCAGCACCTGTCACCATGACCATATCCATTTTCTGGAATGACCTAAAGTTGTTCCATATCTGGAAAATATTAAATCCAACATCTCACATCTGACTACCAAGTTTCAATCTTTGCTCCCTCTTTCTCCAAGGTCTTTGCTATCCTTTCTACATTGCATGATCTATCACTTCAAGAATTCTTGGCAATACTTCACACTCTTCATGTCTTTCCCTCATTCATCCATAACAAAGCCTTCATATAAAATTAATTCAATGTATGCCTTCTCCAACTTTACACTCAAACGAAGTATGTTAGAGGAAAAACGAAATACCTTCTTGCTACAAACTATTTTCTAAATACTACCTGGCAATCTTTCCTGAACATTCTAGGAAACAATCTCTCTTCCAGTTCCAAAGAGGTTTTTCCAAACCACCTGCTCACTTTTCAAGTTCCTTCACCTATCTCTCCCTCCTCCCTTTACTCTAAGAGCATAAGGCTACACCTTCTTACCCATAAAGAAAAAAGTCATGGTAGTTCCTTCAGCTTCCGCCCCCTACATATAATTAATAAATCGCATCAGTCCTTCTACTCATTTTTTCCTTTCTACCTCCTTTGCTAATCTCTCATAACTAGTCTCCCAACCACATTAGTGCATGATCTAATGTGTCTAACTTCAAATATGACTGTTACTCCCAATCAAACTCTTTAAGTGATCACCATTCTCACTCACCTTGATTCCTTCCTTTCCTTCATACTCTATACATGATCTCTCACTAAGTCCAGGAGACTATTTTTCTAAACATACTTCAAATTAAAACTTCCTCCTCATCCCTGCTGCCATGACTAAATCAAACTCCTATCATGTTTCACTTCCTAGATGATACCACCACACTCTTTTTCTCTCCCTTGCAATCCTCTCTACACAACTGTCACAACGACATTTCTGGACATGTATCTTTGTTTACAACCCTTTAATGGCTTTCTCTATATAAAATCTATATAAAGTCCAATTACACAGACCACAAGTCCTTTCACAATTTCACCCCTAATTACTCCTCCAGTCTCATCTCTCATCACTCAAGCACCTTACTTAATCAAATGTTCTAGCACCCGACTGACATTCCAATAAGACTCTGTATATACTTTATAACATTTAGCACTTACACTGTAACTGTTTGTTTAATTGTCTTACACTACAAAGTAAACTCCTTGAGGGAAGAAACTGCACTCTATTGTATCCCCAGTGACTACCATAGAATCTGAAACTCTGTGGACACTGAATAAATATTTGTTAGATGAATGACTAAATACAGGACAATGAAAGATGCATAATGTGTTTAAGAACCTATTAATTAGCTTATCAATGCTGAATTGGTGTAAGAGAAAGCTAAAGAAAGAGGCAAGCCCAGATCGTGGATACCTGAATGCCATTCAGAGAAAAATTTACTTTATTCTTACAGAAGGAAGCCAGCAAAGCATTTTGAAGTTAATAGCAAACGTCATCTGATTTATATTTTAGAAAGATCAATGCACTGAGTGATATCTGGAGTAAGAAAATCAATAAGAAAGCGATTGCAATAGTCAAGATGAGAGATGAAAGCACAATTAAGTAGCAGTGGGAACGATGAAAGCAGAATACAATCAAGTAAGATTTTGGAGGCAGAATCAATGGAATTTGGGTGACTGAATATGAAAGGTGAAGAACAGAAAGGAAAAAAGATAAATCTACTTTTGAGTTAGGGACTAGAGAATATAGTAGACCACGTTTTTAAGATGCTGACCCAAAGGAAAAAAGAGAGACTCCAGTCATAGGGGAATGAAAGATCAAGGGAAAGATTCTGAATGAAAGAGACTTGAATGTCTCTATGAGCTAAAAAGGAGCAGAAAAAAATAAAAATTGAAGATGCAGAAGAAAAAGTGGCTACCTACTGATATGTACAAGCCCTTGAGATGAAGGGGGAAAAAGCACACACACACACACACACACACACACACACACACGTTATTCCTCAACAGAAGAAGGAACACTACTGCACCAAGTAGAAAAGAAGGACTGGTTGAGATGTGAAGTAATTCATCAAGGAATAGGAAAACAGAGTGGGAAGTTAAGAGTGTGTGTAACAAAGAGACACTGTTTTGTTGATGACATGGAAGAGACAAACTCTGATGAGAGGAAAGATCTTGGAGTTTAGGGGGAGTATGGAATAGGGAGGGAAAGATTAGGATTAGCTACTCAGAAGAATGGAAAGAACTGATAAAAGAAAGGTAAATGAATTACAGGTATATAATATTCATAGCTCCAGTCCCTACTCCAAGCCAATATTATAAGAAATCACAAATTTTTGATGATAATTGTTCACCGAGATTTTTCTAGCAAGCCTGGCTGCCTGGGACTAAAATCAAAAGACAAATAAAATGACTGGTATAAGAGCAGATTGAGCATGGTACAAGAAAGTCAGGTTACAAAAGTGCTAATACACTAGGAAAAATGCAAGAGTAAAGGACTAGAGCTCTTGACATCAGAAGCAGAACACACTAATGAGAATGAAAATAAAAGAATTTAGGCTAGCCTATGGTGTGGTAGTTGAGGCAGCTGGATCCCACACGGCCAGCTGCACAGTTCGAGTATCAGACTGAGTGGTTCAAGAAACACATGCATGCACCCCAAATCCCAAAAGGTGAGAGAGATGGAGGAGGAGAGATGGAGGAGAAGGATTATGGCATGATCCTTCCCTATGGGCAGTGCTTTTTCACTTTTTCTCTCCCCACTCTCATACCCCAGCCTGAGCACACATGTCCTCTGAAAAATTAGAGAGAGAGAAAGAGAATTCAAGGAGGGGCCAGCTCTGTGCACAGCAGTAATGTACTGCTCAGGAAAAGCTGGCTCTCACATGGCAACCACAGTTTGATTCCCTGGTCCAGTCAGCCTGAAACACACCAGGCACACACATGGGTGCCCAGAACCCAAAGGCTGAAGGATGGAAAGAAGGAGATTACAAAGTATAATCTATGCTCACTCGCACTTGCTCACTCGCGCTCGCTCTCTCTCACACACACACACACACATGCACGCACATGCTCTAATGTGTGAGCATATGTGTCTATTATGACTAAAAGGAAAAAATAAAAGAGAGAATTTGAGAAATAGTGATTTATTAAGATGATATGGTGGGATATTAACTTAATATTTCAGAGAAAGAGTAGTAAAGTATAAACTGTAGCAAAGTCTAAATTGTAGCCATAGAGGTCAGTTGCTAAAATGCACTTAAAAATGGAAAGCTCTCAAGTTGAAGAGTTCAAGGATGTGAAGCTGAATAGCTCACATAGTGATCAGAATCACCCAGATGATGAGCTGGAATTGGGATGCACATACTATAAACAGGTCCAGTGTCTGAGGCCAGAAAGTGACTCGGTGGTAAAATACAACTCTCTGAGTCTGACCTACATAAGAGGATTCCAGATTCACATCCAGAGACTTCCCTGAGTGCTCTAGGTGAGTGCATGCCCATAATCCAGAGATAGCTGAGGTGAGGGTAGATCATGGCATCAAGACCCTTTTAGGGGTGCTATCTCTCCCTCACCTCTTGTTCATAGAGGTAAGTGAATAAACTTTTTTAAATGTTGAAGATTCGTTATCTTGATAGCTACATATGCCTTTAAAAATGTTTCAATCAACTTACCCGTAATGATTCCATGTAAGATTTATGACAATCTATATGCAATGTGTGGCCACAGGTTTGTACATAAACACCTCCTTCCCAGCCAATTGATACTGCCAAGAGACATGAACTCTTCAAGAAAATAAAAAGACAAAATACAATTAATTTTAAATAAACATATTAAAATATACCCACAAACCTCTGCATGACTTCATATTGTTCTACCAATATGGAGTCTCTATTTTTATGATATAAATTAACTAGACAGTCCTAAGGTAGTATCTTTTTTTTTTTTTTTTTTTTTTTTTTAATTTTACTTTTTTTTTATTATCATCATATTCTTCTTTATATTACATTGAATTACATATAACTTTACATTGTATTACATTACTTTTTCAAAAGGGAATGCCATGCATGTCAGTCAGTACAGAGACATTAATCTCCCCGCTTCAACATTCAATATCTTTTCTATGTTTTCCCCAATCATTATTATTATTCTAATTATTTTTTAAGACAGTCCATCGCTATTTCTCATGTTGCTTGTACAAATACTTTGCCCATCATGAAATACTTCTCAGACAAATCCAGTTGAGAATACTATACATGTCAACATCAACAGTTAATAAGCCATATCTGTTTCTCACTAATGTCCTACCTCTCTATTGTTCATTTGTTATCTTTCTCTATCCTCTTCTCTTCACTTCCCCCATTCCACACTGTCCTATTCTCATTAAGTACCTTCACTGCTTTTATGTCCTCCAATTTTTTTTCACTATCATAGAATGCTGATAGTCGGTATATATTGAGTGGATACATACAATATCTTTCTTTCATAGCCTGGCTTACTTCACTCAGCAATATATCCTCCGTATCTGACCACTTTCTATCAAATTCCAGGGCCTTGTTATTTTTTATGGCTGAGTAGTATTCCATAGAGTATATATACCACACTTTTCCAATCCATTCATCAGTTTGTGGACATTTAGGTTGGTTCCATGTCTTGGCAGTTGTGAATAATGCTGCAATAAACATTGATGTGCAAGCACTTTTCTGACTGAGCGTTCTCCTGTCTTTTGGGTAAATACCCAGAAGTGGGATTACTGGATCGAATGGTAGTTCTATTTGTAGATCTTTGAGGAACCTCCATATTGTTCTCCACAGTGGTTGAACTAGTTTACATTCCCACCAACAGTGTAGGAGGGTTCCCTTTTCACCACATCCCCGCCAACACTTATCACTTTTTATATTCTTAATCTTTGCCATTCTGACAGGGGTTAGGTGGTATCTCATTGTAGTTTTTATCTGCATCTCCCTTATGATGAGGGATGTTGAGCATTTCCTCATATGCTTTTTGGCTATTCGTATGTCTTCCTTAGAGAGACTTTTGTTCAGCTCATTTTCCCACCTTTTAATTGGGTTAATCATTTTTTTTCGCATAAGGCACTTGAGTTCCCTATGTATTCTGGTTATCAGTCCCTTGTCTGAGGCATATTTAACAAAAATATTTTCCCATTCTGAGGGTTGTCGGTTCACACTTGTTACTGTGTCCTTTGCTGTGCAGAAACTTCTTAGTCTAATATAGTCCCACTTGTCTATTTTAGGGATTATTGCCTGTGCCTTGGGAGTCTTATTTAAGAAGTCTTTGCCTACTCCAATGTCCCCCAGAGTTTCCCCAGCATTTTCCACCAGTAGTTTTATTGTTTGAGGTTTTAGGTTAAGATCTTTGATCCATTTTGAGTTGACTGTTGTTAGTGGTGAAAGATGGGGGTTCAGTTTCATCTTTCTGCAGGTGGATACCCAGTTTTTCCAGCACCATTTACTAAAGATGTTTTCCTTTTCCCAATGGATTGACTGATATCCTTTGTCAAAGATCAGTTGGCTGTAAGCTTTGGGGGTTATTTCTGGGGTCTCTATTCTCTTCCATTGGTCCACATGTCTGTTTTTATGCCAATACCATGCTGTTTTGATGACCACAGCTTTATAGTATATCTTGGGATCAGGGAGTGATATGCCTCCTACTCCACTCTTCTTGCGCAGGATTGCTTTTGCAATACGAGGTCTTTTATGGTTCCAGACAAATTCTATGATTGCCCTTTCTAGATCTCTGAAGAATATCTCTGGTATTTCGATTGGAATTGCATTAAACATGTAGATTAATTTGGGTAGAATTGCCATTTTGATTATGTTAATTCTTCCAATCCAGGAGCATGGGATATCCTTCCACTTTTTTATGTCACTTTCAATGTCTCTTTTAAGATTTTCGTAGTTTTCTTTATAAAGATCTTTGACTTTCTTAGTTAGGTTTATCCCTAGGTATCTTATACACCTTGTGGCTACGGTGAAAGGGATTCCTTTCTTCAGCTCTGCTTCGTTCAACTTGTTGTTCATAAATAGAAATGCTATAGATTTTTGGATATTGATTTTGTATCCTGCCACTTTACTGTATTCACTTATTACTTCAATCAGTTTTTTCATGGATACCTTTGGGTCTTCTAAGTATACCATCATGTCATCTGCAAATAAAGATATTTTCAATTCTTCTTTGCCTATTCGAATGCCTTTAATATTGTTCTCTTCTCTGATTGCAATAGCTAAGACTTCCAGTACTATATTAAAGAGCAGTGGAGAAAGTGGGCAGCCCTGCCTAGTACCTGTTTTCAGAGGAAAAGCTTTCAGCTTTTCCCCATTCAGTATAATGTTAGCTGTAGGTTTTTCATAGATGGCTTTTATTGTGTTGAGAAATGACCCTTCTATACCAATCTTACTGAGAGTCTTAATCATAAAAGGGTGCTGTATTTTATCAAATGCTTTCTCCGCATCAATTGAGATGATCATGTGGTTTTTATCTTTCTTTCTGTTAATGTGGTGTATTACATTTATGGTCTTGCGTATATTGAACCATCCTTGCATCCCTGGTATAAAGCCTACCTGATCGTGATGAACTAAGGTAGTATCTTTAAAATTAAAACACCATGAAGTTTTAGCTCCCAAATACCCATGCTCATAATGACAGAGAATAAATATTATGAACTAGCCTTTCTCCACCCCATATACTCTCAATAGTATACTATGATTCAGTGTAAACTATACTGTTGTTATTTTATTAATACCTATTCTATATGGTACTTAAGCTCTCTTTGATATCTTGACATTAACAACTTTCTTCTTAAAATGTTTACTTCTCAGAACCAGCAGATAGTGTAAAAGTTACATTGCTGGACTCTCATATAGTCGACTGTGGTCTGAGTCCCAGACCCGGCAGCTTAAAACTCACACCAGGCACATGTGTGCCCAAAATCCCAAATGGACAAAGGGCTGCAGCATGGCCATTCTCCCTAGGGGGTGATTTCTCACTTTCTGTCTCTCTGATGAGCACACATGTCCTATAGCAAAAATCTCTTACAAAAAATAAAAAAGCCTACTTCTCTTTGGCTTCCATAATCAATCAATCAATCAATCAATCAATCTCCTCTCTCTCTCTCTCTCTCTCTCTCTCTCTCTCTCTCTCTCTCTCTTTTCCCCCTATTTCTTTAACTGTTTTTCTTAGGCTTCCTTCCATGACTTTTTTCTTTACCTACCTGCCCCTTTAGTTTATATTCCTCAAGGTTCTTTTCTTTTTTTTTTTTTTTCTTTCTTTCTTTCTTTCTTTCTTTCTTTCTTTCTTTCTTTCTTTCTTTCTTTCTTTCTTTCAAGAGAGACAGACAGACAGACAGACAGATGGTGGGAAATCACCCTCCAGGTGGGATGGTCATGTCACAATCTGTTCCTTCTCCATTTTCCTTTCAGGATTCTGGGCATGTGCACATATGTGCCCAGCATGAGTTTAAGCTACTGGGTCCACAACTATGTGGTGGTCCAGCTACAGAACCATTATGCCATATGCTGGTCCCTCAAGGTTCTATTCTTAATATTATTCTCATCACATCAAAGCTGTTCCCCCAGGAGTCAGCAGGTAGCATGGTGGTTAATGTGCTGGATCCCACATGACCAACTCTGTGGTTCAAGTCCTAGACCTGTGGCTTAAAACTCATGCTGAGTGCATGTGTGTGCCTGCCCAAAATCCTGAGAGGAGACTGGAGGAGAAGGGATTGAGGCATGGCTGTCACCTCTCAGACTGACTTTCACTTTTTCTCTACTGGCGCGCGCGCTCGCTCGCTCTCTCTCTCTCTCTCTCTCTCTCTCCGGCAAGCACATGTGCTCTATAGCAAAACTAAAACAACACCACAATCTATATTCCCTGGAGATTTAATCAGTAGTTTCAAATGCCTGACAAGCTTGGATTTCATGTCTAGCTGTTAGATACAAACATTTAGCTGCCAACTAGGAATCCCCAGTTTAATATCCCTCAGATAACACAAAATTAATTTGTCAAAAATTTTACTTATCATCTTTACCAATCATTCTCTTCCTCTTGGTTTAAAAACTCCACAATTTATTTAGCCACCAAGCCAGAAAGCTAAGAGTCGTTCTACAACACAGCCTTATCTTCACACCATACCATCAGTTCCCAGACAATATAGATCCCACCTCCTAAATAGTACATGACTTTGGCCTGTCCTCCTCATTCCCACTATGTCATTAAGTCTATTTCCATATAGAGTGGGGGAAGAAAGTTCTTAAACAGGTTCTTAACCAGTCAACTTGACTCCCATTTCTCCTCTCCATGATGCATCCTCCATACATCTTTCTAAAGTATAAATCTAATCACAAGAAAAACCCCCAAATATGCCATATTTGTAAGTGTTTAACATAATAGGCAATAAAAATGAGACACAAACTATGTAACCAAACTATAAACTCTCTAGTAATGTTTTAAAAGCCAATTGCTTCCATCTCCCCTCTTACATCTTCAATTCTCTGTTTCTGCTAATTCCTCCCTCTTGCCCTATGAAGAGGCTTAAGAGTTTTCTTCCTAAAATCCCTGTCAGATTTTTCATCATTTGGCCTCCATCAAACAGCGTTTTGGCCTGAACTTGAATTCACCCTGTAGAGTCTGCAATAAATAAGTGGGCAAGCCAGAGCAACGTGAGGCACAAAGTCTCCCATGAGGGACTTGAGAGCCATCAAATAAATATGTACTTCTAGGCTTAAAAAACAAGTAAACCTTTAAGTTTTACTTTTATGTTAGAAAGAAATTTACACATTAGAAGATGACCAAATGATCTTTAAATGATTTTAAATCAAGATCCAATACTGAATCAAGACTCTTCATGAGTATCTAAAAGTTAAAAATATTACACAGTGCAAAATGCTTTCCCAGCCAATTTAAAGATGTGCAGCAGCATAAATCAAATACTCACAGCAGGTGAGCAGGCTTCTACTGTTACAAATCAGAAAAACAACAGGAGGCCTGCTCATCTCTGTTTTATGCTTTGGAGATGCTTGAAATAGAAGCAGATTTTGGTGTTGGATCATTTAGAATGGTTGGTAGTCAGATAATAAATAAGCTGCTCTCTTTGGTACTATATTATAAAAAAGTAATTAATCTGTATTTTTAATAAAAGCAACTAGCTTTTAAATTTCAAATAATAAGTCATTTGTCTATATAACTATTAGATGCCTTATTGCACTTGCTGGAATCAGAAATTGTAGGAAAATATTTAATAATGTGAGACTAATATCTTAGGGATAGGATACTTAAACTCTGAGACCACCCATCACTGTCTTATCCCTGAATCTTCACAGCCTCAATACTTGAAACCTCATACAGTTGGTAGTATTATCCCTTTTAACAAGAGCGAAATGAACTTTACCAAGATCACCAAGCAGTAAGTAGTAGAACCCAAGTCTGTCTAATTCCAAAGCTCAGGTTCTTTCCTGGCACTTCTGTGTCGTATCTCCCATGTAATAACACTTCCAGTTTCACAGTTTAATGTAATGTCTTACACACTAAACTTCTATATGTCAACTCTGTAAAAAGCATGCATTTGATCTAAAGTTTAATTCTATACCTATAACTAGTATCAGTGCCCACTGATGGTTGTTCTTCTCTATAAAGTACGATCTGGCTATACAATTCTGGTACTCTATAGGGTAATTGAGTCAGAAATCCAGAAAGCACCTACAATACAGCATGTGCCAGGCCCTGAGGGGGCTATAAAACCAATACAAGAAATAGTTGGTTCTAGACCTGCAGAAGCATACAGAGTTCAGAGAATATGCCACATATACATAAAATAACTGCTACGGGGCCAGCAGGTGGTGTGGTTAAGGTGCTGGATTCCCACATGGCAGACCACAGTATGAGTCCTGGTCCCAGCAGTTTGAAAATCATAACAGATAGATAGATAGATAGATAGATAGATAGATAGATAGATAGATAAACAAAAAAACGAACAAACAAACAAACATTTTGGGGGGAAAATAACTAAGGTACTATGAAAGTACACGAAAGTAATGAGGTTGGAATAACAAGTTCTATTTGGAAATCTATCAAGAAAATCATCTCATGCAGCTAACTAAAAATAATGTTTTATGGTGTTATTTTAACTATTTTAAGCTATCATATGTTTACTTAAAGATACAGTAGACTCAAACAAGTATTGATAGAGTGGAAAAAAGGAAGCCTCATTTGATAATTAACTCAGAATACATCAAAAATGATACAGAAATTTTAAAAACAAGTTAAAAATGCTGCTGCTACTAAATAAAAAAAAGTTCATCCTCAAAGCCTTGGAACATTTCTGAGTACTAGAAGTCACAGATACAAAGTACTGGGAAAAATCTATCAAGTTCACAAAAAGAAATCAAAGAAGCAATGAATCAAATCTATCCCTCTTCTACATTTTCAAATTATCATAATAAGACTTTAAATGAAAGTAAAAGTAAAAATACTCATAAAATATTAATACTTTATGTGAAAGTTTTCATGTTAATGCTTATCATTCCACTGAATTAACTATGTATGTGCCATAAAATTCAACATTTAAAACAAAGGTTATCACATTTATTACATGATACTTTTACTAATTAATTTCCATTTCTTTACTATCCACATACTAAGTTTTTTCCTAATAGATTTCCAGATTTGAAATCAGAATGACATTTTGATAGAAGAAAAACATTCAACAGAACTCTAAAGTGATCATCATTGACTTTGCAGACAAAAACACTAGTCAATAAAAAATGTACTTACATCCTTAAAATACCGCTGTAATGACGAAAGCCTCACGTCATGAACTGCTGCACATGTATCCCAAGGGTAAATCTGCTCCTCTTCAGTGATCGGCAACTTCTTTGGTTCAACATTGTCACGGCACTGCCCCAAAACTATATTAGCAAAAGAATAAAAATTCATTACATTACAAACACATAAGAGAAGCTGAGTTATGTACCCCAAACTACACTAATATGTTCACTATTAAAATGTTTTTAAAGACTTAAAAAACAAGGGGATAGTTTACTTTTCTTCTACAGAATAAGGTTTCAAATATGTCAACATTCATCTTTTAAAATAACACTAAATATGAGTATGAACTCACAATAAATGGTTAGATGGATAAGTGAATGGTTTCCTAAATCTGCCTACTGAAAAAAGCCTGTAAGTGACTTCCCAGTAACAATAAACTTCATTTCAAAATATACCGTTTATCACTATAATGAAGCAGAGATCCTTAGAGAAAGAGCTAACTCTAGGGTTGGGGAAAAACACAAGGTGAGCCTGGAACTGAGTGTGACAAAGACCAAGGTAGTGCTCAAATACTGAGGGGGTAGTTTCAGAAGGACCTAAAGAAGTTCTGACTGGCCAAATTTGAGAAAATTTGAGTATCAAAAAGAGTACCAATGGTAATATATAACACATTCATTGATTTAGGCAAGGAACATCAAGTAAGAAGGTAAATGGGAGGGGGCAGCAGATGGCATAATGGTTATGTCACTGGACTCCCATGTAGTTGACCACGGTTCGAGTCCCGGTCCCAGTGGCTTGAAATTCATGCTGGCACATGTGTGCACATGCCAAAAAACTCAAGAGGAAAATAGAGGAGAAAGGACTGGGGTGTGGCCATCCCTTCCAGGGGGTGATTTCTCACTTCCTGTCTCTCTGTCTCTCTGGTGAATCCTATAGATTAGCTATCATCTTGACTGTGTGATCAAACTTGGTTGGAATCACCAATAATGGGACAAACTGACACTATGTCTCTAGATATACCATGGGAAGGAACATTATCCACGTAATATCCTTGTCAAACTTAAATCAAACAATAAGAAAAGAATCACACAAATCTAGATTCTCAGACATTGTATGGAACAACTAATCTGACTTCTTGAAACTTGGAAAAGTGCTAGAAAACTGTTCTAAATTACAGGAGACTAACAAAAAGTGACGATTAAAAGCAACACATTATCTCTGGATATGGCTGGAAACTGATAATTGCTGTAAAATAAATTACTGGTTAGCATTATGGTTAATACCATTTCTGGTTCTCATCACCAAAAAAAATTTAAAGGATAAATAGGTTAGGTGCCAGATATATTATTAGGTCATCAGGAAAGTCATGATGTATTTTTCTAGCAAAAATGCATCATGACTTTCACAAAAATCCAATAGTTTGACTTACTCATTCTGTAAATGTACATATATCAAAACATTACCTTGTACCCCACAACATATACAATTGTTATTATTTGATTAAATAAATAAACAATATTAAAATAATATTGGGACAATTGGGAGAATTCTATTATAGTCAGCATATTTGATGCTATTAATATTAAATTTCTCATATATGATAATGGTATAATAGTTATGCTTAAAAAACAAAATCCTTTTCTTTAGGGGATACATTCTGAAGCTTTTAGGGGTAAATTTCAGACATCATCTGAAATCTGTATGCTTAATCATTCACCTACATTATCTAATTTTTTTGCATAAACTTATTCAATAGTATTTCTCTTCTGAAAAGAAGCAAGCACGTGAGCACACCCATGTGTGTTTGGGTGTGTGCACATGTGTATTTAGATGAGCATGCAAAAGAAAAACAAATGTGCCATTATACTATTAATTGGTAAATGTAGGTGAAAGGTATTAAACTTTCCTGTAGATAAAAAAACTTATCAAAATGAAAACTTAGGAAAAGAGGTATACAGCAAAGGTGAAGGAGAACTAATGTTAAGATTTTATACTTCAAAGTACAAAGAGAGGAGTGAGAATATAAATATATAGTACATTACTCTCAGATAGGATAAGCATGGGAAAAGCAGCTCTTAGAGTACAGATATCAGGTGTATTGCTGAGAGCCCCAAACTTTGGAGGGATTTATAGCCACAGCAGCAGCAGAAATGAGAGACAGAAGCAGATACATGCTAACAGCTAAAATGTAATTACCATGATGTATAATCCTCTTGCTATGCTTCGGGATTTAGCTTGCCAGGATTTTGTTGAGGATTTTTATATCTATATTCATAAAGGATATTGGTCTATCCTGTGTCCTCTCTTGTGAGGTCTTTATCTGACTTTGGTATCAAGGTAATAAACAGTCTTATGAGATGAATTAGAAAGTGTTCTCTCTTCTTTGTATTGTGAACAATTTTGAAAGATTGGTGTCAGTTCTTTAACTGACTGATTAAACTCACCAGTGGTATCATTTGGTTCTACACTTCTTTGTTGAGAGGTTCTTTATTCCTAATTTAATCTCTACTGATGTTCAAATTTTTTATTTCTTGAATCAGTTTTGGTAGTTTGTATGTTTAGTGGTCCACCTAAAATTTCCAGCATAAATAATTCAACTGTTTTGTCATATAATCTTTGTTTCTGTAAGGTCTATAGTAATATCCCTACTTTCATTTCTTTTTTTTTTGGAGAGGTTTTTCGCTATAAGGCGCGTGCGCTCGCCAGACAGACAGAGAGAGACATAGAGACAGAAAGCGAGAAATCACCCCCCAGGGGGGATGGTCACGCCGCAATCCCTTCTCCTCCATTCTCCTCTCGGGATCTTGGGCACGCACGCACACGCGCCCGGCGTGAGTTGTAAGCCACCGGGTCCGAGACGCGAACCGCGGTCGACTACGTGGGAGTCCAGCGACATAGCCATTACGCTAACTGCTGGTTCCCGCTACTTTCATTTCTGATTTCAGTTATTTGAATCTTATCTCTTTTTTTTCTTGGTCACTCTAGCTAAAAGTTTGTCATTTTTGTTGATACTTTTTAAGAAACCAACTTTTGGTCTTGCTAGTTCTAAGTCATTTATCTCTTCTCTAATCTTTATTTGTCCTTGTTTAAACTTTAAGTTTAGTTTGCTTTTCTTTTTCTAGTTCCTTGAAGTGTAAAGTTAGGTCATTGATTTCAAATTTTCTTTTTTAATTGAAGCAATTACTGCTATAAATTTCCTTATTTTCAATGTATCCTATAGGTTTCACAATGCTGTGTTTTCATTTTGTTTATCTCAAAGTATTTTCTAATTTTAATTTTGTTTCTTTCTTTGACCCACTGGTTGTTTTAAAATGTGTTATTTTAAAATATGTTATATATTTGGGGGTTTTCTCATTGATTTCTGTTGCTTACTTCTAGATTCATTTCATTTCTAGATTCATCCATTCTTTTTTTTTTCTCTTGGAGAGGTTTTTGCTATAGGGCGTGTGTGCTCGCCAGACAGACAGAGAGAGAAATAGAAAGTGAGAAATCACCGCCCCAAGGGGGATGGCCATGCCGCAATCCCTTCTCCTCCATTCTCCTCTTGGGATCTTGGGCGCACACACACACACACACACACACACACACACACACGCCCGGCGTGAGTTTTAAGCCACCAGGTCCAGGACTCAAACCATGGTCCACTACGTGGGAGTCCAGCGACATAGCCATTCCGCTAACTGCTGGTCCTGATTCATCGATTCTTTAGATGAGTTCATCTCTTTAAACTTACTGATACTTGTTTTATAGCCTAACATATGGGCCATTATAGAGAATGTTTCATATGTCATTGAGAAAAATGGTATTCTACTATTGAACGGAGTGTTCTACATAGATCTGCTAAGCCTAGTTGTTTTACAATAGTGTTGTTTGACTGATTGATTTCCTTGTGGATCTTCTGTACACTCTAACAAGTTAAGACTCGAACTATTATTGTAGAACTATCTATTTCTCCCTTAAATTCCGCCAATTAAAAAAATATATATTTATTTACTTATTTAATTCCATTTGTTATTATTTTTTTCATTCAATCAGAGAGAGACGAGTGGGGGCGGGGATGAGTGAGGAAAGCAAGCCACCAGGTCCAGGACTCAAACCACGGTCAGCCATGTGGGAATTCAGCACCTTTAACCACCATGCCACCTGCCAGGCCTGATTCTGCCAATTTTTACTTCACATATTTAGAGGTGCTGTTGTTTGGTGCATATATGTTTATAACTGTTATATATTCTTGATAGATTGACTGACCTATTTACCAATATATAATGTCCTTCTTTGTTTCCTAAAAGAATTTTTAATTTTAATTCTATTTTGTGTCATATCTTAATAGCTATCAAAGCTCTATTTCAGTTAATATTTCCATGGATGTCTTCTTATCCTTTGATTTTCTACCTACTAGTGTCTTTGGATCTAAAGTGAGTCTCTTGTGAACAGAGAATATAATTGGATCACTTTCTTAAACCCATTCTGTTAATATTTGCTTTTTCCTTGGACAGTTTAATGCAATTATACAGATGCTCTTCAACTTACAATGGGGTTATATCACAAAAAACTTACTGTAAGTTTAAAACTATCACAAGTTGAGAATGTATTTTATAAACCTAACTTACCAAACATCATAGCTTAGCTCAGTCTAACTACCATTAGCCTAACATCCATGTGCACTTTCATTAGCCTACAGTTGGGCAAACTCATCTAGCAAAATAACTATTTTATAATAATGTATTGAGTATCTCATGTAATTTATTGAATACTATACCAAAAGAAAAAACAAACAAACAAAAACACTGAATGGCTCACTGCCACCACACAGCATTACCAGAGAGTATCATATCACATATCACTAGCCCAGAAGATCAAAATTCAAATTATGATTTCTATTGAATGCATATCATTTTAGCACTACCATAAAGTCAGAAAATCTTACATCAAATCATCATTAAGTCAAGAGCCATCTGTATTTTGGGACCAGTAGTTAGCGTAATGGCTATGTCGCTAACTCCCATGCAGTCGATCGCAGTTCGAGTCCCAGACCCAGTGGCTTACACTCAAGCAAGGATGCCCAAGATCACGAGAGGAGAATGGAGGAGAAGGGACTGCAGCGTGGCCACCCCCCCAGGGGGTGATTTCTCGCTTTCTGTCTCTCTGTCTCTTTCTGGCGAGCGCACACACCCTATAGCAAAAACCTCTCAAAAATAAAAAAATCTGTATTTGAAGTAAATAATTGATAAGGAAAGATTTAATTCTGTATTTTGCTATTTAATTTATTTTCTATGGGACCAGCAGTTGGCGTAACAGCTATGTCACTGGACTCCCATGTAGTCAACTGCAGTTCGAGTCCTGGACCCGGTGGCTTAAACTCACGCCGAGTGTGTGTGCATGTATGCCCAAGATCCTGAAAGGAGAATGGAGGAGAAGGGATTGCAGCGTGGCCATCCCTCCTGGGGAGTGATTTCTCACTTTCTGTCTCTCTGTCTGCCTTTCAGGCGAGCGCACATGCCCTATAGCAAAAACCTCTCCAAAAAAAAAAATTTATTTCTATATGTTTTTTCTTTTTTTTTCTTTTTGGAGAGGTTTTTGCTATAGGGCGCGTGCGCTCGCCAGACAGACAGAGAGAGACAGAGAGATAGAAAGCAGGAAATCACCCCCCAGGGGGGATGGCCACGCCGCAATCCCTTCCCCTCCATTCTCCTCTCGGGATCTTGGGCACGCACGCACACGCGCCCGGCGTGAGTTTAAGCCGCCGGGTCCGGGACTCGAACCGCGGTCGACTACGTGGGAGTCCAGCGACATAGCCATTACGCTAACTGCTGGTCCCTATTTCTATATGTTTTTAAATTCATTCATTACTGCTTTCCTGTGTAATTAATTCAATTTTCTTATATATCATTCTAAATCCCTTTTCATTTCTTTTATTTGTTTTTTCAACTTTTTTTATTTCCTTAGTAGTTACCTGGTGATTAAAATTGACATCTTTGTTTTGAAATACCAGGTTTGAATTAATATCTACTTAGTTCCAATGATATTTAAAAACTCTGTTCCTTTACAGCTCCATGCCCCCCAGCCTACTCTTCACGTTTTTTTTTTTCTATATGCCTGTACTTTTCAATAAACAAACGCATTACTATGTGGTTCAAAAACCTATATCTGTAGTTCTTTTCAGACTTAGTTTCTTTTTATTACATGTACTTTTTAAAATAATGTGAAAACTTCAGGAACAGTAGAGGTTATAATGGTTACATGGCTGGACTCCCATATAGTCAACTGTGGTTCGAGTCCTGGACCCAGTGACTTAAAACTCAGCTGGGTATGTGTGCATGTGTGTCCAAGATCCCAAGAGAAGAATGGAGTAGAAGGAGTTGCAGCGTGGCCATACGCCCTTGGGGGTGATTTCTTGCTTTCTGTCTCTCTGGTGAGTGCACATCCTCTACAACAAAAATCTCTCTTAAAAAAAATATATATATATGAAAATTTTAACTCTGAACTTTCTTAAACTTTGTAAAGATTATGGGAGTCAAAACTAGCCCTATAATGCAGCAGTTAAATGCTCTGCATAGGAACAGGATCCCAACATAGTCAACCTCCAGGCAGCTTGAGAAATATACCAGGCACATTGTGTACATGCTCAAAGAAGAGAAAATGCAGGAAAAGGGACTGCACTGGATCCAACCTGGCCAACTGCATGGTTTGAGTCCCAGACTTGGAGGCTTGAAAAACACACTGGTCACAGTGTGTGCATACCCAAAATCCTGAGAGAATAGAGGAGAAAAGACTGTGAGATGGTCATCTCCCTGGGAGTGGGGGGATGCTGTCCCATCTCCCATTTTCTCACTCTTTCTCTCCTTCTCTGTCTCTCTTCAGTGAGTACATGCACCCTATAAAAAAATAATAATAATAATGGGCACCACTGAAGATGGATGGAGACATGGGGCAATGTTATACAAGTCTCTCTAGTTCATGGTTAAAATTCTGCTTATTCAATTTAAAAAGAAAAAGACAAGAAGTTAAACAAAATAAAGAAGAGTAAAGAAGGAAAGAGGGGTAAAAGGAGGAAAGTGTCAATGGATAGTGTCAGAAAGAAAGGAAGAAAATAGTCATTTATCTGTTCCAATTTCAAATTTAAATCACTTTTTAAAAAAATTTATCTTAATTTATGACTATTTAATTTGTTATACAGTGTATGAACACATATACATATATGAGTACATCTATGAGTGCAGAGAGAGAAAATGTGAGAAACCAAGCTGCCAAGTCTGGGACTTGAACTACAGTTGGCCATGTAAGAGTCTAGCACCTTAACCACCATGCACCTTCTGGTCCCTAAATTACTCTTGAGATATAATGCTTTTTTTCTTTTTTAAAATTTTTGCCATAGGGCACATGTACTCACCAGAAAAAGACAGAGACAGAGAGAGGAAAAAAGAAGACATCATGCCCGAGGGGATGGCCACGTTGCAATCCCTTCTCCTCCATTCTCCTCTATGGATTTCAGGAGCACACACACATACCCAGCATATTTTTCAAGCCACTGGGTCTAGGACTCGAATTGTGAGGTTGGTCATGTGTGATCCAGCCACCTTAACCACCAGGCCACCTACTAACCCACGATGTTATGCTTTTTAATGTTAGTTTCTTTTTTAAGATTTTTGCCATAGGCAGTGTGCACTCGCTAGAGAGAGACAGTGAGAGGGAAAGTGAGAAATAATCCCCCAAAAAGGATGGCCATACCATAATCCATTCTCCACTCATGATTTTGAGCATGCCTGCAAATGCACCCAGCATGATTTTCAAGCCATTGAGTCCAGTATTCAAACCATGGTCAGCCACGTGGGAGTTTAGAACCTTAACCACTACACCACCTGTTGGTCCCTAATGCTAGTTTCTTATTTTCCTTTTACCTCTAAAGATAATAGCTATAATACAGTGGAATTATCAATTTTAATTGGTTTAACTAGTGTATAAAATTGTTAAAAAGGATTAAGTGAAGTAACAAATCAAAGAAGCTTTAAAAATATAAAATAATGAATAAGTTTAAAAATAACAAGAATATAATCTTCATAAGAGCAGGAATTTAGTTGTTTTGTTTTTTACTAGAATAATGACTGGCAACTAAGTGTTCAATAATTGTGGAATTAATTAATAAAACAAAATGTTGATTATTGCAAAGTATTTGGTGAAAAAGTTATAAAAAGTATAGTAGCAATAACCTAAGTAACTGTTTTCCTAAGAGTAGTAGATAAGAGAAGTAACTATAAAGGAGTCAACAACCACTTAATTTCCTTTTCAATGTTCATTCAAACAGGGTTTCCAAGATCAATTTCATTTTTTAAGAAAGAAGAGTAACAGAAGAAACTAATATACTAGGCACCAATATTAGATCCTTTTTGTTTATATTACATTCTTAACACAAGAATCCTCTTCGGTCAATAAAATCTCTATGTTTAAAAGAAGGCAACAAACATGGCCAGATTAAGTGAAGTAACACCTGTACCTGAACTCAAGAGCTTCCCTTATCTCTTTCCACTTTACCATACTAAGTCAGGGAAGAAATACCCTAGAAAAAATTAACTGGAGAAATATGTAAAAATTTTATTTTTCTCTTTGCTTCACACAAATTCCTGTTAAAAAAGTTTTAAATCCATGTAATTATTTAGATTGGGTAAGGGTTATCACTACCTCAAAATACTTCAGGAAGGGAGAAGACAGGCCACATTCAGACAAATCCTTCAAATTAAAAACAACCTACAGGCCATTCCAGGAATGACTGCTCAAGAAGTAAGGAGAGAGCTGCCTAAATATACTTTATGTAATTAAAATATTCATACTGACAAAATTTATGGGTTTAATAAGCTTCCAGATTTTAGGACACTTAAATTACCATGAAAGCTGAATTCAGTCATTAGCCACCTAGCACTGGTGACACACCGTCATATCTTAAGGGGAAAAAAATAATGTAATCATATAGTGAGCTCTATCTATTAAGGGCTTCTTCCAACACTCATGTCCAGAAAAATGAGATAAAACCAGATAAAGAATCTTCGCTATTTTCTCTAATAAACTGATGACTGCTGTAAAGATCTAGTTAAAGATGTAACTTTCACTTATTTATTAATTTGTTGCATATACTTTGGCTTTAAAATGGTCCAATCCAAAAAATTACTTTGATATTACCTGAGGATGCTTGTAATAGTACAACCAAGCCTGTAGGTCGGTCTTCAGAGGAAGGACCACTCTGTCCACAAATAACACAATCATAAACTGCCTCAGAAACTTGTGGTTCTGCTGTGGTGATCTCCATAGGAATATCATTTTCAGGAGAATCTGAGGAGAGAAAGTTATATCTCTTAATTTCTAAGGCGAAAAAAAAAAAAAAAAAAAACTCTCTTCAATAAGAACATGGGGAAAAAATAACATTCAAATAATTTTCAGTTTCAATACAATAAAGTTTATAATAATAAAACTAGGGGGGAAATATTCTTGCTCAAATAAAATGTTTCCTCATAAAGACAAAAAATGCAATGAGTTAAAATAATGAGACTTTAAATAATACATAGTTAAGTACACTTCTGGTATTGTGTCATTCACATATGAAGCTCATACCAGGCTCAGCCATAGGAATAAAGAAGAGGGGGCTGGCTTTTTGCACAATGACTGAAGCCACGTAGGAAGTCTAGGTTCAGTTCCTGACCCAACCTAAGCAGGCCAGGTGTGGTGGCACAAACCTGTGGTCCTAGCTAACTAGGAGTTTGGGACAGGAAGATGGTGCAAGACAGTGAGATCCTATTAAAAATACCTCTCTTGGGCCAGCAGGTGGTGTCATAGTTAAGGCACTGGACTCCCACGTGCCCTCAAGTTCCACACCTGAAGGCTTCAAACAACTCAAGCCAGGCACATGTGTGCCCAAAATCCCAAGAGGAGAATGGAGGAGAAGGGATTGCAACGTAGTCATCCCCCCGGAGGGTGATTTCTTACTTTTTCTCTCTGTCTCTGGCAAGCTCATGTTATCTATAGCAAAAATCTCACAAAACAAACAAACAAAACCTATCTTTCTTCCTTCCTTCCTTCACATACATAGGTGTGCTTGGCACATGTATGCATATTCTTTCTCTCTTGAAAAAAGAAAAAACTGATACCAAAATCATAGGCAAAGACTTTTTATATTTAAAAAAAAAATTATAGGGAACCAGCAGTTAGCGTAATGGCTATGTCGCTGGACTCCCACGTAGTTGACCGCGGTTCGCGTCTCGGACCCGGTGGCTTACAACTCACGCCGGGCGCGTGTGCATGCGTGCCCAAGATCCCGAGAGGAGAATGGAGGAGAAGGGATTGCGGCGTGGCCATCCCCCCGGGGGGTGATTTCTCGCTTTCTGTCTCTATGTCTCTCTCTGTCTGGCGAGCGCACGCGCCCTATAACGAAAAACCTCTCAAAAAAAAAAAAAAAATATAAGGAACGAAAAGGAGAGTTGTTTGTTGCTCCTTCAAGGCACTTTACGAGGTGATATTTATAACATGGCAGCTCTTATGAAAATAATAATATTTGTTAAGGAGACGAAAGAGGAAAAATCAGTTTCT
Source organism: Tupaia tana (assembly GCA_026018925.1). NCBI lineage: Eukaryota > Metazoa > Chordata > Mammalia > Scandentia > Tupaiidae > Tupaia > Tupaia tana. Next base: position 74,840,339 of record JAKSZU010000001.1, read on the forward strand.
TCTTTATTCCCTATCAGTAACTGTACCTCAAAAATAAATTATCAATGTATATTTATGTAGGGAAAGTATTTAAATGTAACTGTATTATACATTAGTAAATCAAAACTATTAGAGAAAATAACAGTAATCCTCCAGTGCTGTAATGTCATTAAGAGCAAGAAATAAAATACTGAGTCAATAATGATTTGTAGGTAAACATACTTAAACTCATGAAGAACAGTGCTAACTGCTCATACTGGCAAAGAGACAAGTAGAGGGGACTGGGAATATCAGAGAAGTAGTACTTTATGAAATGTTAAGAGGATGGAGACTTATCTAAAGAAATATAAAAACTACAAGTCAAAATGTCAAGCTTAGATATTTTTAAATAAGAATTCACGCAGATAACATACATCTGATACTTATTAAGAATGGCTGAAAGGAAAAGAGCCAGAAATATAAAAGAGAACTTTAAATAATCAAGCCTAGTATTAACAAAAATTAAAAGAGGCCAACAAAGAAATTAGAGAAAAAATGATCAACAATACATTAATAGAATCAGAACCAGAAAACACAAAGTGTATGAAAATAAGATTAGTGAATCAAAATGAAAAGACTTCAAAAGAAAGTACCAGGTAGCCATTCGGATTTGATACGAGAATACCCTGGATTTTAGGAAACAACCCAGTACAGATTAGAGCGGATGTATTTGATTGTCTTACATTCAAAAGACAACACAGAAATAGCTGACTTAAAGTGCAATGAAATAACTTAGTTTCATGTAACTACAAGTGACAAAGAAATAGAATTTCATTACCCCATCACACATAATAACATTTAAAAAAATAATTGTATGTTGGGTACTGTCGACTTGAAAAACTAAAGAATATTCTAATACTCTAATATTCTAATACTCTAATATTCTAATATTCTAATGCATTATCAAAGAGGCTGCTGAGTCAGAAGGTAACGTGGAAGTTAAGGTGCTGGATCCCATATGACCGTGCAGTTCAAGTCCTGGACTCAAAGGTTCAAAAATCACATGGGGTGTGTGTGTGTGTGCCCAGCACCCAAACTCCGAGAGGAGAATGGAGAAGCATCTGCAGTGTGGCCATCTTCCTTGCAGGGGGCGGGGGGTGATTCCTCACTTCCCCTCTCTTTGGGAAGCACATGCAACTATACAAAAACTTAAAAAAAAAAAAAAAAAAAAAAGACTGCTAAATCACCCTTTCTAGAGTACTTTTTAAAAAGGACCAACAACTGGACAACAGGTGGCACGGTGGTTAAAGAACTGGACCCTGTAGGGCGGACTATGCGGTATCAATATTTATTGATACAATATTGATCCCAAAAGGAGGAAGACATAGAGGGATTGTGGCGTTTCCATTCTCCATGGGAAGTGCTTTCTGACCTTCTCTCTCTCTCTCTCTCCCCAGTGAATGCATATGCCTTCAGGCAAATCGTTTTTTAATCCCCTGTGCTTCACCTATTGTATTTAGCGCACTACAGCCTCCCTAACTCTGGCAATCATTGATCTGCTTACTATGTCTATAGTTTTGCCATTTCCAGAATGTCACATAATTGGAAATACACGATGTATAACGTTTTCACATTGGCTACTTTTCACTAAGCAATATGTACAAGTGGTCTTCAAAATGTTCATGGAAAATGTATATTATAAATAAATTTTGCATGTGTTTCAAAATCTTTATAAATCAAAATAAATGTAAACCAATGTGTCTGAACAGGATGTAATTTTGTGGCTCTAAGAAGAATAAGACATCAATTGAAAGAACTTCCATCTGAGCAACTACAATCCTACTATAATTGAAGCAATAACAAACATCAAATATATGGTGAAGCTTAAGCAGAATGGTAAAAATCACTCATGCTTTATGAAAAGTTTATGGGGACAATGGCCATCTAAAAATCAGATGTTTACAAATTGGTAACTCATTTTAAGAATGACTAATATGGGAGGCAGCAGGTGGCTACTGGACTCCCACATGGCCCACCGTGGTTTGGGTCCTGGATCTGGTAGCTTGAAAACACATGCCAGGCACATGTATGTACGGGTCCAAAATACCGAGAATGGAGAAGGGATTGTGGTGTTTCCATCTCCCATGAGGGTGGTTTCTCATTTTCTTTCTCTGTCTTGCTCTGTGTCTCTAGCAAGCTCACATTCCCTATAGCAAAAAAAAATTTTTTTTTGGAGAGGTTTTTGCTACAGGGCATGTGCGCTCACCAGAAAGACAGAGAGAGACAGAGAGACAGAAACTGAGAAATCACCCCCAGGAAGGATGGTCACGCCGCAACCCCTTCTCCTCCATTCTCCTTTAGGGATCTTGGGCAGGCATGCACGCACACGTGCCCGGTGTGAGTTTAAGCCACCCGGTCTGGGACTCGAACTGTGGTTGACTACATGGGAGTCCAGCAACATAGCTATTACGCCAACTGCTGGTCCCATTATAGCAAAAATTTCTAAAAGAAAGGGATAAAAAAGAATTTAAGGTCCTGGAATATAATCATGTTGATGCAGTTTTTTTACATTAAGTGAAGAAAAATGGTTACACATTATTTTAAGATTAGGAAACCAAGAGAAGTCAGAAGGAACCAAATCAAGACTGTAAAAAGGATGCCTAATGATTCCCACTGAAATTCCTGCAAAATTGCTTTAGTTGATAAATGAGCAGAATCATTCTTATGATAGAGAAGGACTCTGTGGTGAAGCTTTCCTGAGTATTTTTCTACTAAAGCTTCATCTCACTTTCTCAAAACACTCATAAGCTGATGTTATGGTTCTTTGGTCCTTCAGAAAGTCAACAAAAAATTGACCATCTCAAAAAACTGTTGCTGGGGATCAGCAAATGGCATAATGGTTATGTCGCTGGACTCCCACATTGTCATTTGTGGTTTGAGTCCCAGATCCAGTGGCTTAAATTTCATGCCGGGCACGTGTGTGTGCATGCCCAAGATCCCCAGAGGAGAATGGAGGAGAAGGTATTGTGGCATGGCCATACTGGCTGGAGGTAATTTCTCGCTTTCTATCTCTCTGTTTTGCTCTGTCTCTCTGGCGAGCATACACGCTCTATGGCAAAAACATCTCTTTAAAAAAATAATAATAATAATCAAAAAGCGGTTGCTATGGCTTTTGCTCCTGATGATATGCTTTTTCTTAATGGACCACTTCCACCTTTTGGTAGCCATTGCTTTGGTTGTGTTTTGGCATAAATTTCAAGCTGCCAGGGTCCAGGACTCGAACCTCTCTATCAACTGTGTGGAAGTCTAGCACTTTAACCACCATGCCACCTACTGGCCCACAGGACCCTAAATTCTTTAGGAGTGGACTAAATGGTTGATATCATCACTTCCAAAAATGTCTTGAACTTGAGCCAGCAGTTAGCGTAATGGCTGTGTCGCTGGACTCCCATGTAGTTGACCACAGTTCAAGTCCCAGACCCAGTGGCTTACAACTCACCCCAGAAGCGTGTGCATGCGTGCCCAAGATCCCAAGAGGAGAATGGAGGAGAAGGGATTGTGGCGTGGGCATGCCCCGGGTGGGGGGGTGATTTCTGGCTTTCTGTCTCTCTGTCTCTGTCTTTCTGGCAAGCGCACACACCCTGTAGCAAAACCCTCTCAAAAAAAATTTTTTTAAATCTTGATGAGGCCTAAGTTAAGAAATAGCTTATATTTTGGGGACCAGCAGTTAGTGTTATGGCTATGTCCCTTAACTCCCATGTAGTTGATCACCGTTCGAGTCCTGGACCCAGTGGCTTAAACTCACGCCAGACACGTGTGCATTTGTGCCCAAGACCCTGAGAAGAGAATGGAGGAGAAGGAATTGCGGCATGGCCATTCCCCCTGGGGGTGATTTTTTGCTTTCTGTCTCTCTGTCTCTGTCTTTCTGGTGAGTGCACGTGCCCTATAGCAAAAACCTCTCCAAAAAAAAGAAAAAGAAATAATTTATATTTTTTATTAGTAAACTTAACTTCAATTTTTCCACAAACTTTTTGAAGTCCCCTTGTATTTAAGATTGATTCATGTTTTTGCATGGCTTGATAGTTCATTCTCTTTTACTCCTGAAGACAATTCCACTCCATGAGAGATCCACAGTTTATCTATTCATGTACTGAAGGATATTTTGCCTGCTTCCAGTTTTGAGGAATTATGAATAAAGCTGCTATAAACATTTGTATGCAGATTTTTGAGTGGACATAAGTTTTTAAATCAGTTGGATAAATATCTAAGAGCACAACTGCTGGATCATATGGTAATACTAAATTTAGCTTTATAGAAAAATGTCACACTCTTCCAAAGTGACTGTATCATTTTACATTCCCTCCAGCAATGAAACGGAGTTCTCACACACAGCTCTGCATCCTCCTGAAGAATAGGTAGTATCAGTATTAGATTTTAGGTATAGCTATAGAGTGGTATTGCATTCTTGTTGTTTTTAAAGAATTATTTACCTTTATTTATTTTAATTTGAGCAGAGATGAACAGAGTGTGAGAGTGTGAGAGTGAGTGAGTGAGTGAGAGAGAAAGAGAGAGAGAAAGCAAGCCACCAGGTCCAGGACTCGAACTGCAGTCATTCATGTGAGAGTCCAATACCTTAACCACCATGCAATCTGCTGACCCCTTATTTCATTCTCTTCACAGTTTCTTTCACAGAGTAGTTTCTTTCTTTTAAATCTCAAAAAAGTCCAACTTACCTATTGCTGTATTTCATAAACTATGCATTGATACTGTATCTAAAAACTCATCTCTAGGTTAATCCCCTAGTAGGTAAGGGAGTCAGTTTCCACATGGCTGACCATGATTCAAATCCTCACCCCACAGCTTGAAAAATATTCTGGGTACATGTGCGTGCAAGTTCCAAATCCCGATCAAAGAAATGGAAGAAAAGGGACTGTGACATGACCATGCCCTACTGGGGGACACCTTCCCCCTCTCCTTCTCAATCTGTCTTTCTCTGGCAAAAGCAAACACCTGCTGGCAAATAAAAAAGTAAATTTAAAAAATTAAAGACAAATCTTTAAAAAAAAAAATTGATTACCAAACCTAGTGTTAAATAGATTTTCTCCTATGTATTCTTCTGGAAGTTTATAGTTTATGTTTTACATTTAAGTCTATATTTTTTGAAAGAATTCATTCATGTTTATTTCTGCTTTCACATTTTAAATAAATAATAAAGCTTCATAAGCTTAACTTTCTGTGAAAAGTCTTTTGTACTATGCAGTATAAAGAAATGAATATTTGGACCAGTAATATTTTGTGACATTATAGTAATAATCCTATAACTATAATACAGATATGACAATTAAATCATGAACCACTCAAAGCCCTAATGCTAGAGCAGATAATCCTCCCAGAAAAGTACTTACACAGTGACACTTCAATTGTGATGTGTTGCTAATAAATTTGTGCTATTTAGATAACCTACAACATACTATAACAAAAATGTAAAAGAATTTTACATTGAGTTTTCTCTCTATCTAGCACTGTTTTATAAGACCTAATTTTCATGTTCATATTTGGCTAATTTATTTTTATCTTCAATTGATTTCACTGAGAAATTAGTGGATGTAAAGATCTTCCACCTGATTGAGTGGACTAGCATTAAAAGAAAATTAGTCAAGAAAGCTGTCTGGAGTACAGAAGTGTTCTATATCATAATTGGAATGGTATTACATGGATATACACATTTATTAAAAATCATTGTACATACAAAATTTATACATTTCGCTATATGTAATTTTTTTTGAGAGGTTTTTGCTTGTTTTGTTTGATAATGTTTTGGGTGGGTACCAGTGTGAATATTATACATGGAAAAATAACCAGAACATAATTTTTATTTATAGGCTTTATTTTTTTGGAATGTACTACATAGCAAATGACTGACCTAGCAGCACCAACCCTCAAAATCAAACAAATTTATATCCAGATCAACCAGTGTTAAGAGAATTCTATCTGGGGCCAGTAGGTGGAGTGATAAGGCACTGGACTTGGACATGGCCAACTGCAGTTTGAGTCCCAAACTCAGCAGCTTGAAAATCATACCAGGCATGTCTGCATACATGTCTAAATCACAGGAGAAAAACAGAGGAGAAGGGATTGTGGCATGGCCATCCCCCCAGGGGGTGATTTCTCACTTTTCCTCTCACTGTCTCTCTCTGTCTTTCTCCAGCAAGTGCATGCACCCTATGACAAAAACCTAAGAAGAAAAAAGAATTCTGCCCATCAGATCTACTTCCTAATTTCAGTGAAAAGGAATCCAAGTATAATAGCTTCTATTAAATGGAGAGAACAAGAACTTCACAAGGTAACACAGAAAAGTTCCAAACCATATGAAAATAGTTTATAAATAATGTTTTAACAACATAGATGCAACAGCCACAGATACATAGGAGTATGTACTATATCCATTCCAATACCACAATACTACCTAAAAGAAGGCAAAGTCTACAGCTGTGCTTGATTCCAAGGAAGTATAAGAACATTACAAAAAAAAAAAAAAAAAGAACTTAATTTATTATAGAATCTTATCCTGAACTATGACAAAGCAGCGAAATGACATGTCAGTGTAGCCATTTTGGATGCAAAGATCATCCATATGCTCTTAAAAAAGAGAAATGCCAATTAAAAGCAGATGAAGATAACACTTCTTTTTATCTACCAGAGTAGCAATAATACAAAAGTTTGACAAAATATTCTAATGATAAGGATATAGATAAGATGATATTCTAACATATTGCAGGTTGCAAAGCAAAACAGTACAAACCTTATGGAGAGAATCTGGTAATATCTAGATTACATACGCATTTACTCATTGACCTAGCAATTCCACTTGTACAAACCTATCCCGTAGATGCACTATAAACATACAAAAATATATGTGGACAACTATACTCATTGCAGTATTATGTGTATAGTAAGAGACTAGAAACAACCCAAAATCCACCAATGAAGATCATTTGAATAAACTATGGAACATCCACAAAATGACACTAACAATACAGCTAGAAAAAAGAATGAAGAATATTTCTACATATTGCATGGTGGATCTCCAGGATATAATATTAAGTGAAAAAAAGCAAGACAGAGAAAGTACACATAGTATGTTAACATATACCTAAGAAGAAAACATTGGGGGTAAAAATACTTTATATCTGGGACCAGCAGGTAGCATAAAAGTTAAGGTGGCTGGACTCCACATAGCTGACTAAGCAGTTCAAGTCCTGGACCTAGGAGCCTGAAAAACACACCAGGTGCATGTACATGTGTGCCCAAAATACCAAGAGGAGAATGGAGAAGGGATTGTGGTATGGCCATTTCCACCCTGGGTTGGGGGGTGATTTCTCACTTGCCCTCTCTCTAGTGAGTGCACATGCCCTATGGCAAAAGATCTTTAAAAAAGCCTTTACATCCCAATATAATAAATGTAAGTATTTTTCTATTTCCAGCCACTTTTTTTACATAAATAGTAGCAAAAAAATGAATACATGAATATATGTTTATACAATTAAAATAATTATTAAATAACAAAATAATCAGTTCTCTCCATAACTAACAAATGATAAAAAAGTCAACCAAATCCTGATCTGTGCCAGCTCTTGCATGGATCATCCCACTTTCCAAATGCTATCTTAAAGGACAGATACTGCCAAGAGATGCTATTCCTCTCTACCTAGTATCTATTGCTCCTTCTACTAACAGCAGTTCTCAACTCTTATTTAGGACGATCATATAATTTCCAATTCACATTGGACCCTACAACCATACTAGATTAAAAGAGTCACATCAAGGGTTTTTGCTGTAGTTATTGATGAAAAAAGCAGCGTTATTTTCATGGTGCTTTTTAAATAAATAAATAAATTTTTTTCAAAGATGGAACCAGCAGATGGCATAATGGTTACTTTGCGGGACTCCCATGTAGTTGACTGTGATTGAGTCCCAGACAGGGTGGCTTAAAACTCACACCAGGCACATGAGTGTGCATGCACAAAATCCCAAGAGGAGAAAGGAGGAGGAATTGTGGCATGGCCATTCCCCCTGGGGGATTGATTTCTCACTTTCTGTCTCTCTGGCAAGAACATCTGCCCTATAGCAAAAATCTCTCTCTAAAAAAACTTTTCAAATATAGTATCTTTTTATCTGGTACTTGAATCAACCAACCAATCATTCCCCCAATCCCCAATCAGGTCTACTAATTCTTAGTTTGCAACCAGTCTCCTTCCTATCTATCCCTTTTTATAAACAGGCTGCCAGCCTTGGTTGGGGAAGCAGGGTGGGGTGGGGTGGGGTGCGGTGCGGTACTCTATTCAAATCCCGTCAAATATGAAGTAGTAAAGAACAGGCAAAACTTGATAATAAACAGCCTAAATTCCACTGTTTAATATTGTATAAGCTCTAATTATTTAATTCCTCTAAGTCTAGGCATTTTTATCTTTCTCAAAGAGTCTTTCAGAACATAAAAGCTAATATACAGAATGTATTTAGCACAGTGTTGTATACAATTAACATACAAAAAAAATCATCAGAATCATCTCCAACAAATCATACTCTTAACCAAGACCAAAAGATGCAGAAAAAAATGAGTACATAATATTTATAATAATTATACTTAGAAAAAAAACTTAAGTATAATTATTAGGAAACAAGTACAGAATAGAAATAATAGCTATAGCAATGTTTATATAACACTTACTATATACCAAGCAGTCTAGTCTAAGTGTTTTAAAATTTTATTTATTCTATGAATGAAAAAGATAGCACCCCCCCAAACAATGTCTAATGTCATGATCCATCCCCAACTTCAGCCAGCTAGGATCATGGGCACGTGCATGCCTGGTGTACTCAGGGAAGACTCCAGGTATGGACCCAGAACCTTCCTATGTGGGTCAGTCTCTCAGAGTGTCACATTACTGCTGTGCCACAGTCCAGCCCGTTCTAAACTTTAAGGTTTTTGCCATAGTGTTCTAAGCATTAACCATACTAATTTATTCAGTCCTCCCAATAACCCCATGAAGCAGAAAGTATAAAAATCCCTTTCAACTATGTGGAAACTGAAATAGACAGAGGTTAAGTAAATTATTCCAGACAATGGTGTGACTAACATATGAATCCAGGTAATCAGGCTCCAGAGTCCACACTCATACCGCCTCCGCAGTGAAATACTGCCTTACTTTCAATAATAACAAAGGGAATTCTTATGTCAAAATGCTGGGTATAAAGGAATAGTGGATATTTGTACCATACATTATAATCACCAATATACATGCCCTTGGTTAGTAGAATTAGAAATATTTTTTCTTTCCCCCAAGTTGCTAAGTCCAGGACTAGAACCATATGGCCAGCCATGTGGGATCCAGCTGCCTTAACCAGCATGCCATGGGCTGGTCTGACAATTTTTCCTTTTTTTCTTTATGCTTTTGCCACTGTATAATTTTCACAATTAAAACGTATTATATTTAAGATCAGAATTAATTCCAAAAATATATTCTTACACTATATTAAGCATCTGAATTCTCACTAAGAACTCAATTCTGTCACATTTCAGTCATACCTCTCTAACAATGGATCACGGTTACAATCTAAAATATGAGAGGCTCAGATTTGACTCTCAGGCCAACCTAAAAAGCCAGGTGTGATGTGTGTGCCTATAGTTCCAGCAACTTGGGAAGCTGAAGCAAGAAGACCATGACATTAGCAAGACCCTGTCTAAGGAAAATTTGAAAGAGAATGATGAAGGATAGGAGAAAAGGGATGATGATCAGAAGAGAATGATGAAAGGGAATGCAGAAGTGGGGCTCTTCATGTAGAAAACTTGATAATTACAAAAAGGCATTTAAAAGCAGATAAGGAAGAGTACTAATCAGAATGAAAATCAGTTATATTCAGAGAGAAAAGTTTTTGTACTTAAATTATTCCTTAATAAAGTACTGTACTCAGTGATTTCAGGATTTGTGAAGTACTGTGTTATAAATTTGAAAGATTAGGTATATTACTAGACTGGAAGTTTTTATACACAAATATAGGCAAAATAAGAAAGAAGCAACCATAGATTGTTTACATTCTTGCAATACAGATGTGAAGTAAGGCCAAAAGACAGAATTTGACAAGGGCTGCAGAGGATCAGGCTAAGATTAACTTGTATCAGAACTGCTGCCAGATACTGGGTTGTCAGGAAAGTCGTGATGCATATTTGCATAGGAAGTATAGGAAAATATGTCATGACTTTCCCAATAACCTACTAGTACCTCAGCTGTGGGCCCTGCTTTGTGTGTTAATAATACTAAATGCCACAGGCAAATGAAGCGAATCATTATTAAAGGCATGGTAACATGGTTTTGCAAGTTATATCTCCAGTAATTGATGAAAATGGGGTCTTCAAATGGTGTTTTTGAGGTCATCTTTCTTTGGAAAGGGTTTGAGTTACACATAAAAAGAATGTAGAATCAGTGTGGTCTGGAATCCCACCAGTGTGACTATGACCAACTTAAATAAACCAAACACTCACAAATCTTTATTGCCTCACCTGTCACCACTGCGGCATGCAAGAACCGAGGTGGGAGAAAGTGGAGATCATTATCCTGATGACTTCTGCTAGCAATCATGTCTGCCTGATCCCTCAATTGTTCTTCCTGTGCCCTGGCTACTGCCAAAAAAGGTCAAACCTTCCAAAAAGTAGCAAGATTTAGAAGAGGGAGTCAATAATTTTACAGACTAATGGCATTCAAATCTATGATCTTGAATATAGTAGTCCCCCCTTATCCATGGTTTTGGGTTTCTGCCATTTCTGTTACCTGTAGTACAGTGCAGTTAAGATTATTTTAAGGAGATCACATTCACATAATTTTGATTTTGATTACAGTACATTGTTATAATTGTTCTGTTTTATTATTAGTTGTTATTTATCTTTTGCTGTGCCTAATTTATAAATTTATAAACTTTATCACAGGTATGGATGCATAGGGGAAAACAGTGTATTTAGGGTATGGTGTTAGCCACAATTTCAGACATCCACTATGGGTCTTGGAACATATCCCCAGCAGATAAAAGGGGACTTCTATATAACTGGGTCCTATACATTGCTTATCAATCTTTAAAGGCAGCTTTGCTAACCAAGATCCCCTGTTTTCCTCAGCAAGTATTTCCAAGTACATGTCACATTCCTTTCACCCAGCAGAACTCACCTTTTACTCAACCCTGAAAGCTAAAGTCACCAAGAGTGATCTGCCTGAACCTCCCATTTCCCTTACACGCAATGGAACTTACCTCTATCTCCATTCACTCTCCTCTTTCACTCCAGTCTCCTCAAAGGATGAGATGGCCATGCTCCTACTTAAGACAATACCACCCGATCCTCTGACTACTTTGTTAATTCCTCAGAAAACCATTTTTGTTTTATCTCACTTGGGAATGGGAAATAGTATAAAAACAATTTCTTAAAATATCAACTAAGCTTGCTTTCTTAGTTTTTAAAATTGTGAACAAGCTGAAACAAATGAACCAAACTGTACATTAAACTAGTTACATCACCTTATAAAACAAGGACTGCTTTTAAGTGACTTCAGAACACAGAATTCTACATAGACAATACACCTTTAGTGGCATACATCGAAAGACAAAATAATCTGTAAACAATGTAGTTATTAACCTAATTTAATCATTTATTTAACATGAGCTTAGAACTTTAAAGTTCTCTTATTTTGTAGGAAAAGTAATGCTCTTTTATTATTATTTACATTTAATCACTGTACATCTTTACAGTGTACAACACGGCTTTTCCCAGCACAAATATAGTGCACATTAGTCAAGTCAACGACATTACCATAAACATGACCTTCAACAGATACCTTTTCACTTTTGTGTCTCTTAAATGTTGTGTTTATTTTCTTCCCTACTCCCTTCCCTCCCACACTCTATTTCCCACCCTCTCCTATGCCGTCTCTAGTATCTAGAGTTGGCCTCCCTGCTCATGTACCTTCCAGTCTCACACCTTCTGCTAGAGGGTGCAGACATTTGGTACATATTAAGCAGAGACATGCAAGTACGATGTGCTACGGCTGTGCAGGACAACATTCTCAGTCCTAGGACGTGTGCTGAAGTATTCGGAAGTAAATTTTATGTCTGCAACTTACTTAACTTTTTAGACAGAGTTAAAAAGAGAATATAGAAATATGTAGAAGTGGGGAACCAGCAGTTAGCGTAAAGGCTATGTCACTGGACTCCCAAGTAGTCGACCGCGGTTCACGTCCCGGACCCGGTGGCTTAAAACTCACGCCGGGCGCGTGTGCGTGCGTGCCCAAGATCCCGAGAGGAGAATGGAGGAGAAGGGATTGCGGCGTGACCACCCCCCCGGGGGGTGATTTCTCGCTTTCTGTCTCTATGTCTCTCTCTGTCTGTCTGGCGAGTGCACGCGCCCTATAGTGAAAATCTCCCCCCCCCAAAAAAAAGAAATATGTTGAAGTGATGGTTATATTGGTATATGGATGCTCATAATTCTATTCTTTCAACTTTTCTACAGACATGAAATTTTTCACAAAAAAAAACTTTTCAAAAAAGCATATGTATAATTATCTCATTTTTGTAAAAATATACATTCACATGCCTATATACTTAGAAAAAGCACCTGTATAATTATCTCATAGTGGTATAAAAAGAAAATACATTTCCATACATATATACTTAGAAAAAGTAAGGATACTTCTACAAGGATACAGCCTAGGTTAGGAAATATGGTAGTAAAAATACGTAATTTCTTATTGCTTGTGTTTCCTAAGTTTCTACAGTAAAAATGTAATGCTTTTATAATAACAGAAATTTCAACTTTATACATTACAGTAATACATATTTTACATATCTAATTCAAAATTACAGGCTAAACATATTTTTGTCACATATTGCTATTTTAAAATCCATAGAAATAAAAATAGAGAAATATTATAGATGAAGAAATACTCCTATAGGGGAAAAAAAAAAGGATGGAAGAAAATTTAACTAACAAATAAGAGATGTCAATAAAGTTTCTGAAAGATTAGAAGAGACGGACATATGCTAAGAGATGAAAGAAAGCCATAAAAGCTACAACCAGTTATAATCTATGAGAAAGCTACAGAAAAGGGAGAATTGATCTGTCCATCAGACTGTCAACTCTGGGCTCAAAATCATCCAATGAGGCAGAAGGTAGGAGCCACTGGATGATTTAAATAAACACCCACACTATTCTTATCCGAAGTAACTAAAAAAGTTCCTTGGAGAATGTTGGGACTTCTTATATGAGTGTTAGCATTTGGGGGCCTGACCTCAGCAGTCTGCTGTCCTCCAGCCCCTAACCCAAGTGTAATAACCGACACACCTCACTGTATACATAGATTGGAGATAGTCAGGAGGACCAAACCTCTTTATACCCCAGTGAAATAAACCCACATGACCTATCCAGACCTTTACTCCAGGACAATCAGGAATCATTAGGCAAATGAGGAAAATTAGCAACAGGAAAGACCAGCATAAATTTGAAAAGCAATTCAGAAGGATAAAGGATCATTTAGGGAGAGAGAGAAGAAAAAAAACCTCAAATGCATTCAGAAAGATTTTAGAAAAAATTTAATACAGAAAGTGAGAACAAGATAGCAAAGAGAGTAAATGTCAAAATATGTACATCAAAAAGAACAAATACCATTAAAGGCATAAAAAAAAAAGATAACTCTAGGAGATCCAACATCCAACTAGGAGTCCCAAAAAAGGAATAAAATATTAAGAAAGGTACTATACTATCTTTATATTGCGATGTAACAAGTCATTTCAAAACTCAGTGATTTAAAACAAAATTTATTATCCCAATTTCTGAGAGTCTGGCATCTGGAAACAGCTTACTTCCCACATGGTTCTGACTCAGGATCTCTCCTGAAAATGCTGTCAAACTATCAGACAGCTACAGTCACCTGACAGTTTAACTAGGACAGGAAGTTTCACATCCAAGCTCACTCATCTGACTGTGGAGTTAAGAGGCCATACACCCACATAAGCCTCTCCACAGAGCTGTTCATGACAAGGCAGCTGGTTTTCCCCAGAATCATAAACCAAGAGAGAGAGAAAATAACCAAGACAGAAGTCGTAACACCTTTATAACCTAATCTTAGAAACAATATATCATCACTTTCACCATATTTTATCGGTCACACAAACTAATTCTGACGCAGTGTGGGAGAAAACGGCAAAGAGATAAATAGCAAGAGGCAGGAATTACTGAGAGCCATCTTGGACAGCTATACTGGTTATCAAAGAGATCACAAGAAACAAAATTTCTCACAGCTTCAGAGATACGAATACACAGACTGAAATGGCTTGAGTGTTAAGAAAGATAGGAAAGAGCCACATATATATGATAAAATTTCAGCTTTCTTTCTTTTTTATGGGGGGGGAGGTTTTTTGCTATAGGGCGCATGCACTCACCAGAAAGACAGAAAGAAAGAGAGACAAAAAGCGAGAAATCACCCCACAGCGGGGATGGCCACACCACAATCCCTTCTCCTCCATTCTTCTCCTGGATCTTGGGCATGCACACACACACGCCTGGCGTGAGTTTAACCCACTGGGTCCGGGACTCAAACTACGGTTGACTACATGGGAGTCGAGCAACATAGCCATTACACCATCTACTGGCTCCAAAATTTCAGATGTCTAATAATTAGAAAATCATGAAAGTGTGGGCCAGCAGGTGGAGTGGTGGTTAAAGGTGCTGGATTCCCACATGGCTGACTATGGCTTGCTTTCTCCTTGGACCTGGCGGCTTGCTTTCTCGCCTTCTGTTTCTCTCTCTCTCTGTCTGGTGAAATAAAATAATAACAAATGGAACTAAGTAAACAATTACTTTTTAAAAAAAGAAAATCATGAAAGTGTTACTGTACACAGAAAAAATACATACCACAGATATAAGAATCACACTTTTAAGATTATCACCAGACTTTTCATCAAATGAATAATAAAAATAAAAGAATAATGCCCTCAGCTGTGACAGAAAATGTTTAACAATCTGGAATTCTATATCCATCCTAATGAACAATCAAGTAATATAAGAGCAGACTACAGTCCCTTGCAAACATGTGAAGGACCAGGTAGTTTAGCCTCCACACAAGTACTGGTAGCAATATATTTCCTATCGTTTGAATATATCCTCCAAAAATTCATATGTTAAAATTTGGTGAGGTGTTGTAACAATGTTGTGGATGGAGACTTAATCTGATTGTGGTGTTGAAAGACGTGAGCTTTCAAAAGTAATTAGGCATCAGGGTGGGGCCTACGTGGTTGAGTTCTGGTGCTTTATTAGGGCAGAAAATGAGATATGCTCTGCTCTACACTTGCTCTGTCAGCTCTTTGCCAGATGTGGCCCCTTGACCTTCGACCTCCAAAACTGTGAGCTAAATAAGCATCTATTTTCTTAAATTACCCAGATTCAAGTATCTCTACTATTAGTAATGGAACAGACCAGACAATATCTGAGGTTACAACTCAACAAAACAAGAGTAAAAAAAGATATGACATAAATGCAGGGAACCTTACATCAATGCTACATGGAGAAAATCCCTAGGCAATGGCTATCCATCATACCTAAAGAGCAAGCAGACCAAATTAGAAAAGAACTCCATGAAAAAGAAGAGCAGTATGACCGAGTGGACAAAATAATAGATACAATAAAGACACGTTAGTTCTTACCACAATAAGGTTTTCAAATTAAAAACAGACAGATGGAAACTTATGAGAAAACAAAAGGCAATAAAACTATCATGGTTTAAATAAAAGGTGACACAAACTGGGCTTTAGCAATCAAGGGATTGTACGAAAAGAGGCTGTGTGTTAGACAGTCTCCTTAAAGTAGTCCTGGAGTCAGGCCGCAAGACTCAAAAAACGTAAATGAACATTAGCACATTACTTAACCCTGAACTCAACTACATTCAAAACATCATATTACTGCAAATATTCTTCACTGTTTTTGGAATCAGCCTTTGGATAGAAGACATAATTGAGACTGCAAAACAAAATGTCAACAACCTTGACAATTTAAAAGCAGTTGATAAATGGCAAAAGGCAGAAACGAGGAAGGGAAAAATGAGAAGAGTACATAAAATAAGTTCATTTTATATGAATGGGCATCAAGGTACTGACTACTGTAGATAGATCAGTAAATAGATAGTAATTACATTTAAAAAGTATCTATTAATTTTTGGAAAGAGGAAGAAAAGGGGAAAAGAAAAGTATTGTCAATTACCAAACTCTCATCTTTCACAGGAGAAAATCTGCTAATGTCAAATAAATTCCACAAACAGAATTTAAATATTCTTTCCATCAAAGTTATATTCTGAATATAAATTCCATGCTGATAGTCTAAAATGGATGGTCCTCCTCCCACCTCTCTTCTGCACATTGTGATGTGTATGTATGTGCACAAAAATGCATGAGAATATACATGCATGTTTGAATGTAGATATACATATGAGAGGACTTCAAAAAGCTGACAAGAAAAAAAGGAAGTATGCATTCATTTTGGTGCAAAAAATCTTGAAACTCAAGCGTATTTTTTCCATAAAACTAATTTTCCACGAACTTTTTGAAGGCCCCACATATGTGTATATTTTAACTAAATGCATTATTCAATTTTTTTTAGCAACATCATCTAAAAAGGGATAAGGAAAAGAAAAGAGAAAAATTGCTGAAAGCAAGAAACAGTCAGGAAAGAGAATATAATATCCTGTTAACAGAAGACTGAGATTAAGATTGAATCTATTTTGGGACCAGCAGGTGGCATGGTGGTTAAAGCACTGGATACTCCCACATGGTCAACCACAGTTTGAGTCCTGGACCTGGTGGCCTCCTTTCTCACTTTGTTTCTCTCTCTCTCTCTCTCTCTTTCTCTGGTCAAATTAAAAAAATAATTAATTAATTAATTCTAAAAATATAAACAAATGAATCAATTTCTCTACTGACTTATAAAACCTACCAACGTACAGGAATATGGCATCCATCCTCACTGTATAAATACTCATGCTAATCCTAATCGATAGAAGTACACCCGACTTTAAGAAATATTGAAGGAGTGGCAGAAAGAGGTGGCACTGGAAGTATTTGAAAACTATATTAAGGATCTCAGGATACTATCACAGGAAAAGATCAAAATAAGCCAATGCATATTGATGGACCTCACAAATATAGGAAGAGGACAGAGGATGCTGTACGGCCAGCATCAGGAAGAGCTTCCTAACTGCGGCTACTCAACAACTGAATGAAATGTCTACAGTAGAGGTCTGATCTCTCATTGCTCTATTGTTTCAATAAAGACTATCAATAGAAATCATCTGTCTATAATGTTAAAAATTGGTGGAAAATTGGACGAGGTCACCCCTACAGTAAAAACTGAAATTATGAGTTTTTAAACTTAGAATTTTGACTTACCAACATCCATTGCAGTTTCCATGAAGCTTTTCTGTCGTGAAGCAAACTCTGCAAGCAATTTCTGCTGTCTCTCTCTAGCCTTTTGTCGTCTAGATTAAACAGAAATAAAGCTGAAGTACCAAATGTGCTTAAGACTAATCTACTATCTTTCAGGAGTGTATTATACGTGAAAAGCCCTTGGCACACAGTTGAGATCAATTTTCTGTATTGTGTATTAAACTTCATGTAAGATTTGATTATCCTTAAAAGGATTCTACTACTTTAAAAAGGTTTCAAGCTCACCGATTTAATAGGTAAAAATAAAAGCAAAGATTTATTTTAAATTGTATACTAATAATTAAAGTAGATAGAAAATCTGGATTTCCAATTGTACAATTTTCTAAGAACATACTAGGTGGTAGCAAGAGTGAGAAAAAGAATGTTTTAAGCAAGGGACTAACAATTTAATCCAAATCACAAATAATAGTAAACTGGTTACTAGAAGTTATGATGTTTAGATACAAACAAAACCTAAAAGATAAGAATAGTCAGATTTATTGTTACCCTAAGAATCATTGCTTCTAATATAAAATGAGCAGAAACCTACAAGTTTTCCAGTTTCTACTAGGAGAAAAGCAAAGTTCAATTTATTTTGTATGAAGTAAAAGAATACAGAAGAGTCTCAAATACAACATAAAAAATCTATATTCTGAATATAAGCAAAAAAAAATCCTAAATAGCCTCCAAAAATATACATCCTATATATTATTTATCCCTTATCTACTTTCAAAAAATATTTTGAGACCAGTTACAAATGCACACACAGGACTGAAACATAAGAGTAAGAAAATAAAAGCAAATGAATTAAGAAATTAATTAAATTCATTCTCAAAGGACAAATATTTACCATAATGGTACAAATGAAAACAACAACAACAACAAAAAAAACACATAATGTGATACCAATAATACTAGTGACTGTAAAATTTTATTCCCAGTAAGGGACAGTTAAAGTACTTTAAATAGGAAGAGAAGGAGAGGAAGAAGAAACGGGTTAAAAGTTAGTTATATGTAGCTCACCAGGAAAGAAAAAGTGTTTACATGAACGAAATTCACAGAGAAGCAATAATAGCCCATTATACAAAGGACATAAAAACATAAGAGATGGAGTATCTATAAGCAGTTTATTTCAATCACCATCTAGTAGATCTACATACTAGATAAGTCAAAGCATTATGTAAAACTGAAATTCTATGCCATTACTCCTATGGAAAACCTACAAGTACTTCTCTATTAATCTGAAATGATTCAGAGATATAGCATGTAAAATTTAGAAGAATGGAATACTAATAGTAATTATTAGATTATTCACACATCTTTCCACCAAATTAGTAGAGATAATCAGGAACAATTATAAGATCAAGTACTGTGACTGACCTTACCATGAGAAGCTACATATTTTTTGCCAGTAAAATTCAAAAATTTTTAACACTCCTTTTCTAACATTTACTTTTTTTTTTCTTTTTTTGGAGAGGTTTTTGCTATAGGGTGCGTGCGCTCGCCAGAGAGACAGAGACAGAAAGCTAGAAATCACCCCCTGGGGGGGATAGCCACACCGCAATCACTTCTCCTCCATTCTTCTCTCAGGATCTTGGGCACACACGCACATGCACCTGGCGTGAGTTTAAGCCACTGGGTCCGGGATTCGAACCACGGTCGACTACCTGGGAGTCCAGCAACATAGCCATTGCGCTAACTGCTGGTCCCCTCTAACATTTACTTTTAGTATTCACATAAAAAGACATGCTCTATAAGCTAGCCAGTGGCAGAGTGGTTAAGGTGGCTAGATCCCACAAGGACAGCTATGCAGTTTGAGTCCTGAATCCAGAAGCTTGAAAAGCACATTGGGCACATGTGTGTGCATGCCCAATATCCCAAACAGTAGAAGAAATGGAGACGGGATTGCAATGCGATCATTCCTCATAGAGAGTGCTTTCTCGTTTTTTTTTTTTTTCTCTCTCTTGCACACTCTGTCTCTCTCCATTGAGGGCACGCATCCTCTGGCAATTTTTTTAAAAAGAAAGAAAATTTGCTTTATTATTTTATAACTACAACCCTTTTATGTTGTCTTTGAAAACCAAGTATTGTTATTCAGGTTGATCACTCACCTTACTTGTCAAACATAACTCTCAATGACATTGGCCATTTACCCTAGGGTGAGCACCACCAGGCCCAACACTGGCCATTTAAAAAAATTACATCTACCCATCCTCTCTTCCCTTCCTAAACATCAAAGATGGCAACAGTGGCCTAGCATAGGGTGCCCAGACCCAACAGCCTGGCCCAGGAGGGCATTCACATGGGGAAACATCACAAGAAATTAGTTATATACAAGGATTATAGGTGCCATCTTTCTCATTGTGGGTGTAGAAAGTTACAAATATGGAAACAGAGAAACATGAATGTCTCTTATGGTGTCAGACTGGAATTGGAAGTATCAGGATGAACTCACAGGATGAACCGCTGCTTGAGTCCTGGACCCGGTGGCTTAAACTCACACCAGGTGCGTGTGCATGCGTCCCCAAGATCCCGAGAGGAGAACGGAGAAGAAGGGACTGCAGCATGGCCATCCCCCAGGGGTGATTTCTCGCTTTCTGTCTCTCTGTCTTTCTGGAGAGCGCATACACCCTATAGCAAAAAAAAACTCTCAAAAAAATGGAAAATTATTAATATGGTAATATTCTTCCTTGATTTGATTATTGCACATTGCATGCATGCTTTAAAAATCCAAATTGGGGGGCCATCACGTGATGTGGTGGTTAAGGTGGTGTCTTCCACATGACCAACTACAGTTCTAGCCCCAGACCTGGTGGCTTGCTTTCTCACTTTCCCTCTCTATCTCTTTCTGCCTCTCTTTGGCAAGCACACATGCCCTAGAGCAAATTTAAAAATAATAATTAAAATTAAATAAATTATTTATAAATATTTTAATACTTTATTAATAATATTTCATTCAACTTTTTATTTATTTTTTAGTTTGACCAGAGAAGGACAGAGTAAAAGAGACAGAGTGAAAGAAAGTGAGAAAGCAAGCTTCCAGGTCTGGGACTCAAACTGCAGTTGACTCAAACCACTGGGCATCCTGTGTCCTTAAACACCACACCACCTGCCAGCCCCAATAAATCATTTTTTGAAAAAAAAAAATTGGTTGGAGCCAGCAGGTGGCATGGGGTAAAGGCACTGGATTCTCATATGGCTGACCAAGTTCAAATCTGAGACCCGGCAGCTTGAAAATCACACTGGGCACATGTGTATACATGTCCAAAATCTAGAGAAGAGAATGGAGGATAAGGGACTGAGGTGAGGCATAGCCATCCTCCCATGGGAAATGTGATTTCTCACTTTCCTTCTCTATGTCTCTCTTCAGCAAGCACACACACTCTGTGGCAAAAAAATAAAAAGAGAGAGAGAGAGAGAGAAATAGAGAACTTAAAAGTGGTTACCAGAAACTGGGAAGGATGAAGGATATAGAAGAAAGACTTTTCAAAGGGTATAACATTATAACTAGATAGGAGGAATAAACTCTGGTGATTATTATTGAAATATGGTTAACAATAATGTACTGTATATTTCAAAATGGAAGAGAAGTCTTGAAATGTTCTCACTACAAAGAAACGATATATGTATGAGGTAATGGATATGCTAATTACCCTGATTTGATCATTATGCAATGTATACATGTATCATAGCCTCACATTATAAAATAAATATGTATAATTTAAAAGATATATTTTTGAGAATTAAAATTTTTAAAAATGTGTTCAATTCTCATTTAAGGTTCATGGTTTTTAAAAATAACAAAAGAATTAATTAGATCCCTACAACAGTAAAGTATTGATAGTAGCAAATTTTCCAAGGGTGTCTAAAAGTTTATGGCAGTAATGTTGGAGTCAGAAACTCATTTTCTCATTCCCATGTAACTCAGCACACTACATGTACAAGCACTGACTATGTTCAATTACATTTATCTTACAAAAAAATCAGCTGTGACTGTCCCTGCTAAACATCCAGGTGATGCGCCTCAGATGGCCAAAAAAAGGAGAAAATATCCAATCTTCAACTGTACTAGACATGTCTAAAACACTAAAAATAAAAATTACCTTTCTTCTTTGTCCATGGTTTTCTTCTCTGCTGCAGTGATTTTTTTGGGTGGCACAGGAGGGGTCACTTTTCTACAAATCTCTTCAATGATGCGTTTGTTCATTCTGCTTTGTAGTGCAGCTTTTAGTAAAATTCTTTCTACTGCAGTTATACCATCTCCATGACTGTACTTAGGAATTTCTGGTTGGATTAAAATTTCTATGTCATCAAGCCAAGGAGGGTAGTAGGAATTTTGTTTTCCTGAGAGTTTGTGGTGAAGTTTAATTAACAAAGACAATATGCTTTCTTTAATTTCCAAAATGGCTGTAGTTAACTGTGGCGCTGAACCAGGAGCAGACCATTTATTTGAAGTTTTTGGACGAACCACCTGATTTGCTTCACTGTTACTGCGATTGATGATCTCCTGAAATTTCTTTCTACGTTCTGCTACTAAACTGAAAACTTGAGCTGTACCAGAATTCTACCATTAAAGAAACGAAAGGAAGAAAAATTGAGAGAAATTATTTAGCATGAATTAAAAAAACAAATTAGCAACACGTTTTCAAAAAAGAACACTCAAAGCTTCATCCAAAGACTTATTCAATAGAGTTGCTCTTTAAATACATCTATTCCTTCACTTCTCATTCTCAAATATACTTAACCTCACTTGATCTGAAAACAGCAATGGGGGAATTATCAACAACAACACCTTTCTCAACTACATGAGCCTACCCATCAGGGAAAATAGAATAGATGAAGTTTAAAAATTATCTACAGAAACCATACATTATCACACAGAAACCATACATTAAGTCCTCATCAGTTTAAAGGAAGAAAATCTGCTCAACATTCATCAATAACACTAGACTCTACTAACTCTGGAAAACTGCTATAGTGTTCAGTTAAGAAAATTACAAATTAAGTTTTTTAATTTTCTAAGTTAATGAATCTGAACTGATAATTAATTTTACTATTAAAGAACTTCAAAGTTTGAAAATTACTTCTAATGTAAATGCTTAAAGTTATACTAAATTGAAATATAAAGATGAAAAATCAAATTACTCATTTTCATACTTTAATATATCACTGATGTTTTATTTAAATAAATTTTTAACTTTTTAAATCATTTATCTTCTAAATAACTCTCTTGCTAAAGCAGTCAAACTGCTTTAGGGCTCTTAGAAATCGTTTTAATTAAGATACAAGTCAGTTTAATGGATTTCATATTTTTTAAAGCAAATGTAGAAAGGATGCTCCAATGTCAGCTGAGCTTTTATGAGTCAAATTACACTACATTTTTTAACATCCAAGCTAGTTTTTAAAGTACTTGCTACCAGCATTAGAGGCAAAAGCTGCCTCTTATAAAGGTTTTAATATTTCAATTAAAACTCTTTATGGTATTCACAACAAAAACACGTTGTACAAGACAGAGAAAGCTTCAACAAATAGACTTTACTATGAGAAATACCTAATTTGATGCTCAAAAAATCTAGTTTCTAAGGACTAGAACTGCTTAAGTTTAGTTAATTGGCATATCATTTCAATGCATTTCAATATTTTTCATTTCTGCCTTTTAAAATTAATTAAGCTGCATGCAATGAGAAAACTGATTTTCAAAATGAGTCTAAAAACAAATAGTTTAAGACTTTTATGGATTTGTTCTATCAAAGTTAATTAACTGCCACAGAAGCCAAAAAAATTGAAAATGGGCATGCTGCCAGCAATTACATTTACTTGGATTTAAGAAACATTCATCTTTCAAGATGTTAGTAATACAGCTGCAATACCAAATGTAAACAGACCCGAATGAGCCACCTATAATTGGTCCAAAATACTTCAAACACTAATACAAAAAAAACACTATTAAGCTCAAGAGTATGAATTTTCTTTAATATTAAATCACTTTATCAAAAAAACACATATCAATTAAAGAAATACTTTACAAATTTTAATCATATTAATTAAAACACACACACACACACACACACACACAAAGAACTTCAAAATGTTCCCTTCCCCATTTCCAGTGAAAGCCATGTTGGTGGTTAATGCAAATGTCATACACATCTACCTCTCTTTGAAGAACTTTAGGCCGTCGTGAACTCTGGCAGATTAAAGGAAAAAGACTGGTGAGGCTGACGTCCCTCAGATACAGCAGAGGAGATATAAGACAATATAAAGGTATCCACAACCACATTTTTTCTCTTTTGGATATCATAGGATGACCTAAACAATTTAGCCCAACATAAGAAAGCTCTTCCTTTTTTCCTTTCTTGTTTTCACACTTACTTGTAAAGAACCCAAGCCATCTGAGCTAGTGCTCGCAGGCGAGTCTCTCTTCACCTCAGGGGCAGTCTCTGGAACTCTCACTCTCACATAGTTTATGAAGTGTCTCATGTTCGATACTAAGTTACTGCCAGGAAACCAACTGTCATGACAACGTTCTGGTCCACCCACTGATGCCTAAAATATAAAAGTAATGAAATCAAACTTTGTCATATCAGGGCTATAGTACAGTGGAGATGTAACCAATCCAAATAATCATCCACTGCCTTGCCATATTCCTGAATTCTTTACAGTCTCATCCATAAATTATAGAATTGATAAATTTAAATTAAAAAATGAATTCAACCATAAAATACAAGAATTTCTCAATAAATAGTAATAAGGATAAGTCCAATGTAATTTAGTCCAATGGCTCCTAAAAATACATTTTGACATTATAGAATAGTTATCATTACCCACTAGTAATAACTCATAATATAGTCAAATAGGGCTAATTTTGCCTAGTAATAGAAGAAAGTCTGAAAAAAATCATACAGAAGTCTGAATTTATCTTAGAGGACTCTTAGTGACCTTGTAATATCTATGAAAGAATATATATTGATTCAACTTAAACTGCAAAATACTGTCTAGTTTTTATTTTTCTCCCCACTTGTTTTTTTGCTGTTATTAGGCTGTGTTATATTTCATCTTTTTGGAGGAAAGGGAGAAGAATCTAACATATTTGTAAAATGACTTTGTAGTAACAATAGCTTTTATGGAAATAATACCTCTAAAGTTCTGAAAGAAATTAACAACTTGTATCTTTATGTACTGTAAACATTCTCCCATGTAATACTTATTTCATTATTTTAATGTCTTTACACAAAGAATTTGTTACTCATAAATAATCTCTAACAAATTATTAAAATTTCTAGACTGAAATCCTAACTTAATGATTGTTCTCAGTAATCAATGTTCTTAGCATAGCACTGAAAATTCATTAACCACTTTTCTTACATTAACTTTTGTCATGTGAATTATAAATTTCAGATTCCATAATTCCATACATAGAATTGAATGTGTCAACAAAAGCTCTAAAAGACAGTATGTATTTAAAGATCAAAAAGGGCCTTTTCAGCTAGTTGTGATGGTACATGCCTAAAATCCCAGCTATTGGGGAGGCAGAGACAAGAGGACTGAGAGTTCAAGGCCAGCGTGAAGAACCAGTAAGCTCTTATCTTAAAGTTTTTAAAAAAAAAAAAAGAGAGAGAAAAAAAACAAAAGGGGAGGATGACTTTTCTAGTATTCTTAAGAAGCTCTTACATGAATATGATGGAACCATAAATACAGATCAAAATGAGTTCATAAACATACTGTCCTAGTAGCAACTGGCTAGAGACAGATACAGGCTACCCCCTTCTAAAAATTTTAAATATAAGAAACTACTTACCTCTTCATCTGATTCTTCTTCAGCAGAATTTTCAAGTCCTAATTCAATCAGATATAAAACCATGCAGAGTACATGTTCTGACAGATTTTGATGATCCATCAAAATCTTTAAAAGGGGGAGAAAATATCTCATAATTACTTTTATCTACAAAATACATTTAATTTAAAGATCCAAAAACATTTTAATGCTACAGATGAAAATTACATAATCACACAGCATATAGGGGAAAAATAACTAAAACCAAAAACCTAGGTTTCCTCTTAAGATCACATAATACTTTAATCAATACTGAGAAATACCAATGTGCAGATTTCCTAAAGGTTAATGCACTAAATGGTCCACTAAAGCATTAATATAAATGCATCAGTATCTAATAAAACAATTTAACCAGAATATTTTACATCCTAATTTATAGACATTCTTCTTCTGGAGATGAAGATATGAGACAAATATGTTTATTAAATAGGATAAGCCATGCAAATATGTTTAGCATAGCACCTGGTATAAAACTGAAAACCAATAAATGTTTATGAAACATTAATACTCTTAGAACCTGTCTCTAAAATGAAAGTTCTGATATTGTGTATGTCTGTATAAATATGTATGTCATTGTGTGACTTATATGAATGAGAAAGGAAAAGGGGATGCCAGTGGTTAGTAAAAAGGGTTCTCTGGGGAAAATCTGATAAACCTAACTTTATACATGGATCACACACTGGAAGACTTTACATCTCATACAGGATTTGAGGCCTATCTATACCAACCACTACAACAGACCAGAGTCAGAAGATACCTAAAATACCAAAAGGGGGAAAAAAGGCTAGGTAGCAAACATCTTTTCCTTATTTTTAAAGTCATCTGACCAAAGAGGGGAAGGGATGAGAGTAGAAGGTTCTGGGAGTGTGTCAGTGTCAGTCATGTGTGAATTAGCAGACAGCAAAGCAGAGGCAGGCTATCCAGAGCCTCACAAAACTGCCAGAATGGCTGAGGGCTGAGAAAGGAGGTCTCAATTACTTAAGACCTAACTTACTGTGGTTAAATAATAAAGACTTTCAATTCACTGACTTTCTAACGTTTACTTTGACTATGGAGAGGGCTTTCCACTCATTTTTGTGTAGAATGGTGGTGAAAAATGTAGGCTCTCAAAACTTTTTTAAAAGCTGCTGTTTTTAAACACAAATTCTGCCAGTACATACATTTCACTGCGGGCAAAAGACTCTGGCCTTTGTTTTCTTATCTCTAAAACTGAAATAACAGCCTAGAAGTTTTGTTGCCACCACATAAAAACCCTACTCAGATCCCTCCATGTCACATTCCTGCTCAGAGAGGAAAAGCAAAGAGAACCACCTAACCTAAGCGTCACTGACCCGCACAGCTGCCATTTCAGCCATGTCATTTTAGTGGGTTCTAGTGGTTGTTCAACCCTTGGACTCCATTCCGTACCTTCTGTAGTTCTACAGCATTTCACTTCTTGTTCTACAAAAGCCATCAACAAGTATCCCTATCTGAATCTGAATAAGATCATTTCCTACAAAGAACGGTAGAGCTATTACATTATTTTCAATTTGGAGTTCATGTACAGTGATTATAACATATCCTCATACAGCTTAAGTGTATAAATACACTTTGCTTTATTTGAAGTGTATGTTATGCCAATATCTTTTAGCAGTTTTATTTTAAAATTATGAAAAGAAGTTCTAATCTCATCTTTCTATTCAAATTACTACTGTACCTTGTAAAGCAGAGTGAATAGCACAATGTGTAAAGTTTTACAGTGCAAAAGTCTCATGAGACCTTTATAGCTAGGATGAAGTGATGTCCTTTTCTTATAGGGAGGCCAAGGATTTCCAGGGAATTTTCCACTCTGTTTTAAACTGTAAAAATAAAACAAATGTAAACTCTATAGACTCAAAATTAAACTGTGATTTAAATAGTGATTTACCAACATCAAATTCTGTCACATTTTGCTATACAGTATTATTTTTAATCAAATTGCTTTAAAATGCTAAATATTAGGTCATGGGAAAAGCCATGATGCATTTTTCTATGTTTTTCTATGCAAAAATACAACATAACTTTTCTGATGATCCAATATACCTAATCTCTACACAAGAACATTTCTATTTCGTTCCTAGTAGATAAAAACGAATAAAGAGCTAGGTTGAAAACTAAATAGAAATATGAATTTTAAAATGCTAACAAAGAGAAACGAACAGAAAGAGTAAAGTCCATACTCAGCAAAGAAATTTCCAGTTCTAACAATTGAGTAAAATAGATGACCTGAAAATTCCATTATCAGCGTCTAGGAAAGCTGGATAAAATATAATCTTTTTAACACACATTTGAGCTCACAAAAAAGAAAAAGGAGTTCCCCAGGTATTGGGGGCGGGGGGGGGTTGTTAACAATAACACTAACACTGTGTCGACGGTTTTAAAGTCCCTTAGCAGGCAGGTCATAAGGTACTAGGTTCACACGAGACTATAAAAGACAGATGTTGCATGTCCCCACTCAATATATACCAAATGTCCGCATTTAATGGCATAAACTGAAAGCTTGAAAGACACAACAAAAGGGATGGTAAGTGTAGATACCAGAGGGATTCTCTCAAGAACTATTGATATAAAAAAATCTAAGGCCGTGGCCAGCAGGTAGCATAGTGGGTTAAGGCACTGGACTCAATCACAGTTCAAGTCTAGGAACCAGAGGCTTGAAACTCACACCATGCACGTGTGCATGAGTGCCTAAAATCCTGAGAGGAGAATGGAGAAGAAGGGACCGTAGTGTGGCTATCCCCTCTGGGGGCTATTTCTCACTTTCTCTCTATCTCTCCAGCAAGCACAGAAACCCTATAAGAAAAATCTCTCCAAAAAAAGAAATCTAAGGACTATACCTTTTAAAGAAAGTCTATGAGTTAGTTTTATGACACCCACAAAAAGAAAAGAAACATCGGGAACCAGCAGTTAGCGTAATGGCTATGTCATTAGACTCCCACGTAGTCAACTGCGGTTCGCGTCCTGGACCCGGAGGCTTAAAACTCACGCCGGGCACGTGTGCATGCATGCCCAAGATCCCGAGAGGAGGATGGAGGAGAAGGGATTGCGGCGTGACCATCCCCCCTGGGGGGGTGATTTCTCGCTTTCTTTCTCTCTCTGTCTGTCTGGCGAGCGCACGCGCCCTATAGCGAAAACCTCTCCCAAAAACATTTAAAAAAAAAATAAAATAAAATAAAATAAAATAAAATAAAATAAAATAAAATAAAATAAATGTTTAAAAAGAAAAAAAAAGAAAAGAAAAGAAAAAGAAACATGAAGCCCAAATGGTTAAATAGGCATGCTCTATAAAGTTGAAGAAACACCCACATGAGTAAGAATGAAGTTGGGTCACTACCTCACAGTCACAGCATGCATGAGAATTAACTCAAGCGTCAACCACAGTGCATGTAGCACTACTGCTTGGACAGCTAGAAACTGCATAGGATCAGTTCGTGGGCCAACCAGAATATTCTGGGCAGGGTGTATGCTCCTGTAAAGCTAGCTAATTGAGAGGCTGGAGCAGGAAGATCACAACACAGAAAGGCCCTTTCAAAAATACCTATCTCAGGGGGACCAGCAGTTAGCGTAATGGCTATGTCGCTGGACTCCCATGTAGTCGATCGTGGTTCGAGTCCCAGACCCGGCAGCTTAAACTCACGCCGGGCACGTGTGCGTGCGTGCCCAAGATCCCGAGAGGAAAATGGAGGAAGGGATTGCGGCATGGCCATACCCCCTGGGGGGTGATTTCTCACTTTCTGTCTCTCTGTCTCTCTCTATCTGGTGAGTGCACGCGCCCTATAGCAAAAACCTCTCCAAAAAAAAAAAAAAAAATTAAAAGAAAAACATCTATCTCAGAGACCAGCAGATGTCATGATGGTTACATTGCTAGACTCCCATGTAGTTGACTGTGGTTCAAGTCCCGGACCCAGTGGCTTAAACCTCACATTGGGTGTGTGTGTGTGTGTATGCCCAATATCCCAAGAGGAGAATGGAGGAGAAGGGATTGTAGTGTGGCCATTCCCCCCACTCCCCCAGCAGGTGATTTCTCACTTTCTGTCTCTCTGGTGAGCACATGTGCCTTATAGCAAAAATCTCTCTCTAAAACAACAAAAAAATCTCCCCTTCTCTCTCTCTACCCCCCTCCTCTTTCACTCTTATACAGGAAAAAAATTTAACTCAAAATGGATCAAAGACTTCAATGTGAGAGCTGAAACTATAAAACTATCAAAGAAAAACACTGGCTTTATAATGACCTCAGAAACTTATGATGAAATATTTCAAGTATTCCATTTCATTTAGAGTACAAAAGCAATTTTTAGTTTTATTCATTTGTCTGCTGTAAGCACTAACCCCTGAATATACAGCACCTACATTAATAAGGTATACCAAAAAAAGGTTATATATTTGTTCAAAGGAGTAGGTAATATATCATTTTGACGGTTCTTTTCAAAAGCATTAATAGAATAATGCAAATGAAATGCTATATGACAGCAAATTTTTTTAAATGACTCAAATCAACACCTAATTATTGACCAGTTTGAGACAAAAATGATGTATATAAACTCATACATCATACTTTCAAACATGGGGCAGCGGCCATTAACCTTCAAGATGGGAGATGTGAAGCAACAGAAATTATATATTAAAAAATTTACTTTCCAGTTGAATTTAACACAGCTGTATAAAATTTACTGTATAAAATCACTTCAGTCTTTTGAAAATGGCCTGAAGTCCCAATATTGCCATTAACAAATATATTTCACAGAGCTTCTCTGGGCTACAATGTTCTCATATATAAAATGTAAGATTGAATTGAATGGATGGTTTTTCCCAACTACTGGTTTGCTTTTTTTTTATTGTTATGTCTTATTTTTGTTTTCTTTGTAAGAGTTAATCTACCATTAAGGTGTTTTGAGGGAGGAAAGCAGAATAAGTCAACTCCACTCTTTCTGGCCTTCCTTTGCAGGTGTCCAACCCTCTCTTCCAGTAATGGCCCACAAGAAATTTGTATGAAATTTGAACTAGATCTTACAGGCCTTTTCTGGTAATAAGATTCTAATTCTAGACATCTAACTATCATATAAAGCAAATTACTTATTTTCACTTAGACTCTCAGCACAAAAACTGAAAGAAATTTAATTCTCATCTAACAAATACTTATTTACAAAGGAGCTGACACTAACCTAGATTCTGAGGATACAGTAGTCTTAACTCATCCAATCATCTTTTGTTTGATATTATTCTCAAAAGGTCTTTCTATTGTTTTCTTTACAAATAAGAAAAGGATCCCACCCAGTAAAAGTTACCCTTTACCCCCTGAAGACTAAAAGATGAAAATAACCAATAGTCAATAAATCTTACAGTTTGGGGTTATCTTTCCACTTGTGTTCTAGTAAAAACTAAATCAATCATTTGTACAGCAAAAACCTGATATTTGTCATCTGTTATCAATGCGTAATTGAGTACCATTTCTGTTAAAACAGATTTTTACGCTCCTTAAAAATATTACAGCATTTCAGAAATATTTCTAAGAAACTATAAAGAAATTGTATAGGAACTCAAAACCAAGTTGAAGAGACAGCAGATGTAGTCATGGTTAAGGCACTTGACTTAAACCACTAAGTCCCAGATCAGGCAGTTTGAAAATCACACTGGACATGTGTGCATGCATACCCAAAATCCTAGGAGGAGAGTGGAGGAGAAGGGATTGTAATGCAGCCATCCCACCTGGGGGATGATTTCTCACTATCGTTTTCACCGTCTCTCTCTATATATATAAAGTGCACATGCACTGTGGCAAAACCTTAAAAAATAAAATGAATATAAAATGAAATTTTAAAATTCTTTTAAAAAAAAACTAATTGAAGTAAGGAAAGAATTTTTAAAAACAGAAAAATAGGAAAACAAAAAAAGTTGATAAAAACAGTTTTGGGAATATAGTTTTATCTATGTGAAGTATTTATAAATCAAATGTTACAAGAACTAAAAAATTAGTAACACAAGATAATTCAAAAACATGAACTACTTTCAAACAGGAAAAGTATACCTGTGTCAGTATGGGTCTAAACCCAGGTTTGGTATGGTAAAACTCAGGTTTACCAACCTCAGCACGAATGGCAGTTGAGAGAAAACAGTTCTTGGCTGTGAGAGACAGATCTAGCCTCTGCTAGATGAGAGTAACAACACCATCAGTCTTCAGACAGTGCCAGATGTTCCCTAGAAAACAAAAATCATCCCTAGGGGAGAGCCACTGCACTAAACAAAAGAAGTAAACCACTCAACACTAAATGAAAAGTTTGCTAAAAATGGAAGGAAAAAGAAGTTTGCTGAAAGACACAAGATACAATTCTAGGGCCAGTTCAGTGGCTCAGTGGTAATGCACTGCTCAAGAGAAACTGGATCCCACATGGCAACTGTGGTTTGAGTCACTGACCTGGTCACCCTGAAATATGCCAGACATTCACACTAGAGCCCAACTCTGTTTTTCTGACAGGGTGTCTGGATGTAACGTGTACTCAATATATGTCAACTATCAAATAAAATGTCCCCTTGAGGGGCCGCCATGTTGGTATGGTGAGTAAGACGCTGGACTCCCATATGGCCAAACAGTTCAAGTTCCTCACTTTCCCTCTCTCTCGCTCTCTCTCTGGTTGAAATGTAAGAATAAAAACAATAAAGTTAAACAAAATAATTCATTAAAATAAGTTTAAAAATTAATTGAATCAGGGACCAGCAGTTAGCGTAATGGCTATGTCGCTGGACTCCCATGTAGTCGACTGCAGCTCGCGACCTGGACCCGGTGGCTTAAAACTCACACCAGGCACGTGTGCGTGCGTGTCCAAGATACTGAGAGGAGAACGGAGGAGAAGGGATTGCAGCGTGGCCATCCCCCCTGGGTGGTGTTTTCTCGCTTTCTGTCTCTGTCTGTCTCTGTCTGGCAAGCACACACACCTTATAGCAAAAACCTCTCCAAAAAGAAAAAAATTAATTGAATCAAATAAATGATCCTTTAGAAAAAATGCTTCCCCTTGAAAACTGTTTGCTTTTTTTTTTTTTTTTAAGGAGACGAGGTTTCACTAGGTTGCCCAGGTTGGTTTTAAAATCATGATCCTCCTGCCTCAGCCTCCCAAGCACTTGGGATTTCCAGCACGGGCCACCATGCCAAACTTACATTTTTTTTAAGCTTGTTTCTCTTATTTATAGTAGAGAGCATTTGTGCACACACATGAGACAAAAGAAGAGAGCGGGAAACAGTGGGAGAGAGAAGGAAGAAGAAATGGAAGGAGGCCGGGAGGGAAAGAGAGACACCTTCAGGCTCTCACACCCTCAATGGTGTCTCATCATGCCAGGATGCCATTCCCTCAACCCTCCAGTTTCGGCATGACATGTTTCCAGTTGACCAGACAGCGTTTTCAAAATTCTGGTGAACCATGTGGATCCCAGCACTGCACTTCAGTACAATACCAATGCCACAGAGAGGGGCCTGCATTAGTTATGTAATGACACCTTTAAAGCTTTACAGGTTTTGTCCAATCCTAGTTCAAATTTGTATTAACTACTAAGTAAAACAGAAATTACTGTATGCTTAATTATATACTCAAAATGACTAATCATCGCCACTCTAAAAAAAAAAAAAAAAGCAGAGTAACATAAAACAGTATTAATGGGGACCAGCAGATGGTATAATGGTTATGTCGCTGGACTCCCATATGGCCAACCACAGTTCTAGAGACTTGAAACTCAAGCTGGGTACGTGTGCATGTGTGCCCAAAATCCCGAGAGGAGAGTAGAAAAGAAGGGATGGCAGCATGGCCATCCCCTTTGGTGGTGATTTCTCACTTTCTGTCTGTCTCTTCAGTGAGCACACACACCCTACAATAAACATCTCTCTTAAAAAAAAAAAGGCAATCAATCAATCAAAAGAAAATAGTATTTATGAAGTCCCCGTGCAGGTTTCCCATGCAAATGCTTCCTCCCACTTATTTTTTCATTTTTCAATTTTCAACATCAACTATTCAAATTTATTCAGTAAATAAATTCTGAATGCTTACGCTTTGCCAGTGCTGAGACAGGCATTGAAGACCTAAAGAGATATACAGACAAAAATATCTTTCCTTAAGGAGCTAAGAGTTTGGTAAAATCCTACAACAAATTGTTATAAAAAGAGGTGGCTAAGAAAACAGAGGAAAAAAATCTCAGACTATCTCCCCAAGGGTATTTAGAGAAAGGCAGCAAGAGAAATGCTATTACTAAGCTGTTTTTGTTGTTGTTGTTGTTGTTTTGTTTGTTTGTTTAGGTGGTTTGGCTTTGTTTTATTTCAGTTCTTTTGGTCTGGTCTGGTCTGGTTTGGGGAGAGGGGGAATATGCTGAGTTTCACGTCACAAACTTTCTTCAGCTATCTGTCCGTGATGGACCTTACACTTAGCACATGTCTATCACTGCAGAGGCCGGGCAAAAGAAAGTTCAGTTATGCTTAATGCTCTACTTGTACTTTGATGGTTATCTGGGTAAATACTTACAAAGATCAGCCACAAAACTTTAAAGCTGATTTTAGCATATTTAACTTAAGTTGGAGAAAAGCATAAATAAAAATGACATTCTAGGATGTCCAGCAATACAGTATTAACTATTAAGGCTTTAAACGAGGTGGAACTAATATACCAGAAAATAGTCTACAATTTGTAATACCATACAAAATAAAAATCCACTGAAAAGATATCCTTCAAAACATATACTTTCCGCAGTCAACAACACTTTATACCACTTTGTCAAATATTTGTAAGTAACATTCGTTTTGCGGTAGCTATTCTCTCAGTCGTCAAGAACATAGCAATAGTCTCACCCTTTACTATGTGGACACCCATCATCGGCACTGATGTCAGTTTTATTCTCTTACCTTGTGCTTCCTCTACTGGCTAAAAGTAGAACAACGCAAAGCCAAATCTAACTCCACAGATCCAACAGCAACTAAATAAGTTCCTGTTTTCTGATTTAATGCTCATATTCTATAAGTTAAATTAACATCAAATTTTAAATAAAGACCTTGAGAGCACAAACCTCAGCCAGTTTTTTTAATCCTAAAGTATTTTCTTCTGTAAATACTCAGAGTACACTTTAATGACAGCATATCATGTTTGTGTTATAACTAACGTATTATAAAACTGAATTTTTCCCATATAACTACAAAACATCCCACTGTGACACTAATTCACCCGATAAACTTACAATGCTGTGTATCTGTCCATTGCAGACTGCACGTCTCTACGATAAACTGTTCGAAGAATGACCATGACAGGGTCAAACTCCTGATCCCAAACTTCAGCTATTATTTGAAAGAAAATAGAAACAAAATATTGACTTTCTGAAAATAAAGTCCATTTCTAATAATTTATTACGTTTGTTAAGCACATTTTAAATTTAAAAGGTAAAATAATTTAATTTTATTACATTTGCCTTAGTAAGTTCGATGTCATTAACTACTTTTCTAAGTCAAAAACCACCATTTTATCATTAGAAATGTTCTCCTGAGTTCAACAAGCACTAGTGAGCCAAGTTTTATAATATAGCAATAATGCCTCACATAAATGTTGAGTTCGTTGTTACTTATTTTTGGTAAGGTGCCAATTAGAAAGCAAGAAACAAT
Source organism: Tupaia tana (assembly GCA_026018925.1). NCBI lineage: Eukaryota > Metazoa > Chordata > Mammalia > Scandentia > Tupaiidae > Tupaia > Tupaia tana. The sequence continues at coordinate 74,875,279 of JAKSZU010000001.1, forward strand.
GCACTAACACTTATAAAAGTATTCAAAAGTAAAGACATAGAAACTGGATTAAAAAATTAATGAGTTGTTGGATCAGCAGATGGCATTGAGGTTAAGGTGCTAGATTACACATAGCTGACTCCATGGTTCGAGTCCTGGACCCAGAGGACCAAACAGACCCGGCAGCTTAAAAATTACACTGGGCATGTTTGTGTTCACGCCCAAAGTCCCGAGAGGAGAACAGAGAAGGGACTGCAGTGTGGCCATCTGGGAGATAATTTCTCACTTTCTTTGTCTCTGTCTGTCTGTCTCTCTTCAGCAAGCACACACTCCACAGCAAAAACTAAAATAAAAAAAAAAAAAAAACCTTTTTCAAATTAATGAGTTGTTGATTTTCAAGATTTCACTTTATAAGTCTTTTCTGTTTATGAAAGATTTTGTGCTCCTTGCTAAAACTGATAATTGGTTTATCTTCTGTATAATTATGAGCCACTATCCCGTGTGTGGTGTGTGTACAACTATGGTATACAGATTAGCTTATAAATTAAGTGTGCAATTTTTTTATCTTAATAATTACATAATTATTTTTAATATGTATTAGAAAAGTATACACTGCAAATAAAACTCATGACCTCATAATTGTGCAGAGTATTAATAAGAAGCAAAGTTTTTAAAAGCTAACTCATTTAAAATACTCAGCGGCCAGCAGGTGGCATGAGGTTAAGGCGCTGGACTCCCACGTGGCTAGCTATGCAGTTCGAGCCCCAGATTCGATTCCCAGTGGCCTGGGAATCAAACCAGGCATATGTACGTGCATGCCTAAAATCCCAAGAAGGGACTGCAGTGTGGCCATCACCCTTAGAGAGTGATTTTTCACTTTCCCTTTCTCTCCCTCTGTTTCTCTCTGGCAAACACACACACTCTATTATAACAAAACCTTAAAAAAAAAAAATTAAAAAAAGCACTGAAATACTAAGTATATAATGCCAAAGATGATATTTAGATGTGACAAACATCCAAAAAGTGGACTAAGAATAATTATTCTAGAAACCACTGCCTTAAAAGAGTATATACATAAATACGCATTTCTTTATCCATCTATCTGTTGATGGGCACATACGCTGATTCCGCATCATAGCTTTTATGAATGGTGCTGCACTGAACATGAGCTCAGATATCTTTATGACCTCTTTATTTCTTTCCCTTTGGATATACGCCTAGTAATGGGATTGCGCTGGTGGTTCTGTTTAGAATCTGTGTTTTTAATAATGGCCCCACATGCAAGTGTATGTGTGAACACGTGTTTTGGGTTTTAGTTTTGGGGTTTTTTAGACAAGCTCTTGATATGTTGTGATCCTCCTGTCTCAGATTCTTAAGCACCTGGGATTACACACATGACCTCACACATCTAGGCTGGGCAGAGAGAGGAACAGGCCTCCCAGGTGGCCACAGCCAGCCAAGCAGCAGTGGCCAGTGCATACTACCAGGGCTGGGCCTCACATCACACTTTAAGAAGCACTGTACCATACCAAAATGCCACTCCACCCCAAGATCACCTAAATTTTAGACATAATGTCTTCCCTACAATAAATGCTATACTTTGCCGTTTGTTTTGTTTTTTTTTTTTTGTTTTTTTTTTTTTTTTTGGAGAGGTTTTCGCTATAGAGCGCATGCGCTCAGCAGACAGACAGAGAGAGACATAGAGACAGAAAGCGAGAAATCACCCCCTAGAGGGGATGGTCACGCCGCAATCCCTTCTCCTCCATCTTCCTCTCGGGATCTTGGGCACGTACGCACACGTGCCCGGCGTGAGTTTTAAGCCACCGGGTCCGGGACGCGAACCACAGTCGACTACGTGGGAGTCGAGCGACATAGCCATTACGCTAACTGCTGGTTCCCGTACTTTGCCTTTAATGGAATACAATTCAAACTGGGATTCTAGATTGTTCTTGCTACTTGTGTACTCCTGAGAAATCCCACTAGATTAGGTTTTTCTATTGTACTTTGCCAAACACAGAACAATGCTTCTTACAAGCTTAAAATGGACACTGGTTTGTTATGAATGTTGAGGAAATTAGGAAGTACATAACTCTTCCTTCCTTCAAAATTTTAACTCAGATAAGTGAAAATATTAAAGGTCAGGGCTAGCAAGTGGCATAGCGGTTAAAGTGCTGGACTCCCATGGGTTGACCACAGTTTGAATCCTGGATCCTGTGGCTTGAAACTCACACCAGGCACACATGTGTGCATGCCCAACATCCCAGGAGGAGAAAAAAAATGCAGCATGGCCATCCCCCTTGGGCAGTGATTTCTAGCTTTTTGTCTGTCTCCCCAGCGAGCACATGCACCCTGTAGTAAAAATCTCTCTCAAATAAGAAAATATGAAAGGTTAAAAGGGGGGGGGGGGGGAGGGGACAACAGTAGGAAAGGTTCTGGCCCAGCCAAAATGACACACACTGCTAAGACACTGCTTCACAGGGTGAAGACACATGGAAGGCCCAGGTTCCACTCCTGATCCAACCTAAAAGGTAGGCGTAGTAGCATGTGCATAAAATCCAGCAGTTCAAGAAACTGAGGCAGGAGGATCACTAGCTTCAGGTTGGCCTGGGCAACATACCCATACCCATTTAAAAGAGAGCCAGGCTTGGTGGCATAATCCAAGCTACTTGGGAGGCTGTGGCAGGAGGATCACAATATAGTGAGATCTTGTCTTTAAAAAAAAAAAAAAAAAAGACTGGGACCAGCAGTTAGCGTAATGGCTATGTCGCTGGACTCCTATGTAGTCAACCGTGGTTCAAGTCCCGTAAGGTGGCTTAAACTCATGCAGAGCGCATGTGTGCCCAAGATCCCGAGAGGAGAATGGAGGAGAAGGAATTGTGGCATGGCCATCCCCCCCCCCCCCCCCGGGGGTGATTTCTCGCTTTCTGTCTCTCTGTCTCTCTCTGTCTTTCTGGCAAGCACATGCACCCGACAGCAAAAACCTCTCCAAAAAAAAAAAAAAGACTCAATCTTGGGACCAGCAGATGGTATAATGGTTACATTGCTGGACTCCCAGGTAGTCAACTGCAGTTCAAGTCCCAGACTTGGCAGCTTAAAACTCATACTGGGAGGGGAACCAGCAGTTAGCGTAATGGCTATGTCGCTGGACTCCCACGTAGTCGACCGCGGTTCGCGTCTCGGACCCGGTGGCTTACAACTCACGCCGGGCGCGTGTGTGTGCGTGCCCAAGATCCCGAGAGGAGAATGGAGGAGAAGGGATTGCAGCGTGACCATCCCCCCTGGGGGGTGATTTCTCACTTTCTATCTCTCTGTCTCTCTCTGTCTTTCTGGTGAGCGCACGTGCCCTATAGCAAAAACCTCTCAAAAAAAAAAAAACACAAAAAAAAAATTCATACTGGGTGTGTGTGCATGTGTGCCCAAAATCCCAAGAGAATAATGGAGAACAGGGGATTGTGGCATGGCCATGCCCCAGAGCGGTGATCTATCCCTTTCTGTCTCTGTCTCCCAGCAAGCACACGCACCTATGGCAAAAATCTCTCTCTCAAAAAAAAAAAAGACTGAATCAAAACTTCACCTACTTCTGACTCTTGTCAAGCATGTCATCTATTAAACTGCAGGGAACCTTAGAATACCAACCATTTAAGAAAAATTAAGAAAAGCGTTTCCGTGTATTTACATTATTTCAAAAGGTAATTAAATCAGCATTCTACATGAACTTTAATTTGAACTATTTGCAGTGAAAATACAGGTAGTGAGAGCTGTTTCAAAATCAAACTTAATGAACAAATATATTCAAAACACTTTTAAGTATATATTTTGTTTTATAATTTCTGATTAAATTATGATATGGTCACTTAGAAATAAATGAACTAGAGCTCCTATATAAAGTTCCTTTTATAATTCAGGGTCATCTAAGAAGCTTACTGTAACATAAAACTATAGATTTGTAAATAAAGGGAAACATTATCACTGTTTACCATAAAGACATACATTTATAACAAAGCTGAGAGAAGAAAACTAAAGCTGATAAGCAAGCAATAAATATTCTCATTGTACACAAGAATTCATCTTCAGAGGACTGATAGTTGAAATAATATGTTTATGTATACAAACGTACCTTTGGGTGTATACATGCCTTGTTGCATAGAACCTCCTGGTTCAAAAACAGGAGCCTTAAAATCAGCTACAGCTGATAAAACAGATTCAAAGCTGTAACTACCTGGAATAATGCCACTTTTGGGATTAGGATTTTCTGGAATATGATATATGTGTCAAGAAAAATATTACCAACTAAAAATCAGCTTCACAGCCTTTCCAAGATATTCTAGTTTTTAAATGATCTTGATAAAATAAGGCAATAGGTAATTGTAATTCATAAAGTTGGCCACAAGAGGGCTACATAATACAACAGTTCAATAATAACTTTGTATTAATTGTGAGGTTCTTTAAATAGTTTTAATCTAGTAATCTATTAATGTATTTTATGCTGCAGTAGTTCCAATGTACATTTTCCTCCAAATTCATCAAATTTCAGAAAATAAGGTAGAAAGATTATTTTAACTGATCTGTTTTCATCATTTCACAAATTTACCTTTCCTTAGAAAACGAGAAATATGCTAAAAATTAGCCAAGAATTTGAGCAAATATTATTTTTCTAAGACACAAAAAGTCACCCTCCCCCCAGAAAAAAACAAAGATGCTAAGCTAGTTTAAGCAAAGAAAGAACACAGCAATTCACAGACTCTCTCCCATTTGTTTCACACTGAGGTATCATTCTTTTTAAATTCAAGGTTACAGAAAATGTTTTTGTTCTATAAAGTCACTGAAACACAGTATACAATGGTTCAATGAGTTCACTAAACAATATCAAGTTGATGCTGCTTATGCAAATCTTCAAGGTTGTCAAGTGGGCATTCTAATGGGTGCTACTTCATAAAACCAAAATTTTAGTCAGTTTTCCCAAAGATTGTCAAAAGATAGACTGGGAACCAGCAGTTAGCGTAATGGCTATGTCGCTGGACTCCCACATAGTCGACCGCGGTTCGCGTCCCAGACCCGGTGGCTTAAAAAACTCATGCCGGGCGTGTGTGCATGCGTGCCCAAGATCCCGAGAGGAGAATGGAGGAGAAGGGATTGTGGCGTGACCATCCCCCCTGGAGGGTGATTTCTCGCTTTCTGTCTCTATGTCTCTCTCTGTCTGGCGAGCGCACGCGCCCTAAAGCGAAAAACCTCTCAAAAAAAAAAAAAAAAAAGACTAAATGTAGTCAAACATTTTCATTAAAAAATAGCATATTCCTAAATTAAAAAATTAAAAAGTTAAAATAAAAAATAGCATAATCTTTACCTAAAAATTCATTTATATATTCATATATATATATATATATATATATATATATATATATATATTTTTTTTTTTTAGAGAGAGGTTTTCGCTATAGGGCGCGTGCACTCGCCAGAAAGGCAGAGACAGAGAGATAGAAAGCGAGAAACCACCCCCCAGGGGGGATAGCCACGACGCAATCCCTTCTCCATTCTCCTCTTGGGATCTTGGGCACGCACGCACACGCGCCCGGCGTGAGTTTTAAGCCACCGGGTCCGGGACGTGAACCGCGGTCGACTACATGGGAGTCCAGCGACATAGCCATTACGCTAACTGCTGGTCCCTCATTAATATTATCTTAAAAACAATATGGTGGTACCCATTGTTTGCGTAGTCCTATGTAAACAAACAAGTTTCCAGTTTGTAGATTGCAATCTACAACCTAAAATTCCTTTAAGATTGAATTCTAACAAAAAAGAAATCCTCAGGATGTTTAAAATCCTGGTAATAAAATAAACTTCCAACTGTTAACCATGAATTCTACCCTAGCTACACAGATAAAGAAAACATAGCTCCCTTTCCCAGATGTCCTTCCATTAATGCTGTCCAAGGTCAGCTCCTGGGGCGCCCACACCACCAGTCCTGAGGTCTACCGTGAGGTCTAAAGAGAGCTCCTCAGGAAGTGGTTACTAGGAGGTAAAAATGCCTGTCACCAGCCTTGAAGACACATGGGAGCAATTGGAGTTCCTCTTTCTACATTATTTTTCAACTAAAAAAAATTTTTTAAGCAAAACACTGATATACTATTATTCTATAAAAAGTATTTGTTATATTTAAATCCTAAAGTTAAAAGAAAATAACTCTTTTGAAAGGATATGAGGTCCAGCAATGAACTATGTGTCCTGTCATTCATACACAGTTGGGCTACCATCTCTGCCCTGAGAATCTCATCATCAGACATTCCTAAAAGTATTAAAAACAGAATTAATAAATCTTCGTACATGTAAATTATAAAGAAACAGCTAACCACACATTTTATTAAGCTCTTTTACCAAAAATGACATGCTTCAAATTAAAGAATACAGAACACAATCCCCCAAATATAGCTGTAGTTTACCCAATTCTTTGTAGTTCTCCTAAAGAAAGGATTTTTTAAAGGACAGTCTAAAAAAGTTTATCAAATGCTCCACGTATCAAAAGTTTAAAAGAAAGCTTAACTATATCCACTGCCTACCTATTGAAGCCAGTTACAACCACAAGGAAGGGGAGGAAAGGGAGAAGAGTTAATACCTAAGTATTAGTATTAGTGGCTTTTACCTAAATGTAAACGAAGACTCAAAAGAATCACAAGAAAGGTGAGAGCGCCTTCCAGCATCGACCTCTCATGCTCTGCATCAAGCACTGTATTTTGATGTTGTGATGCCATTGTCAACAAATCTACCACCTTAAATCTGTAAGAAGAAATATCTTAGATAGGTTTTTTAAAGTTAAAACAAAATTAACTTAAATTCCAAACACTTCATAAAACCTGTCTTAATAAAAGTATGTTTACCTTTCAAATACAGATGAAATAAAATAATCTGGGTCAAGTCTAGAAGCACAAACCTTTAAAAGAAAAAACAAGCACTTTATTCCTCAATATTCAATTTTACTTCTTATATTAATCATGTTTCTTATTTTCTTTTTCTTATGATGTTTTGACATCCTGGGGAGGCCTTGCAGACACAGGGAAAGACTTCCCTCCCCAGGCTAAGTCCTTTTACTTGGAAACACACCCCTCACACAAGCCAACCTTTTTGATCTAACTCTTTAACTCTCATGCACCAACTCAGTATCCTGTCCGACAACAACCCAGGGCCAAGAACCATACAGTAGGTACAGCCCCCGGGCTGCAAGACCTCCAGGACTATGCAAACTAGACAATCCTGAACCCAGTCACCCTGCCTTGCCTTTCCTGCAGAAATTACAATAAAGGCTTTGGCTTGGGCTTTCCCCCTTGCTCCACTTCTGCCTCCTGACCAACACCTGATGGTTTCCTTGTGGCCCTGGGTGGTGTGGTTGGCCCCTTCTCTCGGGAAATGAAAGTAACAAATCTTTCTGTCAGTGGTATCGAGCTCTCCATAGCATCCCTCAGTCACTTCCATACAGTAAATTTCCACAGTACAGATGAGACATTCTGCAAAGTACAACAGCTGCATTATCAAGCTGGTTTACCTGTAATAGGTAAATGTCAGGATCAATCATGGAATTACAGAAATGAGACTGGACATAAGTCATGGCTTGTCCTTTGATCTGCAGACCATTTCTGACCCACATATTGCTATGGATTTCTGCAAGGCTTGCCTAGTAACATTAAAAAAAGTAAATTGGACAAAGGATAAATCATCTAAATTTAATCTTTATACAATCATATATTAAACAGCCATCTTAAAATATTTTATGACTTAATCATAGTATGAGCAATGACATTCTATCCAATGTTAAAGATGCATTCAATTCAAAAATGTATTTTTAAATGTTTTAAATAGTAATTATGTTTTATATAGCCACCCTTTTCTGGAGTTTATACATAAGTTTGTCTTCCATGACCACCTCTGGATACAATTATAACAATTTTCATTAAAATCTTTCAGGGGGAACCAGCAGGTGGCATGATGATTAAGGCATTGGACACTCCCACATGGCTGACCAAGGTTTGAGTCCTGACCTGGTGGCTTGCTCTCTCGCTTTCTCACTTTCTCTCACTTTCTCTCTCTCTCTCTCGTCAAATTAAAATAAGTGAATAAATAAGTAAAATTTTTAAAAGAAAAAAATCTTTTGGGAAAATCAATGCTTATGTTTCACTCTTTTTCTCCCTCAAAAAAAATCTAAGAAATAAAATGAAAACCTAACATACATAATGCTTAAAGAAACACATTTGGTGGCCAGCTGGTAGTGTGGTGGTTAAGGTGGCTCTGTCCAACATGGCTGACAGCATGGTTCAAGTCTTGGATCAGGCAGCTTGAAAAATATGCAGAAAGACAGAGAGAGAGAAAGAGCACGTGCGTACATGTGTTCAAAATCTTGAAAGGAGGGACAAATGGAGAAGAAGGGTTGTGGTATGACCATCTCTCATGGAAAGGGGTACTTTCTCACTTTTTCTGTCTCTCCCCTGCGAGCACACACACTCTCTAGTAAATAAAAAGAACGAATGAATAAACAAAACACACTGGAATAAACATGAAATAAAGTTAATTGTTCCAACTCAGTGAATATAATCTACATTTTTATTTATTTTTTTAATATGCCAGAGGGTGCACACTTTCTCCACAGTTTCACAGAGAAAGAGGGAAAGCACCCACTATGGGGCATGGTCATGCAGCAATCCCTTCTCCTCCATCTCTCTCTTTTCAGGGTTTTGGGCACACACGTGTGTGCACCTGGCGTGCTTCTCAAGCTGCCACGTCCAGAACTGAAACTGCACAGTTGGTCATGTGGGATTCAGCCAAGTTAACCACCACACCACCAGCTGGCCCCAATCTACACCTTTTTTTTTTTCTTTATGGCCATGTGTGCTCACTAGAGCAACAAAGAGAGACAGAAGTCAACCCTCAGGGGAGATGCCAAGTAGCAACCTCTTCTCCTAAATTTTCTGCTCAGGATTTTGGTTACACACACACATGCACCAGGTGGAAGTTTTAAGCCACCGTGTCAGTATTTGAACTACACATGGGAGTATATCTTTAATTCACCCTAACTTGACTGTCAATCTAAATTATTATTCATTTTCTAAATAACTGAAAGAAAAGCTCAGATAGAATACATTTACTTAAAATATTGTTAATTCTTTTTTTTTTTTTTTTTTTTTTTTTTTTGGAGAGGTTTTTGCTATAGGGTGCGTGCACTCGCCAGACAGAGACAGAGAGACAGAAAGTGAGAAATCACCCCCCGGGGAGATGGCTATGCCGCAATCCCTTCTCCATTCTCCTCTCGGGATCTTGGCACACACACACACGTGCCCGGCGTGAGTTTAAGCCACTGGGTCTGGGACTCGAACTGTGGTCGACTATATGGGAGTCCAGTGACATAGCCATTACGCTAACTGCTGGTCCCAAAATATTGTTAATTCTTCATATATTTATGTCCAGTATCAACTTAAACAAAGCAATCATAACTTTGTTTCTTACTTGTTCCTAACTTTTAAAACTTCAATAATGAACAAGTCTATAATTGCTAAGAAAAACAAACTGAAGTCCAAGTTCCTCTAATGTATCTAGCAGGTTGTACCACAAAATTATGTTACACTGAAAGAAATCACAGGGCTTATACATGTTATTTATTTTCCCTTGTTTCTCTTTTCACTTTATAGCTGGGGAAAGTGAGAACCAAGGAATTGAACTACCCTCAACCACGTGAAAAATAAAACAACAGCACCGAGGCTAAAATACGTTGAGTCTCCTTATGTCCAAAAACAGTACTAAACTATCCTGTAAGTAAATCTAGTAAGAAGAATTCCTGGAGAAATCAGAATTAAAACTCAATCTCATAGAGCAAAACATAAGGGACTATAATAGGCAAAAATAGAGTAACATGATTTTTTTTAAAAAGATTTTGAACATTTTGGCTATAACAATGATAAAGACAAACAAATATATTAAAAGAATAATCATTTAACCAACGAATTGAATTCTAAACTTTTGAAAAGCCTAAATACATACTTGAATTTGGAGTGGGTGAATCATTAGTTTCATTAACATTTCCTGATCTGGTAAAACAGAATCCAAATCTAGTTCTTGACATTTCACAGCCTAAAAATTATGATTAAAAAAAAAGTTACTAATTCAGTACCTAGTTCTGAAAATGAAATAAATAAATAAATAAATAAGAGAGAAGAAGAAGAACTGAATGATCTAATGCTATCTTACCTTACTCAGGAACATGGCGTAGTAACGATGTAGTGGCAGATGAAAAGTGACTTGGTTAGGTGCTGGCTAGAACAAACCAACAAAATCCACGAGTCATAAAATGCTTTACAGAAGTTCTAAGAAGGTTTTAAAACCACACTCTCACCCTAGATTTAAACCTATACTTTTTTATCAAAACTTAAAATTTTAGAAGATACACCTTTTTTTTTTTTTTTAAGGTTTTTGTCATAGGGCACAAGCGCTCACCACAGACAGAGATAGAGGGGAAGTGAGAAATAACCCTGGGGGGGGGGGGGGGGGGGCACACCACAATCCCTTCTCCTCCATTCTCTTCTCTGGTTTCTGACCACACACACATATACATGTCCAGCATGATTTTCAAGCCACTGGGCTCCAGGACCTGAACCATGGTTGGCCACATAGAATCCAGAATTTTAACTACCACACCACCTACTGGTGCCAAGAAGAGATAGGTTTTAATACCTAAGTACAAGTTTCTTATAGAAACTGCCAATTTCTTGGCAGAAATTGTATACTATTTATCTTTGAATCTTTTGAAACATCTAGCATAGATTAATATTTCTTAAACTTCATTAAGCTAAAGCAAATAATCATTATAGAAACAAAGGATGGAATAGATTTCCTTCTACAGTATGCCATTCTGAACTCTTCAAATACATGTATACCAAACATGATGATAGTAATAAGATTAAGAATCACAGCTAATATCAATTAAGCACTTCCAATGTCCAATCACCATGCTAAGCACTTTATTCATATTACCTCATTCAAACCACATGAGAAAATCTTAAGGGGTAGAAACTATTAATGTTCCCATTATACAAATATGGAAATTCAAGCTTAGAAAACTAAAATAATTTAATAAAGTTCAAAAGTAATGAACTAAGGAACTTTTAGGTCATTGGGAAAATCATGAGGCATTTCTGCACAGAAACCATAGAAAAATATATCATGACTTTCCTGATGACCCAACTGTATATACTGTGGTGTTCTATTCAGAGAGTGAGAGGACTCTGGCCATATTCCTAAACCAAGGGAAAGATGCAGAGTCTTGGATTCCTGCACCAGCTGGTATGTTGCTCCCTAACACACCAGCCTTCAAATAGTATGTCAATGACCTTTGGCATCCTTATGAATATTATGAAAATTGTATTTTAAATTTGTGAATCCCATGGATCAAAATATCACTATAGGGCAAAAGTATACCACAGTGTCCTTAATAAATAGTAAAAATTAAAAATTAAGAAGGTATTATTTGTGGCTCATTCCATGACCTAGTGCATAAGCAAGCCACATCCCACATGGTCAATCAGGTTTGAACCCGGTCCTGGCAGTTTGAAAAACATGCCCAGCATGTGTGCATGCCTAAAATCTCAATAGGATGGAGAAATAGAGAAGAAGGGATTGTGGTGGTGTAACCACACTCTCCTGTGAAGTGCTTTGGTTGCACAATGATATGAATACATTTAACATGGGTAAATTATACACCTGAAAATGGTTAAGATAGTAAATGGTTAAGATAGTAAATTTTAGGGGACCAGCAGTTAGCGTAATGGCTATGTCGCTGGACTCCCACGTAGTCGACCGCGGTTCGAGTCCCGGACCCGGTGGCTTAAACTCACGCCGGGCGCGTGTGCGTGCGTGCCCAAGATCCCAAGAGGAGAATGGAGGAGAAGGGATTGCGGCGTGGCCATCCCCCCTGGGGGGTGATTTCCTGCTTTCTATCTCTCTGTCTCTCTCTGTCTGTCTGGCGAGCGCACGCGCCCTATAGCAAAAACCTCTCCAAAAAAAAAAAAAAAAAAGATAGTAAATTTTAGGTTATAGGTATTATACCACAATTAAAAATAAAACTGTAAAAAGCTTGGCCTCTACTACCAAAACATTTAGTAATATATTCTACAGTAACTAGCTAAGTTAGAAACTCCTTTGAAACAAGCATTAAGTAAAAACAGACTCTTTAGAACTAGGCTACACACATTCAAATCCTGGCTCTATTACCTATAGCTGTGACACGTGAGCAAGTTACTTAACTTCTCTGTGCCTAAGCTGCCTGACCTATAAAGCAGGGATGATAACAGTAAGAAGGCTGTGAGGAGTAAGTAAAATAGCATAGGATCCAGTACATACTGCCATTGACTACTAAGCCACGGACTCTATCTTATCTCAGGGCTTTACAATATCCGAAACTCACCCTGTTCTACAGTGAGAACGTGTACTGTCACACAGACTGGCCACTTCTTCCATCACTTAATATAGTGGTAGTCTTTCGATTTCATTCTCTGCTCTCTATTCTTCTTATGAGGGACTTTATTCAGATTCACAGCATTAACTGATCTACCCAGATAATTACCAAATCTCAGCATAAATCACATTCCTGAACTCCAAATCTTACATTCAGGTGTCTACTAAACAACAACACTTAATGTCCCAGAGGGACCACCAGTCACCACCTTTGCCCTAAAATTCAATCTTCACCAATGTTTCTTTTCTATATTCACAGTAATTTAAATCTGAAGTGTAGACTCCTTCTCACAAACCTCCCACATCTGATGAGGCATCAAACTACATTTACTTTATTTTTTAAGTAGCTCTCTCTTTTATTTTATTTTAAATTTATTTTGGAAACAGGGTCCTGCTGTGTTTCCTAGGCTAGCCTCGGACTCATGTACTCCTGCTTCAGCCTAACAAGTACTTAGGATTAGAGGTACACATCACCATGCTTGGCTTTAAGTACCTCTTAAGTCCACTATCTCCTCTCTCTACACCACACCTAACTACCTCAACTGGAACCCTCAGCATTTAGCGCCTTTCGGTAGTAGCCTGTGATTCCAGTCTTACCCTCTGAAAGACACCTATGGTGGTGTCTGTCTAGCTCATAACCCACCAATCCTCTCAGAATGTGTGCCCCTATGCCAGCCACCCCAACCACACACATAAAGCTCTTTCCACTGCCAACAATATAGTTGGAACACAATCAGACAAGGATTTAAGATATGTGGGCTTAGACCAGTAGGTGGCCTGGTGGTTAGGCCACTTGACTCCCACAAGGCTGACCACAGTTCAAGCCCCAAACCTAGTGGCTTGCTTTCTCACTTTCCTTTTTTCTCTCTCTGTCTCTCTCGAGACAAATTAAAAGATAAATACTAAAAACAAGTAAAATTAGATTTTTTTTTTAAAAAAAAAAGGTATGTGGGTTCAAGACCCAGAATCATCAGTATTTACTACATAACTATAGGAAAGTCATTTAATATCTTCACATATGCACTTCATATCAATAAAAAAAAAGGATAGGGATAATATAAGCTTGTAAACAACAATGAAAGAATTTAAACACCATATATAACATACTGTTTGATTCATTAAGCTCTCATTTTCTCTATTCTACTTATTTTCTATTTTGCCTTGTATTTATTCTACTTACTCTCTTCTATTTATTTATTTTTAGAGAGATTTTTGCTGTAGAGCACATCAGCTTGCCAGAGAGACAGACAGAAAGTGAGAAATCACTCCCCAGGGGGAATGGCTACACTACAATCCCTTTTTCTACCGTATCCTCTTGGGATCTTGGGCACATACACACAGGCCTGGCATGAGTTTTAAGCCACCGGGACTCAAACCATGGTCAACTACCTAGGAGTCCAAGGATGTAACCATTATGCCATCTGCTGGTCCCCATACATACACTCTTAACTTCTGTATACTATGATGGTCTGGATGTTGCAACACCTCAACAGTGAAGAACACACCTAGCACTTAAATCTTGCTTTCTAAACACTGTTTTCCACCGAAGCTAACCAATCATTCCCTTGAAGAAATCACTGATTCCAGGAGTGGGATGGGGGAACCATAAGGGAGATCTTAAATATCTGTTGGGCCAGAAAGCATGGAAATACTAAACGAATGACGTGACAAGAACAAGGACAGAGAAGCCAGTTTGGCCAGGTTCTTGCTGAACTTATCTGACACCGTTATATAATAATAGTAATGAACTATAACCAATGAGATAAAATAGAAAGCATGAATTGCTACAGATAAAAACAAATGAATGAGGGGGCTTGTAGGTAGTGTGGAGGTTAAAGCACTAGATTCCATGTGGCCAACTACACAGTTTGAGACCCAGACTCAGAGACTTGAAAATCGCACTGGGCACATGTGTGTGCATGCCCAGAATACTGAGAGAAGAATGGAAGAGAAGGGACTGTGGCATGCCCATGATCTTCCCTGGAGGATGATTTCTCATTCTATCTCCCTTTGGTGAGCACATGCGCCCTATAGCAAAAAACTAAAAAATAGTAATAATAAAAATAAAATGAATTAAAAACTGGATGAAGAAAAAATATATACATTTGAATGGTTTCAAAGTATATCCTTACAAAGTATTTTTTAAATAATTATTTATTTTAATTTTATTTATTCGTTATTTTAATTTGACCAGAGAGAGACATATATAGAGAGAAAATGAGTAGCAAGCCACCAGGTCTGGGACTTGAACCATGGTCAACCATGCAGGAGCATCCAGCACCTTAACCACCACACCACCTGCTGGCCCCCTCACAAAATATTTTTAAACAAAAGGGACCAGCAGATTGTGTAATGGTTATGTCGCTAGACTCCCACATGGCTGACTGTGGGTCAAATACTGGACCTGGGGGCTTGAAACTCATGCCAGGCATGTGTATGTGCATGCCCAAAATCCCGAGAGAAGAATGGAGAAGAGTGCAGCATGGCCATCCCCCCTGGGGAGTGATTTATCTCTGTCTCTCTGTCTCTCAACGAGTATATGTATTATATAGCAAAAATCTCTCTTCATCTCTCTTTAAAAAAAAAAAAAAAAAAAAACAGTGAAATCAAGAGTGCATTTATGGTAATATCCACTAGGTGCCACCCTCCTCTAGGGAACATCATCAGTAATAGAACCAAGTCAAATCATATACAACCAACTAGGATGGAATGAAACGATTACAGCATCACCTCTGTAACCTCCTGGAAAAGATAATAACCTAAATCTAATCAAGAGACAAATCCAAATAAAGTGACATTCTACAAAATAACTGATCAGTACTCTTCAAAAATATCCGTCCTGAAAGGCCAGGAAAAACTAAAAAACTGTTCGAAAAAGAGACTAGAAACATGATAATGAACACCAACATGCAATTCTAAACCAGATCCTTTTGCTATAAAGATCATCATTGGATAATCAGTAAAATATAAATTACTTCTAAGGATTTACCTAAGGTTCAAATGGTCATAATATACTAAGATTTTTATAGTTATATTCTGGTTATATGGACAATATCCTTGTTTGTAGGAAATAGACACTTAAGTATTTGGCAGTAATGGGCATCAATGATCTAACTCTCAAACAGTCCAGGAAAAGAAAGTTCTTTGTATTTAACTTTGTAATAAACTTTTACTTGTGTTAAAATTTTTTAAAAGGAAAAGAAAGACAATTTGCCTCTTCTGCACATTCACGCATAAACACATACAACAGCAGGGGTTCTATCTGCCCAGGGTTCAGAAATCAGATGAGAAAGTGGGGAGGAACTATCTGAAACATGGTCTTCTTTCAGTGTGAAATATTCTCTACCTCATGGGAGGAGTGGAAAGGACTTCAGATGACAAGCTTGGCTAACAGATAAAAGCATCATTTGGTTCAATTTATACTAACAAGTCCTATGACAACTCTTCTTAATCCATTATTAATAATAATCGCTTTTGTTCAAGACCATCTTTTCATATTCTGGCAAGGAGAACACTGCCCAGTTACTAACGTTGTGACACTCCTACCAATCTCCCCTGACTCGGTGCACTGTCATTATTACCTCTTCAACTAAAACCAGGGACCAGCAGATGGCACAATGGTTGTGTTGTTGGACTCCCACATAGCCAACTTCTGTTCAAGTCCCAGACCCAGTGGCTTGAAACTCACACCAGGCACATGTACATGCATGCCCAAAATCCCAAGAGGAGAATGGAGGAGAGGGACTGCAACATGGCCATCACCCCTTGGAGGTGATTTCTTGCTTTCTGTCTCTCTGTCTCTTCGGTGAGCACATGTGCCCTACAGCAGAAATTTCTCTTAAAAGAAATTGTCACTCCTGAAAAATAATGAATCATACACACTTAATATGCAAAAAGAAGTTATATCTCTCTTTCCCAGGAAATAAACAGTCATGATTAGTATGCTCTTGAATCTCTTAAATACCCCTTTCAACTACTTTTTTAAAGCCCAGTAATAATATGTTCATTGTCACTTCTTTCTCTTATCATATGAAAAGATACTATTTTCAACACTGAATGAGATCTAACACATCTTTTTTTAAATATTTTTACATATATCAAAAATATATGGGACCAGCAGTTAGCGTAATGGCTATGTCGCTGGACTCCCATGTAGTCGACCGCGGTTCGCGTCCCAGACCCGGTGGCTTAAAACTAATACCGGGCGCGTGTGCGTGCGTGCCCAAGATCCCGAGAGAAGAATGGAGGAGAAGGGACTGCGGTGTGGCCATCCCCCCTGGGGGGTGATTTCTTGCTTTCTGTCTCTATGTCTCTCTCTGTCGGTCTGGCGAGCGCATACGCCCTATAGCAAAAAAAAAAAAAAAAAAAAAAAAAAAAAAAAAAACTCTCCAAAAAAAAAAAAAAATATATATATATACATACCTCATCTACAAAGTTAATAGCATCAAACCAGTCTTGAAGAGCTTCAAGGCAATATCTAACAACATTCCGGGTATATTCTTGAGTTTCCTAAAATAATAAGTTACACAAATTTTATAATGTATAAACATGTGTATTTTCAATATGAAATTATATGCAATACATCAAAATAACTGTATACATCTACATATAATGGTAAATGCATGTATTTTCAAGATAATCACTACATTTGCCATTAAAGAAATCATCCCTTTACAAACTAACATAACAAAAATGAAAATATGACAAATATGAAAATTAAAGAACATAATATGCCTTTTATATAATATAGTCCTAAGACTATATCAAACCTGAGACAGATTTTAAACAGATTTAAATCAACTTCCATTTCAAGAGACTCCAAAATATTACAAATTCTTCAATGTTTCTGTTCAATGGGATCAGGGTTTTTTTCAAGTTGATATAAAAGTACTGCAAATGAATAGTGGAGATGGTTGGACCGTGGATGTATTCAATGTTACTCAATAGCACACTTAAAACATGGTTAAAGTTGTAACTTTGTTATATTTTACATAATAAAAACACAGGAGGGCAGAACACGTGAATACTCTTAAGTAGACTGTGAATATCCTAGCTTGCAAAAAGATATTGAAGAGAAATGAGAAATATCCACTAAAGTAAGAGCATCAAAATATACAATTAAGTAGTCCTCCATTATTTGTGGAGAACATATTCCAAGACCCCACTGGATACCTAACACTACAGATAATACCCTACATACACAGCCATTCTCCATCTAAGGATGTTTTGATCAATAAAACATGAGAGTGGTCCTATAATATTCTATTTTAAATTATTTATTTAACTTTATTTATTATTATTTTAAATTTGCCACAGAGCACGTACATTCACCAGAGACAGACAGAGAAAGAGCAAAAGAAAGCAAGATAGCAAGCTGCCAGATCCAGGACCCGAATTGCAGTCAGCCATGTGGGAGATCAGCATCCCAACCACCATGCCACCTGCTGGCTCTGGTGCCGTAATATTCTAATAGACTATCTCGCAGTTTTGTGTAAATACACTCTGTGATCTGCACAACCATGAAAACACCTAACAACATATTTCTCAGAATACATGCTCATCATTAAATTATGCGTGACTGCACTGTTTTTTTCCTATACAAATGTAACTACGATAAAGTTTAATTTATAAAAAAGGCATAGTAAGAGATGAACAATAATAAATAATAAAAGAACAATTATGACAATATACTACAATAAAAATTATGTGGGTGTGCTTGTACTCTGTCTCTCAAAATATCTCATTATACTATACTCACCTATTTTCAGAACACAGTTTACCATGGCTAACTGCAAGTAACTGAAAACCCAGAAAGCAAAACCATGGATAAGGGTGGACTACCTACTATATAATGTTTTATGGTAAAATGAATTCACTGAAATAGGCAGGTATAAAATTAAATAGAAATACAAATCCTGATAAACTCTCTTACAAAAAAAAAAAAAAGGCAATAGATTTGAATAGACATTTCTCCTAAGAAAATGCAAATGGCTAGCAAGCTCATGAAGTTACTCAGTAGCATGGGAAACTGCAAATCAAAGCCACAGTGAGATACCACTTCACAACCACTAGGAAGCATATAATTTTTTAGTGTAAAATACAAAGTGTAACAAGGGTTTAGAGAAACTGGAGCCCTCGTACATTGCTGAGGATAACATAAAGTGGTGCAGCAGCAATGAGAAAACAGTTTAGCGGTTTCTTGGTAAATTGGAGTTACCATATTACCAAGCAATTCCACTATCTACTTAGGGGCACTGAAAACATGTTCACACGTGAATCATACACAAATGTTCACAACCCAAATGTCCATCAACTGATGAATGGACAAATAAACTGTAGTATATCCCTATGGTGAAATATTATTCAGCCATGAAGAGGAATGGGGCACTGACACAATGCTCCAACTTAGGAGGACCTTAAAAACATTACACTAGGTGAAAGATGTCAGACACAAAAGGCCACATAATGTAGAATTCCATTTATATGAAATGTCTAGATCAGGTAGATTCACAAAGCCAGAAAGCAGAGTAGTGGTTTCCAGGGGAGTAGGGAAGGTCAGAATTGGGAGGTATGTGGTTTCCTTTAGTGTCTTAGAAGTACTCTGGAACTAGATAATGGTAGTGATTGTACAACTCTGTGAATAGACTGCAGCCACTAAGTGTACATTTTTAAATAGTCAGAAAGAATCTTATATGAATCTAATCTGAATAAAAAAAAGTTTTTAAAAAAAGGTATTTGGGGGGGGGGGGGACCAGCAGTTAGCGTAATGGCTATGTAGCTGGACTCCCATGTAGTCGACCGCGGTTCGCGTCCCGGACCCGGTGGCTTAAACTCACACCGGGCGCGTGTGTGTGCGTGCCCAAGATCTTGAGAGGAGAATGGAGGAGAAGGGACTGTGGCGTGGCCATCCCCCCTGGGGGATGATTTCTCACTTTCTATCTCTCTTTCTGGCGAGCGCACGCGCCCTATAGCAAAAACCTCTCCAAAAAAAAAAAAAAAGGTATTTTGGGGCATCAATGTATAATGCAAAACTAAAGGCAGCATTAAAGTCAAAGAGGTTAAACTCATAAGCTATCTATATAAACTATGCTGTGCCAGGAACCAGCTGGTGGCATGGTGGTTAAGGGCCCTGGAATCCCACATGGCCAACCGCCGTTTGAATCCGGACCTGGCAGCTTGTTGTCTCACTTCCTCTCTCTCCCTCTCCCTCTATCCCTCTATCCCTCTCTGGTCAAATTATAATAACTAAAATAATTATTTGGGCTGACAGGTGGCGTGGTGGTTAAGGGTGCTGGACTCCCACATGACCAATCATGGTTTGAGTCCAGATCTGGTGGCTTGCTTTCTCTATTTCTCTTTCTCTCTCTGTCTCTAACTAGTCAAATTAAAAAATAATAATAACAAATGGAATTAAATAAATAATGTTTTTAAATAGATAAATAAATGTTGTGCCTTTTTGAAAAAGCCGAAAGTTCCATATTCATTCTTGACTTCCCCCTCACTGTACTCATGTCTCCATCTCTTGTCAGTTCTTTTTTAACATGACCATGCAGGATCATCTATTTCTGCTGCCACCATCCAGACCAAATATCATTTATCTGGTCACCTGCCAATTCTCTCACCATCTATCTTACATGGGATTTATCTTTTTTAAAAAAAAAAAAGTTTGCTATGGGGTGCATGCACTCACAGGAAAGAGACAGAGAGAGAAGGAAGGAAAGTGAAAAAGCATCTCATGGGGGGATGGCCACACCACCATCCCCTCTCCTCCATTCTTTTCTTAGGATTTTGGGCCACATGCACACTCGCCCAATGTGTTTTTCAAGCCAGTGGATCTAGGATCCAAACCACAAGTCGGTCATGTGGGATCCAGCTGTCTTAACTACCATGCCACCTGACAGATACTGGATTTATGTTATAAAAATATTACCCTATACATCCAGTTCTTTACCATAAACAATCTGTAAAAAAAATTTAGATGGCAGATAATTCATGGGTTAAAAAAAACCTTTTTTTTTTTTAAACTTTTCTCCTCCCTGATCAAAGAGCGCTTTTGTTTTTGTTTGTTTTTGTTTTTAGGATTTTTGACATAGGGTGCATGTGCTCACCAGAAAGAGACAGTGAGAGAGAAAGCGAGAAATCACACCCCCACCTCTAGGAGGATGGCCATGCCATAGTCCCTTCTCTTCCATTCTCCTTTTGGGATGTTGGGAATACACACACACACGCCCAACATGATTTTCAAGCCGCTAGGTCTGGGACTCAAACCATGGTCTGCCATGTGGGAATCCAGTGCCTTAACCAATATGCTACCTGCCAGCACTAATAAACATTTAAAACCAAATGTTATCCCATTTTTCAAGGGTTTGGACAACAGGGTAGTATAATACTCTCTTAGTATAAGTGTAAACTAGTGCAACAGTGCTGGAGAACAATTTGACAAGTAGGAAGCAAGTGTCTTTAAAAAGGCAACCAGTTAATTTTATTCCTAAATACAGTAAACTTAATAATCATGATAAGATCATCTCTCTCCCATCTCCACACTACTATCACCCCACTCAAAAATTATTCAGCATATATGCTGACTACTTACCAGTTTAATAACCCTTAGAAAATTAAATTTCGAGTCTCAGTTTCTCTGTATGTAAAAATAGGTATAATATTACCTAACTCCCATTACTGTTATAAAGAAGCAAGGGGTCAGGGAGGCAAAGCATTAATGGCACAAAGAGGTGTGGTATTATCTGTTGAAGATAATTTGTAGTTTTATCAACAGTAATAGGGAGAAATGTTCACCTGTTGAAATATCCATTTTGTAAGACAAATACTAATGTGATTGAATATATGGAAGAAAATGAAATGAAAAAAAAATTTTAAATAAAAGGAAAAAAAAGAAGCAAATAAAATTATGTATATCAAATGCTCTGTGTCATAGTTAACAAGCTAAGCTAGTTGACAAGTAGTTAAGTGCTCCAAAGAATAAAGACTGCTCTTCGACCAATTCTGTACAACCTGAAGTTGCCACAGATGGAGTTTTTGAAACTTATTTCTTCCCCTCAGAAGGCAGATATTTATAGAACTCTACAGTCTACCTCTTATTAATCCACAGTATTAAAGAAACAGATGCTTTACTGACTAAACTATCCGGGTAGTATTGCTTTTTTAACTAACCCTTAACATTTTTTTAGGAATCTACTAGTATTCAAAACAAACATACGAAAATGGTAATTTATCAAGTGAAGAGTTTTCTTATATGTTGCTTAATCTTTAGTTTCATATAGTCTAGTGGAGAATGTAAACAAACAGCTTTTTTTTTTACTTTAAACAAAAAGGTTTCTTTCTTTTTTCTTTCTTTTTTTTTTTTTTTTTTTTTTTTTTGAGAGGTTTTTGCTATAAGCTGCATACACTCTCAAGAGAGACAGAAAGCAAGAAATCGCCCCCCAAGGGGGATAGCCATGCCGCAATCCCTTCTCCTCCATTCTCCTCTCAGGATCTTGGGCATGATGCACACATGCCCGGCGTGTGAGTCTCACTGGGTCCGGGACTGGAACCACAGTCGACTACATGGGAGTCCAACAACACAGCCATTACACCAACTGCTGGTCCCAATAATAAGGTTTCTTCTATTAATAGTTCACACTTCTAAAAATCTGATAGCACTGCTGCTAAAAAGCACTGGACATTCCTACTTTAGAGACAATTAAAGAAAAGTGTGATTAAAGAGTGCTGGTTCTAAAATCAGATGGGTTTGCTTTCAAATTCAGCCTCCACATACAGCTATGTCAAGTTGAGCAAGTTACTTAATCTCTGAAAGAAAGGGATAATACTTCTTACATAACAGGAGATGCTATAAGGATTAGATGAGATTGTGATGTACCTAGATTTATGTCTGGCATAGTGTTTTTGCTCATCGAGAAATGTCTTATCTCGGAACTAGGTCCTCCTTTCTCTAAGAAATAGCTTTCTCAGTTATGGCCAGCACAAGATGAGCTTGTTTTCTCTCTATTCTTCAGTTCTTGGATTAAGGGAACCACAGCATTGCAGTCCTGGCCTTCGATGCTGAGAAATAAAAAACTGCCTAGAAAAATAATTTCTAATTATAACTATAACCTCATAATCCAAGTTCATCCTAGACATGGTTATCAGAATAATCCTCCTAAAATATTGATCTTTTCATTGCAATATCATATCAACCCACTTTCATAAATCACTCACTTCTGTTGGCTTACATAAAACCACATCCTTCTGGTTTTCTCCTCTGATATCTGAATGTCCTTTCTTTACAGTTTACATCTCCTCTCCTACTTGATCACACCCTATTCCCTGGTGATAAGTACCAACTACCTATACATCAAAGGCTCTAAAATGTATTGGGCCATCAAAAAAGTCATGATGCATTTTTGCACAGAAAAATATACCATGGGTTTTCTGACAACCCAATATAACCTCACTCCAGACTAATCTTGTGAGCATGAGACTCATACCCAATTTCTCATCCATTACTTGAATTTTTCACAGACATCTTAAATGTAACATACCTAAAACTAACTGATCTCTCTAAACTTGCTTTTCTATTGTCTTTTTCATTTCTGTAAATACCATCTCTGTTCCTAGTTACTCTCTCTTCCTCATCAGTAGCATAAATCCATCATCAAGTCTGTTGACTCCATCTTCAAAATACATCTAGAATGCCAAAAATGTATCTTGAGTACATGTTACCTGAATTTCATGTTTATTATCACTGCACCTTTTTTTGATAATAAATTATAATTATTATTACTGTGCTTACTAGTAAAGGCTAATAGGCTATATTTCATGGAATCCATATATCAAAATATTAGTCAAGTCCTGAGTTTTAAAAAGGTCAGAGGATTCCATTATTTTGGATTGTCCCAGGTTTCTGGAGATCCATCAAACCAACGGATTTGTAACACATAGCAATAATTGTGTGAAACGTGTGCTGATTTTGTACTTAGAATCTTAGAACTGTAAACTTTATTGAGGATCATCTTTCCCCTGAAAGGCAGGAAACATCAGGCAATTGATAATGGGTAAAATGAAATCAGAAAGAATGTGCAGGCTTATGAATTTCCAGGACTATACAACAGGGGCCAAACTGAGAAGATCTGATCATATAAATGAACTCCAACCTGCCTAAGAATAAAAATCACTGCGTCAGGTCAGCTTACACAAAGCTAAACTCAGTTTGAACCTGAATTTAAAACAAACCAATGTTTCCACACCACACCTCTTCTCTAAGTAATTATCTTTAAGGTAAATACGGAAATCAATGACATCTCTAACATACCCTAACTTTACAGTGTGATAAGAGCCCCCACATTGGCTGTGCACAGGCCTCCAGCTCAGCAGCAAAGGCAGCATAGTAGGTCTGAGACTCAAATTCCACATGCTCATTTAGTTCTCGCTTGTTCAAGTTCATACCTTGCAAAAATTAAAGCAGAAATAAACCTTGGTGAGTAGAAGAAAACATTCAGGTTAAAAATCAGGTAAACGATGTCCCAGTATCAAACACATTTTTGTGCACACAAATGGCACAAATAACATGGTCTGTATAGAAATAACTACTAAAAATGAAATAATCCAGTCCTTTCAGAATTATTTATGGACTAGGTTTTCTTAGAAATACTTTGTGATTTCTCTCTTATATATTTTAACTGAACATTTTTAAATAAGAAAGTCAAAATAATTTTAATTGATGCTACTTGAAATGTTTATGAAAATATGATTCTTTCTTGGAGAATCGATTGCACATTTCTCGATCAATGATTTAAAACGCTAAAAAGAAACTACACTCCTGTCTTTTTAATAGTTTAATATTTTTCCTAACTCCCTGATATGTTTTCATGAACAATTTATTAACATATTTACAAATAATATTAATTAAAATAATGAGACATTTCATATGTAATCTGAATGTTGTGCTATTCTAATTTAATAGTTAGGCACTGGGTATTTTGTACACCAAAAGACTTAACAAAAAAGGGAATTTCATACCTTGAAAGAAAGATACAAAGTTCATCCACGTAACTAACAAGCCATGGTCCTCCAAAAATCTCTTAGCCACACTTTGATGAGAAAGAATATTAATAAAATCACTAACAAGAGGCCAATAAGTGTTATTCTTCAGTAATGCTTCTCCACAGTTCACTACCACATGTAAACTATTTTCTTCATCTAAAAAAGATACACAAAGCCCAAAAATAAGTGTTTATAATAAAAACTTTACCAACAATACAGAATATTGTACACTTTAGAATCAGAGGCACCTAGAGTCAAATCTCAGCCTGCCATCTAATATCAATATGGCTTGAGGCATGTTATTTAGATTCTCTAAATCAATTTCCTCATCTCTAAAAAGAAAACAAAAAACCACCTATCTTAAAGGAATTAGAGGGGCCAGCAGATGCTATAGTGGTTAAGGCACTGGACTCCCACATGGCTGACCACAGTTTGAGCCCTGAACCTAGTGGCTTGAAAATCACACCAGGCACATATGCGTGCATCCCTAAAATCCCAGGAGAATGGAGAAGTGACTGTAGCTGTAGCCATCCTCCCCAGGGGGTTGATTTCTCACTTTTGCTCTCACTGTAACTCTCTGGCAAGTGCACATTACCCTATGGCAAAAACCTTTTTAAAAATAATAAAAAGGAATTAGAAGAGATGTTAACATAAAGACCTTAGCACATCATTATGGTAATTGGTATCACTAGTCCAATACAGTACATTATGCTGACCTAGCCATATGTTTTTAAAACCTTTTCTTGAGGGACCAGAAGATGGCATAATGGTTACGTTGCTAAACTCCCACATGGCCGACCATGGTTTGAGTCCTGGACCCAGCAATTTAAAACTCATGCTGGGTGCATGTGCACACATGCCAAAAATCCCAAGAGGAGACTGGAGGAGAAGGGAATGCAGCATGGCCATCTTCCCTGGTGGATGACTTCTCACTTTCTCACTTTCTCACTTTCTCTCTCTCTCTCTCTCTCTCTCTCTCTCTCTCTCTCTCTCTCTCTCTCTCTCCAGCAAGTACACCCACTCTATAGCAAAAATCTCTTTAAAAAATTTTTAAAAACACCTTTTCTTGATTTTAATAATATAATGTGTAATTTCAGCTCCAATTAATAAAACATTTTGATCTCTAGATTAATTTCATTCCATCTTATCATTCAAATATATATGATTTGAAGTGATAGATATATATCCTATTTTTCCCCCCCAGAAGGTGCATGTGCTCTCCAAAAACAGAGAAAAAAGAGAGAGAAAGCACCCCCCTTGGGCCTGGTCATATTGCAATCCCCCTTTTCTCTATTTCTCCATCCTGTCAGATCTGGGGAATTCATACACACAATGGCATGGTTTTCAAACTTCTAGGGCTGGGATATGAACTGTGGTTGGCCATGTAGGATTCAGCTCCCTATGCGAAGTGCTTAACCCCTGTGCTAAGGGGCTAGCCCATCGAGTGATATATACTTAATTGCTTTCTTCTATTCAAAGAATAGGTGAATATAATGTTTTAGCAAAAAGTATTTCAAAGATAAAAGAACAAAAACACACATAAATTCCTCAAGGCTTTAAGAAGTCCTCAAAGTTTAAATACATTGTTGGGAGGAAAAATTAGGCAAATACAAAATCTTTAACACTAAATATTATTAGTGTGTATTAGCTCTTAACCCACTCCAACTAAACTGGTTCCTTAACTGACCAACAGTAAGGAGACGGCCACGCCCATAAAGCACACTAACCCATAACACACAGAGAATGCTCAGGCTCGCAGACTGCTCTGACACACAAGCTGAGGTGTATGATTATTTGTTTCTGTTAATGCTACTTGTTCTTTTCAACCATAATTATAGAATTTAAATCTAAAGAATATGAATTAATGAAATATAAATACATAAAGATGTTATAGAAACTGGATCATATACTTTTAAGAGAATAAAAATAAGAACAAGGAAAAAAGCTTAAACACCTTGGAACAGAAAAGTCATAAAAGTCTAGAAGTATTTTAGCACTCAGACAGCTTCACAAATATATTTATATTTATATTCTAACTCTATTTTAAAGAAGCTAAAACTGGAATTCACAGATGATACTTGAAACATGTGGTTTATGCAAGAAAAATGAGAGAGAACTCCAGTCAAGGAAACCATATCCTGAAAATGCTGTCCCCAAAATTGGAAGATGGGACAATGAATATGTATTTCTGTGTTTTAAATTAACATACAATTTTTAGGGTATATATGTATCATTTTTAATGATTCCTCACTTTAACCAACTTTTTCAACTAACCACCTACCTATATCTGTCAAACACAGTAAGAGGGCCTACACTGTACACGGGCATGTGTGCCGGCTGGAAAAGAGAAAGGGAAAGTGAGAAAGTGCCCCCTCCCCGCAGTGGAATGGCCATGTTCAATTCCTTCTCGATTTTTCCCTCCCTTTAGGATTTTACACACACTTGCCCAGTTCGTTTCTCAAGTTGCCAGGTCCAGGATTCAAACAAGGAGTCAATCATGTGGGATCCAGCTGCCTTAACCACCATGCCATGGGCTGGCCCTGTACTATACTTCTTCATTTCCACACATTAAATTTCTGTTTCAAATCATGAAATCATTTCACTACACTTTTTTTTTTTTTTAATTTTGGGCAGAGATCACATGCATATTCCAGAGAGAGAGAGACAGAGAAACAGAGAAGGAGCTGAAGAAAGCACCACCCAAACCCACTCCCATTGTAGCATGAATACATAGCAATTCCTTTTCCTCAACCTCTCTACCCCACTGGGATCCTAGGCATGCACACACACCTGCCAGCATGTTTCTCAAGTTGCTGGAGACAGGATTTGAACTGTGTAGTTGGCCATGTGGGATCCAGCTGCCTTAATCACCAAGCCACAAAGCCAGCCCATCACTCAACTTTTAAGTTTAACTATGTATATGAACAGAATCCATAGAAATTGAGAATACTCTCTTTCAGTGCTTCTCAGTGGATGAAAGGGATAAAAATGAATGAGTGAGTGGGGGTTAGGGGCCTTTTACAAATTATTGCTGGCTGAGATTGGAAAAAAAACAACTCCATGGTTGACAATTACTGCCACTGTGAGCTGGTAAGCCATTGATACTGATGAGGCAAGGCTGAGGGATGTTGGGATTTAAAAAAAGAATCTAAATAAAAAGTTGAGAATCACTGTTCTATTTAATTGAAACCAGAAGATAAATAAGCAGAGTATAATTAAGCAAAATCACTATTTACCTTACACTGCTTTAAATACTACTGTTCTTGTGAAAAACACCTCAGAATCTTTAATGAAATAAAATTATTAGGATTTCTATTTTTACCCAAACAGGTACTGTCCTCACTATAGAGAGCAATGCTTCAGTGAAAAATGAAATTCATTCTCAAAAAATGTTTACTGAAGGGACCAGCAGTTAGCGTAATGGCTATGTCGCTGGACTCCCATGTAGTCGACTGCGGTTCGAGTCCCGGACCCAGTGGCTTAAACTCACGCCGGGTGCGTGTGCATGCATGCCCAAGATCCTGAGAGGAGAATGGAGGAGAAGGTAGTGCAATGTGGCCATTCCCCCGGGGGGTGATTTCTCGCTTTCTGTCTCTCTGTCTCTGTCTGCCTGACGCGCGCACACGCCCTATAGCAAAAACCTCTCAAAAAAAACCAACCAAACTAACTAAATAATTCTTTAAAAAAAAAAGTTTACTGAACATCTACTGAGGGCCATGTATTCTACTAAAACTCAAAGAATAAAGTGGTAAATAGTTATATGGTCTCTCTTTCCACTGAGATTAATATCTGAGAAGACAGAGTATAGAACTGTAAGAGGAAAAGTCACAAGGAGTCATAAGAACAAATATAGCTTCTCTACAATAAAGAAAAGACTCCTGGGGCCAGCAGGTGGCATGGTGGTCAGGGTGCTGGATTCCACATAGCCGACTATGGTTCAAGTCCCGGACCTGGCAGCTTGCTTTCTCACTGTCCCTCCCCCTCTCTCTGGTGAACACACATGCCCTATAGCAAATTTAAAAAAATAATAATAATTAATATTTTTAAAACCTCATGAAATCCTATTTTTTAAAAAAGGAACTCTTGAAAAGAAAGTGATATTGAGGGCCAGCCTCATAGGACAGCAATTTAACACATACAGAGGAAGCTAAATCCCACAGGGCCAACCAGAGTTAGGTGCCAGGCACACGTGCATGCCCCAGATCCTGATGAGATGGAGAACTGGGGGAAAGAGGACTCCAATGAAACCAGACCCATAGGGGGTACTTTCTCTCTCTGTCTCTCTCTTCTCCCTCATCCTCTTCTCTTAAGTAAGCACATGTACCATCTGACATAATTTTTTTCTTAAGTTTTTGACATAGTGCATGTGCGCTCACCAGAGAGAGACAGAGAGAGAGAAAGTGAGAAATCAGCCCCCCGGGGGAATGGCCACACCGCAATCCCTTCTCTTCCATTCTCCTCTTAGGTTTTTGGACACACACACACAGAGTGATTTTCAAGGTCTGGGATTTAAACCTTGGTCAGCCATGTGGGAGTCCAACACCTTAAGCACCACACCATCTGTGGTTCCCCAACTCTGGTATAATTTTTTTTTTTAAAGAAAATAATACTTTAAACTGAGATCTATATATGAAGGAAGTAGGAATTAAGGTTAAGTAAGCTAGGGCTGGAAAAGCAAATGCTGCCTTGGGCAGAAGGAGCCGTTTTAAGAGAAGGTCCGAATCACTTGGGCAAGAAAGTCGAGGACAGGTGGTACAGAAGATGGACAGCACGAATGAGGCCAGAGGGCCTTACAGACCCACGTTAGGAGTTTGGAGTTCACATGTAGGGCCATCGGAAGTGGGGGTGGGGGGGTTGAGAGAGGGACAAGGAGCAGATGTGAAGTGTGGAAAGTGACTGAAGATGGATGGTAATAACTGAAGATATGAGGCCTCCAGTAGTAATGGCCTGAACTCCGGAAGGGGCGTGAAGGTGCAGAGATGAAGAGAAGTGGCTATGTAACGATACACGGAAGGTTCAAAGGACAGAACTGGTAACTTCTACTCCTAGGGTCTGCTACCTCTACAAAATATAGAAACAAGTCCTAGGCTTTCAGGTTAAACAAGTGTCTAGTTAGACAGCAGTATCAAAATACATGCGCGTGGGCCAGCAGGTGGTGCAAAGGTTAAGGTAGCTGGTTCCCATATGGATGATGGCGTGGTCAGAGTCCCAGACCCAGTGGCTTAAAATACATGCTGGGCATGTGTGCATGTGTGCCAAAAATTCCACATGAAGAGAGGAGGAGAAGGGACTGCAGTGTGGTCATCCCCCCAAGGGGATGCTTTCTCACTTAACTCTCTCTTTCTCTAGTGAAGTGAATGTGCCCTACAGCAAAACTTAAAAAAAAAAAAAAAAAAAAGCTCGGGTGCTCATACACATACACACAAACATACATAAACATACACACAAGATAACGGAAAAGAAGATAGCTTGGCAGAGAAATGATGAGTGTGTGTTATGGATACTATGTGTCTGGGGTGCTTATAGACAAGAAAGAACACAGTTCTGTAAGTATTTTGATTTAGAAGGTGGAAGATGATCAACCCGGGGTTATTAGCATTTACAGACATTCCCTTGGTTATCCAATGCATGGTTTCGAATTCTATTTTAAACTTTCTCAAACTAAACTTCAGGGACACAGAAAATTATGAGTTATGTGTGGAAGACACAGTAGCATAGTATAGAAATGAATATAATGAAGTATAAGGTGTGGATCAAGTAGGACAAGAAGTCTTTTTCCATTTAGTCTTCAGCTATTGCTATGGCCATGTAAATTTCTATTGTATCAGATTTTATATTTACTAACAGTATAGAAAAAAAATTTTAAATACTGTCTAACAATTTAAACAAAGCTGGAGTCCATTACAAAATAAAATGAGGTCCAGCCACGATAGCATGTACTGGTTGACACTGCTACTTGAAGACTGAGCACTCATGGGAGGCCTGGATTCAATTCCCCATTCACCCTAAAAGGCCAGGCATATTGGCATACACCTGCATACCTGGCCATTTGGATGCTGAGGCAAGAGGACTGTGACACAGCTAGACTCCATTTTAAAAAATAAAAACTAGGTCCATGGTCTGGGGGCTAAAGGAGCCAGATCCCACAAGGCTAACCACATCGGACAAATCCTGGAAAAGGCAGCTTTAAAAACACACCAGGAGCATGTGTGCACACATACACTCATATGTGCACATGCACCAAATCCCAAGGAGATGGAGAAATGGAGAAGGGATTATGACATGACCAAACCCAGTTGAAGGTGCTTTTCCCCTTTCCTCTTTCTCTGTCTCCCTGTGGTGAATGCATGCACCCTTTGGAAAATTGAAATAATAAATTAATTTTAAAATAGAAGGACAGTACAGAGAGATCTTATTGTAATACCCACGGCTAGTTGTGCATAGTTCAATATATATAAAGCTCATTCTTGTAATGTAAATATGGGGAAGTTTATGGTGCTTTCAGAAAAGCATTAAATATGTATCATGACATGCTATACCAATACCGAAAGAGGGAAAAACACCATGTCGAACTGTGAAGGCTCCCTTCAGCTTGGAAAAAATGTAATCTATTGAGATAGATGACAGGATGTTGTAATGAAGGAAAAGAGAGTGCAACAGGATCAGGCCCTCTGGGAGTACTTTCTCTCTCTCTCTCTGTCTCTTTCTCTCTCCCCCGCCCACAGACACACACCATCTGGCATAAAAATTTAAACAAATAATAGTGGGCCAGCAGGCACAGAGATTAAGGCAGCTGAATCCTACATGGCCAACTGCACAGCTCAAGTCTGGGACCCAGTGGCCAGCACATATGCATATGTGCTCAAAATCCCAAGAGGAAAATAAAAAAGAAATTGAAGTGTGGCCATCCCCCATTGTGGGTGCTCTCTCACTTTCCCACTCTCTCTCTCTCTCTGGAGAGCACACACATCCTATTACAAACTAAAATAAATAAATAATAATGCCTAAGGCTGACAGTAAACAATGTATGATAAAAAAATAAAAACAAGTCTAATAAAAGAATGGATAAATTATGGTACAGTCATATTAATACCCAAAATTATTAAAATACATATTCTTGACATGTACACTATAACATTTTTAAAGATTATATTTATATCTATAATTATTCACATAAAAAGATAGAAAAGAATTACAGCAAACTGTTAACAGTTACTTTTGAATGACAAAGCTAAGTGATTTTAAGTTTTTCTTTAAACTGCAGAAATTTTTCAAAAATTTCTTTAACAAGTATGTATTATACATATTCTATTTTTAAAGTTAGTTTCAAATATATAAGTTGTTTTTAAGGCTATACGACATATACTAATAGAACTAGTGAATATAATTCTGAGTTTACCTTGTAGCTCACTTTTAATAAGGCAACTCTCCATCATGTATAATAGCACAGTGACCATAATATCCAGCAGCTGACACTCTTCTGTTACCTGTCTGGCTAGCTCCTCATTGCTGAACAACTGAACACTAATATGGACAATTCTATTAGACATCGTATCTGATTCATGACTTTTCTTCAGTGTTTTCATAATGAAAGCATAATGCTGAACAAAAGTTTTTGTAAAAGCAACCTGTAAAAATTTTTAAGTAGACAGAAAAAAAAAGTTAGCTTAACTTTGCATTTAAAACATGTTTCAATATTATATTAGCATTTTAAAGCTATTATGAGCTCAGGATGATGTCTAAGATAACCAAAAAAAATTTCAGTGATGATGGTAGTTTTAAGTCACATTTTCATTTTTTGAAACATTAGCTAAATTCTTTAATGGATAAAAACTTTTAATTAGCATTTTAAATTATCAAGTTTTAAAGCAATTATAAACACTGTGGTTTAAGAATACAAAATTTCACTTTGCTCACAAATATATCAATTATTACAGTCAATGTGTCTTTGTTCTACCTGCTGTAGCAACAAAATCTAACTGTAACAAAATCTCAGCTAAAAACCATCACAGCAGATCTACCATCAAAGCAGATTTAAAATACCAAAACAAGTGAATCAGTGTAAATACTCCAAATACCTTCTCTAATTTCTCTGTTTCTTTTCCTCTCTCTCCTCTCTCCTCCCCGTTTCTCTCTCTCTCTCTCTCTCTCTCTCTCTCTCTCTCTCTCTCTCTCTGGCAAGCGCATGTGCCCTCTGACAATCAAAAAAGAGAGAAAGAGAGGGAAAAGAAAAGAGAAAAAATGAAAAACATTCTCCTATTTCAAAGGAAAGCTGATCATTAATCTGACTAAATGCTCTCCATTATTATTTAGGTTTATTGTTATTTCCTTTCTGTATTACATACATACTTTCTCTGTTTTTTCTTAAAAGCAGGTTAAAAAAAAAAAAAAAAAAAAAAAAACCAAAAAATGGAAAAATGGTTCCATTAAAGTGACACTCCTCATATACACCATAAGAACTATAGCATACTTTACTTTTTTTTTCATATACTGAGCTAAGTCACTTTGCCTTAACAAAGATGCTAACAGGTAGATCCAGATCCTCTGGGTCTAGAAACTTCACCTACCTACCTATATTTGTACATGAGTTAATGTTCTCTTTCTAACAATTATACCTGGCACTATGCCAGCTTTTCCCATGTCTAACCCCACAATCTAAATTCAGTTGTTCCCATTAAACATGCTCATGGTACCTTGTACCCCTCCATCAAAGAACTTAGAACAATTTGTAACAACATACTGGTTTCTGTAGTTGTGTTTTTAATGTTCTCCCCAAACATTCTCTCTGACCAAGTTCCATGCAGAAAGGCAACCCTTTGGAATTTTGCTAAGTAATGCTGCTTTGCCTCAAAGCTAAAACAGCATGCTTCAGTGTAGACCCTGTGTTAGCAAGAGGACCAGCTAATGCCCCTTCATAATGTTGTATCAATCCTCAACTAAGAAACTTATCAAAAGAATTTAGTAATGAAAAAAAAAGAAAGGGAAGCAAAGTTCAGAAAGAAGAAAAACTTTATATAGATACCTTATATTCTTGATCTGGAAGCATGTTTAGTAAGAAAGTTACCATCTTCTGAGGAAATTCATACTTTATAGTCCAAAATAACAGTTCTTCTAGGAAGCTCTTATGTTTCAAAACATCCATTATAGATTGATCTGTACAAGAAAAAGAAAATTTTTCTCTTAACGATTTAAGTTGTTCATCTCATTTAAACCTTACTGTAATTAATAATCAATCAACCACAAGCATCTGAATGCATTTAAAATTAAGGATACCCTTTCAAATGCAATGATATGGGCCCAGACAGCGGCACAGTAGTAACACAACTAGACCCACATAGGTCCTGGGTTCACAGGCAGGGATCTCTGTCTGGAACTTGACAGGCAAACACATACATGGCCCATGGTATAGGCCAGCCAAGACTAGGTACAGACTGCAAAGTGAAAACCTTGTTTGGGATGTTTATTTCTTTGTCTCTGTCTCTCTCTTTCTCTAAAAAAAGCTAACTAAATAATTTTTTGGGGGGACAGGTTTTTATGCTATAGGGCAAGTGGGTTCACCAGAAAAACAGAGGGAGACAGAGAGACAGAAAGTGAGAAATCACGCCTTTTTAAAACAATAAAAATAGAGGTCAGCAGGTGGCGTGGTGGTTAGAGGCACTGGATTACCACATGGCCAACCATGGTCTGAGTCCCGGACCTGATGATTTGCTTTCTCATTTTCTCTTTCTCTCTGTCTCTCTCTGGTCAAATTAAAAACAATAATAACAAGTGGAATTAAATAAACAAATAATTCTTTTTTAAAAAAATAAATAAAAATAATGCAATGATAATACTGACAACTAGCTAGTATTCTCATGGGAAATAAATAACAAAATATTTAGTTCCTATAAAATAGCTACTAGAAAAACAAGTTAATTATCCTTAAACATAAGCTGTTTATATAAAGCTCTACTGACATTCAAATAATTATGAGAACAATATTCATAGTAATTGATTTAAAACAATCATTTTAAGCCAAAATAAATACTTCTAATGACACAATGAAGTCCAAAGTTATCTAAATTTTAGAATTTTTTTTTGGAGGTTTTTGCTAAAGGGCAGGTGCACTTGCCAGAAAGAGAGAGACAGAGAAACAGAAAACAAGAAATCACCCCCCAGGGGGAATGACCACACCACAATCCCTTCTCCTCCATTCTCCTCTCAGGATCTTGGGCACACATGCAACATACCCCATATGAGTTTAAAGCCACTGGGTCCAGGACTTGAACTGCAGTCACTACATGGGAGTCCAGCAACATAACCATAATGTCAACTGCTGGTCCCTAGATTTTAGAATTTTTAATTTTGAGAAAAAAAGTAGAAATTACAGGCTTCAATAATTTATCTATTACTCGGGACCAGCAGGTGACATGGTGGTTAGGGGCTTTGAATTCCCACATGGCTGACTGCGATCCGAGTCCTAGACCCAACAGCTTGCTTTCTCACTTTCTCTCTCTCTCAGTCTCTCTAACTTTTGCTCTGTCTCTCACTAGTCAAACGCAAATAAATAAATAAAGTTACATAAAACAATAATTTATCTATTACTTTAAAATTATCCTTCATAAATGAAATATCTAAGTTCACTACAGAAAATTACAATGCAATGCTTACTTTAAAAAATAGAAGTATTTACATTTTTCTGATAAGATTATACTAGAAGAAGTATAAAGAGTTTTAGATGTGCTTATATGCACTGGGCTCAAGATGCACTCTTCATGCACAGAGGCAAGGAGAAATGGATGATCCTTTTGAACAAAGATATTCAAAGTGGGATCAAACTATCTACCAGATCACCTCTGTCAAAGGCCAACTGCCACTTCTTGCAGGATATGCTGTCTTGCAAATCTCTGCATCCTTGCCACATTCAGTCTACAGAAAGTCTCAGGTATGTGATGATATTTTGAATACTTTAGCTATTTATCTTACTAATATTTTCTCTGATTTTTTTCCCACTGAAAATAAATCAGAAAATTCTTTTCATTTTCATCTGAGAAAAATAATCTTGAGCTATTACTCTGGGTCATCAGCTCATACAAGGCAACAGACACTGTAAATAGACTGGCTTATTGACAATGCTTCCACGGGGGCTAGAGTTAGATGAGAGATTTGAGAAAAACAGTGTTACAAATACCAAAATACTCAGGTACAGACATAATTATCCTATAGTGTGAGGTATTTGGGAGGATAATGTGTAGAATTTTTTCAATTACCCTATCTAATTTTCAAATATTTCCATTTTTGAATAATACATTCATACCACAATTCCTCATAGTCTGAAAGAGCAAAAATAAGCTCAATATGTCATTGCTCTCTTGATTCTCCTGTAAAATATGCTGAACTTACTAAAACTTGAATCAATTCTTATTAAATATAACTCTAATCCATTTTCTTCATTAATGACTAAAGAAGAAAATGGCACAAAAATTCCCGTATATTCTAGAGATGTTATGATTTTAACTACACAGAGGCAAAAATATCTCTCAGTCCCCTAATTCCATTTCAGAGGTGTCATCAGTATAAACAATATGTAATAGGAGTTAACATATAAATATAATTGTACATTTCTTTATTTGAAGTAATTATTTTTCAAATCTCAAAATTTTCTATTTGTGAAACAAAAATCTCTTCCTCCTGAAGCAGATCATTCACAAAACACAATCATGACTTAAAATCATAAATAAACAAAGCTTTCCAGAAATGACATAAAATACACTCAAAGGCATACACTGACAGATTCAAAGCCAGAAAGCAATTTTTTTTTTGGAGAGGTTTTTGCTACAGGGCGCATGTACTCACCAGAGAGACAGAGAGAGACAAAGAGACAGAAAAGTGAGAAATCACCCCCCAGGGAGGATGGCCACGCCACAATCCCTTCTCCCCCCTTCTCCTTTTGGGATCTTAGGCACACACGCACACGCACCTGGCATGAATTTAAGCCACTGGGTCCGGGATTCAAACCGCGGTCGACTACATGGGAGTCTAGCAACATAGCCATTACACTAACTACTGGTCCCCAGAAAGCAATTTGGGGGCGGGGGGGGGGGTAAGAAAATCGGGTAGCTGATACTTAACAATTATAGTTAAAAATTAGAAAATAGTCTATAACATGTTGCTGAACCTAATTTAATTCTCTCAATTCGCTTGTCACAAGCATGACTGAAAAATCTAACAGACTACAAAAGAAAAAATTTATCATAGGTGTTTTTCAAAGGTGTATTTACAAAAGCTGAACAAAAGTAGCACTGCTAATCAGAATTCATAGTTATGACCCTGCAAGCTTGCAATAGACAAATGAAAAGCCTGAAGCTACCACTATTATTATTCATTGTCAAGCATTTAAAATGAAAAATACAGTAACTTTGTTTTCAATCAATAAAACAATTTGAATGCACCAGAAAAGCCATGGCTTCTGCTAAAACAAGAATAGGTACAGTTATGTAAAATTCAGTATTTTTGTCATCAGACAGAAAAGAAACCCAGAAATACCTTCGTTTTTCTTAAAATAAGTAATGTTAACTCTCAATATTTTAAACCACATATTATGCTTATGCACTTTTTACATCATTTATAGGAATGTGATTAGAAATCCTTCTATTAGGCCAGCCCATAGTGTGGTGGTTAAGGCACTGGATCCCACACGGTTAACTGTGAGGTGGGAGTCCTGGACCCAACAGCTTAAAAAACATGCTGGACACATGTGCGTGCATGCCCAAAATCCCAAGAGGAGAATGGACAAAAGGGGATTACAGCATGGCCATCTCCACTGGGGTATGATTTCTCATTTTCTCTCTATGACTCTTCCACAAATGTACATGCCCTATAGCAAAAATATAAAATAAAATAATAAAATATAATAAAGAGAAAATGAATGCTTCTGTTAGTTATATATAACTATGTACCTTTGAAATCTTGGAATACTTTATGTCAAATTGTTAAAAGAGCTTGCTAAAAAAAAAATCACTATGCAATGTAAATGCATTACTAAGGCAAGGCTTTAATTAGACAGCAAAGTCCAAATTCTGCAACTCACTAGCTCAAGACTCTTGGCCATGTTTGTTAAAGCCTTCTAAGCCTCAGTTTTTTATTTCCTTCTTTCTTTTTTTTTTCTTTTCTTTTTTTTTTTTTTTTTTTAAGATCTTCTATGGGGTGCATACACTTCCCAGAGAGAGGACACAGAGAGAGAGAGAAAGTGAGAAAGCACCCACCCCCAGGGGGAATGGCCAAACTTCAATCTCTTCTCCTCTCAGGACTTTGGGTATGCATACATGTGTTCCCAATGTGTTTCTCGAGCTGCACAGTCCAAGACTTAATGGACTGTCCCACGGTCACCTATGTGGGATCCAGCTCCCTTAGCCACCACACCACCCCTTCTCCCCTTGGTCTGTTTCTTCAACCTTAAAATTTAGGTTTTGAGAATAGGCAGTGATGCGTTTTGCATAATACCTGACCTCTTGCCTATCAGTACATATTTTATTTCCAGCTCACTTTCAAACTAGTGAACAAAATTATCACAAAAATCAAACCATTCCTTAAACTTCAAATATCTCCAGAAGAGTAACCTTTTTTTTTCCTTGCCAGTGGGCATGTGCATTTTTAAGACAGACAGCAACAACACATGCACTTCAGTGGTCAAGCTACAATCCCTTTTCCTCCGTTCTCTATCCCATCGATTTTTCTACCTACAGGTATACAAAAGCCACCATGTACTTTAGGTCACCAAGGCTCGAACTTGAAAGATAACTGGCCATCTGGGATCTAGCTCCCTTAACCACTATGCCATTGTTTGGCCCCAAAAGCAATAGCCACCTTTGAAAACACCTCGGGTTGTAATTCAAAGTCATTTCTTCCAGACATGTACTTAAACCAAACCTGAAAACTGATCAAGTCTTTTATCTCTGTACTACTTCTTACTATCAAAGGAGAAAGAGAAGGCACCCAATCCAAATCTACACGTGAAAAAAAATCAGGTATGAAAGAAATGAACTTTATTTATGCATGCATAAAAATATCTTCAGCCAGAGTATGATCAGGCTGAAAGAAAACGATGACCTCTCACAGACTATTGGGTTGTTGGAAAATCATGACCTATTTTTCTATGCAAAGAAAAATAGGTCATGACTTTTCCAGTAACACAGTAGTAAGTATTTTCTGGGCATTCCTAAAACTTAAACACAAGTATGTACGTAACAATCTACTGTAACTCAGAAATATCACAAGGACTCAGGTAAAAACATAGACAACTCTGTTAAAGGCAAAGGGCAAGGCAACCATAAAGGTTTCTGATTTCCTTCAGGCATTACTGGCTCCTTGCTGAACCAGGAAGAAGGGGAGCAGGTGCTGATGTGTGCAACCTGGGTCACAGGTCAAATTTCATACCATATGCTAGCAGCCCACGAGTTATTCTGACAACTCAATAAATGTAGCCACATAAGTACTAAGAACAGACAGAGAAAAGGAGCCTGTAACTGCAAGTGCCTGCATGCCCCAGTTTGCCAGACAGTCCTAGATATTCCATAAGACACATTTAATCGGCAGAAGTAAGAATTTTCTTTTCATCACAATAATGTTTGGGGATGACCCCACAACCCAGTAGTTAATACTAACTAAATCAAACATGGTCAACTACAGTTCTAATCCCAGCCCCATGAGCTTGAAAAACATGACAAGAAGGCACCAGCAGATGGCGTAATGATTACGTTGCTAGACTCCCATGTGGTCAACTGCAGTCTGACTCAAACCTCACGCTGAGCGCCTGTGCGTGCTTTCCCAAAATGTGCATTCCCAAAATCCCTAGAGGACAATGGAGGAGAAGGGATTGCAATGGGGCCATCCCCCTTGCGGGGGGGGGTGATTTCTCACTTTCTGTCTGTTTCTCCAACACGCTTATGTGCTCTATAGCAAAAAATCTCTCAAAGAAAGAAAGACAGACAGACAGACAGACAGACAGACATACCAAGCGTATATCTGTGCATTCCCAAAATCCAAACACAGGAGAGAAATGGAGGAGAAGGGATTGTGACATGACCATGCCCCATTAAGAAAGTGTTTTCCGTCGCTCTCTATCACTGGCAAGGGCCTGTATCCTCTGGCAATAAAATAAATAACTTTAAAATTATTTTTGTTGTTGGTGGTGGTGTTATCAGGCGCATAAACTCACCAGAGAGAAACAGGAAGAGAAAGTGTGAAATCACCCTCCAAGGGGGATGGCCATTTTAAGCCCTGGAGACTCTTAACAGAGAACACTAACTCAGAAAACTATGTTATGATTTAGAAATCCATAATAAAAATCCAAAGCACAGGCTTGCCAATGAATAATGAGTACTTTAGGAAAGCTTTCAATGAGAGTCAAGAAAAACAGAGGTTAGAGGTTAAAACCTTAGATTCTGGGATCTGAATTAAGGATCTACCTCTCATTAGCTATGAGCGCTAATGTATTAGGTCGTCAGGAAAATCATGACAAATTTTTCTGTTTTCCTATGCAAAAATGCATCATGACTTTCTGAACAACATAATATCTTCATTTCCTCATTCATAAAGTGGTAATAATAATCAAAACTGCTTCATATGGTTACTTTGAGAATTAAATAAAACATGTCAAGTACTTAGCACTATGTTTAGCACATACAAAAGGTTCAATAAATACTACTCTTTATTAGTACTAGTCTATTCCCTCACTGTGGGCATAGTTACTTCCACCTTTAAGTAAACAAGTATAAGTTCTTTCTGACTGAACGTTTCACATGTGTGAGGTACTATTGGTTCATTCTAAGTGTATGTGTGTGGCCCACCCTTTCTCTTTCACCCTCTCTCTTTTGCTCATCCTTAACTCCAGAAATTGCATATCCCAAATTATAAAAGGGTGTAAACCAAACCAAAACTTTACACCAAAAACCCTCAATCCAAATCAAAGAATCAATGAAGAGGCCTACTTTGGGGGTGGAGGCATGGGCGGACTTAGAAGGGGAGGATCAAATATGAAATTGCATACCATAATGATAAAAACAATAAACAAAACCACAACTGTGGCTGGCTCCATGACCTGGTGGCTAAGGTAGCCAGATCCCAGACGGCCAACCATTCTGTCAGAGTCATAAACCTGGCAGCTTAAGAAACAGGCCAGGTACATATTCATGTGTGCCCAAAATCCTGAAAGAAGAGAGATGGAGGAGAAGGGATTGTGATATGACCATACTTTGAGGGGGTGCTTTCTCCTCTCCCTTTCTCTCCCTCTTTAGCTAGAATACATGTCCTCTAGCAAAAACAGAAACAAAAACTAAAACAAAACACCACAATCCTAAGGGTTTTATTTATCTTTGAGATTCTTAACCACTCCCTTACAACACTTGGCCATCATTCAGTAAATCTAATAAATAATGAATGCTCTCCTTTGAAACACCTTTGATGATGATATGGCTGGTCAATTAAGTAACCTAAGTGATTAAGTCTTTTAGGGCATTTTATTCAAGAAAAAAGCAATATAAATACCTTTGGTGCCACTGCTTAGTTTTACCCTCTTTCTTTTGCCCAGACCTTGACTCCCATCCTGATCCTCCTGAAGGAAAACAAAATTAGCATTACAGTCATACTCATACATTTGCACATTTTATACAAATATGAATGTGCTTATAAATTATTTTAAACATATGCAATATTTATATACTATTTTTAAAAAGTAATTTATTTAATTTTATTCATCACTGTTATTTTTTTAATTTGACCAGAAAGAGACAGAGAGAGAAGAAAAGTGAGAAAGCAAGTCATCAGGCCCAGGACTCGAACCATGGTCGGTCACATGGGAGTCCAGCACCTTAACTGCCATGCCACCAGCCAGCCCTTGCAATATTTATACATATATTAATCAACATATATTATTACTTGTATCTATTTGCTGTAATAAAATATCTTTTCATGCTTCTAATTTTAATTAAAATATATAGTGAGATGTCCTTAATAGTAAAATACAAGAGCTCTTAAATATAATCTGTGCTTCTAATGGAAGGTTTGTAAACACTCCAAAATGTCAAAAATTAAAGATTTCCTAATCTTGGCCCAGCAGATGGTATGGTTAAGGTACTGGATCCCACTTGGTTGACTGCGTGGTTGGAGTCCCAGACCCAGTGGCTTGAAAAACACACCAGGCACTTGTGCATGCATGCCCAAAATTCCAAGAGGAGAATGGAGGAGAAGGGACTGTGATGCGGCCATCCCTGCTGGGGAGTGATTTTTCACCTTCCCCTTCTGTCTCTGTCGAGCAAGTACATACGCCTTATAGCAAAAAACTGAAAACAAAACAAAAAACTCTCATCTTATAAATATAGCGTCAAATGCACAAAGCAGTCAAAAGGGGAAAAGAAAGTTTATTAAGAAAGTAGAAAAGGGGAAAGGTCTAAAACAATACATCATGTAAGGGCTTTGAAGAGTCTAAAATAAACAAAATGGGTTCAAGAAATCAAATTCTGAAAAAATAAGCACAACATATTAGAAGTTAGACTTGACAATTAAAAATTAATAATAAAGGATAGCCCTGGAACTCAGTGAGTAAGGAGGTGGATCCCACATGGTTGACCGCAGTTTGAATCCCAGACTCAGCAGCATGAGAAACACCCTGGGCCCATGTGTGTATGCCCATGTTTCTGATAAATGGAGGAAAGAGACTGCAGTGTGACCATGCCCCACGGGTGGGAGGGGTTTCTTTATCTTTCTCTCACACACACAGACTCTAGTAATTAAAAATAATAATAGTAATAAACTAAAATATGCTTAGGAAAAAAAGTCCATGAAGAAAATACAGGCCTTTCTGTTCATATATGATACATGCCTTCCTCAAATACTTCACACTAAAAGTAACAAGGCATATAGAGAAAAAAAGGTAAGAGGCAGACCACTCACAATCTATTAAAGTTTGTATCCAGAGAAGTAACAAAAGCAACAATGGAGAAATCATTTGTATGCCCAGGCAAACGTCTTGTAAGGGGTGCTATGAGGATGTCTCAGGGGATGTTAGCACTGCACAACAAAGAATGGGAAAGCTAACCACTGAGAAATTGCAGAAGGAAGAGGAGTAGTCTGCCACTTATGAAACCAAGATGAAGCTAGGGGTGCACCTCTAGGGAGGGAGCCCTGGGTGCAAGTACTCATTTCTAATTTCCTTAAAAGATTGCCAAAAGGGCTTTCCATTGTTTTTGCAGCAGACCCCAAGATTTTCCTCACCATCTAACAGCTGCGATTCTCCACAAGTATCACAGTTCTCCTAAACCAGAGAATATGCATCAACTTCCATGTTATACTGACATCATCCCCTACTTTCCATGAGCATATGAGCCAACTGGCGATACAAAGACATCCGTGATAGGATAATTGTGGCACAGTCAGGCAGGCTAACGATGGAGTTGGTAGAAGGACAGGACTGCTGTGTAAATTCCCAGATACTTCCTCAGTTACAACTATCAAATCTCCAAAGCAGAAAAGTAGCCTCAGCTTCATGCCACAGTTCTACTTATGTAGCTTCCTTGCCCTATACACCATAGCCTTAACTTCGGGCTTCTCTACAGTCCTTTGTCCGTCCTCAGGGCCATTTTCTGAGGATTTCCAGACCTACCACGTTACTCAGTCATTCAGTAATTACTGAGCAACTCTAACATGCCCTCCTTGTCAGTCGCCACATTTGCCAGGCCTCTATGTCCACCCACAAACTACACTCCCCTGTTCTACTGTCCTCATCTGCCCCTGGAGAAACTCACCAGAATAAAATCTAGACGCTTATAAGTCAGAAGACAGACACAGAATGTAAAACTATGCCACAGGACCCGGTGAGTTCAGAAGTTTGAGACTTCAGCAAACAGCCATTTATAAAACCGTTCTCCCATACCTGAGAAAAAAGGCAAACTTGGAAAAATATGTTACATCCCAGATTAGGATTACTTTATAATTTTGTATATAAATTTCCTACGAAAAAGGTGCACTAGATCAAGGAATAGTCCCAAAAAATACCAAGTCCTATAAAGGTCTTAGCCTTGATTCTTAAAGGACAAGTGGAATTAGCCAAGTAAAGGAAGGGAAAATTATTCCAAAAAGGGAAGACAGCCTGAGAAAAGATACAAAGACAAAAGTTGAGACACATGGAGTTGAGTTTGACACAACAGTATATATCAGACATGGCTAGGAAGAGAGATTATCTCCATCTGAATTAGTGGAAACATAGCTGAGTACTACAACTTTCCTTAATGGCAATTTTGCAACATATATGTTCATCTTTGGAACAGAAATTCTAAATCTAAAAAGTTATCCTAAAGAAATAATCAGTGGGCCAGCAGGTGGCATGGTGGTTGAGGCGCTGGACTCCCACATGGCCGATCATGGTTCCAGCCCTGAACCTTTCTCACTTTCTCTTTTTAGTGACTGCCTGTGCCAAATTAAAAATAATAACAATTATTATAAATAAAATTAAATAATTCTTTTAAAAAAGGAAAAGAAATCATCAGACAAGTGCATAGGGATTACGTGCATAACTATTCATTACAACATGATTTATAAGAGCAAAAAAAAATTACTTATAACAGAAGAGAATTAGGTAACTAAATCATAACACACCTGTTATCATTATGAACAAAAACAATCCTAGTGTTCTATAGTCATTGTGAACAGATAAGATATCCAAAATTATTATTATACCTTAGTAATTATAAAAAAACATGCTATATAGAATGGCATAGAATGAGAAACTTTCTAAGTATTGAAAATATATGCAAGGGACCAGCAGTTAGCGTAATGGCTATGTCGCTGGACTCCGACGTAGTCGACCACGGTTCAAGTCCTGGACCTGGTGGCTTAAACTCAAGCTAGGCGCATGTGCGTGCGTGCCCAAGATCCCGAGAGGAGAATGGAGGAGAAGGGATTGCGGCGTGGCCATCCCC
Source organism: Tupaia tana (assembly GCA_026018925.1). Classification (NCBI taxonomy): domain Eukaryota; kingdom Metazoa; phylum Chordata; class Mammalia; order Scandentia; family Tupaiidae; genus Tupaia; species Tupaia tana. The sequence continues at coordinate 74,919,735 of JAKSZU010000001.1, forward strand.
CCTGGGGGTTGATTTCTCGCTTTCTGTCTCTCTGTCTGTCTCTGTCTGTCTGGCGAGCACATGCGCCCTATAGCAAAAACCTCTCCAAAAAAAGAAAATATATGCAAATAAAATCTGTTAATATACTCCTTGACATATATGTTCAAAACAATCATTAGGAAAAAAGATAAGCTACAGAAGAGAATATATAGCATGAAACCACTAAAATATATATAAAATCAATTAGAATACTTCCAATGGATAGAATTATAGGTAATTATTAGGTTGTCAGGGAAAGTCATGACACATTTTTCTATGCAACATAGAAACCCAATATATATCTTTTGCTTAATATTTACTTTTTTATCTATTTAATAATATAATTATACTTTCAAGTTAATAAATATTACTTTTAAATACAAGTCTGACTTTCAATCCCACCTGCAACAATCTGCTGAATATAATGAATAATGATAATGAATCTGAGTCCCATATTTTTATTTTTAAAAAGAGCAATACTTTTGGGACCAGCAGATGGCATAATGGTTACATTGCTGGACTCCCACACAGTCAAGTCTCAGGTCAAGTCTCAGATCCGGTGGCTTAAAACTCACACCAGGTGTGTGTTTGTGCATGGCCAAAATCCCAAGAAGAGAATGGAAGAGAAGAGATTGAGGCATGTCCATCCACCCTGGGGGTGCTTACACATACACACACACACACACACACACACACACACAATCTCCAGCAAGTGCACATACCATCTGGCAAATTTTTTAAAAAGGAAGAAAGTGAAAGTTAAAAGAGATATCATATAGAAATAAAAATCTTTCTAGAGGGAAAAATTGTTAAATGTGTAAAAGTAACAATATTTACAATATTGAAAAGAACTTCCTAATAATTAAGATTTATAATACCAACTGGTTTTCTTAATAGTACCGAGTGAACTCACCATTGAAAGTAGTTAGATTATGTAAGAAATTGTGTGATCAATACAATGTGGGTGGGAAAGGAATGGAAGACAATTGCAGACACCAGAGATAGTGTGAGAAGAGGGTGGGAAAGGACAGAGGGTCAGAAAGAGGGGTGAAAAAAATTCTAGGAACTAGAAATGGAAAATTTTTGATAATAATATGCATGTTTTAAGTCACTTTGCAGTATATTCTGGATGGGAAACCACATTTTGTATGCTGTGATGATGCTTAGGGAAAGAATGTAAATTAAGTCACACACACACACACACACACACACACACACACAAAAAGAAAGTTTCAGAAAAAAAATATCTATTCAATGACTACAGTAAGATATATAGCCCCAGCTAGGTGCTACTTTATAGGATGCCTAAAGTTAGACTTCTGTTCATGGAAATGTATATATCAGCTGTGTTTGCTATGAAAATATTTAGATTAATTACGGTCTTTAGTAATTCAATAAAATGTGGGGGGAAAACAGTATAGAAAGCAAACATAGATACCAGAGACAGTGTGGGAGGAGAGTGGGAGATGGCAGAGGGTAAGAGATAGGGAATCGAGGATGGGGGGAAAAAAGCAAAACATACAGAAAACAAGAAATGGAAAATTATTTGCTGACAATAACATGTTTGTTGATGTGCTTGATTGAGACAATATACAGTGTACTCTGGATGGAAAATCTCATTTTGTATGCTGTAATGATGTACAGTGAATGCAAATAAATAAATTTAAATGAAAAAAAGAGATATTTGAGATAAACTTAAAAAAAAAAAAAAAGATTTATCATACCAGTGAATAAGTTGCCTCATAAACTAGGTAAGCTCTCCACCACTGGAAGTACTCACAAGGAGGCTTACCAACTGTTGAGATGTTGTAAAATCAACTCCTGTGCTGCAAAAGAGTACATCGCGTAGTTCTAAGGACTTTGGCACCAAAAGTATACATGACTCCCCATTCTACACTTCTATGATAGATACAAATTAAAATTAAACCTTATATCCCCAAAAGTTAAATTAGCTTTTTCTTTGACCTATTCACTTATGAAAAGCATCTCTGACTTTCAATTTCAATAATCTTACTTTTGCTACAAGTTTTGGCAAATTAGCTTTTACTATTCGTTTGGATTCTTAAATAAAGGCAAGAATATTCACAGCATATCTACACAGTAACTTATTTTATTTTGTTAAGTGATTATTTCTCATTTATGTAAGAGCATCCAGAAAAAAATTACTAGAAGCAAGCAAATTTAATAAACAACAGCTATCCCTGAATGGCAAGGCTAAAAATTGATGTTTCTTTTTTATAATTTCTTTCTATTTTTCAATTTTTCCACAGATTCATATTGCCATAATTACACAGAAGAAAAGTGTTTTAAAATTACTTCATTTGAATTAACAATTAGCTATCTCTAGTCTGACATTAATGATCTGGTCACTGCACACAGATAAATGGATACTGTTTATGATAATAACCATAATAACCACAGTGAATACAAACTTTCCTTGAAAAGTTACCTTGATCTAAAAGATCCTACTCCCTCTCAGAAACTCTCTATATAGAACCTCTTATACTACATAATACTGTAGATATTTATCTTTTTAACTGAATTCTGGTAGTCATAAATTGAAACAAAAAAGAGTAAGTATAAATTTTAAAATATGTTATGTTCTTATTTTTGGTTCCATACAATACAAACAACATGTTCTTATTTAATATGAGCTACACAAAAAAAGACTAAGAAGTAGTAGTATAAAGAATGTCGTGTGTATTAATAGCACTGCTGAGTACATAATGTTCTGCTGCTACTCTAGGGACAGCAGGGACAAATAACTGAGACAACTTGTATGAATAAAATGAAACAGACTAATACATTCAAATAAAACTCTGAAAATAGAAGAAATCTTACTGCTATTATTGTTTCAAATCTGTTTCTTCATTTTTAAAATGGAGTGGTTGAATTAGATTACATCTACAGTCTCTTCCAATTCTGATTTCTAACTTAAAATATTTCTTAATTGTTACAAGCCTCTTTCTGAAAGAGTAATCAAGATATCACTACCCTTTTCTCCTTATCCTATCTTTCTTTATATACAATTTTTTAAACTACAAGAATGAAATCATGAAGAGTTTGTTTGCTTAATAATTCCAAGGGCCTATAGAGCAAGGGTGTAGAAATTCAAATTTCTTAATTATATTTAACTCTTCACTAAATTCCAAATATAAATACTAAAATAAATATACCATTTGTTCCTACAAAAAAATAATAAATTCAGCATGGCTTTGAAAGTCTTAGTGAAGGGGCCAGCAGATGGTATAGCAGCTATGTTGCTGCACTTCCAAAGGGCTGACTGCAGAGCGAGTCCTGGACCCAGTGGCTTGAAAATCACACCAGAGGTGTGTTCATGCATGTCCCAGATCTGGAAGAATAGAGAAGGGCAACATGGCCATCCCTACTGGGGGATGATTCTTAACGTTCTTCCTCACTCTGTCTGTCACTTGCTCGCTCACTCTCTCTCACACAAGCACATATGCTCTAAGGCAAAAACCTCTTTAAAAAAAACGTCTTGGGAACCAGCAGTTAGTGTAATGGCTATGTCGCTGGACTCCCACGTAGTCGACCGCAGTTCGCGTCCCGGACCCAGTGGCTTAAAACTCACACCGGGCACGTGTGCGTGCGTGCCCAAGATCCTGCGAGGAGAATGGAGAAGAAGGGATTGTGGCGTGGCCATCCCCCCAAGGGGTGATTTCTCGCTTTCTGTCTCTATATCTCTCTCTGTCTGTCTGGCGAGCGCACGCGCCCTATAGCAAGAATCTCTCCAAAAAAAAAAAAAAAGTCTTAGCAAAATTATTAAATGGCATAAAACAGTCATTTGTTCAAGGACATCTGTATCTAGGTACACTTTTTGATACTCTTTCCATCTATCTCCATCTATTTTCTCTTTATTCTACCTATTCCACTCTTCATTAAATTAATTTTTTTTAATCTTTGGGGGTTTTTTGTTAAAAGGCGCATGTACTCACCAGGGAGAAACACAAAGACAGAGAGAGAGAGAAAGTGAGAAATCAGCCCCCAGGGAGATGGCCAAGCCACAATCCTCTCTGTTCTATTCTCCTTTCGGGATTTTAGGCATACATGCACACACACACACACACACACACACACACACACAGTGTGATTTTTCAACCCAATAGGTCCAGAACTAAAATCACACAGCTAGCCACGTGGGATCCAGTGTCTGAACCTCCACACCACCTATTGGCCCTTAAATCATTTTAAGTAAAATGAGGAGACTTTAAAATATTCATTAAAAAATAGAATTCAAGTATGAGTTTATTTTGGAAAAAAAAATTTGAGACCCATGCATTTTTATTTTAATTTGCTGGAGGGTGCATACATTCAACCAGAGAGACACAGAGAGAAGGAAACAGAGAAAGCATCCCTCAATGGGGCATGGTCTTGCCACAATCCCTTCTCCTTCATTTCTCCACCCTGTCAGGATTTCAGCCATACATGCACACGTGCCTGGAATGCTTATTAAGCCACCAGGGTCAGGACTCAAACTGTGTAGCCAACCAAGTGGAATCCAGCTTCCTTAACCAGTAGCCACAGAAGAGGTCCTGGAGTTTTTTTTAATAATACACATTTTCCATGAATTTTTAGAAGGCCCCTTTCTTGTATATGTAAAAATACGCTTTGAAAAGAATAAAAGTACAATATAATGTTTAAATTACAATGTCATTAGTTTTTAAGTAGGAGAGTGGAAATTCATAGTTCTCTCTAAATAAATCACACTAAAACTCAATTATTACATCATCAGAAAAGTCATAACACATTTTTGCATAGAATACATCATGACTTTTTTTTTAATAAAAAGAATTGTATTTACTTAGAAGCACTCAGAATGTCAACAAAACAGCTGCAACTTTCTTTTTTTTTTGCAATTACAGAATGGTATTCAGTTAACAGAACAACAATTATTTCGTATAAGCTGCATCAGAGACAACTGAAGATGAAAAAACTACCATCCCCCCCAAAAAAATAAAAAAATAAAATAAAATAAATAAATAAATAAACGGGACCAGCAGTTAGCGTAATGGCTATGTTGCTGGACTCCCACGTAGTCGACCGCCGTTCGCGTCCTGGACCCGGTGGCTTAAAACTCACACCGGGCACGTGTGCGTGCGTGCCCAAGATCCTGAGAGGAGAATGGAGGAGAAGGGATTGCGGCGTGGCCACCCCCCCTGGGGGGGTGATTTCTCGCTTTCTGTCTCTATGTCTCTCTCTGTCTGTCTGGCGAGCGCACGCGCCCTATAGCGAAAATCTCTCCAAAAAAAAAAAAAAATGAAATTTGCTTCTGGCTAATGCTGTCTAGCCCCAAGTAAAAATGTTTTTTCTATGTAGGCCACTGATCCTAATAAAATAATGTTTTTTATTACCATGATACTTTTCCATACTTTTTACTTTAAATATGTTTGTGACTTTTATCATCAGTAAGAAATACAACCTATTAAAATTTAAGATACATGCATATCCTACAGCCTAGTAATTCCACATCTTATAGAACTATTTGCACATCTGTACAAAAGAAATGGAAGCACTGTCTCTTTTAATAAAAAAAAGGAAATTAAGAAACTGATTGAAGAGGCCAGCAGGTGGTGTAATGGTTAAGGCACTGGACACTCCCACATGGCTGACCATGGTTCAGGTTCTAGACATGATGGCTTGCTTTCTCTCTTTCCCTCTCTCTCTCTATGTATGTCTCTCTCTGGTCAAATTAAAATAAATGAATGAATAAATAAAATAAATAATTCTTTAAAAAAAGAAACCAATTGAATAAACTGTAATTCATTCACAAAACAGAATACTTTACAGCACATGAAAACAACAGAGTATTGACAAAGATGAATTTACACTACATATTAAAAATAAATAAAAGCAGGTCACTAGGGGCTGGCAGGTGGCATAGTGGTTAAGGGCGCTGGACTCCCACATGGCCAACTGCAGTTCGAGTCTCAAACTTGGCGGCTTCCTTTTTCACTTTCTCTCTCTCTCTCACTCACTCACTCTATCCTTCTCTAGTCACATTTAAATAAATAAAGTAAAATAAAAAATAATTCTTTTTTAAAAATGGCAGGTCACTAAATAATGTAACTTTCTTTACTCTCACACACATACACACTTCTATAAACATTTACTTAACTACATAGCACAGATCTCTCAAAGACACCCATACTATTAACTGCAGATACCCAGGGGAGGGACTATTGTTAAGAAGGGCAGAATAGACTTATTTTATCTAACCTGTCCAGTAAAACAACTACAATGTACTTGTACACTATACTACATTACGTTAGTAATCTTTTAATTTTTAAAAAATAAATTTCATTGTCTTTAAACCATATTTCAGTAAACTAGTTCCTCTAGAAAGATCACATTAATTCCTATAGTATGACTCACAACAGTTCAAAAAATTCAAATACTAGGATTGAAAACATATATCAAGAGTCAAATTGTGCCTGGTCCATAATAGATAGATAGATAGATAGATAGATAGATAGATAGATAGATAGATAATAGATAGATACCTCAAAGGAGATAAAAAATAAATATTATCTATATTTTATACATATTTTACCTATTTTTACCTATATTATATGTGTGTGTGTGTGTGTGTGTGTGTGTATCTCCTTTAATTATCTCTCTCTCTTTTTTAATGCCCAAGGGCATATGAACTCACTAGAGAGAGAAGCAGAACAAAAGGGGGAAAGAGAAAGCAATCCCAAATGTAATATGATCACACTACAATCCTCTCTGCTCTATTTCTCCACCCAGTCAGGATTTGGGGCGTGCTTGCACACATGCCTGGTGTGTTTTTCAATCTACCAGGGCCAGAATTACAACTACACAACTACCCATGTGGGATCTGGCTCCTTAACCAGCCACCAAGCCACCCTGCCCCCTTAATTCTAACATTAGAATTATCATCATTTCACAAGGAAACTGATGTTCAAAAGTTAAATAACTTGGCAAGAAGTATAAGTATACTATCAGACAAGATGCAAACAGGTGTGCCTGATTCTCAAGCTAAAGTTCTTTCCAATATAAGATTATGCCACCTTGCAGAGTAGATGAAGAATTCATCATACAGCAAAGACAAGCAAATGATGTTTTGCTCTTTCTGTCATCTTGGTGCCTGTTCCCAGCAGGAACAGGACTTCTCAAGGTGACTATGTCTGGAAGACTGTGGTCCAAGGTCATTTTGATGGCTATAGCAGGATCTCAGAACCAAAGTTGAAAATGTTTACCCAAGATGAAACATAATTCCATTTGGGTAAGAGGTGTGCTTATGTGTACAAAGCAAAAAATAACAAAGTGACTCCTGGTGGCAAATCAAACAAAACCAGAGTAATCTGGGAAAAGGTTATGCACGCCCATGGAAACAGTGACATGGTTCGAGTCAAATTCCAAATCAACTCCCCCACAAAGGCCAATGGACAAAGAATGCATGTAATGCTGTCCCTTTCAAGGATTTAAAATAATGAAAAGTAAATAAATAAAAATGGATTCATGCTCTTATGTTAAAACAAAGGGGGGGAGGGGAGTGTTGTTCTAATGCTTCTCCTAAAGAAAATCTAAAGAAGTCACCCCTTTAATCTTATACTTTCGACTGAACAACTCTACTTCAAATTCTGAGGTTTTAAAATGCCTAAGTGACCACATTTTTATCCCATCAGGAAATGTGATAAATATATGAATTACAAAAAGTATTTTAAATAGAACAAAAGCTGAATTATAAATTATTACTTAGGGGCCAGTAGGTGGCATGGTGGTTAAGGGTGCTGGACTACCACATGGCCAACCATGGTTCAAGTCCCAGACCTGGTGGCTTGCTGTCTCAGATTCTCTGTCTCTCTCTCACTCGCTTGCTCGTTCTTTCCCTCTCTGGTCAAATTTAAAAAACAAACAAATAAAGTTAAATAAAATCATTCTTTAAAAAATCATTAAAGGTCAGAGAGCCTAAATTACTTATAAATATGTAAGTTAAATACACATTACATGATTTTTTTTTACACATTTCATATTCTAAATAAATCTTCTCAGCTATCATAAAAGCAGCATAGAACAGGGGCTAAAATAAAGTATTTTAAAATTGTCACTATCAAAAAGTATTTACCAGACCAGCCACTTTGGTCTAGTGGTTAAAGGAACCAGATCCCATGTGGCCAATCATGTGGTTCAAACCTCTGCCCTGGTGCCTTGAAAAACACACCAGGTGCTTTTGCATGCATAACTAAAATCCTGATGAAATGGAAAAATGAAAGAGAAGGTATTGTGGCATCACTATGCCCCATTGGGAAGGTGCTTTCTCCCTCTCCCTATTCTCTGTCTCTGTCTCTCTCTGTTGAGATATCACATCATCAGGCAAAATAGGAAAAATTAAAATAAAATATTTACTATGCATAGTCATAATGAGTCACAATAATACTTAAGAAACAAATGATTACACAAAATATATTTTATACGTAGAAGTTGTTGAAACAGACTCTACAAAGAATGAACACAACAGGGGCCAGCAGGTGGCATAGTGATTAAGGTGCTGGACTCCCAAATGGTCGTAGTTCCTGTCTCAGACCCGGTGGCTTGCTTGCTTGCTCTCTCTCTCTTTCTGTTTCTCTCTGGTGAGTACACATGACTTACAGGTTAATAATAATAATTAATTTTTTTAGAAAAGAATGAACACAAGAACCAGAAGGACCTAAAAAAAAAAAAAAAAGCAATGGGTAATAAACCAAAAAGCTCCCAATTCCAATTCCTCTACCATAAAAAATTACTTTTTTGTTGTTGTTAGTTTTTTGCTTTGGGGCATGTGTGGTCACTAGAGACAGAAAGAAAGAAGAAAGTGAGAAATCACCCCCTGGGGGGACAGCCATGCCACAATCCCTTCACCTCCATTTTCTTCTCTAGACTTTGGGCATGCCCACATTCATGCCCAGTGTTTTTTTTCAAGCCACCAGGTCTGGGACTCAAACCAAGGAGTTGGCCATGTAGGAACCAGGGTCTTAATCACCATGCCACCTGCTAGCCCTAGAAATTACACTTAAGTGGAATCTGAAAGCCATTCTTTCTCTCTCTCTCTCTCTCTCTCTCTCTCTCTCTCTCACACACACACACACACACACACACATATACACACATCCCACATTGTAATATAGTCATGTACAATTAAATTCTCCATCAGAAATTTAAAAGCTAATTTATAGAGTTCAGACTAAGACAAAAATGACTGTTACTTCTTTTGTAAATAGAGGAGAAAGTACCTATGTTGTAGCTTAGCTTTCTATATGTTCAGAAATCAAATTCAAGGGGCTGGCAGGTGGCATGGTGGTTAGAGGTGCTGGACTCCCACATGGCCTACCATGGTTTGAGTCCCGGACCTGGTGGCTGGCTTGCTCTCTCTCTCTCTCTCTCTCTCTCTCTCTCTCTCTCTCTTTCTTTCTCTCTCTCTCTCTCTCTCTCTCTCTCTCTCTCTCTCTCTTATGTATGCACTATCATCTCACTCTCTCGCTCTGTCCCTCTCTGGTCAAATAAAATAAATAAAGCTAAATAAAATAATTTTTAAAAACAATTTTAAAAAAGAAATCAAAATCAATTCATGAAAATAAACTAGAACTGTCACCAAGTTTGTCAGATGCATAATGCTATAGACATGCTAAAATAACATGAAGATTCAACCTTCCATATGAACACAAATATAAAACCATAGACTTTGATTGTTCTAAATCAAGTCAAAATGTTTAAATTATTTTAACAAAGCATTCTGTATAATCACCAATTAACTTCATTATGCAATACTTTTTTCAAGTTTCTATTGGCAATAAATACAAGGCTCTCACCCTGCCTGATTGGTTTTACCCATAAAGGAACCCACATACCCATTAATACTAGACTCCACTCCTACCTTCCCAGAGCTCACCTTCACAGGTCATTCCACCTCCCCACAAAATGCTCTTTAAACAGAATAAGCAGTTTAAAACCCACACATCTATCATCAATTATCTATTTCTTTGACATATGAAGAATTAGCATTCATATTCCCACCATTCCACTCTGCTAGCTTCGAAATGATTATTATTATGGTTTTAGTTAAAATGATAATGTTTACGTATTTTTGAAAGTCCATTCTAAATATTGACAAGTTTTTTCCACTTTTCATCATACCATTATCATTCTTAGAAGTAACTCTTTAATGTTAAAAAGAAAAACAAAAGCACAAAATGTTTAAATGTTTAATTCTATTTTTAAAACATTTTAAACTTTAATTCTCACCTCATCTGAAGAATCTACTTGTTCCAATGTTCCTGTTGCACCTGCAAAACCTTTAGGGAAGAGAAAAAAAAAGTTGCCCTTTACAGTTGTTATATATTACTTTACTTTAAAATTATTGTGAGACATAAATATATCAGGAAGCTAAGTTTTGTTATTTTTGGACACCTCATTCTAACAGTTATCTTGGCAAAGTTGAACATTTATCTTGAATAAATTTGGAGCTAAGAAATTAATACTTCAGGGTCAGCCACTGGACTAGTGTTAAAGAGGCTAGATCCCATGTGGCCAAGTATGTGGTTCAAGTCCTGCACCTGGTAAACAGGCAAGGGAAGGGCGTTTCTGTGTGTGTGTGTGTGTGTGTGTATGTGTATGTATGTGTGTTAAGAGTGTCCATCCGTCTGTCCAAAATCCTGAATGGGAAATGGAGAAGGGATTGTGGTATGGTCATCTCCCCAGGAGGTGCTTTTTCACTTTCCCTCTCTCTGTGTCACTTCTGTCTCTCTCCAGCAAGCACACACACCCTATAACAATATTTTTTTAATTTTTTTAAAAAGTTGGGGCCAGCAGGTGCTGTGGTGGTTAAGGGCACTGGACTTCCACATGGCCGACTGTGGTTTGAGTCCGGGACCCAGTGGCTTGCTTTCTCACTTTCTCTCTCCCTAACTCTGTCCTTTTCTAGTCAAATTAATTAATTAATTAAATGAATGAATAAACGAATGAGTGAATAAATAAATAAATAAATTGTTAAGAAATGAAGTTGAAGGCCAGCAGGTCACACAGTGGTTGAGGCACTAGATTCTCATGTGGTTGACCACAATTTGAGTCCCAGATCCAGAGGATTGGAACTTACTCGAGGTATATATGCATGCGTGCCCAAAATCCTGAGAGGAGAACGAAGAAAAAGAGACTGCAGCGTGGCCATCTCCCTAGGGGTGTGGGGGAGTGATTTCTCACTTTCTGTCTCTCTGTCTCTGTCTCCCCAGCAAGCATGTGTGCCCTATAGCATTTCCCCACCTCCCCAGGAACAGTTGATATCTCAATAGGAAATCCCCAGGGAAAAAACAGATTTAATCATTAAATTGGTATTTCATTAGAACTTGTTTTCAAAACATGATTTACTAATGTAAGGTTGGGAATGTTCTTGAGTAGCAACTGCTACATTTCTCATTATTAAGAATTAGAACCTTGGGACCAGCAGTTAGCGTAATGGCTATGTCGCTGGACTCCCGCGTAGTCAACCACGGTTCGAGTTCCGGGCCCGGTGGCTTAAACTCACACTGGGCGCATGTGCGTGTGTGCCCAAGATCCCAAGAGAAGAATAGAGGAGAAGGGATTGCGGTGTGGCCATCTCCCCTGGGGGGTGATTTCTCGCTTTCTGTCTCTCTGTCTCTATCTTTCTGGCGAGCGCACGCGCCCTATAGCAAAAACCTCTCCAAAAAGAGAACAAAAAAAAGAATTAGAACCTTAATAAACTAGCCAAATTATACACATATATTATGTATATATATTTACATATATAATGTATTCTCTTCTCTAGCCAATCTACTCTTTCTTGCCTTTAATTTTTTATTACTTTTACTGTTTTTCTTACAAAGAATTACATTGTTTTAGCTCAAAATAAGTTTCTCAATAATGAGGAAAACTTGAGAGGCTTTTTGTTTTAATAAAGAAAAGCTACTGTTCAAATCTGGTATTCAGACAAACCTTGAACTGCCAGAGTGCTAGTACCAGCAGACGGTTCTTGCATACCATACACAAGCTTATCCTCAGGGTATGTAAGTCCAGAGCTCTTCAAAGCTATAAGGTACTTTTCATGACTTTTCTTTGCACAAGAATTTTCTCCAAGACCTAATATTTAAAACAAATTTAAAGTCAGAAGAAAGCATGAATTTAAAATCTAAGACATCACATACATCAATATATATGTAAATAAAATAGTTAAATAGTCTACAATAGGTAGAACCCCAAAATAGATAAAATGGCTTCAAATAACATTCCTGTGTTTATGTTTGGTATTAACAATTGCAGAATTCAGAGTATGTTTCTAATAGAGAAATCTACTAAGTAGTTGAGCCCTTAATACAAGTAATATATATGTACATATACACACACACACACACATATGCATCATACAAGATGCAAAGATTAGTAAGTTATGGTCCTAACCTTCAAGAAACTTGAAGTGATAAATGAAGGCAGGTAGGTAACATGGTAAATGACAACTGTGTAGCAGAGTTCACCATTTGGTTTGACAATCTGTGCTCTTATCAAGCATTTAGACTTAATCCAAAGCAGAGTACTTAGAAAAAGCTTTATGGAGGAAATAATGCCTGAGTAGAATTTTCAAATATTTCAAATGGAATTATTTTTAATTTCTGTTTTACCAAGCTTGTTATTATCATATTTAAGTAACTAAAAGTATAATTTCTACAGAAATATCAGGACTAATTTATTCCCCAAATACTGAGTAATTTAGGATCTATAATTAACCACTCCTAGAACTTCTATTTTAGCATTTCATTAATTATTGCCAATTTTGTTTTGTTTAGTTTTTAATATATTCTGGAGGACCAACCCATTTGAAAGTAGAGCAGTAACAGCATACTATCAATAGCTGACACTACATATCAGCAGGCTGCAGTAGGAAGCCCAGGTTTGATTCTCAGCCACCTTAACAGCTGGGAGCAGTGGCATGCACCTATAGTCCCAACTACCCAGGAGACTGGGCAGGAGAATCACTACATAGTAAGATTCTGTTTTGGGGTCAGTAGGTGGCATGGTGGTTAAGGTGACTGGATTCCCACATAGCTGACCATGGTTCAAGTCCCAGACCTGGCAGCTTGCCTTCTCACTTTCCTTCTCTCTGTCCCTCTCTGGTCAATTTTCTAAAAAATAAAATAAAATAATAAAAATGAATTTTAAAAAATTTTAATAAGGTTCTGTCTTGCCATACACACATAAACACTTGTGTATATGTACGTATGTGTGTATATACATATACAAATATACAATATACATATATTATGTGTATGTATTCATATTCTATACCTATATTATATATGTATAATGAAAGATGGAATAATAGTAAAAGGAAAATAGATTGATAATTGAGAGTTCTTTTTTTCTTTTAGAAAGATTTTTAACTATAGGGTATGTGCTCACCAGAAAGAGAGAGACAAAAAGCGAGAAATCACCCCCCCAGGGGGAGATGGCCACACCGCAATCCCTTCTCCATTCTCCTCTCAGGATCTTGGGCACACACACACATGCACCCCATGTGAGTTTCAGCCACTGGGTCCAGGACTCAAACTGCAGTCAACTACATGGGAGTCCAGCGGCCATTACGCCAACTGCTGGTCCCAGAAAAGGCATATATCTTAAATTAAGCTCTTAGGCCGTCCTGTAGCCTAGTGGTTAAAGGAGCTGGATCCCACATAGCCAACCAAACAGTTCAAGTCTTAGCACCAGCAGCTTAAAAAACATACAAGGCACACATTTATGGATGCCCCAAATCCCAACAGCATGGAAAGATAGAGGAGAAAGAATTGCAGCATGACCACATCCCACTGGGAGGGCTTTCTCTCTCTCTCCCCCTCTTTCCATCTTCTCTCCGGAGCCCCACCCCCGGTCTCTCTCCAGCAAACACATGTGCCTCCTGGCAATTAAAAAATAGCACATGCACATATCTGATCATATCACTTTTAATTTTTTTTTTTTTGGAGAGGTTTTTGCTATAGGGCGTGTGCACTCGCCAGACAGACAGAGAGAGACAGAGAGACAGAAAGCGAGAAATCACCCCCCAGAGGGGATGGTCACGCCGCAATCCCTTCTCCTCCATTCTCCTCTCGGGATCTTGGGCACACACACACACACGCCCGGCGTGAGTTTTAAGCCACCGGGTCTGGGACTCGAACCGCGGTCGACTACGTGGGAGTCCAGCGACAGAGCCATTACGCTAACTGCTGGTTCCCTCACTTTTAATCTTAAAATATTTCCATGACTTTTCACTATATTCACAATAAGATAAAATTTTATACAGCCCATAAGAACCCACCTGATCTAGATGTAGTCTAATGTGGTAGCCTTATCTGTGCCACTATCCCCCTACATTCATTTTACTACAATCATACTAGCCTTTTTTAGTCCTTTAATAATAATAATAATAATAATAATAATAATAACAACAACAACCTCTTTCTCTCTGCCTAGAATCTAGGATGTTGCCTAGTTATGATTTTCTTTGTATTTATCCTGTTTGGGGTTCATTAAGCATCTTTGATCTACAAATCAATGTTTTTCATTTGATTTTGGGAACTTTAGTAAGGATTTTTTCAAATGGTTTAGACTCAAGTTGCATGCATGTCACATCATCTGATTGTATCAGGTCTCTGAGGCTCTATAATGCTTTCTCCAATCGTTTTTCTCTCTGTTCTTCAAAATGGATAATGAACTTATCTGCCTTCAAACTTGCTGATTCTTTCTTCTTCCTTTTTTTAAATTTTTTAATTTTTTCATGATAGAGTACATGTATGTACACATAAGAACAAGAGTAGAAAGAAGATGAGCATCCTCCACAGGGTCTCATCAAGCTGCAATCCCATTTCCCCTGTTTCCAGCCCATCAGATACTAGGCACTCATGTGTGTGCCCAGTATATTTTGGGCTGACCTGGTTGGAAATTAAAACTGTAGTTGCCACATGGGATCCAGTTTCTCTTGAACAGCGCACCACCACTGTACCACAGAGTCAGTCTACTGACTTTTTTCTACACTCTTCAATCTACTGCTAAGCCTATCCAGTGAATTTTTCAATTCAGTTATTGCACTTTACAATAACTTTAGTTGTAGAATTTCACGTTAGTTCTTTTTGTTTACATTACTTTGCGAAGATTCCTTGTATCTTTACTCAATAACGTATTTTCCTTTAATTATTTTTTCTTTATTCATGATATAATGCATGTACACACATACAAAAATAAGTGTGTAGGGGGAGGCAGAAAAATATGAGCACCCTCCAAAGGGTCAATGCTACAATCTACCTCCTCCAGTCCTTTAGCCTGTCAGAGTTTGAGTATTCATGAACATACCCAGTATATTTCAGGCCAGTTTGGCTAGGGATTCAAACTCCAGTCACCATGTATAGTCTAGTTTTCTTGAGGAACATTATTGCTATGCTACATAGCTGGCCCATATTTTCCTGTAATTCTTTGAACATATTTCCCTTTAATTTCTTGAACATATTTTTACTCTAATGTCTACATCTGTTAAATCCAACATCAGGGCCATCTTAAAGTCAACTTCTAGTGACGTTCTTTTTCTATAACTATAGCATAAAATTTGTTTTCTTACATATTCACTAGTTTGAATCATATATTTGACTTTCTAATGACACACAATAGAAAATTCTTTGATTCTTTTAGCTTCCTCTAAAGAGTACTCATCTTTGCTCTAGAAGACAGTTCAACTACAGATCACCTAGAACTCATGAAGGTTTGGTCTTATACTTTATGAGGGGCTAATCTGTAAAAACCTAAAGTGCTCAAAAGGCTGTCTAAATTGATAGAAATCACCTCCAAACTCCACCACCCTTGCAGATACTCTCAGGGTTATAGGCTTTAAGGCTAATCTAGAGTAGATCTTACTCCAAAGTTTGGCTTTCTGGTATCTTGACTAGATGCCTGAGGTTATTAGCAAGGCCTCTCCAGTCTGGAGGCTGAGACTCCACTGTCCCCCAATATTGCTTAATTTCTAATATCTCTATTCTACCTAGCAGCCACTTTCTACTTAGCTTTAGGTAGTCTCATACATATTTAACCCAGTTGTCATCCAAGCACCTTTAGGGATTCCCCCCATACAAAGTCTGCCCAACTATACCTTGTTTTTCTACCCAAGCAAGTCCACAGTTTCCAACTGTTTCAGCTGCCCTAAACTGTGATTTCTGCATTCCTGGATTCAGTGGGACCACCATGCTTTCCTTCAATGATAGCTTGCTGCTCTACAGTTAAAAAGCTGCCCCTAGACAGAGCCAGAAAAATGATGAGCCTAACCTCATGCTTTTCCTTTTATTTCTTTTTTCTTTTTAAGGTTTTTGCCATAGGGTACTTATGCTAACCAGAGAGAAACAGAGAGGAAAAAAGTAAGAAATCGCTCCTCAGGGGTTATGCCTCACCACAATCCCTTCTTCTCCACTCTGCTTTTAGGATTTTGGGCTCGAGTGCACACACTCCCAACATGATTTCTAGCTGCTGGGCTAGGACTCAAACTGTGGTCAGCCATGTGGGAGTTGAGCGCCTTCACTACCATACCACCTGATGGCTCCATCTCATGCTTTTTCTTCCCCTCAATGGTTTACTATCTTGTACTTTCTGTTGTCCAACATTTAAAAACAGTTGCCTCACTTTTTGTCCAGTTTTATGTCATTATGACATAAGGGCTAGTCCAGTAGCCAAAGCAGAAGATGTCTTTTACCTGGAACCCAGCCCCACTCCATTACCAATCAAGTCCCTCTACCCTCTAGCTAAATGTCTTCCTCTCAACCATTAGGTTTTTTTTTTTGAGAGATTTTTGCTATAGGGCACATACGCTCGCCAGACAGACAGAGACAGAGAGATAGAAAGCGAAAAATCACCCCCCAGGGGGGATGGCCACGCCGCAATCCCTTCTCCTCCATTCTCCTCTCGGGATCTTGGGCATGCACGCACACGCACCCGGTGTGAGTTTAAGCCACCGGGTCCGGGACTCGAACCGCGGTCGACTACGTGGGAGTTCAGCGACATAGCCATTACGCTAACTGCTGGTCTCTCAACCATTAGGTTTTATGTTAAATATCTTATCAGTGAAGCTCTGTTACTTCCCCATCAACAGAACTGGGTCCCCCTTTTATAACCACTTGCTCTTCCATTTCACAGCATTTACTATAGTTTATAATGACACCATTTTTTGGATTGGGAATGTTACCAATGTCATCTCACCCACCAGACAGTAAGCTTTATAAGGACCGGAAAAGGCTTACATGGCTTATTGTTACCTTCTCCACCCCATATTCTATTGCCTAGCCCAGAGACAGGCACACATAGGGTGCTTAATAAGTATTTGTTGAAGAAATAAATATATTGGAGAAGACTATCTCTAAATAGCACACAATAAACAGTACACATGAAAATTTTATCACTCTAAAGAGACATAATAAACTTCAGTTTTTAAAACACACTGCTCATGGGACCAGCAGTTGGTGTAATGGCTATGTCGCTGGACTCCCATGTTGTCAACCTCGGTTTGAGTCCCGGACCTGGCGGCTTGAACTCACGCAAGGTGTGTGTGTGTGTGTGTGTGTGTGTGTGTGCGCCCAAGATCCCGAGAGGAGAATCGAGAAGGGATTGCGGTGTGGCCATCCCCCCAAGGGGGTGATTTCTCACTTTCTGTCTCTCTGTCTCTCTCTGTCTTTCTGGCGAGTGCACGGGCCCTATAGCAAAAACCTCTCACAAAAAAGAAAAAAATCTTCCAGTTTTAACATTGTATGAAAACTCTACATTTTACTTTTAAGTTCTAAAATATATAATTTCCTATGATTATAGTAATAAAGTTCTAAGTAAGTGATAAATTTCTTCTGTTCTAACATTTTACTCACCAGAAGTCAGGTCTTTGTAGTTTTGTTGGTTTGTTAAAACCTGAGTAAGAACAGACCGCATTGCTCCTCCCATTTTAGTCAGGTCTTCTAAAAAGGAAATTTGAGGTTCCAAAAGCTGAAGGACTTTGTTAAGGTCTTTTTCTGATGGTACATCAGCTGCTAAAAATAACAATAATATATTTAAGGGAATCTTTAAAATATTTTTCTAAGAATAACAATATTTTATTCTTTTTAAATTATTATGGTTTAAATTATATTATTTTACAATTTAAAAAAGGCTACACGAGAACTCTGCTTAGAAAACTGTGTCTGCCCAGCATCCAACTGAGGGTAGACATGCTCAGGAATTCAGACCTCTAAAGAAAGAGTAAGTGGGAAAAAGAGATGACCTCATAAGATTTTAAGCATTTAATAAGCAGAAGAAACATTCAGTCTAGGTCCTATACTTGCAGAAATATAAATGTAATCAACCCATAAAACCACTTCAAAATATAAGTATTTACTAAAAAGTTAAGATCAAACCGTAGAATAACTCAAGATAGAATTAAAATATAATTTAAGTGTACTGTAAAAATATTAGAACAAAATTATGTCAGCTCTAAATTTAACCCTGTACAGCAAATAACCCATCTCCTATCATATTCCAAAAATACAGACTTAGGTTAGCTGAAGGTCAAGGCAACTAAAATGAAAGACAAATGTTTTCATAAATATGAATTGTTTTACTAAATACTAAACAAAAGGGGGGGAAAAAGATATGCCCAGTAGTGCTTGAGGAAGAGTTAAGAAACTTTAATAGCAATTCAGAAAGAATATTAAAGATGAAAAGAAAAACAATGTTTTAGAGGCCTAGCTGTGGTAGCACACAGAGGTTAATTGTGCTACTCAGCAGGGTGGGACCACACGGGAATCCCAGGATTGATTCCCAGTCTATCCTAAAAGCCAGGCATGGTGGCACATGGGCTACAGTCCTAGCTACTCTAGAGGTAGAGGAAAAGAATCCTAATATCACAAGATGTTGTTTTTAAAGAGAGAGAGAGAAAGATGATTTAGAGAAGCTGAGGTCACAACAGAAGAAGTAAAGACAGGTCTAGAGCTTAGACATAATTGGTAAAAAGAAGAATACATAAAAGGAGGTAAAAGAAAGACTGTGTGCCAAGGAAAGGGGATATTAATTTCATTAAACATTTATTCGGCATCTAAAACCTTACTTTCTCAGTAAAAAGCTAATGCTATGTATTATTTATCTTTTCATTCTCCAAATGACTTATACAGTAACATAGTAGATGTTAATTAACGTTTGCTCTTGTTTTCTAGAGCTCTACCACCAGCTCTAACACTGATTTTAGGGTGAAATGAGAAACAGAAATCAAAGCAACTCGGGACCAGCAGATGGCATAATGGTTACGTTACTGGACTCCCACGTAGAAAACCAGGTTTAAGTCCCAAACCCAGTAGCTTAAAACATGCCAGGTGTGCATGCATGCATGTCCAAAATCCTGAGAGGATAATGGAAGAGTAGGGACTGTGATGTGGCTATCCACTCTTGGGGGGTGATTTCTCACTTTCTGTCTCCCTGTCTCTGTCTCTCCAGTGAGAACGCACATCCTATAGCAAAAATCTCTCAAAAAAGGAAGGAAGGAAAGGGAGGGAGGGAGGGAGGGAGGGAGGGAGGGAGGAATCAAAGCAACTGAAACACAAGATCAATGGACTTCTACTACCTTGGATTAGATTATAATAAGTCCTTAATTTTAAATAGTAATCGCAATGGAAAGTAATGCAGTGTTTTTGTTTATTGTGCAGATAAAAATTAATACTGAGCACAAATGGTAATGTAAAGAATAAAATTTCATGAATCTATGTTCATGAAGCTCATCCTCAGATTTTAAACAGGCTTCCATTCATTCCTTCATATTTACAAATAATAAGAGTTATTAAATATGTACTATGTCATCTACCTTTTATGACTGCTAAATGCCCCTAAGGAAAAAAAAAAAACTTGTATGTGAAGTACTTTTTGACTAAACTAGTGATGAGTTTTAAGGGCCTCATAATAAATACTTTTACTTAGTACTTTTCTAAATAAAATACTTGTAATACAAAATGCAAATTCCTAAAAGACTGTTAATTAGTTTATGAAAAATAATGCAGAAGACAATTTCAATAACCCAACTGATATCTGGTTCCTTCATTTGAAAGAAATAGTAGTTTGGGACTAAATCTAAATAATATTTTTCTGTATTTTAAAATACATGCTCTGAAAGGAATAGAGGTACTTAACAAAGAACTGTATTATTTTTTGCTTAACATGTACAAATAAGGAAATATAATGGTTTGTTCACAATAAAGATAGCAAGATAGTTTTAGAAATGATGAAGCTGTTATATAATATTCCCTCACTTTAAAAATAGGAATGGGGCTGGCAGGTGGCATAGTGGTTAAGGCAGCTGGACTCCCACATGGCTGACTGTGGTTCAAGTCTTGGACCTGGCAGCTTGCTTTCTCACTTTCCCACTTTCTCTGTCTCTCTCTGGATAACTTTTAAAAAAATAAAATAAAATAAAATAATGACAATGAATAAAATTAAATAATTGTTTAAAAATGAATAAACAAATAATTTTGTAGGGAAAAAAGATTATTTATAGTACTAAATAATTTAAAGCCTCTAAAAATCATGCAAAGTATAGTCTCTTACATAATAAAAATGCAGGTACCATTAGAAAAGTAAAAGACATCATTAAAAGCTAATAAATTTGGGGCCAGCAGGTGGTGTGGTGGTTGTGGGGCTGGACTCCCACATGACTGCAGCTAGAGTCCCGGACCTGGCAGCTTGCTTTCTCCCTCTCTCTAATGAGCACATGTGCCCTATAGCAAATTAAATAATAATAAATGTGATTAAATCTTTTTTAAAAAAAAGCTAATAAATTTGTTTGATACCATTAGTGAATATCTATAATTCACAATGTTATACTGAGAAATTTTACAGGAAACTAAATCCAAATATTTAACTGAAAGTATACTAATCAAGATCATGACTAAATCTTAAACAGAAGAACATCTATAATTTCAACATTTTGTTTCTGGTTTTTTGTTTATAAGAGTTTGTTTTGTTTTGTTTTGTTTTGTTTTTTGCTATAGGACACATGCGCTCACCAGAGAGACAGAGAAAGACTAAGAGACAGAAAGAGAAATCACCCTCCAGGGGGAATGGCCACACCGTAATCCCTTCTCCTCCATTCTCGTCTTGGGATTTGGGGCACATACACACACACCTGCCCAGCATGAGTTTCAAGCCACCAGGTCCAAGACCCAAACCACTTGGAACATGTGAGAATCCAGCACCTTAACCACTATGGCACCTGCTGGACCCTCATTTCTGTTTTTAATTAGCTTGATGTTTAACATCCATACATTCTACTAATTATAGATAAGTGAGCAGAGCCAGCAGGTGCCATTAGTGGTTAAGGCTCTGGACTCCCATGTGGCCGAATGTGGTTCAAGTCCTGGACCCAGTGGCTTGAAACTTTCACCCGGCATGTGTGTATGAGCACCCAAAATTCCGAGAGGAGAATAGAGAAGGGACTGCAGCACGGCCATACCCCTAGGGGGTGATTTCTCATTTTTTGTCTGTCTGTCTGTTTCTCAGGCAAGCACACACACCCTATATCAAAAATCTCTCAAAACTAAAAATATAAAAATATTTTTTAAAAAGAAGTAAGAAATTTTACCCTTTCATAATTTATTATATAATATATATGGAGGGGAATAAAGAGAGACATAACCCTACTCAAAAAAAAAAAAAAAAGGACTGGTAAAATAGTAGTTTATCTACTAGAAATTAAATTCAAACATTTCCATAACTTATAAATTCTGTTCTATCTAATACGATTGCAAATAAAGTCACTTTAGTC
Source organism: Tupaia tana (assembly GCA_026018925.1). Classification (NCBI taxonomy): domain Eukaryota; kingdom Metazoa; phylum Chordata; class Mammalia; order Scandentia; family Tupaiidae; genus Tupaia; species Tupaia tana. The sequence continues at coordinate 74,941,552 of JAKSZU010000001.1, forward strand.
CCATAAAATGATTATTTCCTCATCTGCAGAAGGTCACATAATTTTGCTGCAAAACATCTACACACTCAGCCATGACCAAATATTCTGTGAGATGCAAAAAGTACCAAATCATGCCCACCACATTGTATCAAAAGGTTATATAGTTTGTTTTTACTGTGTTTTTAATCAGTCTATTTTAAGTCATTTTTTAAAATGTTAAACAAAAAAAAAAAGATATCTGAGAAATTTTCATTAATGCTAATTCTTATGAATTGGAAATTTAAAAAGTACTAACAAGAAGCAGATTAAAACATACCTGGTTCATTATAGCCTTCTCTTAAGTATTGAATAAGACAAAAAATAAATCTTGGAAGAACGAATTCAGACATCATCAGTAAGTCTTTGGGGACACAGGGAATATTTGAACTTGATTTAATTTGATGCCTTTTGCAAAACCTGTAATACGAAAAAGAAAAGAATTAACAATGATCTATAACCAGCCAAGAATGTATTACTTCTATTTATAATATTCATAAACAGAATGCAGGCTAATATTAAAACCAATATAATTCTCCTTTATGATTTTTAAGGTACCAAGATAAAAGTTTTAATCAGTGTTTAAATAAAAATGATATTCAGGAAGATTTTTCCTATTAAAGACTCTATCAGTTAGGTTCCAATTAAAATACAAAGAGAAAATCTCATTAAAATACTTCTAGATTTTTGCCATAGGTCATGTACACTCCACTGGAGAGAGAAAGAGACAGGGAAAATGAGAAATCATCCCCCTCCCCCAAGAGAGCATGCTGCAACCCCTTCTCCTCTCTGGATTTTAGACATGCAAGCACTCACACCATGAATTTCAAGCCATTGGATCTGGTACTTGACTGTAGGTGGCCTTGTTAGAGTCCAGAGCCTCAACCATTACACCACCTGCTAGCCCCAGATTTCTGTTTTTCAATAATTTATTCAAGTACTATTTTAAGTATTTTATTATTTCATCCTTATACATCAATACATATAACTTGACCATTTCCAAATAATTTATATTTTCCATTCTTTTAATTTACTTCTAACATTGCATTATTGAATAGTGATATAAAGTTTATTCTCAAAGTTTATAACCTAAGTGTATACATTCTTTCTAATCTTGTTTATACTTGTTTAAAGTATGACTGGTATACTTGAGCAAAAATGAGGTAAACTATTCTATATTCACAATCCAAATAAATAAGCTAATCTGTGACCAAACACAACATTACCATATTAAATACATAAAATGCCTAGAATACAAGCAGCACAAAAACTATTTTAGACAAAAAGCATAAAAGATCAGAACACAGAAAACTACATTCCTAAAGAGAAAGATTTTTTCTTTTTTTTAATGGGGGCCTGATTGTGGTGTGGCAGTAAAGCACACTGCTCTGCAAGGCAGACCCACATGGAAAAATGCCAAGTTTGCATCCAGAAGACTCCTTTAATGCATCTGTCACAAGTGTGCCTACAATCAGGGTTGGCTGAGGCTGCCAGCAGATCTTACATCAAGACCCTATTGGTGGTGCTCTCTCTCTTTCTCTCTGTGACTCACTCTTATTCATGAAGAAATAAATTAACTTTAAAAACATAATATTAAATAATTTTTTAAATGACCTCGTAGAGGGAGAAAACAGACTAGTGGTTACTACAGTCTGGGAAGGCTACAGAGTAACAGGACAAAAAGATGCTGATTAAAGGATACAAATTAAAATAAGCTAAAAGGAATAAATTCTAATGTTCTATAGTACAGTAAGTTGACTATAGTTAATAATAATTTATTTTATATTTTAAGATAGCCAGAAGAAAGACCAGAAGGTGATGTGGTGGTGGTGAAGACATAGTACAAGGGCCAGCAGGTAGCATGGTAGTTGTGGCACTAGACTTCCACATGGTCAACCGTGGTTTAAGTCCTAGGCTTAGTGGCTTGCTTTCTCACTTTCTCTCTCTCTCTCTGGTAAGCACATGTATCCTATAGCAAATTTAAAACTATTAACAATAATAAATAAAATTAAATAAATAATTCTTCAAAAAAAAAATGTTTTAAGTAGTACAAAACTGGGACCAGCAGTTAACGTAATGGCTATGTCGTTGGACTCCCATGTAGTCGACTGCGGTTCAAGTCCCGGACCCGGTGGCTTAAACTCACGCCGGGGGCGTGTGCGTGCTTGTCCAAGATCCTGAGAGGAGAATGGAGGAGAAGAGATTGTGGCGTGGCCATCCCGCTGGGGGGTGGGTGGGGGTGGGGGGGGGGGGGTGATTTCTCACTTTCTGTCTCTCTGTCTTTCTGGTGAGCGCACGCATCCTATAGCAAAAACCTCTCCAAAAAAAAAAAAAAAGTAGTACAAAACTATTTTAATTAAAATTGGGGCTGCGACCAGCAGATGGCGTAATGGTTACTTCGCTAGATTTCCCACAAGGTCAACCACAGTTCAAGTCCCAGACCTGGCAGCTTAACACTCATGCTGGGCACATGTGCATGTGCCCAAAATCCTGAGAAGAGAATGGAGGAGATGGGATTGCAGTGTGGCTATCCCCCCTGGGGGATAATTTCTCGCTTTCTCTCTCTCCAGCAAGCACATGCACCCTACAGCAAAAATCTCTCTCTAAAATAAGTAACTAACTCTGGGGCTAACAACAATCTCTTTAAATAAGTAAACAAATAAATAACCAGCTCTGAGGCCAGCCAAGGCAAGGTGGTTAAGGCACTGGATCCTATATAGCTGACTCTCTGGTTCAAGACCTAGACCCAGAAGCTTAAGGGACATGCCAAGCATATGTACACATGTGCACAAAATCCTGGAACAAGAATGAAGGACAAAGGGTTTGTAGAATGACTTCCCTATGGGTGATGACTTCTCACTTTTCCCCCTCTCTCTCTTTCTCTGACAAGCACAAGCACCCTCTGGTAAAACTTAAAAACCTGTCATAATGTGATAACATCAAGAGACACAATGCAGTCGAGAAAAGAAGAGTGTATATTTGTAAACTTAATATATAATAAATGTGGCATCTCAATTCAGTATAGCGGGGAGAAGACTTTCAATAAATTGCTTCAAAACAAAATCATTGCATACTTTATTTATTTCTTCCATTAGCAAAACAGACAAAAGGGAAACAGAAACGGGGACCCTGACAGGGTCTGGAAACCATGATCCAACCCCAGCCTCAGCTAGCCCCAAATAATGGCCACACTCAAGCCCAGAGCACTCAGGAAGGTCTCCAGACATGAACCCAAAACATTCCCATGTGGGTCAGCCTCATGTTTTACCACTGCACACCCATACAATCCCCAAAATTATTATTTAAATCAAGAAGTAAAATTGATTCCTACTTTATACTAGATAGAAAATATACTCCATACATATTAAAAATAAAATGTAAGAAAAGGAACCAAGAAGAAAATAACTATTTTCTTATATTTTCTCAGCATAGAAAGCCTGAGACTTGAAACCAAGAACCATAAAAGGAAAAAAATAAAAAGATAATATATATCAAAAACTTCTATGTGGAAAATAATAACTAGCTGGAAAAAGTATATTGTATAAAACAGATAAAGATTAACATATATAATTATGAACTCTTAAAAGTGAATACAAGTGAAAACTACTTGAGAAAAAAATCAAGCAAGATCATAAACAATTTACAAAACTATTGAAAAGCCAATATAGATATGAAATGATGCTCCAGTTTTTTAAAAAAACAATGTATATTATTGAAACAATGAATAACTAGAGAACCATTTTGTGATAGCTATTGAAATAACTGACACATACAATGGAGCCATAAGAAGAAAGTTTAAAGGAAAATTTTCGACTTAGAGACCAGACTATTACATCCTTATTTATCTTAGCATCACATGCAGGTGGAGCACATAGCACCATCGTAAAGTGCTCTTATCAAACAAATTGAACCTAAGTGACACCAAGTATCTAGAGCTAACTTCCATTTACAAGTATGGTATATAAAAGAACAAGTAAAAATGACACCACAAAAAAAGCAAATAGACAAATTGAGAATATGGGACATCATACAAGAACGACTGACCCAATTTCTGCCACCCGTCAATGGCAGAGAGAGAAGACGGATAGAAGGGCCACCATAGGTTAAAAGCAAATCAATAATCACGTGTATAAGTGAACCATTTCTTTTTTTCTTTTTTTTTTTGGAGAAATTTCTTCGCTATAGGGCGCGTGCGCTCGCCAGACAGAGAGAGAGAGACAGAGAGACAGAAAGCGAGAAATCACCCCCCAGGGGGGGATGGTCACTCCGCAATCCCTTCTCCTCCATTCTCCTCTCGGGATCTTGGGCACGCACGCACACGCGCCCGGCATGAGTTTTAAGCCACCGGGTCCAGGACGCGAACCACGGTCGACTACGTGGGAGTCCAGCGACGTAGCCATTACGCTAACTGTTGGTTCCTAAGTGAACCATTTCTAACAAACTCTGAAAGACACTTCTTAGACAGTTGAGAAAATCTGATTTTGAACTGGATACTGGTTCATAAGTTAATTGTATTAGGTGTGACAATGGCATTGTGATTATATATATAAAAAAAGTTTCTGGGTATTTGATAGTATTAAACAATTATCTGGTGTGGATGTGACAATAACAGCATTGTGATTACCATTTAAAAATGGAAATCCTCTTAGATAGTATGTAAAGAGAGAGAAGTATTTACAAATAAAATGCTATAATTATGGGACTTCCTTCAAAATACTTGTTGGGGTGAGGGGATGTGGTAGTATACCACTACCAGTTACGAGCTGCTAACTGATGAAACTAAGAGATGGATACGAGGGGTTTCATTACATTATGCTCATTATTCAAGATGTGGTTCAATATCAAAGTCATTTATGTACTATTTTCTGGTTTCTTTTTGTTTGTTCTGATAGAGGGTTTATGTGCTTCCCAGAGAGAAGCAGAGAAATAAGAAAAGTGAGAAAGCACCTCGCAGGAGGGATGGCCACGTCACAGTCCCTTCTCCATTTGTCTCAGGATTTGGGGTACAGATGCACATAGGCCTAATGTTTTTTTCAAGCTGCCTCAGATTGGAATGGCACAGGTGACCATGTGCAATCCAGCCACCTAAACCACTACACCACTGGCTGATTTTTCTGATTTTCAAGGCTCCAATTTAAAAGAATATAGTCTGATTTTCTTCGTTAAGTCAAAAATGGTGCAGAGGAAAATCTCTTCTTATTGAAATAACTAGCCTAGTTAGGTTCACTATGCTCTGTGCTTTTATGTAGGTTTAAATTTCTTATACTAAAAAGCTAAAAAAAATTTTAAAGAAAATATTCACTTTTTAAAAAGAAGAATACTGAAGCATATCAGGACAAAATAACAAATTTGGAGGATTTGCTACAAAATACTTCAGTAAAAGGGAAAAAAGGGCAATTGATGCAAATATGATAAAAATCTTAGTATATCGTATCTGGGTAGTGGGTATATGAAGGTTCAAAGTTCTGTTGTATTAATATTTATCTGTGTATATATTTGAAATTTTTCTTAACTTACAAATTTGTTTTCATCTTGCAGATTAGGAAAGACTCACTTTGCTAATTCACTGCTGGAATGCAAACTCAGAAATTTTTGTTATCACACAATGCAAGTGTAAACAGGTTCAGTTTTTGGTGGCATGTTGACAATATCTATTAAAATTTGACATGTACGTAACACTAGTTTAGAATTTCTACTTCTAGGAATTTATTATACAGAAATACTCCTATTTGAAAAAAGTATATTTACAAAGATATTCATTTTACCATAGTTTATATGTATTCATTTAAAGAAGAAAATTTAACCAAACTATGGGAAAATAATAAAATACTCAGCATTTATTTCTTAAAAATTAGGTAGATTCACACACACACACACACACATATATAATCATATATACACATAGTTTAATAAAATAATTGCATGGAGTCAGCAGGTGCCATAGTGGTTAAGGTGCTGGACTCACATGGTCGACCATGGTTCAAGTCCTGAACCTGGCAGCTTGCTTCTTCACTTTCTTTCTCTCTGCCCCACCCCCACCACTTCCCATATCTCTCCCTGTTGAGTACCTCTGTACCTGCTACACATTTTAAAAATAGTAATGATGATGATAAAGAAAATTAAATAAATTCTTCAAAAAAATAAAAAGAATTGCATTATATCATATATAACATTAACATCTTAAGCAAAGCAGGAAAAGAGAAAGGAACAGTCCCAGCTACTTGGGAGTCTTAGGCAGGAAAATCACAACATAATGAGAATCTGCCAAAAAAAAAAAAATTAGAAAGAAAGAAAAAGTAAAAGAAAAAGGAAAAAGAAAGAAAGAAATGAGAAATTAGCTTAAGAACCTATTAGATATAGAATTTTAATGCCAGCATTAAGGCTGAATCTCTTTAACCTTTTACTTAATCTGAATGCCTAATCTCTTAATACTCTTTATAGCTTTTTTTAGCCTTTAAAAATAAAGAACTTCACCTTGAGATTTTATAACTATATTATCTTACATTCATTTCACATTAGAATTAAGGTAATATAAAGTATTTATTAATACTTCATGTTTGGGCCAGCAGTTGGTGTAGTGGTTAAGGCACTGGACTACCACAGGGCCGACCACAGTGCCACAGTTAAGGCACTAGACTACTACATAACTACCACATGGCCGACCACATGTCCCAGATACAGAGACCTGTAGGTTGCGCACGCGCATTCTCTCTCCCTCTCCCTCTCCCTCTCTCTCTCTCTCTCTCTCTCACATACACACACACACATACACACTCTCACACACACACTCCCTATAGCAAATTTTAAAAAATAATAATAAAAAAACTTTTAAGATTTTTTTTAAAAGGCAAAAAATACTTCACGTTCTATTTCTTAAAGTAGATAGTGGCACATGAATGTTCATTTTACTGAAATTTTTTAGACTGCAAATACATTTTATAAAACTCCTATATATAAAAATGTGATAACATAAAAAACACTTAAGGTTCAACAATAAAGAAAACTCATAACCTGAATTAAAACCTCTACTCAATATTGCTATAAATAAAGCTAAAAAGCAAGGCATCACTTCCCACTTTCTCAATGAGAGGGGGGAAAAATGATTAACTCTAATTACCAATGTTAAAGTTCCAGTTTATAAAAACTGAATCTTCTTTTCTTTTAGAGTACCTAATTACAGGATAGACAATTGAATAGATGATGAGAAATATAATTATCAAAACTATGGTAACCCATTAACAGTTTCAGAGACAAAGAACAATGCCTACCTTAGAGGTTTTTTATTTTTTTCTTAAGTTTATTTATTTTTATTCATGACATACAGCACATGCATGCACATGTGAGAGAGACAGGAAAAACAAAGAGAGAGAGGTACCCTCGACAGAGCTTTTATCAAGCCCCAGTCCCCTTTCCCTAGCCCCCTAGCTCATCAGAATCCGGGGCATATATGCATGCACCTGGGGACACAAACCTGTGAGTGGCCATGTGACTTCTAGCATGTCAGTTCAATATGCTATATAATGCCACAAGGAGGAGCCGGGTTTTTTTCATCATTTAAAAAAATTATCTATTTACCAAGGCACAGGTAAATTTTTGACTAAAATTTTAAAACAGATTTCTGTTTTCTTTCTTTTCTCCCTCAGTCCCTTTTACACATGTATACACAATACACATAGATACAAACAACACACACAAATGTATGCAAATTAAAAAAAACCTATTCCCTTCATGTGTGTGTGTGTGTATGTGTGTGTGTGTGTGTGTGTGGATGGATATATATATGTATTTTTACATTATAAGAACCAGCACATCTTTGTAATTGCCTGACAAAAATGCCCAGCTCATAACTTAAATAAACCCTATCAGTAATAAAGAAATAAGAACCAGCAGATGGCATAAGGGGTTACGTCTCTGGACTCCCACATGGTCGACGGCAGTTCGAGTCCCAAACCTGGCACCTTCAAACTCACACCAGGCACATGTGCGTGCGTGCCCAAAATCCTGAGAGGAGAATGAAGGGGAAGGGACTGTGGCATGACCATAGCCCCTGGGGGGTGATTTCTCACTTTCTGTCTCTCTCTCTCTCTCTCTCTCTCTCTCTGGCAAGCAAGCATGCCCCATAGCATAAATAAATAAATAAATAAATAATCTCCAAAAAAATAATAAATCACTGCTAAACAAAATGAGAAGTCCTCGAAAGTTGCCTGCCACCTAACCAAGTCTTCATGAAACCTGTTCACCCGTTCCTCATTCTGAGTTCTTTATTGCTGTTAGTGACAGCACCATTTTCTCAAGCACTCATATGTAACTCCTCCCTCTCATCTTTTAAGCTCAAATCCAAACACTAAAATGATTGTTAGTTATTTAAACTATTCTTAAAGGATTATTTATTTTTAATTTCACCAGAGAGAAACAGGGAGCGGGAAAGTGAAGAAAAAAAAAAAAAAGTCACAGGTCTGGGATTTGAACCACGATCAGCTATGTCGGAGTCCAGAGCCTCAACCACCATGCCACTTGCTGGCCCCTACTTAAACTAATTTTTTTAAGAATTTTTTATTGGGACCAGCAGTTAGCGTAATGGCTATGTCACTGGACTCCCATGTAGTCGACCGCGGTTCAAGTCCCGGATCCGGTGGCTTAAAACTCATGCCAGGCGCATGTGCATGCGTGCCGAAGATCCCGAGAGGAGAATGGAGGAGAAAGGATTGTGGCGTGGCCATCCCCCCTGGGGGGTGATTTTTCGCTTTCTATCTCTCTGTCTGTCTGGCGAGCACACGCACCCTATGGCAAAAACCTCAACCAAAAAAAAAAAAAAGAACTTTTTTATTTAACATTATTTATTTATTTATTATAATTTGACCAGAGAGAGAGGGTGAGTGAGAAAGCAAGCCGCCAGGTCTGGGACTCAAACTGTGATCAGCCATTTGGGACTCCAGCACCCTTTACCACCACGCCACCTGTTGGTCCCCTTATTTAAACTATTATACAATAAGAAAAATGTCAGTAGTGGGGCTAGCAGGTGGCATGGTGGTTAAGGGAGCTTGACTCCCACATACATGACCGACCATGGTTCAAGTACCAGACCTGGCAGCTTGTTTTCTCACTCCCCTCCTTCTCTCTCTCTCCTCTCTCTGTCCCTCTCTACGGTCAAATTAAAATAAATAAATAAATAAATAAATTTCAATAAAATAATAATAAAATAATTCTTTAAAAAAAGACAATAGTAAAGCCAAAAGTATATCTACTAAAAAGTCCATTTTTTCATTGTACTTTGGTTCAAATAAAATCTCAAATAAATTATTTAATAGTCACGTGTTTGTAATAATTTTGATTAAGAAAAAAATTTCTAATATGTTTTCATCTATTTATTTACTGCCAGAGGGCATGTGTGCTTAAAAGAAAGAGAGAGAATAAGAGAGCCCCTCAACAGGATGTGGTCACACCACAATCCTTTTTCCTCTGTTTCTCCATCCTGACAGGATTTTTGGCACACACATGCACATGCTCAGTGGATTATTCAAGCCACCAGAGCAAGGATTCAAACTGCAGTTGACTATCTGGGATTCGGCTTCCTATGTACAGAGATTAAGCACTGCATTACAGGGCTGGCCCAAGAACAAGAATTTTTTTTAAGTATTATTTTATTTTACTTTATTTACTTATTTTAATTTGACTGAAGAGGGACAGAGTGAGAGAGCAAGAGCGAGAGAGAGAGAGAAGGAAAGTGAGAAAGTAAGTCACCAGGTCCAGGACTCAAACTGAGGTCAACCATGTGGGAGTCCAGCGTTCTTAACCACCATACCTAATCTGCCAGCCCCCAAGAACAAGAATTTCTAAACCCACAAAAATCTATGGCTCTATTTAGTACAAGACTCAATAATTTTTTCTTAAAAGACCAAATCAGAGCCAACCCATGGTGCAGTGGTTAAGGCAGCTGGTTCCCACATAGCCAACTGTATAGCTCAAGTCCAAGATCCGATGGCTTGGGAAACACACAGGGCTTGTGTGCATGTGTGTCCAAAATCCCAAAAGGAGGAAGAGAAAGAGAGAAGGGACTGCAGGGTTATCATTCCCCACGGAGTTTTCTCTTTTTCTCTCACTCTCTCTGGAGCACGTGCACCCTCTGGCAAATATTTTTTTTAAATAAAAAGACCAGTTGGTAAATATTTTTTTCCATTTTAAAGGCCATCTAATCTACTGTAACCACTCAATTCCACCTTGCAGATTGAAAGCAGCCACAGGCAACCGGTAAATATTAACAGATGAATGTGGTATCTTTCAATAATATACTATTTACAAAAAGAAGCAGTTTAATTGTGGACAACCCCAACCCCATCATGCCAACCCCATGTTCTAAAAAGCTTTACAGACATAGAAGAGAAAACGTAAATGTCTACCTGATCATTAATCAAATTAATCTATTATTCCATAGATTTATAATCAAATGAGATCAGTGCTCTTAAGATTGTTTAAAATACAAAAAATTATACCACTGTATCAAAGGTCCAAGACATAATTTGACTACAAAATGAAAAGCTGGCAAGTAAATGATCACTAAGATATGGCCCAGCATTAAAATTCTACACACCCACTTACAAAGAGGTAGTCTAATTCCCAGAGATAATAAACCACATTGCCCTCTTACCACAAATAATTAACAGGGAAAAATAACCATGGAGAGCAAAGCTGCGGGCCAAATGAGCACCTCTAAAAAGACATTTCGAGCTGATGGTTAAACAATGAGCAAAAGTTGAGTTCATATTTCAAACCAATATTAATTCAGCAGACTTCAAAGACCTGGGAACTAGCTCTGCCACTTACTTTCTCTTCATGAGGTAAGACTCTCAACTATCCTTAGTTTTCTCCTCCATGAAATAAGGATAATAATATCTACCTCCAAAACTGCTGTATAGGAGAGGGGTATAACACAAAAGAGAAAATTAGCAAGATGTTAATAAAATTGTATCGAGAATTACAACACTTGTAAATAGTCTAAGCATACCAATTAAAAGACAAAGACTGTCAGACTAGATTTGAAAAAGCAAAATCCAGATATATCCTCAAAAAAAAAAAAACACTTTAAATATAAAAATATATGATAAAGACAAAGTTAGGCTAAAAGTAAAAGGATAGATATACCTTGGAAATTTTGGCTTAAAAATATCTTACCCGCAGGGACCAGCAGTTAGTATAATGGCTATGTCGCTGGACTCCCATGTAGTCAACCACAGTTCGAGTCCCAGACCTGGTGACTTAAACTCACGTTGGGCATGTGTACATGCGTGCCCAAGATCCCGAGAGGAGAATAGAGGAGAAGGGATTGCAGCATTGCCATCCCTCCTTGTGGGGGTGATTTCTCGCTTTCTGTCTCTCTGTCTCTCTCTTTCTGGTGAGTGCAAGTGCCCTAGGGCAAAAACCTCTTAAGAAGAAAAAAAACTTACTAGCTGTATAAATAACAAGCAAAAGTATCTAATTAAAAATCAGGAGGGACCAGCAGTTAGCGTAATGGCTATATCGCTGGACTCCCATGAGGGCCACCTAGGTTCAAGTCCCAGACCCGGTGACTTAAACTCACACAGGGCGTGTGTGCATGCATGCCCAAGATCTCCAGAGGAGAATGGAGGAGAAAGGATTGCAGCGTGGCCATCATCCCCCTCCCGCCCCCCCCCTCCCCCACGGGGTGATTTCTCACTTTCTGTCTCTCTGTCTTTCTGGTGAGCACACGCGCCTATAGCAAAAACCTCTCAAAAAAGAAAAAAAAAATCAGGAAACGTAGGACCAGCAAATAGTATAATGGTTACATCGCTGGACTCCCACCTGGTCAATCATGGTTCGAGTCCCAGACCCAGCGGCTTAAAACTCACACTGGGCACGTGTGAATGTGTGCCCAAGATCCTAAGAGAAGAGAGAAGGGATTGTGATCATCCCCCCAGGAGGTGATTTCTCACTTTCTGCCTGTCTCTGTCTCTCCAGCAAGCACACATGCCCTATAGCAAAAAAACTCTCTCTATAAAAGAAAAAATTAGGAAACTTGATATTGTATGTTTCTAGGAAAACCTACACGTGAAAGCAAATGAGGGGAGGCTTCTAACAAGTATGGGCTCTTTCCCTAAAAGGAAACAGTCCTCTCCCAAAAATAAGGCAGAAATCAAAAGCTTTTTCTAGGAGCACATATATATGTACACTTAGTTGGCTGTCCATAGTAAATATAGTCTAAGAATACAGCATATAATATTGTACTATAAATATACACACAATTGAGTTAAGTAATTCATTCAAAAAAAAGTGTACTTGTTCTATAAAAAAGAAGACAGGCAATTCCATTTTCTCATCAATCTACTGTAATCAAGTAACTTCTTACCCATAAAAGAAAAAAAAAATTATAATGATACTCTTATTTCTTTCAAAAATCTGTGTCTTTAATAAAAGTCAATTAAAGGGACCAGCAGTTAGCATAATGGCTATGTCGCTGGACTCCCATGTAGTCGACCGCAGTTCGCGTCCCGGACCCGGTGGCTTAAACTCACGCCAGGTGCGTGTGTGTGCGTGCCCAAGATTCCAAGAGGAGAATGGAGGAGAAGGGATTGCGGCATGGCCATCCCCCCCTGGGGCGTTATTTCTCGCTTTCTGTTTCTCTGTCTCTGTCTTTCTGGCGAGCTCACGCGCCCTATAGCAAAAACCTCTCAAAAAAAAAAAAAAAAAAAAAAAAAAAAAAAAAAAAAAGCCAATTAAATAAAACCTGTATCAAAAACAAGTCCTCTAAAACAAAAGCTATCAAGGTACTTGGGCCTTGCCCTGTAGTTCAAGATAGAGCGACGGGCACTGCATTAACCTCTTCAACTAAAACAACCAAAAAAAAACCCTATAGTTTTCAAGACACAACACATCAGATAATAAGGGACAATAATCTCTGACAGATGAGAAGGAAGGAATGTGAGCCTTACATGTGTCACAGCTTAATCTCTCGACCATGACACAAAGAAGAATCAAAATAGGGCCAGGCACGACCACAGTTCAAGTCCTAGACCTTGTGGCTTGAAAATCATGCCAGGTGCATGTGCATGAGTGCCCAAAATCCCAGGAAGAGAATGGAGAAAAAGTGATTACAGTGTGGCCATTCCTCCCCTTGAGGGTAATTTCTCACTTTCCCTCTTACTGCCTCTCTCCAGTAAACACATGTGTCCTCTGGCAAAAACTTAAAAAAAAAAAAAAAAAAAAAAAAAAATAGGGCCAGGCAAACTCCCTAAGTTGAAGGACAGAACTAAGAGTCTAGGAAACTCAATGTAGCTATAGTTTGTAGGATAGAGTACAAAAGAGAAAGGCATTCCACAGAGAAATAATCCCAGAAATTTACAATGCCCTCCTAGAATATACTAAGTACTGATCAGCACCGAAGAGTGAGAAAACTACCCCAGAGCTAGGGATAAAATCATCTGAAAGGATTAGAAAAACAGTACATGTTTACCTATTGGATTGAGAATGGTGTTTGTTCCCATAAAGCAGAACAGAATAAAACTCATAATTTATGAGGCATTAGAGTCGATGATTCAGAAGAATCTTTCTTCAGCAGTAGAGACTAATTAGACCCAGACTAAGCACTTCTTCAGACCCAGTTAACGAATCACAAAGGCAGAAACTGTTTCTAAGAAAATTAACTATACACCAAAACAATATTCAAAACTATTCACAAGATAACAGGCTATCAAGCACGCAACAAGGCTGAATACACAATTTCAGGCAACCAGCATCTGGAATACAAAGAAGCAGGAAAATGCAATCTATAATAAGGAGAATAATCGATCAACTGAAACTGGCTCAGAACTAAAACAGACAAGAACATTAAAACTTATCATAATCATATTCCACACTTCAAATCTTAGAGATATATAAGCTATTCTTTTTAAAATCAACTTCTAGGGATCAGCGGATGGCATAATGGTTATGTCGTTGGACTTTCACATAGTCGACCACAGTTCAAGTCCCAGACCCACTGGCTTCAAACTCATACCAGGCTTGTGTGTGTGCATGCCCAAAATCCAAAAAGGAAAATGGAGGAGAGAAAACTGCTGCATGGTCATCCACTCTGGTGGGTAATTTCTTGCTTTCTGTCTCTCTGGCAAGCACACATACCCTAAGGCAAAAGTCTCTCTATAAAAAGAGAGGAGAGGAGAGGAGAGGAGAGGAGAGGAGAGGAGAGGAGAGAAGAGGAAAGAAAAAAGAAAAGGGAAGGGAAGGAAAAAGGGAAAGGGAAAAGGAGAAGGAAAAAAGAAAAAAGAAAAGTCAACTTCTACAGAATAAAACTATAATGTGCACTCAGCCCTGTAGACAGGTGATTAAGGGAGCCAGATCCCACACGGCCATCATGTGGTTCAAGTTCTGACCCTGGTGGCCTGAAAAACACTCCATACATGTGTTGCAAATCCCAGTAAGATGGAGAAATGGAAGAGAAGAGATTGTGGTATGACCACACCCATAGTATAGGGACTTCCTCCCTCTCCCTTAGCCTGTTTGTCTTTCTCTAGTGAGCACATGCACCCTCTGACAACAACAACAACAATAATAATAATAATAAATTGGACCTGTGACTTCTTTCATCTTACCAATTGCTCTCTTTTGGGATAGAAATGTAAGCCCTGTATTCAACTGTATGTTGAAAGTACTTAACATGCTTGGTTTTGTAGGTTCACCTCTGGAAAAGAATTGGCCATGGGACGAAACACATCATTGAGTGGATCATATCAAATTTAAATATATCTAGGTAAGACTCTAGACCTTCTTTAGAGTTGGTACTGGAATAACTTAAGACTTTGGGGGACTGGGGACCAGCAGTTAGCGTAATGGCTATGTCGCTGGACTCCCACATAGTAGACCGCGGTTCGAGTCCCGGACCTGGGGGCTTAAACTCACGCCGGGTACGTGTGCGTGCGTGCCCAAGATCCTGAGAGGAGAATGGAGGAGAAGGGATTGCGGCGTGGCCATCTCCCCTGGGGGGTGATTTCTCGCTTTCTATCTCTCTGTCTCTGTCTGTCTGGCGAGCGCACACGCCCTATAGCAAAAACCTCTCCAAAAAAAAAAAGACTTTGGGGGACTAATGGAATAGAATATACCTTGCATTGGGTTATCATTAAAGTCATGACAATTTTTTTGCATAGAAAAACAGAAAAATATGTCATGACTTTCCCAATCATCTATATATGACATGAATTTTGAGGGCTAGAGGCAGAATGCCATGATTAGAATGTGTATCTACTCCAAAAAAATTCATATTTAACTTAATCACCACTGTGAAGGATTGAGAAATCAGGCCTTTAGGAAATGACTGAATCATGAGGGCTCTGCCTTATAAAAGGGCTAGGGATAGGGCCTTTTTGCCCTTTTTATTCCTTCCACCATGTGAGGAAACAAACAAGGCCCTCATCCCAGACCAAATGCTGGGGGTCTTGAACTCTCCAGACTCCAGACTATAAGAAATTAAGGTCTGTTCTTTATAAATTTCTCAGTCTCGGGCATTTTGTTATAACACCACAAATGGACTAAGGTGGCAAACTATGTGTTCTACTGTAAGTATTCAATTGTGAGATTAAACCAGTTTGCTACTCTCATGTTTCCAATTTTTCCTGATTTCAATGTTAAGATGAATAGTCTTGTGCATGTCTTCTTCTGCAAAGTCCTCTCATTTAATGTGATTCCAAACAGTAAGTAACAGGAATTTTTCACAGAACTTGACAAGCTGACCCTGCAATTGAAATGAATGAGTTAGAGATCAAGAAGAGCTTAAATCTGGCCCAGCTGCTGTGGCTGGTAGAAAGGAACCTATGCACAGCGGCTGAGCCTAGGTGGGAAGACCAGGTCAGTTCCTAGCCCAAACTAAACAGGTTAGGCACAGGAGCATATGCCTATAGTTTTAGTTAATCAGGAGGCTGAAGAATCACGATATGAGATCCTGTCAAAAATATCTATCTCGTCCTGGATCCTGCAGCTTGACAGACATGCCAGGCATGTGTGTATGCATGCCCCAAATTTCAAAAGGAGAAATGGAGTAGAAGGAATTGTAGCATGACTATCCCCCATGGGTGTGCTTTCTCACTTTCCTTCCTTCTCTCTCTCTCTCTCTCTCTCTCTCTCTCTCTCTCTCTCTCTCTCTCCAGTAAGCATATACACCCTCTAGCAAATTTTAAAAGCTCTCTCCCCTCCACTCCTTCTATCTCCCTTCCACGTGTTCTCACACTTAAAAAAAATAATTAAAAAGCCAAAATCCTTTTGAAAGTAGTAAGAAAATCCTGCCATAAGATTTATTTTAATGTTATAATAATTAAAGTATGATATTTTTACCAGAGACGTACAATTTAACAGCAAGCCTAAAGTCACATATAGGAAGTTGGTCCATAACAGACCTGTCACCACCAATCAAAGGAAGAAAAAATGACTGCTCAATAAATGGTGCTAAAAGAACTGGATCCTAGGTGCCAGTCCCCAACATGGCGGCCACCTGGCCTTCCAAGCCAGCTTCTCCAGAAACTATGGCTGTCCAAGGCCTCAGTGTCCTGTGGTTTATGTCATTCACCACAGGACCTTGGGAGGCTGCCGCCACCGCCACCACCGGGGACGAGGAGACGCTTAAGTGTGAAGACCTCAAAATGGGACAATATCCTCTATGGGCAGCCCCCCTTATGGAAGCGAGTTTCCTGTTTCCCAGCACCCAACATAACCTGTAAGGATTTCAGTGGCAATGAAACACATTTTACTGGAAGTAAAGTTGGTTTTCTCAAACCCATATCTTGCCAAAATGTAAATGGCTATTCATACAATGTGGCAGTTGCATTGTTTCTTTTTCTTGGATGGCTGGGAGCAGATTGATTTTACCTTGGATACCCTGCCTTGGGTTTTGTTAAAGTTTTGTACAGTAGGGTTTTGTGGAATTGGGAGCCTAATTGATTTCATTCTTATTTCAATGCAGATTGTTGGACCTTCAGATGGAAGTAGTTACATTATAGATTATTATGGAACCAGACTTACAAGACTGAGTATCACTAATGAAACATTTAGAAAAACACAGTTCTATCCATAAATATTTTTAAAAAGAAACATACAGAAAATTGCTTCAATTTGAGCCTCATGGTTGCTATAGAGAACTTTCACTATGTGGATTTTCCAGATTTTCCTTTTCCTTTTTCACATACCACTTTATGAGTTCTGTGTAATTTTTTGATGTTGTGGTTGTTTTGTTGATTCAGTTAAAAGTACATCATCCTGAAATTTATTTAATAGGACTTTCTTTGAAACCTGTATAATAATCTTTCTGAGGCTACTGTCTCCATGAGATAGATAGCTTATTACTCTGATATTCTTTAATGTCTTTTACAAAGGTAAGTTGCCACTTGTTATTTTTGCTTCTGGAAAATAAAAGTGTAACTTCTAAAGAAAAAAAAAAGAAAAAAACTAGATCCTCATGTAGAAAAAGATGAAATTAGATCTCAATCTCATATTATATGTCAAAATAAATTTTAGGTGGACTAAAAGTCTAAATATAAAAACTTTAAAACTTTCAGAAACCTATTAACATCTTTTTCAGTAAAGGTGGAAAGTATTTCTTTAAAAAGTCACATACAGGAGTCAGCAGGTGGCATGGGGGTTAAAGGGGCTGGAGTCCCACATGGTTGACCACAGTTCGAGTCCCGGACCTGCTGGCTTGCTTTCTCACTTTCTCTCTCTCACTCTATCCCTCACTGATCAAATTGAAATAAACAAATGAATAAATAAATAAAGTTAAATAAAATAATCCTTTTTAAAAAGTCACACATAATATAAACTATAGAAGAAAACCCACATTTTTAATTTAAAAGCTTTCACAACACCATAAGGTATTACAAACTAAAAAGACAAGACTGTAAAATGAAATTAGGAATCCTGGCCAGCCTGTGGCCTGGGAGATGAGGAGCTGGGTCCCACATGGCCAAGTAGTTTGAGTCCCAGACCCAGCTGCTCTGGAGATATGCTGAGCATGTGTGCACACATGCCCAAATCCCTGAAATGAAGGAGAAATGGAGAGGCTCGCACGCCCCCACCCCGCGTATGCACCCTCGTGCCCCTCCTGCCAAGCAATGCAGGGCCAGCAGCACCGCAGCCTGAGCAGGCTGAGCCTGGGCGCTCCAGCTGCCTCCCTGCCCCCTCCCCGCCCCCCCCCCTCCCGCTCCCTCAACCCCCAAACCCCCACCCCCTCACCCCCCCAAACCCCCACCCCCGCCTGTCGCTGTCCACTCCCAATTGCTATGTTGTGCTGTGTCTTTATGACTAAGCTCTGTTATCTAGAATACCTTTGCCCTGGACACTTGAAGACAGCCCAAACAAAGTAGAGTGCTATAGTGGCCATGAAACAGCCTAACAGGAAAAGGAAGCTTGGTATGGATTCAAAGGAGCATTTGGATCAAGATGGATGCATGGAGTGAGCTGAAGAAGAAAAGAAACCAGGGATGGCCTGACCCTTTTTTTTTTTTTTTTTTTTTTTTGGGGAGAGGTTTTTTTTGCTATAGGGCGCGTGCGCTCGCCAGACAGACAAAGAGAGACATAGAGACAGAAAGCGAGAAATCACCCCCCAGGGGGGATGGCCACGCCGCAATCCCTTCTCCTCCATTCTCCTTCTCGGGATCTTGGGCACGCACGCACACGCGCCCGGCGTGAGTTGTAAGCCACCGGGTCCGAGACGTGAACCGGGGTCGACTACGTGGGAGTCCAGCGACATAGCCATTACGCTAACTGCTGGTTCCCGCCTGACCCTTTTGAGTCATGTACTGGAAGTCAATCCAGTGGGAAAAGGAAAACCTCTTTAGCAAATGGTGCCAGAAAAACTGGATATCCAACTGCAAAAAGATGAATCTGAACCCCTATCTGTCACTATTAACAAAAATCAACTCGAAGTAGATCAAAGATCTAAACCTGAGACCACAAACTATAAACTATACTGGTGGAAAACACTGGGGAAACTCTGGGAGACACTGGGGTAGGTAAAGACTTCTTAAGCAAGACTTCCAATAGTCCCCAAAACAGATAAGTGGGATTACACCAGATGAAGAAATTTCTGCACAGCAAAGAACACAGTAATTAAGTGTGAATCAACAACCTTCAGAATGGTAGAGAAGTTTTGTTAACTATGCCTCAGATAAGGGGCTGATAACCAGAATACACAAAGAATTCAAGCTGCTTACCTGGAAGAAAATTATTAACCCAATTAAAAGATGGGAAAATGAGCTGAATAAACAACTCTCTAAGGAAGACACGTGAACAGCCAAAAAGCATATGAAAAAAATGCTCAACATCCTTTTATCATAATGAATATCACAATGAGATACCACCTAATTCCAGTCAGAATGGCGAAGATTAAAAAAAAAAAAAAAAAAAAACGTTAAGTGCCGGCGGCGGGGATGTGGTGAAAGAGGAACTCTCATACATTGTTGGTGGGAATGTAAATTGGTCCAGCAGCTGTGGAGAACAATATAGAGGTTCCTCAAGGACCTTAAAATAGAACAACATTCGATCCAGCGATTCCACTCCTGGTATCTACCCAAGGGACAGAAGAATGTTCAGTCAGAAAAGTGCTTGCACAACTATCTTTATTGTGGCATTATTCATGACTGGTAAGACATGGAACCAACCCAAATGTCCACAAACAGATGAATGGATTGAGAAAGAGTGGCACGTATATTCCATGGAATACTATTCAGCTATTAAAAAAAAAAAAAAAAAAAAAAGGCAACCCTGCCATTTGACAGAAAGTGGATGAACATGGAAGATCTATTGCGGAGTGAAGCAAGTCAGCTATGAAACAGAGATATTGTATGTCTCCATTTAACATATACTAACTGTCTATACTCTATGGTAGAGACTGAAAGACTGGAGGACATAAAAGCATTAAAAATTATTACGACACTGGGGACAAAGTAGGAGGAGGGTGGGAGAGGGGAAGAGTGCAGGAAGGAAAATACTGAATGTATAAAAATAACAAATAATACTAAAAATCAAAAAAAGGAGAAATGGAGAAGACATTGCAACATAACCATGCCCCCATGGTGGATGCTTCCTCCCTCTCTCTCTCTGTTTCTCTGTCTCTGGTAAGGGTGCATGTCCTCTGACAAAATTTTTAAGAGAAAAAAATAATTAGGAGTTAATATAACAAGGATTTGGATCTAAATAATGTATAGCATCCTTAAAATTCTATTTATGGAGTTTTATAAAACAAAAAATAGAAAATGCAAAGTTATTATAGCCAACAGATTTGCAAAATTATGACCAAGTTCTGAGAAACAGAAAAATAAGAACTCAAATTCTTGGTGGTAGTATAATTATTGGCAGAAAACTCCAATAATCAACTAGAAGACCCTTTTGACTAGTAATGCTGAAGAACACTCTGCTCCCACAAACCCCCTCCTAGGAATCTATCCTAAGAAATTCTAGTCCAGGCCAGCCTGTGGGATGTGATTAAGGCAGCTGGATCCCACATGGTTGAATGCACAGTTCAATCCCAGACCCAATCACTTGAGAAGTACATTGGGCACTTCTGCATAAGTTCCAAAAATCCTGAAAGGAAAGAGAAATACAAGAGAAGGCATGACCACACCCCATGGGGAGTGCTTTTTCACTTTTCCTCTCTTTCATATGCTCATTCTCTGGTGAGTACATGCTTCCTCTGGAAGAATTAAAAGAAGAAAAAAAAAAAAAGAAAAAGAAAAAAAAGGAAAGGAAAGAAATAAATTCTAGTACATCTGTACATAAACACATGCAATGATGCTTCCTTTTGGAAGCACAAAAAAATATAAAGTATTTAATTGTCCTTCAGTGAAGAAATAGAGAAGTAAACTATGGTTTAGTCACAATGTGGAATCCTTAACAGTAGTCTGAAATGAATGAACTAGTGTACATTAGAAACATGGTAAGTGAAAAAGTCAAATTGCAAAAGAATTCATACAATATAAAATCATTTAAGTAAAATTTAACACTGAAACAATTACACATATATTGTTTCATGCAGTAGAAATACAAAAACATTCATGGAAGTGGCACAGAACTTTCAGGAGAATGGTAACCTCTGGAGAGGGAAAGAGAAAGGAAACGAGTTTTAAAAGCGCTCTACAGCAAACATGGCAAATGGTCAACATCTATTAATCTCAGTGGTAAGTGCAAAGGTATCTATTATGTTATTTTTGTGCATTTCTGTATATTCAAATTCTTTCGTTGTTGAAAATAGCTTTAAATAGTTTTATAACAGCCGGTGGTATAGTGATTAAAGTGGCTGGATCCCACATGGCTAACCACACAGCTTGAGTCCAGGCTTGAAAAACACACCAAGGAAAAGTGCATACATGCCCAAAATCCCAAGAGGAGAAAGGACTGCAACACGGCCATCCTTCCTGGGGGATGCTTTCTAACTTTCCCTCTTCTTTCTGTCAGCAGCAAGCACACATACTCTATAGCAAACCAAAAAAAATTTAAAAGTATATAATGATAAAAATTAGAAAATATGATTGCAACCTAACAAGATTTTTTCCTTTTCTTTCTTTTTTTATTAGAGATTTTTTGCTATAGGGCACATACACTCACCAGAGAGACAGAAAGCAAGAAATCACCCCCTGGGGAATGGCCAAACCACAATCCCTTCTCCTCCATTCTCCTATAGAGATCTTGGGCACACACCACCTGGCATGAGTTTCAAGTCACTGGGTCCAGGACTCAATTTGCGGTCAACTATGTGGGAGTCCAGCAATGTAACCATTACACCATCCGCTGGTACCAACAATCTAACAAGACTTCTAAATTGCTCTGTTGCAGATAAACTTCATTAAAATGATAATAGCTAAAAACAATACCTCCAAGTGAACTAGAAGCTTATGTCTATACTATTTCTAATAAATTAGCAATGAAAAAAAATTACAATGAACACACAAAAAGAAACAAAATGTTATTCAGCTCTTCCTCCTCAAAGCTCTTACGGCACAATGACGACTGCATTCCTTTGTTTCAACTTGTAATTTTACTCAGGGCTGCAGAGAATATTCCAAGTTCATAGGGAGATTTTCCCAACTAATCCATGCAAACGTACACACACATAATTTAAGAGATTAGCTCTAGCTTCCCCCTCTATAAAACCAGTAATAGCAAAATATGGTACAATTAACCAATTTGCTAAAATCTCAATATGTGTGAAGAGGCTATAAATAAAAGATTAGATAAAGCACAGCTCTTCATCATCAAACGGTTATTGAAAGTTTGTTGGGACCAGCAGATAGCATAGCAGTTATGTTGCTAGACTCCCACATGGATGACCACGGTTCAAGTCCCAGACCCGGTGGCTTCAAAATCAGGCCAGGTACATGTGCATGAGTGCCCAAGATACCAGGAGGCAAATGGAGGAGGAAGGACTGTGGTGTGGCCATCCCCCTAGGGGGTGATTTCTAACTTTCCATCTCACTGTCTCTGTCTTTCCCACTGGGGAGCACATGTGCCCTAAGGCAAAAAAATCTCTTCAAAAAAAGAGTTTGGGGACCAGCAGTTAGCGGAATGGCTATGTCACTAGACTCCCATATAGTCAGCCATGGTTCAAGTCCCGGACCTGGTGCCTTAAACTCACTCCGGGCATGTGTGCATGAGTACCCAAGATCCCGAGAGGAGAATGGAGAAGGGAATGCAGGGTGGCCATCCCCCCTGGGGGGTAATTTCTCACCTTCTGTCTCTCTGTCTTTCTGGCAAGCACATGTGCCCTATAGCAAAAAACCTCTAAGAAAAAAAAAAAAAAAGTTTGTTATATGTAGTTATAAAGTAGGGCTTTCAAAAAATTATTTAGGGGCCAGAGAGTGGAGTGGAGGTTAAGGGTTAAGGTGGCTGGATCGCACATGGTCAACTTCACAGTTAAGTCCCAGACCTGGTGACTTGAAAATCATGCCAAGTGCATGTGCATGCATACCCAAAATTCCAAGAGAATAGGGGAGAATAGTATGGCCGTAACTCCTAGGGAGTGATTTTTCACTTTCCTTCTCTGTCTCTCTCTGGCAAGTGCACATGCTCTATACCAAACAAAATATAATAGTAATAAAATAAATTTTAAAATAAAAATACTGCTTAAGTCAAAGTCAAATACTGCACTATCATTTCATACTGTGTATGTGCTACAGGAATGCTGCCACTACCACCCCTGTAGCTAAACTTCATTTGCAATGAAAGTAAAACTCTAAACAAACTTTGCAAAAGGAAGTACAACATGAGATTTCAAGGCCAAGGATGTACACAGTGAGCTAAAAAATACTGGAGATGATTCCATAGAGCAACAGAAATGGTAAGGTTGGCTATGTAGGTAAAGGCCATATTGAGGAAAACTTTGACACCAGGCTAAGGGCTCTAGACTTCAGTATATAACCAATGAGAAGCTATTTAAGAAAAAAGAAAAAAAAAAAAAACATTTGTAGAGCAAGATTTTATTTGAGAGAAGGTTAGGCTGGACTGTGATATTATTATAGGCAGAAAGCCAGTAAACTATCATGGAATGTTATGATATAATGAAAACTTGAACTAAGGTAGCAAATGAAAAGGACAAATTTGAGACAAAACAAAAGAATAGGTCCAGGTACCAAATATGCAAGCAGGAAAAAAGGAAAGAATCAATGACAGCAGACTGCGTTAGATACCTAGATAAAATCTGTCCCTCTAGTTTTCCCAAGCCATGAAACAACAATGACCTAAAGGTCAACAGATTATTGGGTCGTTGGGAAAGTCATGTTGTATTCTTGCATTGCAAATACATCATGACTTTTCCGACAACCTAATAAATCACGAAACAAGAGTTTCTAAAGAGCGTACTGCCCAATGACACTTAGAAACAAGGGTCAAACTAGTCCACAAACAGAACATGTCTTCAATATTTAGGCCAATATCCACTGGGATTTCTAACTGAAAGAAAAAAAAAGATACTAATTTTTTAAAAAGAAGGAAGAAAAGGAAAATCTACAGGCAGTTGTCCTGAGGAGATACATAATTGATTCAGTTGTGGACATGCCGCTATTGTGACAACAGCAGGATATTCAAGTGGACAAAATTTCCCACATTGGTATGACTCAAAAATAATAGTTTCCTGGATTTGACCAATATATCTTAGATTGTTCACAGTTACAAATATATTTGCTATAGGATATCCTTAGGCTGTTATGTATTGCAGAGTCAAGAATGGATAGCATTTCCTTTTCCCCAAGTTAGTTTGATCACAGTACTCTCTTACCATAGTTGATCTCTATAAAACATGTCTAGAGATACCGGTGTGAGCATAACTTTTCCTTGAAATGCTAAGAGTACAGTCTTCTAGAAAGAATTCTCACTAAAATATGAAAAGATGATATAATTAGAATATTATGATTTTGCAACCCCTAATTAAAAAACAAATCTAAACAATGATAATCAATAGCTGCTAAAATCTTTACTATGATAGGGAACTCTATAGCAATGGAGCAGGCTGACAAACCTGAACGCACTGTTCCTAAATTTACTAAAGGACAGGCAGGCAATCTGGGCTCCTAATGGGAACAGGAAGCATAAAATACACTATCAAGCTTTCATAGATGTATATGTGTGTGTGTGTGTGTGTGTGTGTGTGTACATACACACACATGCATACACACATGTAGACATATGTATATGAATGTGTGTGTATATATACACATGTATGTGTGTGTGTGTGTGTGTGTGTGTGTGTGTATCCTGACAACTGATTAAGCCCCTATAATTCAACTACTGGTTTTGAGGAAATAATAACCAAAGAAAATGTTAAATATCACAGAGCTACAATCAGTAAAAAGCAAAATGTGAGTTTCTTCAACTAACAAATTACAGAGAAGGAAAAAAACAGTGGGAACCAGTAAATTAAGAGATGAACAACATATAACAATGAAATATAATACGAGGACCTTTCTAGATCATGATTCTAATCATTCAAACTCTAAGCAACCATTTATGAAACAACTAAGAAAATATGAACCTACTGGATATCTGATAAAATTAAGAAATAATTGTGACAGACAGCAGATGGCGTAATGGCTACGTTGCTGGACTCCCATGTAGTCAACCACAGTTCAAGTCCCGGCCCAGTGGCTTAAACTCACGCTGGGCGCGTGTGCCTAAGATCCTGAGAAAAGAATGGAGGAGAAGGGATTGCACCGTGGCCATTCTCTTTGGGAAGTGATTTCTCACCTTCCATCTCTCTCTCTCTCTCTTTCTGGCAAGCGTACATGCCTTATAGCAAAAACCTCTAAAAAAAAAAAAAAATGTGACTATTTCAGGTAACAGTACTGTGATTGGTTTTGTTTTGCTTCATTTTATTTTGTTTGCCAGAGGATGTGTTCTCAGGCAGAAAAAGAATGAGAGAGGAAGAAATGACCCTCCAATGCAGCAGGGTAATGCCACAATCCCTTCCCCTCTATTTCTCCATTCTGATGAGATTTGAGGGCACACACACAGATGTACTCAGCATTTTTTTTTCAAGCCACCTGGAGATGGGATTCAAACTACTCAGCCAGCCAAGTGGGTTCTAGCGCCCTTAACCACTAGGCCACAGGGACAGGTCTATGGCTGTTTTTGGAACTGAGGTAAACTATACATAACACAATATCTACAGAGAAAGTATACAGTTTGGTGACATGCAGCATATTCATGATGCTGTGCAATCAACACCTCCATCCACCTCAAGAACTTCATCTTCCCAAACTGAAACTCTACACTCATTAAACAGTATCTCCCCATTCTCCCAGGTCCTAGTAAGCACAATTCTACTTTCTGACTCTGTGATTTGACTATTCTAGGTACCTCATAAATAGAAAAGCATACAATATGTGTTCTCTTGTGACTGTTCATTTCACTTAGCATAACACCTTCAAGATTAATGCAGTAACATGTGTCAGAATTTAATTCCTCTTCATGTCTGAATAAACATTCCACTGAGGGACCAGCAGATGGCATAATGCTATGTCGCTGGACTCCCACATAGTCAACCATGGTTCAAGTCCCAGGCCAGGCAGCTTAAAATTTACACTGGGCATGTGTGTATGTGTCCCAAACCCCAAGAGAAGAATGGAGGAGAAGGAATTGAGACATAGCCATCCCCCAGGGGGTGATTTCTCCTTTTCTGTCTCTGTCTCTACAATGAACGCACACACCATATAGCAAAAGAAAACTCTCTAAAAAAAAAAAAAAAATTCCATTGCATGTACACACCACAATTTGTTTATCCATTCATCCACCAATAGACAAATATTTGAGTTTAGTTTTATTTTAGAGTTTGCATCTCTTTACTGAGGTACATATTAAAGTATTTATAAATTAAATTGTAAATACGTGCATCAAAATAGTAACCTGAGAAGAAAGGGGGGGGGGGGAGGCAGTGGGAGTTAGGGATAACAGATAAAACCATTTTTTGTTTTTAATTTATCAGATTTAACAAAGATCAGGAACACTGATAACACCCTGAAATATCAGCCAGGGTGTGGGGGAAAAAACTCTTTCAAACTGTTAATGGAACTGTAAGTTAATTCTTTGGTGGGCTCTAAGTTTCAAATGAAGTTTCCTTTAACAGAGATAGAACTTCTGGGTATTTATCCTCACACAAACACACAAAGTATGCAAGGATACTGACTGTAACAATGTTTTTACTACAGTCCACTACTGGAAACAATGTAAATATCTACCACCAAGGAATTGTCTCTATAAATTACAGTACAATAAAATAAAAATACTATTTAACTTTTAAAAGGAAAATAAGGGACCAGCAAGTGGTGTGATGGTTGAATCGATGGACTCTCACATGGCCAATTGTGGTCCAAGTCCCGGATCGGGTGGCTTGCTTTCTCACTTTCTCCCTCTCTCTCCTCTCTCACTCCAGTGAGCATATGTGCCTATAGCAAATCTAAATAATAATAAATAAATAAACTTAAATAAATAATTCTTAAAAAAAGAAAACAGTTCGCTCTGTACTACTATGGAACTGTGGCCAATAACTATAAGAAAAAGAGCAAGGTGCTGGGAAAAAATGACACTATTCAACCACACATCCACTGCTTCCACTTTTGGCACTGCCACAGACCACATAACCTAAAAGCTTCCCACAACAACACATCCAGAAACGCTGGATAAATGATGGCTCACATCTTTAAATGCATAACCAAGCTCAACTGCAAGTAAGGGAAGGCCACTGCAATGGCATATAGGTAGCACTACTGCTCAGGAGACGGAAAGCTGGGAGGCCCAGGTTTGGTTCCCAGGCCAACCTGAAAATGCCTGGTATCCCAGCTAACCAAGAGGCTGGGACAGGAAGATCATGGCACAAGACCCTGTCAAAAATGCCTATGTCTCTCTACCTTTCCATCTGCCTTTCCTTCTCTCTCTCTCTGTCTCATAAAGGAGGAAAAAGGGGAGAGAGAGAGGGATGGAGAAGAGAGAGAAACGGAAAGCAGTCACTGAGGGGAAGGATAAAAAAAGAAACTTATTTTTTACTTTACCCACTTACTTTTATGTCATAACCAATATGCAATACTTTTAAAATTAAAAAAGAAAGAAAATTTCTAAGTACTCTAGAGAATGTTACTATAGATTTAATAAACAATATCAGTTCTTGAATAACTAAAGCAGTGTAATTTCAGGACAGCTTTCAGGAACAGCAGCCACTATTTTTATCTAATTTAATTCAATATTTACTGGGCACCTACTAAGTACAAGAGACTTGTGCTGGACTCCGGGTAATAGCAGGATGAGGTGGGTTTTTGTGTTGTTTTTCACATAAACTATTATTTCTTTTTCTTTTTTTTCTTTTTAGAGAGAGAATTTTGCCATAGGGCACGTGCACTCATCGGAGAGACATAAAGAGAGAAATCACCCCCAAGGGAATGGCTACACAGCAATCCCTTCTCCTCCATTCTCCTCTTGGGATTTTGGGCACACATGCATATGTAACCAGCATAGTTGTAAGCCACTGGGTCTAGAATTCGAAACACGGTCAACTCCATAGGAATCCAGAGACGTAACCATTACACAATTTGGTGGTCCCAATAATCATTGGGAAGAGAGAGAAAGAGAGAGGGATGGAGAAGAGAGAGAAAGGGAAAGCAGCAGTGTCTAGACTCTAGACCAAGGAAGACAGGTTACTGGGAGTGGTGAGACTAGGACGAACTGGAGATCTCCCGCCTGTTCGAAAACACACAGCTCAATTCATCATTGCAATGCAGGGATGTAGGTTCAGCTTTCTAGACCTCTGTAAACTGCTGCTGGTCCTGCCAGCCATCCATGCTTCCAATGTCCTGATTCTTCCTCTTTTGCCCTCTGCAGAGAATCCATCCCTGAAGGAGGTATTCCGAGAGGTGATCCATTACCAGAAAGGTTATGAGTCATGCACCACGGCCTCCAAAGTGCCCAAGATGGAGTGAAGTGAGGGCTGCAGACTCCAGTGCTGACAGCCCACCTGCACCAAGCAGTAGAAAGAGGTCTTCCAGGGCCCAGATGGCTCTTCATCCACACTTAAGAGTGTGACTGTCACCCATGTTCCTAAGCCTCTGTCCACCTCCCTCAATGCCTCTCAGACAAACTTTGTGGGTTTGGGACAGTCCCGGGGTACCCCCTTTAGAGTCAGAGTAAAGGAGATGTTTTCTGTATTCTAAGGAGTTTAGAATCTATGAGGAAGAACAAGCAAGGAGCTAAAAATATCTATTGGGTCTTCGAGAAAGTCAAGACACATTTTTTAAAAAATATTTTTAAAAAACTATTTAATTTTATTTATTCATTCATTTACTTTAATTTGACCAGAAAGAGAGACAGAGAGAGAGAGAAAGCAAGCCACCAGGTCCAGGATCCAAACCATGGTTGGTCACGTGGGAGTGTCCAGCACCTTAACCACCATGCTACCTGCTGGCCCCCATGAAGCATTTTTGCAAAGAAATATACATCATGACTTTCCCGACGACCTAATATAATACAGGATAGAACGTGAAAAGTTCATCCTCAGGCTAGCCAGTGGTGTAGTAATCAAAGCAGCTGGACTTCACATAGCTAACTGCACAGTTCTAGTCTCAGATCCAGCAGGTTGAAAAACACACGAGGTTCATAAGTGTGCATGCCCAAAATCCTGAAAGGAGAATGGAGGGAGAAGAATTGTGGAGTGGCCATCCCCCTCCCAGTGCTTTCTAACTTTCCCTCTGTCTCCAGCAAGCACATTTGCCCTACAAAAAATTTAAAAAAAAAAAAAAAAAAAAAGAAGAAGAAGAAGAAAAGTCATCCTCTGCATCAAAATTTGAGAATGAAATGTTTATAATCCCAATTTCTTTATTTTTGTTTTATTAAGTGAGATTTTTGCTATAGGATGTGTGTGCTCCCTGGAGAGACAGAAAGTGAGAAATCATGTCCCCCGGGGGGAATGGCCACACCTCAATCCCTTCTCCTCCACTCTTATAGGGATCTCGGGCATGTACACACACACCCAGTGTGAGATTAAGTCATCAGGTCCAGGACTCAAAACCATGGTTGACTACATGGGAGTCCAGCAACGTAATCGTTATACCATCTGCTGGTCCCTATAATCTCAATTTCTGATGAGTACCCCATCAGAGCCCAAAATCAGCCAACCAGACATTTTTTAAATTTCCAATACATACTATTTTACTTTGTTTCATTTTGTTTTTAGTACATCCATCCATCAACCATTCAGGACAATGACTACATTTACGTACTGATGCCAAAACCATGTTTTTTTGGTAAAGAATTATTTTATTTAACTTTACTTACTTACTTACTTATTTATTTATTTATTTATTTTAATTTGATAAGAGAGAGAGAGAGAGAACGCTGCCAGGTCCAGGGTTCAAACCACAATCAGTCATATGGGAGTCCAGCACCCTTAACCACCACGTCACCTGCCACCCCCCAAAACCACGTTATTATACATATAGTTACTAATACATAGCTCTCATAGCCTTTGACATCTCATCTCACAAATGAATCTTCAATTGTCTTCTTCCTTTGGTTTATCTATCCGCTAACATTGCCACATTGATTGCATCAATATTAACTCAGAAATAGCTGACTTTTCCCCATATTTCTGTACTTGCGAATTTTAAAATTAAATACTAATACAGTTGTGATAGATCCAAGATTCTTCCCCATCTCCAATCACACAATATCCTATATACAACAGATACTTGTTAAAGGATAAAGGCACTGCAAGATTTCTCTTTTACTAAGAACACATATTCGGGAAAAAACTGAATAATCTTTTCTCTGAAAGTGAATAGACAATGCGATTTACAAACTTCTTTCGTTTTTTGGTTTTGGTTTTTTGCTATAAGGCACATGCATTTGCCAGAGGGAGACAAAGAGGAAAGGTGAGAAAAACCCCCTGTGGGGAGTAGCCACTCCACAGTCTTCTCCTCCAGTCTCCTGAGATTTTGGGCACATAGGCACACACACACACGCCCCGTATGATTTTCAAGCTACATGATCCAGGTATTGAACCACAAGCCAGCCATGTGGGATCTGGCGCATCAACCTCCACACCACCTTCTGGTCCAGAATTTACAAATTTCTATGACAATTAAAAATAACGACCCCCCAATCAACATTTGCCAATCTTCACCAATCTAAAGAAATTGTTTAAAATATCAAAAACAGAAAAGTCAAATATATTCCCTCCGTACTAGGGAAGCTCAGCTTTGCCAGCCAGGTATGCTGTTATAATGTGTTGAGGATTCCCAGCTCTAAAGAGGTTCCAGAGGCAGACTTTTAGATTACACTAGGCAACATCAGCTATGTCTCTTGACATGGTAGATTAGGAGTAATGCCCAGAAAAAATCTACCCAGCCCAAGGAGTGATAAAAACTTCAGAATAATCACATGGCCACAATGCTGTTAATTGTTCAATGTTGCCTTTTATAATACTAGACATGGCAACTGTTGGTACATACTGACAAGAGCTATGTGTTTCAGATATAGACAATAATAAATGATTACACATTATGTATCAACTCATAGAAGGTTACCAGACAGGGGGGAAAATAATTATCTATGTAATATCAGTGAAGGCAGATGCCATGAGATTAAGATGTGAACTATCGAGACCAGCAGTTAGCATGATGGCTATGTCGCTGAACTCCCATGTAGTCGACCATGGTTCGAGTCCCAGACCCGGTGGCTTAAACTCACACCGGGCGCATGTGTGTGTGTGCCCAAGATCCCAAGAGGAGAATGGAGGAGAAGGGATTGCAGCGTGGCCATCCCCCCGGGGGGTGATTTCTCACTTTCTGTCTTTCTATCTGTCTCT
Organism: Tupaia tana; assembly: GCA_026018925.1. NCBI lineage: Eukaryota > Metazoa > Chordata > Mammalia > Scandentia > Tupaiidae > Tupaia > Tupaia tana. The sequence continues at coordinate 74,972,891 of JAKSZU010000001.1, forward strand.
GTCTTTCTGGCGAGCGCATGAGCCCTATAGCAAAAACCTCTTAAAAAAAAAAAAAAAAAAAAGATGTGAACTATCTACAGCCTGACACACTAAAACTGTATGAGTACCCTCAAAAAAACTCACTGACATATTTGCACTCTGCACTGAGGTATCACAATTAATAGATCAGATTTGTATTTCATCCAGGATAACCTAATAACTACCAATATGCTCTAAAATTCAGAGAAGAATCAATATTATTTCCTACTTTAAAGTTCTTTGGAGGGAAAGGAGTGTCTCCTAAATGCTAATTTAGTTCAAAAAGTAAAAATGTCTAAATATCAGTAAAAATTTGCTCCAAGTCCTCCGTACTTCAATCTCCTCTTAAATTTAAAAAATAAAAAGGAAGGTGAAGAAACAGAGAAAGGGAGGATGGAAGGATGGAAGGAAGGAAGGCAGGCAGGTAGGCAGGCAAGGTGGCCAACCTGCTGAAATAAAAATGGCATATTAATAAAAATAATAATAATTTTTAAAAAGGAGGCCCAGCTCCTATGGTACAACACAGCACAGTATCCCACAAGGCTGGAGACAATATGGTCAACCATGGGTTTACATCCACAGGGCTGCCGGAAAACACATCAGGAATGCGGGCACCCAAGATCCTGAAGAGCTAGAGGGTTGGAGAAGGGAGATCAGCAGTGACACGACCCTGTCGAGCGTGCTTTCTCTCTCTCACACTCTCTTGTGTGATTTTTTTTTACAAAAAAAAAAACCACAGTATTGAACAGAAGCACCATAAGGATGTTACTTAGGAGGAAAGTAGGTGGCATGATGGTTGAAGTACTGGACTCTCACATAGCCAACCAAAGTTCAAGGCTCAGACCTGGTGGCTTGAAACTCACACAGGGAACCTGTGCATGTGTGCCCAAAATCCCAGAAGGAGAATAAAGAAGAGATTGTGGTATGGCTATCCTCCTTGGGAGATGATTTCTCATTCTCCCTCCCTCAGTCTCTTCAGCAAGTGCACGTACCTTATGGCAAAAACCTAAAAAAATTAAAACTTTTAAAAAACAAGAATGTTACTTAGTAGAGAGAAGTGGTGGTGTGGTCATGTTCTGGAACCAGCACACCTCACACCTAACTTCTTATCTGTGAACGATCTTGAGCAAATATTTCAACCCCATACCCCGCTGTCCTCTTCTAAATAGTAGAAAAATTAACAGTAACAACCTGACTTGTTGAAAATTGAATGAGTTAAGTTTATAAAGTAGTTCCAATTTGATCACTTTTAACCAAATAGATGGATAAAAATTTAATGTTTTAATAGCACTCTGTTAATGAGGCAGTTGGAAAACAGGCAGCCTCATATACTACTCAGTACTAAGTCTTATGGAGGACAATTTGGAAATACCACTTAGATAACATACTGTTCATATTCTTACACAGGTGGGAAGGGACAGGTTTACTAGGTCTTGTATTTCACACTCGAAACTCAGGTGCCCATTAAAAGAGGAATAACTCAAAAATGACAAATTAACAACAGGGACATTATGTAGCAGTTTAAAAAGTGGAATGAGGGTCCACCCACAGTATCTGGCACTAGCAGAAGCTGCTACTGCACAGGCCCAGGCCATATGAGAGCTCCTGTTCAATTCCCTGTGCACCCTAAAAAGTCAGGAGTTAAGGCAAGTGCCTATAGTCCCAAGTACTGAGAAGGAGGGGCAGGAAGACTGCAACATCAGGAGACCCTGCCTAAGAAAAAAACAAATAGAATGAGGACACTGACTGACTGGTATGAAAAGACTTCTAACAAGTTATAAATGGACCATGTAGAACAATACAAAGTACGTTACCTTTTGTATAAAAAGAGACCAAAAGGTTAAGAAACATTCATCCTTGCACTCAGAGCAACCAGCAACACTGGAAAAGAACTGGGTAGACAGGAGATGGATGGGACGAATACTTCAAACTGTGTGCCTTTTTTTTCTTTGCTTTTATAGTTATATATTTTACCTATTCAGATACTAAAATTTAAAAAGTATTTGTAAAATGTCAGACACAGCCTGCCAGTAGTACAGTGTTATAGCTGACGGATCCCATATGGTTGGCTGTGTCATTAGAGTCCCAGATCCTGCAGCTTGAAAAATACAGCAGCACTTGTGCGTACATGCCCAAAATCCCAAGAGAAGAACGGACAAGAAGGGATTATGGTGTGGCAATCCTCCCACCCAGGGAAATTTCTCACTACCCCCTCTTCTCTCATGCTCACGCTCACTCTCTCTGGTAAGTGCACATGCTCTATAACAAACTTAAAAAAATAAACAAAATGTCATACATACAGGGGCCAACCAGTGGTATGATAGTTAAGGCAACTGACCACATAGCCAACTGTGCGGTTTAAGTCCCAGACCTGCCAGCTTGAGGAACATGACAGTCACGAGCACATGCTTGCCTAGGATCCCAAGAGGAGGGAGAATGATGGCAAAGCGACTGCAGTGTGGCCATCATCTCTAGAGGGTGATATCGCACTTTCTCTTTCTTTGGCAAGTGCATATGTACTATAGCAAAAAAAAAAAAAATAAGTGTCTGGGCCAGCAGGCAACTTGGTGGTTAAGGTGCTGGATTCTTGCATGGTTCAAGTCCTGGACCTGGCAGCCTGAAATATGACAAATAGGGACCAGCAGTTGGTGTAATGGCTATGTCACTGGACTCCCATGTAGTCGACCGTCGTTCGAGTCCCAGACCCAACCCAGTGGCTTAAACTCACACCGGGCACGTGTGCATGCATGCGTGCCCAAGATCCCGAGAGGAGAATGGAGGAGAAGGGATTACAGTGTGGCCATCCCCCCTGGGGAGTGATTTCTCACTTTCTGTCTCTCTGTTTCTGTCTTTCTGGTGAGCGCACATGCCCTATAGCAAAAACCTCTCCAAAAAAATAGAAATATCATGACAAATAAATAAATGCTTTAAAATATATATTTAAAAAAGTGTCAGACATGCAGTTCAACAGCTCAAATATTAGCAGCAATTATTACCGTTATTACTATTAGCAAGGTCAAAATATCTCCTTTCTGAAGCATTTTTCTTACTCCCTCTGCACAGTAGCCTCCCCTTCCTCCTCTCCTAGACTACTATGTAAGGAATTTATCTCTTTCAACTCTAATTATTGTAAATAGATTAAGAGATATGTTAGGACCAGCAGATGGTGTAATGGTTATGTCGCTGGATTCCCACATAGTCAACTGTGGTTCAAGCCCCAGACCTGGCAATTTACAACTCACACCAGTATGCATGTGCATGAGTGCCCAAAATCCCAAGAGGAGAATGGGGGAGAAGGGATTGCAGCATGGCCATCTCCCGGGGAGTGTTTTCTCTCTCTCTCTCTCTCTCTCTCTCTCTCTCTCTCTCTCTGTCTCTCTGACAAGCACACGTGCTGTATAGCAAATATCGCCCTCAAAAAAAATTAAGAGAAAAATCAATGTCTCATTCATTTTCAAATCCAAGGAGCACTGCTTGCACATAATAGGTACAAACATTTTGGAGCAAGTAACCTAAAAGTACTCCAAAGAGGAAAAAGGTGGTCATTTCTAAATATATTTCACTCTACCATTAATTACAAGACCTGAAAACTGAAAAACTTGAATAACTGGATTTGCTAATGTTCTTTCTGCTACCACTTAGCCAACATCTCCTCTTTCACTAAGTATTTTTCTTTTTTTCTTAAGGCTTTCTCTGATATTAACATCATCAAGCCAAGACCCCACGTGTGCCAGCTTTTAACTCCCTGCAAACTGAAACGCTGTCATTTGTCCAAGTCTCACCATTGGGGGCATCGCTCCTGTCAAAAAGGCATGGGTTGACTGTCTCCCTTCAGTGTTGTTCCCTTTGTAATCAGTGAATGGAATGTCCTTAACTAGAAAGACCCACAGCTTGATTCCTAATTTGCTCGTGTTTTGTTTGTTCTTCTGGTACGCAGGATATTCTACAACGAACTGCTCAGTAGCCCGATTCTAGAAGTCATTCCAGCACACCAAATACTCCACTGACAGCTCAACAGTCACTTTCCATGCAAGCCCCTCCCCTTCCCTCCTCCCTCACCCCCGTCAGCTCAGGAGCTTGCTCTCTCGCTGACAGACACACTGACAGTTCAGAGGGCTTTTTCCCCAAGCCCCCTTCCCGGCAGTTAACAAAACCACCTCCCCAGCTCTCTTCATCTCGCGACCCAATCAGTCCCCAGCATCGCCCCCCTCCTGGCCGACCCAAATCACATCCTAAGACTCTTCCTAGGAAGCAGGCGGCTGCACTGCCTTCCCGGCGAGTACACGTCTGACAGCTGGACACCGGTTCCGCAAGCACCCTGTCCGCCGCCGCCGCCAGCACCCTGCTTCCCCCGCTCCCGCTCGCCAGCCCTGGCTTCCCGAAAACCCACAGCCCCTTCCCCTGAACACGCTGTCCGCTCTCCCCGCTCCCCACCCCCTTCCACCGCTGACAGCTCAGCCCCCTCCCTCCCATGTGGCTGCGCCCTCCCCCGCTGCTGCTCTGACAGCTCCGGCTCGGCTCCCAGGGCCCGCGCCTCGGCCGCCCCAGGCCCGGCCGCCCGCGGTGGCCCCCGGCCCGGCCGCCTCGCCCGGGGGAGGACTGCACTCACCCACTCTCCCGCATCACGTTGCTGTCCCCGCAGTCACAGGCGCCCCCGGCCTGGCTGCGGAACATGTTGAAGTCGTGTCCGGTGTGGTCGCCCTGGTGGAAGCACTCGGCGCACAGCGACATGCAGGGCGAGATGCCGCACGTCCGGCAGCGGTAGGCCACGAAGTTGGCTGTCCAGACCAGGCCGCAGAGCGCCGCGGGGTCGTAGGCCCGCACGGCCGCGCAGAACTCGTCGAAGCCGCCGCCGCCCGCCAGAAGGCACTTACACCACTCCAGGGCCTCCTCCTCGGCCGCCCCTGGACCGCCCCCGCTGCCCGCCGCCGCCTCCTCGCCGCCCGCAGCCGCGGCCAGCGGCCGCTCGGCGCTCAGCACCCGCTCCAGCAGCGCCTGCAGCTCCTCCGCACCTGCCCGGTTGTCCGGCCGGCTGAGGGCCGCCTTCAGGTGCGCGGCGGTGGCCGCCTTGTCTAGGGCCAGCGCGGGCGCCGGCAGCTCCGGCTGGGGCGGCTGCGGCCCCCCGACGGCCGCCGCGGCCGCCGCCGCCATGATGAGAGCTCAGAATTTGGAGAGTCCAGGGCCGGCGGCTCCTCCCGGGAGGGTGGGGGAATTGACTGCTGCGATTGCTCGGCCGCCCAACTCTCGCGATACCCGGAGCGGCCGCGCTCGCCGCTGCGTCCCCGCCCCTACACACGCCCCCTCCGGCTGCGCGCCTCTCCCCGCCCTCTCGCCGGCCCCGCCTCCGCTAAACTTCGCGTTGAGAAAGTCTTCAACGAGGACGGTCTTTTACTTAATTTGCGTGGACTGTGGAAATGCTGCCGCAGGTGGCATCTTTCAGGTGTATTTTAGGCATCTGCGTCTTGTCTTGCGATGTAGAGTCCTACTGATATTTATCAAAGCTTAATTAGTATTGCCTTGCTATTATTACGCAAACGACCTCCCAATTAACCGTTCCCCCTGCCCGAAATAATTATCTTCACCCTATATTACCAGGGCCATCTTAAAACTGAAGTATTTTTAAAGAATTATTTTTATTTAATTTTTATTTACTTTAATTTGACCAGAGACGGTCTGAGCAAGAGAGAGAGAAAGAGAGAAAGCAAGCCACCAGGTCGGGAATGGATCAGCCATTGGCCATGTGGGAGTCCAAGACCCTTAACCACTACGCCACCTGCTGGCCCAAAAACTAAACTATATCCTTATTGTCATTCTGCTGTGTAAAATCTTTAGTGGAAACAAAAGTCAAACTCCTTAAATCGACTCTCAAAACCCACCACCATAAAAGTCTCTCAACCTTATAGTTCCGTGCCTATCTCCTGATGGTACTCCAGATTTGAGAAATGAAAGAGCCCAGCAAGCTCGTTAACTGTTTTCTGAAGGCACTTCACGTAGTTCCTACCCTACTCCACCCTGCATACTCACTCCACATCCCCTAGTCTAGCAATCTCTGCCCAGGTCATTCCTTTCTTTAAAAAAAAAAAAAAAAGTAATAAAGGTTTTGAGTTTCCATGATGATATAATTGATTGCCTTAAACTGTAAAAATCCTGTCCCCATCTCACTACTAACGTAAATTTCTCCAAGGCCAAGATGAGTCTTCTTTAAAAAAAAAAAAAATTAAAGGAATTATTTTATTTAACTTTATTTTATTTATTTTAATTTGACCAGAGAAAGGGAAAGTGAGAAAGCAAGCTACCAGGTCCGGGACTAAGAACCGCAGTTGGCCATGTAGGTGTCCAAAGCCTTTAAACAACCCCACCTGCAGGCACTAAGAATGAGTTTTCTTCATCATTGCCCTAAGTGTTTAAATAGTTGCTTGATCATGGTTGTTAAATGGAACCTAATTACAATAGATAGTGTTTCTTGAAGACCTAGAGTACAATTTAAAAAATAGTAACCTTTTTAAAAGAATTTATTTAATTTTATTTATTCATTTATTTATTTTAATATGACCAGAGAGAGAGAGACAGAGAGAAAGAGAGAGGAGGAAAGTGAGAAAGCAAACCACCAGTTCTGGGACTCAAACCGTTATCGTCTATGTGGGAGTGTCCAGCACCTTAATCACCTGCTGGTCCCCCCCAAAAAAACTAGTAACTTTTTAATCCTCTTGATAATCCCATGAAGTAGTTACTACAGAGGAAAACTAAAACTTAAAGTGAGTTATGTATGTCAAAATATACAGCAGGTCATTAAATGAGCTATGGGTAGAACCTAGATTCATCTTTTTCCAAAATCCTGCTCTTTTTACCACACCAGTGTTTCCCAAACTTGCCTGATCCCATGAACTGCCTGAAGTTCTGCTCTGGAAAAAAAAAGAGTCCCAGGCTCATATCAGACCTAGGAATCAAAATCTCCAAAGGTTATACTATCCTATGGGAAAAAATAGCAATCTGAAACAGATCATTAATGATTCTTCCAGAACAGAAAATATGAAGCTAATTAAGTATCCATAGCTTACCTCCAGAGAGCTTGTTGTGTTGTATAAATAAGTTAGTAACACATGACAGAGACCTACCAAGAATTTTAAAAATTGGAGGAACAATCTGAAATAGGAGAGCAAGAGTGTTTCCAGTCCATACACTAGAACTAGAAATGAGTTGAACAACAAAGCATGTTATTTTATGTATCCTTGCCTTCATCAAGAGTAAAGAATTTTGCAATCATTATTTAACAGCATTAAGTAATTTAAAGACTGCTCAATACTTCTCTTAAATAATCACTAGGTAGAGCTAGTGTGTATTTGCTAATCAGTGGCAATGGGTTAAGGTGCTTGGGGAAATGTGCTGGTAGCTCCTTAGGATTGCTTTTCTGGAGAATAGCAAGTTCAATTGCTCTGCTTTACCATGATGGTGCATGCCAGCAAATGCAGGCGTTTCTGCATTCCAGTGGTCTCCACATGCTAGGAAATGGCTGCAAATTTCTTTCGTTTAATTAAAGATTTATTTAATTCTTTTTTTTTATTATTTGACCAGAGAAACACAGAGAGAGAGGGGGAAAGTGAGAAAGCAGCCACCAGGTCCAGGATCTGAACCATGGCCGACAGTATGGGAGTCCAGTGCCCCATCCTCCATGCCTCCTACCAGCCTCAACTGCAAATTTCTATAAAGTTCCACCATTTGTCACCAGTGTCTCAGCTCTGTAACAAAAAAAAGGAGTTTAAATGCCACCCCCTTTTCAGTTAAATAACTATTTCAGTACATGCAAAAAAAATCTTATCAATCTACATGACCAGCCAATAAACATATAAAAATATGCTCAACACATTAATCATTAAAGAAATGTAAATTAGGACCAGACATGGTGGTACAAATGGTAGGGCTCCACTGTGTGAGACTGGGCCACAAAAGAGGCCACAGAGTTCAATTGCCCAGCCAACCTCAAAACAAACCAGGCTCAGTGGCAGGCCTACAGTGCACACCTATAATCCTAACTGACTGAGAGACTGGGCAGGTGGGTCAAAGCATGGGAAGATCCTACCAAAAATGTCTATCTCCTCTGCCCCCTTTATTTAAAAAAAAAAAAAAAAAAAAAAAAAAAAAACCCTCAAAGTAAAGCTACAGTAAGATACCACTTACCCACTAGAATGCAATAATCAAAAAGGTATACGATAACAAATACTGTGAGAATATAGGAAAAGAGGAACCTTCATACATTGCTGGTGGGTATGTAAACTTTGGTTAACAGTTTGGCACTTAAAAAGTTCTGCATGCCTCTTGTAGCATACTGAACTCAGTGCTGGAAGTCACATGGCTGTCCAGGTGTTCCGATTCCCAGCCTATTGACTCGAAACACATCAGGTGCAAGTGTACCCAAGATCTTGCTGTGCTGAAGGACTAAGGGGAGGGGATCTTGATATACCCCGATTCTATTGGGGGGCTTCCTCTTCTCTGTCTCTCATGCACATGCATGCGCTCTCCATCATGAATTTTTTAAAATTAAACTTGATATTAGTTTACCATAAAATCCCACAATTCTACTAAAAACGTACACAACAGAAATTAAATTTTCATACAAAGCCTTATACGTGAACACTCATAGCCATTCATTCTCATATGAGACAAAAATTAGAAAGACCTATCAATTTATGAGAAAGAAACAAAATGTGACATAGTCCTATAGTGAATACCATGCAATGATTTAAAAAAAAAAAAAAAAAAAGAACACTGATACCTGCTACAACATAGGTGGACTTCAAAAACATTATGTCAGTGAAAGATATCAGACATAAACACACACACATATATATGCACACGCACAAAACACATATTGTGTGAGATCATTTACATGATTTGTCCAAAAAGGCAAATCTGTGGAGACCGAAATTTGATTAGTGAGTGCCTGGGACTGAGGGGTAAGAAATGCGAATAGGCATGAGGGCTCTCTTAAGGTGATAGAAATGTCCTAAATTTGGATTGTGGCGATGGTTGCACAACTGTAAATTTGCTGAAAGTCATTGAATTCTACTTTTAAAACTGAAATTGTATCTAAGTAAGACTTTCAGTAGTAATCAGTAATATTATTTATTGTTTGAAATGAGTGAAATAAGTTCTGTCCAGGTAGAAATTATTTTACTGCTTTAGCTTTCAAAATTGATAAGAGAGAGTCTCAAATGTCTGCTTCTCCCAGGATTCTGGAGCTCACTTATATCATTTGGATGCAGGAAATCTGACATTTTTCTTTTCTTGTATATTAATGTACAATAAAAAAATCTTCTGAATTACCTGCCTCCCAAATCTCAGTACGGTGTTCTGGAAACTTTCTACAACAATTATATTTCTATGAAGGAAAGAAAAGTTGAAATTCAACTGAAAACTGCACTCATTTAAATGCTATACCTTATTAAATTTTAACATTTAAGCTAATTACTGTCAGAAGACATTGAATAAATAACAATGCAACATACTGCTATTACAGAAAGCTACAAAATAGTATCTAAAAACGACATGTTTTGGGGGGCTGGCAGGTGGCATGGTGGTTGGAGTGCTGGACTCTCATATGGTGGACGAGGGTTCCAGTCCCATTCTGGTGGCTTGAAACTCACACCAGATGTGTATCCATGTGTACCCAAAATCCCAAGAGGAGTATGGAGCAGAAGGGATTGGGGAGTGGCCCTTCTCCCGGGAGGAGAGAGGTAATTTCTCACTTTTCTTCTCTCTCTGTCTCTCTCTGGTGAGCATACACACCCTATGGCAAAACCTGAAAGAAAAAGAAAAAAAAAATGTGTTTTTATATATTATAGCTTATTTACTATGAGGAAGAATCTTGTGGTATTTCTAAATTGGCTTTTCAAATTAAAATAAGCCACAAAGAAAAGATACATATGAACTGTAAATAGCCTCTTCACAGTAAACATAAATTAATAAAAGCACTCCAAAGTTGCATTTGTATTTATCAGGACTCTCTCACTTGCAAGAGACAGAACCTCAAAGAGAACTAACTAGCTTAAGTCCAAAAGAAGGCCATATTAGATCACATAGACAATGGGGAAGGAGGACCTGCACCTGGATGAACCTCCTTTGCTCTCACTGAGCTACAGCTCCTGTCTCTAAAACAGTGTCTGTGCATGGGGCCCTCCCAAGCCCAGCTCCAGGCCAAGTTCCCTACAACTTTGCAACAGAGGAAAACAGTCTCTTCTACCTCTAATTAAAATCCTGGAGAACTCTGGCCCAGCTTTAACCTATGCTAGGTCTATAACCAGAAGAAAAATAAGGAGATAGCTGCAGGACACATAAATACCTTCTTTCTTTCTTTCTTTCTTTTTTTTTCTTTTTTCTTTTTTTTTTCTTTTTTTTTTTTTTTTTTTTTTTTGCCAGAAATCATGTGTTCTGGCCAGAGAGTGGAGAGAAAGAAACAGAGAGAGGGAAAATAAGAAAGGTCTTTGCATGTGGAATGGCCAAGCTACAATGTCTTCTCTATCCTTCCTCCCTTTAGGACTTTGGTCACACATGCACCCAGCATGTTTCTTATTTATTTTATTTATTTATTTAATTTTTTTTTTTTGAGATGTTTTTGTTATAGGAAAGACAGAGAGACAGAAAGTGAGAAATCACCCCCCAGGGGGCATGGTCACACCGCAGTCCCTTCTCCATTCTCCTCTCAGGAGCTTGGGCACACACGCGCACACACACACACACACACACACACACACACACACCTGGCGTGAGTTTAAGCCATGGGGTCTGGGACTCGAACCGCGGTCGACTACGTGGGAGTCTAGTGACTTAGCCATTACACCAACTGCTGACCTCCAGCATGTTTCTTTCTTTTTAATTTTTTTTTTTTTTTTGGAGTGGTTTTTGCTATAGGGCGTGTGCGTTCGCCAGACAGATAGAGACAGAAAGAGAGAAATCACCCCCTAGGGGGGATGGCCATGCCACAACCCTTCTCCTCCATTCTCCTCTTGGGATCTTGGGCACACACGCACACGCACCTGGCATGAGTTTAAGCCACCAGGTCTGGGACTCGAACTGCAGTCGACTACATGGGAGTCCAGCGACATAGCCATTACGCCAACTGCTGGTCCCCCAGCATGTTTCTTAAGCCGCCGGGTCCCAGACTCAAACACACAGTTGCCCATGTGAGATGCAGCCACCTTAACCACTACTCCATGGGTTGGTTTTGTCTGGACACATAAATATACAAAATCCCCACAATAGTATTAACTTCCGTATTTCTTCTTGGCCTCAAATACAAACCAGACTTTCTCCATACACAAAATAAGTTCACCGGGACCAGCAGTTAGCATATTGGCTATGTCGTTGGACTCCCATGGAGTCGACCACGGTTCGAGTCCCGGACCCGGTGGCTTAAACTCATGCCAGGCGCGTGTGCATGTGTGCTCAAGATCCCGAGAGGAGAATGGAGGAGAAGGGATTGCGGTATAGCCAATCCCCCTGGGGGGCCATTTGTCGCCTTCTGTCTCTCTGTCTCTCTCTGTCATTCTCATGAACGCACGAGCCCTATAGCAAAAAAAGCCTCTCCAAATAAATAAATGAATAAATAAATAAAATCACCAATTCTTTTCTTCTCTTCTCTTTTTAGGTTTTTTGCCATAGAGTGCATGTACTCACTGGAGAGAGACAGAGAGAGAGGGAAAGTAAGATATCCCCCCCCCCCACCACTCTCAGGCAGGTGGCCACACTGAAATTCCTTCTCCTCCATTCTCCTCTCAGGATTTTTTGCGTACATATACAGGTGTCAGCATGTTTTTCAAGCCTCCAGGTTTAGGATTCGAACCATACTGTCGGCCATATGGGATCTAGCTCCTTAACTATCAAACCACCTCTGTCCTGCAAGTTCACCACCAATTCTAATACTGTGTAGAAGTATTCTGCCTGGTGATCACACATAAGATTCACAACAAGCCTGAGAGGTAATTATTATTATCCCCATTTTACAAGTAGCAGGGATAGTCTTCATTTTATAACCTTTAAACCTAAGTATGAACCCTAGAATAAAAAGAATTTGTTGTTCCTACTTATGCCTTTCTTCCCTCCTTTCTTCTTTCTTTTTTAAATAATTGACTCCTTTAAGACCTTTCAACTCTACTCACTTATGTCATTTGTTTAATATTGAAACAAGGACAAATTTAGTAAGTTTCTCAACTTATGCTTTTGAAGTATTTTGGGGAAAAAAGCATGACAGTGCATTAAGGGTTTGACCTATATTAGCTCTTCTACAAACAGGTCTATGCAACATTTTCAAGGTTATAAATGCTTGGAAGTTCTCTGCAGTCTTTTATTATTTTTTACTATCATTGCAAGTTGTTCTATTTCTTTCATTTTCCTATTAACACACACACACACACACACACACACACACACCTGGGAAAGTTTCTTTTTCTGCAGCCTTACTAAAGCCCAGAAGATTTTCACTCACTGCCTTATTCATGCAACAAATTAATTCAACAAATATTTGTCAGATTCCTACCACTTGCTCTCTGCTGGAGCTGAGGATAGTGCTGTGGACCAATAGACGTGGTCCGTGGCATTGCCTTGTGTGGCCGGCTCCAGGGGACACGAATCCCATAGAATACAACGTTCCTGACATGGAGCTTACAGACTTCTGGAAATGTTATAAATTGTAATGTATCTACAAATACATTGTTACTGTTATTACGATTATTATTACCTCTGAACGTAAAGTAAGAAAATATGGTTTTTAAATTATTATTTGTACTTTTATTTTTAGAAATCTTACCTTTTCTTCTGAAAATAAAATATAATTTTAAATATCCACATCTTACGGGAACCAGCAGTTAGCGTAAAATATCCACATCTTACCAATTTTTTTAAAAATTTCGTTATAGGGCATGTACACTTGTCCAAGAGAGACAGACAGAGAAAGAGAGGGAAAGTGAGAAATCATGCCCCCCACCTAGGGGATTGACCACGCCACAGTCCCTTCTCCTCTTGGGATTTTAGGCATGTATGTACATACACCTGGTGTGTTTTTTCCTTCTTTCTTTTCTTTTCTTTTTGAAAGATGTTTGCTATAGGTTGTGTGCGCTTGCTGGAGAGACAGACAGACAGAAAGCAAGGAATCACTCACCTGGTGGGGAGGGAGGATGGCCATGCTGCCATCCCTTCTTCATTCTCCTCTCAGGATTTTGGGCACACATGCTGGGAATACAGCACCTTAACTACTATGCCACCAGCTGCCCTCCCCCACGTGTTTTTCTTTTTTTTAAGAATTATTTATTTAAGTTTATTTATCATTATTATTATTAATTTGACCATAGAGAGACAGAGACAGAAGGAGAGAGTGAGAAAGCAAGTCACCAGGTCTAGGACTTGAATCACTGTCAGCTGTGTGGGAGTCCGGCACCTTAGCCACCACACAATCCACCAGCCTCCTCCTGGTGTTTTTTTTTCACACCAGGAGTCGGGACCAGGACTCAAACCACACAGGTGACCATGTGGGATCCAGTCATCTTAACCACCATGTCAGCAGCTGGCCCCACATCTTACCTATTTCTAAATGTCAGAGTTCTCGGTCAGCTTGTAAATACTTTCATTCTTTATTTTTTCAGAGGTTCTTTTTTGTTTTGTTTTGTTTTGTTTTGCTATAGGGCACATGTGCTTGTCAGAGAGACAGAGAGACAGAAAGTGAGAAATCACCCCCTGAGGGGGGTTGGCCAAGCTTTGCCTTCTCCATTCTCCTCAGGATTTTGGGCATGCACACACATACATGCCTGCTGTCAGTTTTAAGCTGCCAGGTCCAGGACTTGAACCACAGTTGACTATGCGGGAGTCCAGCAACATAACCACTATGCCATCTGGTGGTCCCTTGAAAATACTTTTTTTTTTTTTTTTTTTTTCTTTTTTTGGGAGAGGTTTTTGCTATAGGGCGCGTGCGCTCGCCAGACAGACAGAGAGAGACAGAGAGATAGAAAGCAGGAAATCACCCCCCAGGGGGGATGGCCACGCCGCAATCCCTTCTCCTCCATTCTCCTCTCGGGATCTTGGGCACGCACGCACACGCGCCCGGCGTGAGTTTAAGCCACCGGGTCCGGGACTCGAACCGCGGTCGACTACGTGGGAGTCCAGCGACATAGCCATTACGCTAACTGCTGGTCCCGCTTGAAAATACTTTTAAGCAAGCTCTTGAGAACCTATCAGTTATCCTTGGTGACTTTGATAACCCTCTGGCCATACTCAAGGCAAGAGGGGTATAGAAAAAGAAAACATGTTTTTAAGTTCATTTATTTTTCCATAAGAAAGAAAGAAGTAGGGACAGACACCTCCAACAAGACCTTCACACCACCATCCAGCCGCAGCCTCAGCCAGCCAGACTCACAGCTGCACTCAGCATGCACAGGGAGAACTCCAAATGCATCCCAGGACTCTCCCACGTGGCCTCCGGATTACTGAGGCTTGCCTTGCCACCACACCTCACCTAGTGAAAGCATTTCTTTAACATTTTTCTAGAGGGTACAGGCACTTACGGGAGAGAGACAGAAAAATAGAAAAAGTGAGAAAGCATCTCATACTATAATCCCTTCTCCATCTCTCCCTCATTTTGGGATTTTGGGCACAGACAGAGAATGTTTCTCAAGTCACCTAGTCCAAAACTAACTGTGCAATCAGCCAGATGGGATCTAGCCACCTTAACCACCAGGCCACCACTGGCCCGCCACTGAACTGTAGCCTTAAACATTATCGGGACCAGCAGTTGGCTTAATGGCTATGTCACTGGACTCCCATGTAGTCCACCACGGTTTAAGTCCCGGATCTGGTGGCTTAAACTCATGTTGAGCACATGTGCGTGCATGCCCAAGATCCCAAGAGGAGAATGGAGGAGAAGGGATTGCGGCATGGCCATTTCCCCCGGGGGGGTGATTTCTCACTTTCTGTCTCTCTGACTCTCTCTGTCTTTCTGGGGAGCGCATGTGCCCTATAGCAAAAAGCTCTCCAAAAAAAAAAAAAAAAAAAAAAAAAAAAAAGGAAAGAAAGAAAGAAAAAAAAAACATTATTAAAATGGAAAATTTGGAAACCAGCTCATGGTGTGGTGGTTAAGACAGCTGGCTCCCACGTGTCTGGCTGCATGGCTCTAGTCCCAGATCCAGCGTCTTGAAAGATGTTCAGGACTCATGTGCCTGCATGCCCAAAATTAAAGAAGGGAGAAACGGAGAACAGGTTGTGGCATGACCATCCCCCATGAGGGTGTTTTCTCACTTCTTTCTCTCTGTCTCTCATCAGCTTGTGCATATGACCTCTCCTAGAATTAGAAAAAGAAAAATCTGGGATCTTCCCACATAATTGACCACGGTTCAAGTGCTTGACCCCGTGGCTTAAAACTCACGCCAGGTGTGTGTGTGCATGTGTGTGTGTGTGTGTGTGTGTGCCCAAAATCCTGAGAAGAGAATGGAGGAGAAGGGATTGCAGCGTGGTCATCCCCCCCGTGGGAGGCAGTGATTTCTCGCTTTTCTGTCTCTGTTTCTTTCACACATGCCCTATAGCAAAAATCTCTCGCTTAAAAAAAAAGAAAAAAAAGAAACAGAAAAATCTAAGAAAAAAAAGAAATGTTTGTTATATATATTTCATCACAATTTTTTAAAATTAATAATATAAAACACCAACAAACTGAATCGTATACTTTAAATCAGTAACTTATATCTCAAAAAAAGCTGTTTTTTTTTTTTTTTAAAAAAAAAAGATATTATTACAAGAGTAAAAGGAAAAAAGAAAGTAACAAGGCAATTGGAGAGAATATTTACAAAACGTCTCTGAAGATACAGAAACAAATTCAGTTTTTCCTATTGTAACCAAACCATTAGAGAACGAAAGTAACTTTATGTTGTACTTCGAGTCCATTTTAAAAGATCAACGTTTAGGAAAATCAAGCTTCAACATTTATCTTTCACTTCCCTCACATTGAACCTTATGGAATCTAACCTTTTACCTCCCTCAAAACGAATCTAGCCTAATGCTTAACGAATGAAGTTAACGATTACGTTGCTGAGTCTTTGCAGATACCGGGCTCCGAAGATAGGAAGAAGAGGTCACCTGCGTCACCTGAGATTTTATCAGCTTAGGCCCGGCAAAGCCACGTGTGGACTCTTGCTACTTCTAAACCAGGATTTAAGAGTTTTCTTGACTGACTCCACTTTGCTTCTGCTGCCTTGTTAATCATTGCTTGTCTTTAATTCTCTTGCAGAGAACCAAAACCAATCTGCCCACCAGGCCCAGAACAAAAACCACCCCTCACGCAGTGATTTTCTTCCCCAACACACTAACGTGTCTCCTAATGATCCTGCCCAAAAACAATGATCAGGCCTCCTCCTGATTTTGACCCAAGACAATGAATAACTTACTCTTTGCTTTTAGATGTAGTCTTACACCAACCCCTTCCCCTATGAAAGTACTTGTTCAGAACATTGGAGACAGTTCTGGACTCTAGTCTTCTCTCTCCTCAGTGTTGGCCTCACTGAAATAAATTTATTTCCTTATTCGCCAACTCTTGTTTCTCAAGATTAGTTTCTGTTGAGCGGCAAGCGGCATCAACCTAATTGCTGGCCCTCTGGAATGGGTATCTGTGCCCATTCTGGCATCACTTTTATCTCTCATAAAATGTTTCTGTGACCTAATGTCTGGAATTTTTCTTTATACATCGAGCCCTTCAGCAGTAAGTGTCCTCTAATTCAATTCAATTCTGACACTATCTACTCGGCAATAGCATCAGATCCTACAGGTTAAGGACTCAGTCCCGTAAGATTGCTCCCCACTTCAGACACCAATTGCAAGCTTTCAGGTGCTTTGCCTGTGCTGTGCCCTACTAGCTATAAAGCGGGGTCTCCAAGGTTTGATTAATTTGCTAGAGCAGTTCACAAAGCTCAGGGAAATACTTAGGTTTACCAGTTTATTAAAAAAGATATTACACCTTGGTGAGACCAGCAGTTGGTGTAATGGCTACATTGCTGGACTCCCATGTAGTCAACCACGGTTCGAGTCCCAGACCCAGTGGCTTAAACTCATGCTGGGCACATGTGCGAGCATGCCCAAGATCCCAAGAGGAGAATGGAAGAGAAGGGATTGCAGTGTGGCCATCCCCCCTAGGGGGGTTGATTTCTTGCTTTCTGTCTCTCTCTGTCTTTCTGGCGAGTTTATGTGCCCTATAGCTAAAACCTCTCCAAAAAAAAAAAAGAAAGAAAGAAAGAAAGGAAGAAAGAAAGAAAGAAAGAAAGAAAAAAGAAAGAAAGAAAGAAAGAAAGAAAAAGAAATTACACCCTGGCGTTTGGTAGAAAGTGGACAAATATGGAAGATACACTGCTGAGTGAAGCAAGCCAGACTAAGAAAGAGAGACATTGTATATACCCACTTAATATATACTGAACTTTCACACTCTATAGCAGAAACTGAAAGATCGAAGGATATAGAAGCATGGAGAACAGTTGCAGTTATTGGAGACAGTGTGGGAGCAGTGGGAGGTGGGGGAGGGTGAGAGAAAGAGGATCAAGGAGAAAAACAGAGGGACCAGCAGATGGCTTAGCGGTTGCTTTGCTGGACTCCCACATGGGCCAATCATGGTTCAAGCACAGGACCTGGTGACTTGAAGCTCATGTCCAGCTTGTGTGCCCAAGATCCCAGGAGGAGAACGGAGAAGGGATTGTGGTGTGGCCATCCTCCCCTCCCCCCTGGGGGGTGATTTCTCACTTTCCCTCTCACTGTCTCTGTCTTTCTCTTCCTCTGGCAAGTGCACACATCCTAAGGCAACCCGCACCCCCCCCACCACCAAAAAAAGGAAAATAGAGAGGTAAGACATTTAAAGGATACAGAAGTGGAGGATTGTCTGTTGATGATAACAGGCATGATAATATTTTTAACTGGACTGATGTGCAATGTATTGATGCTGGAAAAATTCATGTTGTAAGCTGTGGTGATGAACCATGATTAAATGTATAAAATATATTTTTAAAAAATAAAATAAAAATTTTCTTAAAAAAATAAAGATATTACAGGGATCAGCAGGTGGCATAGTGATTAAGGTGCTGGACTCCCATATGATTGACCCCAGTTCAAGTCCTGGACCCAGTAGCTTGAAAATCATGGGTATGCATGCCCAAAATCCCAAGAGGGAAATGGAAGTGATGACGCCCCTGGGGGGTGACTTCTCATTTTCTGTTTCTCTCTAGCGAGTGTCACAAACCCTATAGCAAAAAAGATATTACAAAGGATTGTCAAGCCAAAAAGAACAAGTGTAAAGTAAAAATTATAAGAAAAAAGGAATTTATTGGTCTCACAATGCTTAGCATTGGATAATGGTCAGACCCTGGACCTTGCAATCAGACCCATAAGCACCATGACCAGATGGAAATGACAATATGTCTGCCCATCCAGAAAAAGCTAGGATCTTTAATACTGGTAAAAGTTTTATAATACATGTAAGTTGTTACTACTGAACAAAGGTAACAGAGGAGAGTCCTACCAAAATGGGAGAAGGAACACAATTAGGTAAAAATCCATTAGCAGAAGCTGTCTGAAACAAGTTACTGGTAGTGGTGGTGGTCTGTTCAGTGGGGTGTGGGATGAGCCTAAGGGAGACAACGAACCTGAAATTATCTCAAGAATGTCTTGTGACAGTCATGTCACAGGTCAACGGGGAGTAAACATAACCTATAAGCCAGCTAGAGTGCCTCCCCTTCTTCCTCATAGTTCTCTAGTCTTTTTTTAAAATAACAATCTCTTTTTGAGATACATTTTCCCCCACTGGATATAGATGAGATGCATAGGGTAGGGTATGTGGGAAGGAACTCAGAGATCCCACCCTCTAGGAATACGCCACCCACTATGCACCTCCATGTAGTTGGCTACCTGTAAGCTCTCCAGATCTTGGCCTTTTGGGTTTTTAGGGAATCTTCTTTATGTGAGCATGATTGATAAAGTCACTAGCCATTTGTGACCAACTTAACTTTCATCCTCTCCCCTCCCTGGAAGTTAGGGGTCAGGGCTGAAAAGTTTCAACCCTCTAATCATGCATTGATCTTTTCTATGGCTGGGCCACATTTTAGCTATTTAGGAGCTTTAAGCCACCAGTAACATCGTTAATATATAAATAGATGGTCACCATTTTGGAGATTCCAGAGATTTTAGGAATTGTAAAACAGGATACAGATGAAGACCAAATATATATTTCACAGTACCACAAGCTCAAATAAATAACTCAAAAAGGATATGCATCTAGAATATACAGAGAACTACAAATCAATAAGGAAAAGACAGTCATCTCAACAGAAAAATGAACAAGGGACTTGAATAAGAACTTTATAAAAGAAGATATCCAGACGGCAAAAAAAAAAACAAACAAAAACATGAAGTAAGTAAACCTTAATAATCAGAGCATTGTTAATACTAAAAGGCCACTACACATACAATAGAATGGCTAACATTAAAAAGACTCCATCACAGGGGCTGGCAGGTGGCGTGGTGGTTAAAGGCGCTGGACTCCCATATGGCCGACCTTGGTTTGAGTCCCAGACCTGGCGGCTTGCTTTCTCACTTTCTCTCTCACTCTTTCTCTCACTCTATCCCTCTATGGTCAAATAAAAATAAATAAATAAATGTATAAATAAAATAATAATAATAAAAAAAGACTCCATCACAAACAAAAATGATTCAAGCCAGCAGGTGGCATGGAGGTTAAGGTAACTAGATCCCACATGGCCAACTGTGCATTTCTGACCCAGCGGCTTGGAAAACATGCTGGGCACCTGTGAGTGCATGCATGAAATCCTAAGAGGAGAATGGCAGAGAAGGGATTGTGGTGTGGCCAACCCCTCTTAAGGGCACTTTCTCTCTTTCCCCACCCCCACTCCCAGCGAGTGCACATGCCCTATAGCAAAAAAAAATTATTTTTTTTTAAGATTGACAATATCAAATAATGATGAGACTATTGAGCAAGTGCTTGGAATTATCAAATAATGCTGGTGGGAGTGTAATATGGCTCACCCCCTTTCTAAAATAGTTAGGGGACCAGCAGGTGGCGTGGTGGTTAAGACACTGGACACTCCCACATGGTCAACCATGGTTCAAGTCCTGGACCTGGTGGCTTGCTTTCACACACTCTCTCTCTCTCTCTCTCTCACTCTCTCTCTGGTTAAATTAAAATAAGTGAATGAATAAATAAAATAAAATAAATAATTCCTAAAGAAAAAAAAAAGAAAAACAGTTTGGCAGTTTCTTATAAAGATATAAATACACCTACTTCATGATCCACAAGTTATGCTTAAGAGAAACAAGAACATATATATCCAGAAAAACATTGTATAAGAATGTTCATAGTAGCATCATTTATATGAGTCAAAAACTAGTAACAGCCAAAATATCCATCAACAGATGAATGTATAAACAAAGTGTGGTATATGTATAAAGTAGAACACCACTTAGCAATAAAAAGAAATGAAATACATCAAGGATGAATCTCAAAAGCTTTATGCTTGGCTGACCCTGCAGCTTAGCACACTGTACAGAGAGAGCCAGATCCCACTCGGGCAACCAGGATTTGAGTCCCAGCCTCACTAGATTGAAAAATATGCTGGTCACATGTACATGCCCAGGATCTTGACAGAGTAGAGAACTGGAGGGAAAAGGATTGTATAATAAGCAGACCCTGTTGTGGGATTCACTCTCTCTCTCTCTCTCTCTCTCTCTCTCTCTCTCTCTCTCTCTCTGTCAATATCTCTCTGTCAGGTGTAGCAGCTGACATACCAAAAAAAAAAAAAAAAAAAGCTTTATGTTAAGTGAAAAAAGGCAAATGCAGGGACTAGCAGGTGGAGTAATGGTTATGTCGCTGGACTCCCACATAATCAACTGCAGTCAAGTCCCAGAACAGGCAGCTTAAAACTCATACCAGTGTGTGTACATGTGCATGTGTGTCCAAAATCCCAAAAGAAGGTTGGAGGAGAAGGCATTGTGGCGTGGCCATCCCCCCAAGGGGTGAGTTCTTGCTTTCTTTCTCTCTCTCTCTCTCTCTCTCTCTCTCTGGTGAGCACACATGTCCTGTAGCAAAAAATCTCTCTCTCAAACACACAACACACACACACACACACACACACACAAAGGAATTTATGCACAACTCCACTATATATTAAGTTTCTAATATGTGAAAGCAAGATATGGTGATCAAAATCAGAACAATGGTTGCTTCTGAATTGGTAAAAATTGACTGGGGGGGACCGGTAGGTGGCATGGTGGTTAAGAGCACTGGATTTATATATGGCTGACCATGGTTCAAGTCCCAGACCTGGCAGCTTGCTTTTCCACTTTCTTTCTCACTTTGTCCTTCTCTGGTCAAATTAAAAAATAAATAAATAAATAAAGTCAAATAAAATAATTATTTAAAAAAATTAATTGACTGGGAAAGAGCAGAAGAGAAATTATTTAGATGAATGGAAATGTACCTTAACCGGGGTGGGCCAGGTCTGGGACTTGAACTGCACTGGGCCACATGGGAGTCCAACACCTTAACCACCATGCCACTCGCTGGCCCATACTGACTTTTGACAAAGGTAAAAAATGACAAATGGTGCTGGAATCAACTGAATATTCACAAAAAGAGATAAGAAGGGAGAGAAGAGAGATGAAACCCAGTAGGTTCATAGACTTTAAATGTAAAATAAGAAACAATAAAACCTTAAAAAATATGCCTGATGGTATATGTGCGTGCATTAGGGAGAGGAGAGAGAGAGAGAGAGAGAGAGAGAGAGAGAGAGAGAGAGACCACCGTAATAGTACCTAATAATGCGGAACCAGCAGTTAGTGTAATGGCTATGTCGCTGGACTCCCATGTAGCCAACCGCGGTTCGTGTACCGGACCCAGTGGCTTAAACTCACGCCAGACGTGTGTGCGTGCGTGCCCAAGATCCCAAGAGGAGAATGGAGAAGAAGGGATTGCAGCATGGCCATCCTTCCGGGGGTGATTTCTCGCTTTCTATCTCTCTGTCTGTCTGGTGAGCGCACGCGCTCTATAGCAAAAACCTCTCCAAAAAAAAAAGAAAGAAAGAAAGAAAGAAAAATAGTACCTAATAATGCTGCAATCCTTTTCCCTTAAATTCTCCTACCATCAAGACCCTGTACATGGGACCAGGACTCAAACTCTGATCAGCCCTGTGGGATCCAACTTCCTCTGCTTAGTGCCTACCTGCTGCACTATAGAGCCAGCCTGAAACTATAAAACTGCTATGAAAAAACATAGCAGTACATCTTTTTGAGTTCTAGGACTAGACAACGACTTCTTAGACTTGATACCAAAAGCATGATTTATAAAAAGAAAACATGGTAAGTTGGCCTTCATTAAATTGAAAAATTTTACTTAGTAAAAGAAAAGAAAAGAAAAATACTATCGAAAGGGTGAAAGACAAGTTACAAACTGAAAAAAATGTTTGGAAGGCACATAACTGACAAAGCACCAATATGCAAAAAATATAAAGAAGTATCAAAACTCAACACTAAAAAAAAAAACAAAAAAAATAGTTAGAAAATGAGAAAAAGAATAAACAGACATTTTACCAAAGAGGATATACAGTTGGCGCATCAGCACATGAAAAAATGTTCAACATCATTAAGAAAGTACAAATTAAAATCACAATGAGATAGTACTACACGCTTGTAGGAGGCTGCACACCAGCGAGTCTGCCAAGGTTTCTCAGAGAGCAAACAATTACCATGATTGATTCCCTTCAAAAAACCTGACCTTCAAAACCTTGTTCTGATTGGCCACTAGAATCCCTCAGATTTGCATATCCGGCACCTCATGATTGGTCCCAAAGCAACCAATCATAACCCACCTTTTACAACCAATCATAACCCACCTTTTACAACCAATCATGGCCCACCAGCAACATGTATATAACAGGATGCCTGGCCCACAATAAGGAGATGACCCTGAAGAGCCTGAAGATTTGTAACACCGCATCGGCTCTAGACGACCTGGAAGACCCTGAAGAGCTGACACTACATCATCTCCGGAAGACCCTGAAGAGTTGTAACACCACGTCATCTCTGGACAACCCTGAAGAACTGTGACACCGCGTCATCTCCGTGCTGCTCACAATAGACGACGCAACCCTGAAGAGTTGTAACACTGCGTTGTCTCGTGCTGCCCTCAATAAACGGACAACCCTGAAGACACTGTGTCATCTCCATGTTGTAACACTGTGTCGCTTGTCCCGGCTCTCACTCCTTCCCTCAGGAAACCTGTTCGACTGTCCCCCCAGGTCGGGACACACACTCATCCAAATAGCTAGAATGAAAAACAATGGCAAACCACCAAACGCTAGCTAAAGGCAGAAAATTAGAATCATATATATTTTTTTTTCTTTTTTTGCTGGTGGGAATGGTATAGTCAATCCAAAAACATACTTCAGTGATTTCTTTTAAAAACATGTGATTGCCATATAATCTAGCAAGTGCACTCCTGGGCATTTATCCCGGAGAAAAGAAAACTTATGTTCACACAGAAACATGCATATGAAATTTTATAGTGGTTTTATCAAAACACAAAATTTGAAGTGACCTAGATGTTCTTCAGTGGGAGACTGTTTAGACGAACTGTGATACATCCATACACAGCTATAATAAGGAACTATCAACCCAGACTTGGGGGCACAAGGGTCGCATGATGAACTGCAGAGTTGGGAGCACATGGCCCAGTGGACCTGAAACACACCTGGCGCGTGACATGTGCCCAAGATCTAACAAGCTGGATGACTGGGGAAAGGAAACTGCAGCCTAAAGAAATTCTGTTGAAAGTGACTGTCTCTCTCTTGCTTTCTTGTGCATTTGAGAATAAAATATAAACTTTTATTATTTTTTTTTAGTTTTTCTATAGGGTGCGTGCACTCACCAGAGAGATATATCATGAGAACTATCCCCTCTGGGGTGGAGAGGGATAGGTACACCACAATTCCTTCTCCTCCATCTCCTCTCTGGATTTTGGGCAAGCACACACACATACATGCCCAGTGTGCCTTTCAAGCCGCTGGGTCTGGGAGTCAAACTGCACAGTTGGCCATGTGGGATCCCGTTGCCTTAACCTCCATGCCATCTGCTGGTCCTTATAGTTATCTTTTTTTCTTTATTTATGATACCCTGCATGGGCATGAATGTGAGTGAGAGAGGGAGAGAAAGATGAGCATTTAGCGTCTGGTCACCCTGTGAAGTCCTTCCTCCAGATCTAGCCCTTTGGATCTTGGCATTAGAGCACATACCCTACATGTTTCAGGCTTACTGGGTCAGGAATTCAAACCACACTGGCCATGAGAGATCCAGTTTCACTCAAGCAGTGCTATGGAGCTGGCTCGCAAAATTGAAATTTTAATTTGTAGGATACAATAGGATTGCCGTCAACCTCAGATGGGCCAATCATTCTCAATATCTGGTTAAATTCAAGCATTTGTTTGGCTCAAACCACCTACTTTACCAGTTTCCTATCACAGATAACATCACCACCATCACCACAGACTAACATTTATTGGGCATTTATTATGTGACAAAGAACATTATGTGCTAATTTTATGAGCTAAGAAATTTATATCTTTTAATTCATTTAATCCTCATAACTTTGAATTCTATTTTTCATAGGACGTAGCAACTTCAGACACTTTCTATTTCATTGTCATACATTCTTTGTTTCCTCTCTTTTGTGAAAGGAAAGCAGTCCAGAGCAGTCAATGAAATACAAGGTCTTTTTTTTTTAAGAGATTTTTGCTATGCGGCGCATGTGCTTTCTAGAGGGACAGAGACAGAAAGAGAAAAATCATCCCTAGGAGGGATGGCCATGCAGCAATCTCTTCTCCTCCATTCTCCTCTCAGAATTTTGGGCATGCACACATGTTGTGCATGAGTTTTAAGTCACCAGGTCCTGGACTCAAACTACAGTTGACCCATGGGATTACAGCGACCTAACCATTATGCCATCTGCTGATCCCAATTTCCCCTCTTCTTGCACTTCTCTTTGCTATATAAACCAGCCTTTTTTGGCCACCATGGCAATGAGCACATGTCTAAGAAAACACAGTTTGCCTATCTGGGGATCTGCCCCTATTCCCTGGCTAAAATAAATAATTTATTTAACGTTTTATGCTTCAGACTTCCTTTTAGGTTGACATTTTCATAATAAAAAGTGGTTAAGAAAATATTTTTTTCTTTTTCCTTTTTTATTTTTGTCTTAATTCTTTTCTTTTAATTTGAATTTGACCAGAGAGGGACAGAGTGAGAGACAAAGAGAGGTAAAGTGAGAAAGCAGTACACCAGGTCCAGGACTCAAACTATGGTAGACCATGTGAGAGTCCAGAGCCCTTAACCACCATGCCACCTGCCAGTATCTCCCCCTTTTTTTTAATTGTCAGAGAGCATTTGCTCTCCAGAAAGAAAGCACCTCCACTAATGGGGTATATCACACTACAATCCTTTCTTCACTAATGCATTCTGTTGGGATTTGGGGCATGCAAGATACTTGTGCCTAGTGTTTTTCAAGCCCCTAGGGCCAGGATTCCACCCCCAGCTAGCCATGTGGGCTCTGGCTCCTTTAACTACTAAGCTACCAGCTGGCATAGCAATCCTTTTTCTTTTCTCTCCTTCTCTTTTCTTTTCTTTTCTTTTCTTTTTTCTTTTTTTTTTTTTAACATTCATTCATTTAATAAACTTGTGCATTCATTTAATAATGAAAAGACTTAGCAAGGCCAGCAGGTGGCATGGTGGTTAAGGTGCTGGACACTCCCACATGGCTGACCACAATTCGAGTCCCAGACCTGATGACTTGCTTTCTCACTTTCCTTCTCTCTCTGCATCTCTCTCTGGTCAAATTAAAATAAATGAATGAATATATAAAATTAAATAAATAATTATTTGAAAAAATACTTAGCTTTCATTTTCTACCCTCAAAAAGTAACCACCCTTTTTTATAAAGTATAACTTGGTTTTAATACATGAATGAAGTAGGTTGTATTTAAAAACTAATACCTTGAACATTACAGAAAATGACAATATTCTGAAAATCCAGTTTATTTTTCCATGTTATGGACAGATCCAATCAGTGTGATCAGTTGTTCTGTATATGTAATAAAAAATAAGTTTTCCCACAAGTCTCTTCTCCATCAACTCTGAAAATTCTAGTCTGACAGCATACCCAATAAAGCTCTTGGAAATCAACTGTTAAAATTTTAGGAGAAAGCATGGCAAGTCTTTCCTGTAACATTTACTGTACTACAAATGGCTAAAGAGCAATTTATGTTTTAAAATTTATGTTTATGTATAACAGTTGCGTTCAGAAAATTAATGTTTTAATGCACTTTGGCACTTTGTTCCAGTTTTAGCCACATGCTACATTTTCCTTTCTGTTTTCATTTGTTGTGTTTTTTTTTTTGTTTTTTTTTTTTTTGAGGGGGGTGCACACAAGTGAACTTAAGGATTTCCATTGTACAAAAATTATATGACTCTGCAAGCAAACAGTGTAAGCTGCCTTTTTCATTAAGAGCAATCCTTTTTCTTAAGCACTAGATCCTGCCTCTTGCCTCCTAACACCATCCAATACCCTCTTTCTTCTGTTTATTTGTTAAAGAGGTTTTTGCTATAGGGCGTGTGCACTCACTGGAGAGACAGAAAGAGGCAGAGCAACAGAAAGCAAGAAATCATCCCCCAGGAAGATGGCCATTACCAATCCCTTCTCCAGTTTCCTCTTGGGATCTACACGGGCTGGTGTGAGTTTGAAGCTACGAGTCTGGGACTCTAACTGCAGATAATTACGTAGGAATCTAGCAATGTAACCTTTACACCATCTGCTGGTCCCCCTCTTTATTCTTAAACCTCTTCCTTTTTATTAGCTCCGTTCTGTCAAAATTTAGATATATTCTTGTCTCCTCCTATCTTAAAATAATAATAATGATGCTTCTCCAACCTTACTAAGCATCAATCATTCTAATTTTTTTCTTCTCCTATCAACATTTCTTTTCTTTTCTTTTCTTTTTTTCTTTTTTCTTTTTTTTTTTTTTTTTTTTTGGAGAGGTTTTTGCTATAGGGCGTGTGTGCTCGCCAGACAGACAGAGAGACAAAGAGATAGAAAGAGAGAAATCACCCCCCCAGGGGGGATGGCCATGCCGCAACCCCTTCTCCTCCATTCTCCTCTCGGGATCTTGGGCACGCATGCACACGTGCCTGGCATGAGTTTTAAGCCACCGGGTCCGGGATGCGAACCGCAGTCGACTACATGGGAGTCCAGCGACATAGCCACTACGCTAACTGCTGGTCCCTCCTATCAACATTTCTTAACAATTGTTCATGGGGTCAGCAGGTGGTGTTGTGAATAGGGCGCTGGACCCCTACATGGCTAACCACAATTAGAGTC
Source organism: Tupaia tana (assembly GCA_026018925.1). NCBI lineage: Eukaryota > Metazoa > Chordata > Mammalia > Scandentia > Tupaiidae > Tupaia > Tupaia tana. The sequence continues at coordinate 75,000,348 of JAKSZU010000001.1, forward strand.
CTGGACCTGGCAGCTTGCTTTCTCACTTTCCTTCTCTCTCTATTTCTCTCTCTGTCTGCCTCTATCTGGTGAATGCATGTGCACTATGGCAAACAGAATAATAATAAGAATAATAATAAATAAAATTAAATTAATTTTTTTTTTAAAAAAAAAGAGTTGTTAGCATGCACTTTTTACCTTTTAAACTTCCATTCATTCTACAATCCACCACAACTCAGTTTTGGTTCCTACTCTATGAAGCTCTACCTTTTTGCTGCATTTGATATTACTATTTATTCCTTCATTTAAACTCTCTTCTTGGGGCTTCTCTGACATCGCCAATCCTGTGAGAGCCAAGGTAGGTGACACAGATGGCTTATAAAAATAGAAGCCAAGGTGCACTACAGTAGGGCATGCAAATGGCGAGTGAAGCAAAGGGGAGTGGAAATCACTACTTTCTTGAGAGAGCACTTGGAGAGAAGCAGCAAATAGTCCCTCTGGGCCATAAAAAAAGGTGACTGGGAGCCTGGTCTGGGCAGGCTTTAGTGTGAGTCCAAGCTTGGGGCCTGGAAGCAACTTCGAAATTTTTGGTAGACTAACCCGCATGCTGTGCTTCAAGCAGCATGCAACTTGATCCTCTTCACCAAGTTATATCTCCTTAGCTTGCCATCACCTCATTAAGAACTGAATATTTGGTAGAGGAGCCAAACACCTGAAGTTACTTATAACTGCTCTGACCTGGGAGACAGAGCCCTCCAGTAGGAACACACCTGGGAACTGAGGCTGAAATTTCCTCTACAGCAGTACAGTATCTATTCCAATAAATAGAAATAAAAAGGACATCCAATAGAATCAACACAAAAACATCCCTCCCTCAGCACCTCATAGCCAGATTGGTAAAAATTAAAGACAGAGACAATATTCTGAAAATGGCAAGGGAGAAACATCAAGTTACTTATAGAGGTTATCACATTAACTTAACTTCAAACCTCTCAACTGAAACAATGTAGGCAAGAGAGGAATGGAAAGATGTATTCAAAACATTAAAAGAAAAACAATTGCAACCAATAATATTATATTCAGCAAGATTATCCTTCAAATGGGAAGAACAAATAAAAGTATTTTCAGATAAACAAAACCAGAAAGAATTCACCAATAGTAGACCAACTCTACAAGAAGTACTGAGGGGAGTGTTGTATCAAGATAACTAAAGAGGAAAGGGAACAGGCCTTCTTGAAGACACAGCTTCATGGCTCCTGCAAACTAGCCGTTTTGGGGAAACAGAAATTAAGATTTCCCACTGATAATTCGGCCTCCAGCACACAAAACTCGTGTGGTAGGAAGACCCCTTTCAGGCCTCCTGTCTCTGTACCTGTCTTTGTCTCTCTCTACCTCTGTCTCTGTCTTCTCTTTTTTTTTTTAATTTTGCTTTTTAGAATTTTGTGCAGTGTGCAAGTGCACCGCATGGTTTTCTAATTTTGGGGTTTTACTGAAATTTTTTTTAAATATTAATTTTTTTTTAGTTTTATTGAAAAGTTTTTCTCTTCATTTTTTCTTTTTTTCTGTTTCTTGTTTGTTTTTTTTGCTGTTGTTGCCATTGTTTCTCTCTTTCTGTTTCCTTTTCTGCACACTCCTCGACGCTCAGATTGAACTTCCAAGTTTGGAAAGAAACCGACCATCAACCAGATGACTAGAAATCGCTGCAGGACCACAAGAAATATGGGAAAGCAGGAAAATACCTCTCCTTCAAGGGAAAAGGATAACTCCTCTTCATCCACACACAGTTCAATGGAAATCATGGAAATGTCTGATAAAGAATTCAGAACATTCATAATGGCAAAACTAACAGAGATGGAAGAGAAGAGAGAGACAATGAACTGCTTAAGAGGAAGGAGAAAGAAGTTGTCAAGTTCCAGGAGGTGAGGAAATTCATGCAGGATCTAAAAGAGGAATTTCACACTTTACAAAAGAATCAAATGGAACTGTTAGAGATGAAGGCTATAATACAGGAAGTCAAAATCTCCCTTGAAAGTATTAAAAGCAGACTAGATCATACAGAAAATAGAATCTCAGACGTAGAAGAGAAAATGGCTAGCCTAGAAAAATCTACCACGAAGACTGAGAAAATGGCCCCAAAATTTGAGACTAATATCCGAGAAATACTAGATACCATCAAATGTACAAACAACCGGATAATAGGCATCCCCAGAGGCGAAGAGACTCATAAGGGCATTGATAATCTATTCCATGAGATCCTGCAAGAAAACTTTCCAAACCTAGAGAGGCACTCAAAGATTCAGTCCCAAGAAATACAGAGGACCCCAAATAGAGTCAACCCAGGAAGATCTTCTCCAAGACACATTATAGCCAGATTGACCAAAAACACAGACAAAGACAAGATACTAAGGTTGGCAAGAGAAAAACGGCAAGTTACCTACAAAGGGTATTCCATCGGGCTAACAGCAGACCTCTCATCGGAAGCAATGCGAGCGAGGAAAGAATGGGACAATATATTCAAAGTGTTAACGGAAAAACAATTTTAACCGAGAATACTGTACCCAGCAAGATTATTGTTCATTTGGGAAGAAAAGACACGAACATTCCCAGATAAACAAAACCTGAAAGAATTTACCAGCATCAGACCAAATCTCCAAGAAGTTCTTAAGGGAGTGCTATGTCAGTAAAATTAAATGCAGACACACAGAAATAAGAGTTCAAAAACTAAGAAAATGGGCAACTTAATTGTAGGGACAATGTCTGGAGGTGAGTATTATATCCCAGAATTCAATCTGGAAGATCGAACCACAACAGAAGAAAGATTAAGTATATGAGACTGAACTGATGAAACAACATTCTGTGACTTGACTAAAATATTGCTGCTTTTCTTCTAAGCTTTGTTGTCCGGTTTTAAAGGATTTTTGTCCTGTCTTGAGCTGTCAATAGGTTCATGTACCTACTATTTGAACAGAATACTAACCTGTTTCTAGACTTTAAGTTTCAAGGAAATATCGCTACCAGTTCAAAACTGCTTTTCTTGAAATTACCAGCTGAACTTGCTATTGAAAGTAGTTAGATCACTTACGCTATTGTGTGATCAACAAAATGTTGGGGAAAAGGAATTGAAGACAACTGTATATAGCAGCGATATTGTAATAAGAGTGTGGGAAAGGGCAGAGGGTCAAACATGGGGTAAAAAACATACATATATACATATATATGAAAGTAGAAATGGAATACTATTGATGATAACATGCATGACTAAGCCACTATGCAGTTTTTTCTAGATGGGAAACCACATTTAGTATGTTGTGATGATGCTCAGGGAATGAATGTTAAGTAATTTAAAAAAAAAGTTTCAGGAGAAAAAAAAACACAGTAAAACTGTTCTTATCGAAATTTAAAAAAAATACATATTTGATGACTGCAGTAAGTTATATAGCCCCAGCTATGTACTACTTTATGGTATGTTCATTCTACTCACTGAGGTTTATGCCTAAAGTCAGACTTGGGTTCATGTATAGGTATATATCAGCTGCGCTTGTTACTGGAAATATTTAGACTAATTAAGTTCATTAAGTTCATTAGCAAATCCATTAAATGGGAGGGAAAGGCATAGAAAGCAACCATGGATACCAGAGACAATGTGGGAGGAGGGTGGGACATGGCAGAGGGCGAGGGATAGGGAATCAAGGATGGCAAAAAAAAAAAAAAAAAAAAAAAAGGATACAAGACATAAGAAATGGAAAATTATTTGCAGATAACATGTATGTTGATGTGCTTGATTGAGTCAATATACAGTGTATTTTGGATGGAAAATTCATTTGTATGCTGTAATGATGTATAGTGAATTAATGTAAAAAATAAATAAATTTAAAGAAAAAAAGATAACTAAAGAGAGACAAACAGAAATAGGAGAAGAAAAAACAACTGAGAAAATGGCTATCAAAATAACAGACATAAGTTTGCAAATATCAATAATAGCGTTGAATATTAATGGCTTAAATTCTCCCATTAAAAGACGTAGAGGGAACCAGCAGTTGGCGTAATGGCTATGTTGCCGGACTCCCACGTAGTCGACCGCGGTTCGCATCCCAGACCCGGTGGCTTAAAACTCACGCCGGGCGCATGTGCGTGCGTGCCCAGGATCCCAAGAGGAGAATGGAGGAGAAGGGATTGCGACGTGACCATCCCCCCTGGGGGGTGAGTTCTCGCTTTCTGTCTCTATGTCTCTCTCTGTATGTCTGGCGGGCGCACACTCCCTATAGTGAAAACCTCTCCAAAAAAAAAAAAAAAGACGTAGATTGGCTGAATAGATACAAAACCAGAAGCCATTTATTTGCTGCTTACAAGAAACACACCTCACTGATAAGAGCATACATAGACTGAAAATGAAGGGCTGGAAAAAGATATTCCATGCAAATGGAAACCAAAAAAAGGCTGGAATAGTGATTCTGATATCAGACAAAACAGACTTTAAGATGAAAGATGTAAGAAGAGACAAAGAAGGGCATTATATAGTACTAAGAAAATATAACACTTGTAATATCTATGCACCCAACACTGGAGCACCTAAATACATCAAAAAGAGACTGTTGGATCTCAAGGAAGTGATAGATTGCAACACAATAATTGTAGGTGATCCCAACACTCTCCACTGACTCCTCTGGACAGATCATCTAGACAAAAAATTAACAAAAAGACACAAGATCTAAATGACACCATACATGAAATGAACTTGACAGACATCTATAGAGTATTTCACCCAATTACCACAAAATATACATTTTTCTCACCCTCACATGGAACATTTTTGAAGATTGACCACATGATAAGGCATGAAACAAGCCTTTATTAATTCAAATGTATAGAAACTATATCTAGCATCTTTTCTGACCGCGATGGAATCAAACTTGAAACTAACTGCAGAAAGAGTCCTCAAAAATTCACAAACACATGGAAACTAAACAATCTATTCCTAAATTACTTCACAACTATAAAAGAAATTAATATCGAAATCAAAGATTCATAGAAACCAATGAAAATGAACAAACTAGTGTTTATAAACTATGGGCAAAAGCAGTTATAAGAGAGGAGTTCACAGCAATTAGTGACCACAAGAAAAAAGCAGAAAAGTGGCAAATAAACAACCTAATGATAGAAACTCAGGGAATTGGAAAAACAAAGCAAAAAACAAACAAACAAACAAAAATCCAGGAGAAAAGAAATAATAAAGATTCAAGCAGAAATAAATGAAATAGAGAATAAAGGAACCAGGACTAGCAGATGGCATGATGGCTATGTCACTGGATACCCACGTAGTCAACCGCAGTTCAAGACCCGGATCCGGTGGCCTAAACTCACACTGGATTCATGTGCGTGCGTACCCAAGATCTCGAGAGGAGATGGAGAGAAGGGATTGTGGTGTGGCCATCCCCCCAGGGGGGTGATTTCTCGCTTTCTGTCTCTCTGTCTTTCTGGCGAGCACATGCAAGCTATAGCAGAAAGAAAGAAAGAAAGAAAGAGAGAGAGAAAGAAAGAGAGAGAAAGAGAGAAAGGAGAAGGAAGGAAGGAAGGAAGGAAGGAAGGAAGGAAGGAAGGAAGGAAGGAAGGAAGGAAGGAAGGAAGGAAGGAAGGAAGGAAGGAAGGAAGGAAAAGGAACTATAAAGAAAATAAATAAAACCAAAAGCTGATTCTTTGAGAAGAAAAACGAAATTGACACACCATTTGCTAGATTAATCAAGAACAGAGAAAGGAATCAGATAAATAAAATCAGCAAGGAAACAGGCGTAATTACAACAGATATAACAGAAATACAAAATATCATCAGAGAGTATGAAGAGCAATTATATGTCAACAAACAAGAAGACCTAGATGAGATGGACACATTTCTGGACACATATAACTTACCAAGATTGAACCAGGAAGAAATAGAAAGTATGAACAGACCCATAACAAGCCATGAGATTGCATAAGTAATAAATAGTTGCCCAATAAGGAAGAGCCCAGGCCCTGATGGCTTTACTCATGAATTCTACAAAACTTTTAAAGAACTAACTCCAATTCTCCTTAAACTACTTCTATAAATTCAAAAGGAAGGAACCTTTCTGAATTCATTCTATGAAGCCTCCACCATCTTAATTACAAAACCAGGTAAGGACATGACCAAAAAGGGAAGTTTCAGGCTCATATCCCTAATGAATACAGATGCAAAAATTCTCAACAAGATACAAGATACTATCAAATCATAGTCAACAACATATTAAAAAGATTATACACCATGACCAAGTAGGATTTACTCCAAAGATGCAAGGATGGTTGAACATATACAAAACAATATCACATTGGAACCAGCAGTTAGCGTAATGGCTATGTTGCTGGACTCCCATGTAGTCGACCGCGGTTCACATCCCGGACCCGGTGGCTTAAAATTCACACCGGGCGTATGTGCATGCATGCCCAAGATCCCGAGAGGAGAATGGAGGAGAATGACCATCCCCCCTGGGGGGTGATTTCTCGCTTTCTGTCTCTCTGTCTCTCTCTGTATGTCTGGCGAGCGCACGCGCCCTATAGCGAAAACCTCTCCAAAAAAAAAGAAACAAAAAAAAAAAACACAAAAAAATCACATTAACAAAAGGAAAGATAAAAACCATATGGTCTTATCAACTGATGCAGAAAAGGCATTTGATAAAATACAACACCCCTTCATGATTAAGACTCTCAGCAAAATCATCATAGACAGGACATTCCTAAATACAATAAAAGCCATCTACAAAAAAAAAAAAAAAAACAAAAAAAAAAAAAAAACCATGGCTAATATCATACTGAATGGGGAAAAGCTGGATATCCACCTGCAGAAGAATGAAACTAGATCCTTATCTATCACCACTAACAAAAATTAACTCAAAATGGATAGAGGACTTAAACCTCAAACTATAAAAATACTGGTGGAAAACATAGGAAAAACTCTTGTAGACCTTGGAGTAGGCAAGGACTTCTTAAAGAAGATCTCCAAAGCACAGGCAATAGTACCAAAAATAAACAAATGGGTCTATTTGAGGCTGAGAATCTTCTGCACTGCTAAAGAAACAAGTACAGTGATAAGACAACTCTGAGAGTGGGAGAATATATTTGCAAATTATACCTCAGATAGGAGACTGTTAACCAGAATATACAGGGATCTCAAGCAGCTAACCCACAAAAAATAAACCAATTAAGATAGGGAAAGGAGTTGAACAGACAATTCTCCGAAGAAGACATACAAACGGCCAAAAAGCATATGAAATCATGTAGACATCTCTTATCATAAGGGAAATGCAAATCAAAACCACAATGAGATATCACTTAATCCCATACAGAATGGGTAAAATTTAAAAACAATGATAAGTGCTGACAAGGCTGTGGTGAAAAGGGAACTTTCCTACACTGTTGGTGGGAATGTAAATTAGTACAACCATGATCTAGAGATTCCTCAGAAACCTACAAATAAAACTACCATATGACCCAGTAATTCCACTCTTAGGTATTTACCCAAAGGATAGAGAAACCCCTAGTCAGGAAAACATTTGTACATCCCTGTTTATTGCAGCCTTATTTATAATTACTAGGACATGTAATCACCCCAAATGTCCAAAAACAGATGATTGGATTGAAAAAATGTGGCATATGTACTCTGTGGAATACTACTCAGCCATAAAAAATAATGAAACCCTGGCCCGGGGGCGGGGCCCGCGACTGCGGGGGCCGGCGGCGGCCGCGGCGTGCTCGCGGTGTGCCCCCCAGCAGCGCCTGGGGGCGGGGGGGGGACTCCCCTCTACTCTCCGCGTGAGGGGGCCCGGTCAGCCCGGCCCCCGCTGCCTCTCTGGCGCAGGGTCTATCCCGCGCTCGGCGCCGACACGGGCCGGTGGCGACAGAAGGCCGAGGTCGCTGTCCTTTCTGTCTCTGACCGGGCGGGTGAATGGGGAGGGCGAGGGCTCCTGGGCGCATTCCCGCGCTCGGGGCTGGCGTGTGGCCGTTGGGCCTGCGCATGGCCGCTGGACCGGCGCGGGGCCGCTGGGCTTGCGGGTGACCGCTGGGCGCACGCGTGGCCCCTGGACTTGCGAGTGGCCGCCGGGTCTGACTGTGGCTGCCGGGCTTGCGCCTACGCGGGGCCGCCGGGCCTGCTCCCAGCCATCGGGCCTGCTCCTGTGAGTGGCCGACGGACCTGCACCAACGCACGGCTGCCAGGCTGGAGCGTGGTCGCCGGGCCGTATGGCCGCCGGGCCTGCGGGTGGCCGCTGGGCGCACGCGTGGCCCCTGGTCTTGCGAGTGGTCGCTGGGTCTGACTGTGGCTGCCGGGCTTGCGCCTACACGGGGCCGCCGGGCCTGCTCCCGGCTATCGGGCCTGCTCCTGTGAGTAGCCAACGGACCTGCACCTACGCACGGCTGCCAGGCCGGAGCGTGGTCGCCGGGCCGTATAGCCGCCGGGCCTGCGTGTGGCTCCCGGGCCTGTGAGTCGCCGCCGGGCCTGCGCATGACCCCCGGGTCGGCTAATGGCCGCTGGTCCTGCGCGCGGCCGCAGGGCTAGCGTCTGTGTATGGCCACCGGGTCTGCGAGTGGCCGCCAAGCCTGAGTGTGGCCGCTGGGCCTGTACCCGGGTGTGGCAGCCGGGCATGTATGCGGCTGCTGGGCCTGCGCGTAGCCGCCAGGCCTGCGCGTGGCCGCTGGACCTGCACCCGTGCGAAGCCGCCGGGCATGCGTGTGGCTGCCGGGCCTGCGGGCCGCCGGGCTTGCGCCCACGCGGGGCCGCCAGGCCTACACCCGGACGTGGCCACTGGGCCTGCACATATGCGTGGCCGCCAGGCATGCACGTGGCTACCGAGCAGGCACCCGGGCGTGGCCAATGACCCAGCACGCAACCGCCGGACCAGCGTGTGGCCGCCGGTCACAAGCGACAAACTGAAGCCGAAAACAAGGATTAAGATCTTGCAAATATAAGCAACAGAAAGAATCTTTAGATGTCTTAAACTAATTGAGAAACATATTGTATAGGAGGTTTTTCGCTGCCTATGGGCAATGAGAAGATGAGGGTTACCAACCCTGCATTACCTCAGGGAAAACAAGAACTACTCTTCCATTCTTGCGGAAGCCAGATTCTCGAGGATGACTCACGATGCAGATCCCCACAACACCATTCTCGGTAATCACAGGATAGAGGCCCTGTCGCATCAACCGATAACTATCTCTGCCTACCAGAACTGCACTCCTAGAACCGTATTCCACAGAGACTCACCTACAACTGTGGAACTGCACGAGACCCACCCTTGACCCAACCCTGAACAGAATCTATGTTTCCTATTGTGGAAAACTCTATGAGCGCATAATAGAATAAGAAAAAAAAGGGGTGAAAGATCTGGAGGGTATGGTCGCAGGGATGACAACTGCGGATGCTGGAGACAGCATGGGAGAGGTAATGAGAATGAGTGATGGAGGGCGGTTCAGGGAACGATCATCACGTTTGATGGACACAGGGATGAGGGGTGGTCTGTAGATGATGATGTATGTGATGTTATCACTGTCTTGTCTAGTGTGAACTGCACTCATGCTGGAAAAAACCATTCTGTACACTGTAAAGATATGCAATGAAAAAAAAAAATAATAATATCAGCACTCTGGCAGAGGGAGAAAGATCTGATGATATGATAGCGGAAAGGACAAATGTGGATACCAGAGGCTGTAAGGGAGGGGAGTAGGTAGTCGGGAGTGGGTGGTGGAGGGTGGGCGTGGGGGGGGAAAGGGAGGAGTCATTTGTCACCAGAAAATGTAAGGTTCTCTGTTGAAAACTAGATACACGTTTGTATACTGTACACATCATGATGAGAACTTTGTGTAAAATGAACGTGATTGATCTGAGAAAGAAAAATAAAGAGAAAAAAAAAATAATGAAACCCTGACATTTGATACCAAGGGGATGAATTTGAAAGACTTAATGTTAAGCAAAGCAAGTCAGACCATGAAAGACAGAGTTGGTATGTCCCCACTCAATATATACCAATTATTTGCGCTCTATAGCAGAAACTGAAAAGTTTGGAAGGAATAATAGCAGGGAAGGCTACTGTAGATACTAGAGATAGTAAGGATAGAGGTAATACAGGGGTAATGAAGGGAGGGAAGAAGGAGAAAGGGGAAGGGAAAAAAGTACATTTAATTGACAAAAAAATGAAAAGCTATCTGCTGATGATAATGTATATAGTAATGTCTTTGTCTTGACTGATACACATGGTAGTTGAGCTGGAAAAAAATGTACCCTGTAAAGATATAGGTGATTAATGTAAAAAAAAAAAAAAGGTGACTGTCACCATCACTTCGCTCTCTCCCGCAACACTTTCGCCTCTTTCTTCCCCCATCTTTTAAGGGCCTGCCGCTACTCAAGGCACAAGTAGAGGATAAAGGCCACACAGCAGACAGGAGCGCCAGCTCTGCCCAGGGCGCGGACCAGAAGGTGAGCCTTGGGTAGCCCGCGGAACCCTAGCGACCGGGCAGAGGTTGCAGCTCGGCGCCCGGCCGCAGTGGGCCAACGCGCAATCGTGGCGTCGCTTCCGGTCGCGACTGAGGTGCGGGTCACCTCCTGAGGTGTGAGGACGCCGCTGAGTTATCCTGCCGCTGCCCCTGGCGGCCCCAAGGAGCACGTGGACACCCGGGAAGCGGGTCAGAGGCTGGCCTTGCGTCTTCGCGGCATCCCGGAACGAATCTGCATCCCAGGTCCTGTCCGGCTGTGCGGAAAAGGGGCGGAGTGTAGGGAGGAAACCGCAACTTTAGTGAATGTATTTCTCCCACAGATCCTGTGCTGTTAAACCCTGCGAGCCTACACTTTGAAATGAAAAAATTAAAGCTTAAGGAGCTAGAGAGTCGCCTGCAACAAGTGGATGGATTCGAAAAGCCCAAGCTACTTCTAGAACAGTATCCGACCAGGCCTCACATTGCAGGTAGGGCGGTTGGTTCACCACGCCCTAGCTTTTGGGGTTAGTCCTGTCCATTCACTTCTTGATGAAAATACAAGTTATTCAGATACAAAGACTGTGTAAAGATGGGACCAGCATTTGGTGTAATGGCTATGTCTCTGGACATGTAGTCAACCGCGGACCTGGTGGAGTCCGGGACCTGGTGGCTTAAAACTCCCCGGGCACGTGCGCATGCGTGCCCAAGATCCCGAGAGGAGAATGGAGAAGGGATTGCAGTGTGGCCATCCTCCCTGGGGGGTGATTTCTCGCTTTCTGTCTCTCTCTCTCTGGCGAGTGCACACGCCCTATAGCAAAAACCCCCCGGGGGGAAAAAAATGTGTAAAGAAATTATGCCCTAAGATTGCGTATCACATTATCACGGCCTTCCTAGACACCGCTGACCGCTTCCACCCGACACACTTCTATCCTTTTATTGTTTGGTTTTCTGGTACTAACGAATAGTCAGACAGTTTTTTAATATGTTCGTTTCATTGTATATTAACTTCTTGAGGGTAAGAAATGTGTTGCATCCCCAGTGCCTAAAAGAGGTGCCGGTACCATTAGGAGATAAGTAAATACAATATTTGCAAAATAAAAAGCAATTTTCTGCTGCAACATTGCTAGGATTCCTGTGCTATGCATACTCAGCTCTGCCTACTCAGTCCTAGAAATGAATGCCATGGATCATAACGGAAGGACTAAGCTTTAACAAAACTGGAGTATATGCATTTTAATTTTAACAGAGTATCTGAGAATTTGTATTTTTTTGCTGATGCCAGAGATTGATACTGTTAATACAGGAAGGAATACGGGAAAACCTAGTCTTATTTTATGTTATTAAAGTTGTTGGGGGACCAGCAGTTAGCATAATGGCTATGTCATTGGACTCCCATGTAGCCGACAGCAGTTCAAGTCCTGGACCCGGCAACTTAAACTCATGCCGGGTGTGTGTGCGTGCGTGCCCAAGATCCTGAGAGGAGAATGGAGGAGAAGGGATTGCGGCGTGGCCATCCCCCCGGGGAGTGATTTCTCTCTTTCTATCTCTCTGTCTCTCTCCATCTTTCTGGCGAGTGCACGTGCCCTATAGCAAAAACCTCTCAAAAAAAAAAAAAGTTGTTGGGAAGTATTAGGAAAATGAATTTGCTGCTAACCCCTGCAAGGACTAGTTTTTTCCAGTTCTGAAATAGTTTGTTTCTAATCTACCAATGAAAGTCAGAGAGAACACATTCATACCTGCACTAAATTCCTATAAGTTGTCATAATTCCAACCAAAAATTTGCACAGGTCTGCTATACCTAGGTTAAGGTCAGCTTTCTTGTTTTTTTCCCTGAAAATTTTTTGCTTGTTTTTGTTTATTGCTCTAGTGCTTGTGTACACGCTGGAGAGACAGAGAGACAGAAAGGGAGAAATCAGCCCCTGGGGGGGATGGCCACACCACAGTACCTTTTCCTCCATTCTCCTGTTGGGATCTTGGACGTGCCTGGCATGAGTTTTAAGTCGCCACATATAGGACTTGAACCGCAGCTGACTATGTGGGAGTCTAACAACATAACCATTATGCCATCTGCTGGTCCTGAGATCAGTTTTCTTAATTTATATCTTTTTTTTTCTTCCCCGTAATGTGAGAGTGCTCACTAGAGAGATACAGAGACAGTGAGAGGAAGGTCAGAAATCACCACAATCCCTTCTCCTCTGTTCTCTTGGGACTTCGGACACGCACACACACATGCTTGGCATGATTTTCAAGCTGCCAGGGCTGGAATTCAAACTGGTGGGCCACGTGGGAGTCTAGTACCTTAAGTACCATACTACCTGCTGGCCCCAGTCTTTGTAATTTAAATAATGATGCTCCCCCCCCTTTTTTTTCAATATGCTAGAGGGAGCATGGACTCATTAGAGAGACAAAGAGAGAGGGAAAGTGGGAAAGTACCCCCTATGGGGGATACCCTGCAATCCCTTCTCCGTATCTCCTCTTTTTGGGATTTTGGGCACACATGTGCTGGGTGTGTTTTCAAGTTGCCGTGTCTGGGACTCAAACCATGCAGTCAACCTTATGGGACCTAACTGCCACAACCATGTCGCTGACTGGCCCAATAATGCCTTCTTATAAACTCTCTGTTGGGGTTTTTTTTAGAATCCAATTTTTTTAAATATCGGTTGTTTCACATTCAGTGTGTAACCTGCACATGGGTATGCTCATTTTTTGAGATACCAACTTCAAAGTCACTCACTCCTGCAGCAATGATCAGGACAGCACTGTTAGCTTGAGATGTCCCTAGAGTTGTGTGTGTGGTTTTTATGCATTTTTTTAGAGAGATTTTTGCTATAGGTCACATGTGCTCGCCAGAGAGGCAGAGGGAGACAGACAGAAAACAAGAAATCATCCCCCGGGAGGAGTGGTCATGCCACAATCTCTTCTCCATTCTCCTCCTGGGATGTTGGGTAAGCACACGCAAGTGCCTGGCATGAATTTTAAGCCACCAGATCTGGGACCTGAACCACAGTCAACTATTAGGGAATTCAGCGATGTAACCATTATTCCATCTGCTGGCCCCTGTAATTGTGTTTTTAATAAAAACCTTTGGATACCCAGGTATCAGTGATGGCCAGTAGTCCTTGCTGGGTTCATATTCCATAGGGAAGGTATCAGTGGTGTTATTCCTGGTTACCCATCAGTATATCCAATTCCTTGTTTATTTGAAAGAGTCCTTTCTAATCTCAGCAGCTTCTGCCCTGCTCCGTATTTCTCTTTCAGGTCTCATTTATACATTATAAATATATATGTACCTATAAATCAGGAATATATTTGTTCAAAGGCTGTATTGTGGGTGTAGGAGCTTATGACACCCATGTTCTCGTGACAAACTTGCAAAAAAATTCTGTGCCTGTTTTATGCTAATGCTGGTTTTATATGAATGGTTCCTAGAGTTATAGATTTCACAGATCAGTGTAATTTCAAAAACAATTTTGGAGACTGATACAGGGGTGCCCGATTTATATATTTACAAGGAAGGACACTTTTTAAACCTATTTAAGACACTTCAACATCAAAGAAAAAAACTGGTAAGTATATGTGTCTATGCAATGTTTTGAACAGGCTGAGGAAAATAAAAAACATACTATTTTTCTCATTTTACCTCAGAGACTGGTCACAATTTTGTCATTCTTGGCATTGTCAGCAGAATCTAGTCTTGGGGAACCACTCTGTGTTTCATCCTCCATGATGCCTCTTACTACATGCACCATCTTTTAGATAGATAGATAGATAATTTGGAACACCATTTGGGGAGAACTAAATTATGCAAGACAAAAAATTGTTTTAGAAAGTCATTTGCACAAATGGATTTTAGTTATCAGCTTGCTTATTCCATGTGTGTGTGTGTTTTTTTTAGCGTGTATGCTCTATACAATCCATAACACTTATGATGACATTGAAAATAAAGTGGTTGCAGATCTAGGATGTGGTTGTGGAGTGCTTAGCATCGGAACTGCAATGTTAGGAGCAGGGTAGGTGATCTAGTATATTCTATTTGGGTATGGGGTGGCTTTAATAAGTGGGATCAACTGAATTATACTTCTGGGATTTTATAGTATAAGGTAAAGAGGAATAAGAATCTGATACTTAGTGGGGCCAGCAGTGGGCATAGTGTTTAAGATGCTGGACTCTCACATGGCCGATTGTGGTTCCAGTCCTGGACCTGGTGGCTTGAAAATCATGCCAGGCACATGTACATGTGTGCCCCAAATCGCAGGAGAATGGAGGAAAAGGGATTGCAGTATGGCCATCCCCCTGGGGGGTAATTTATCATTGTCTCTCTCTGTCTTTCTCCAGTGGGTACATGTACCTTATGGCAAAAAAAAAAAGTGAGAGAGAGAACCTGATATTAACTATGTTTTAAATGGGCAGAAAATCAAAGCGTATTTACTACAAAAAATAATAGCAGCAATTGCTGTATACAGACCTGACTTTCCAACTTCTGCCAGGTTGCGAAATTACGCGGTCGAAATATGATACTTGCGCCAGCCCAAGACCTTAGTAATTAAGGGAACCATATCCCACACAGTTTGAATCCTGGCCCTGGTAGCTTGAAAAACACACTAGATATGTGCCCAAAATACCAACAGGATGGAGACATGAAGGAACAGGGATCGTGGTATGACCGTGCCCTATCATGGGGGTGCTTTCTTCTCCCTCTCTCTGGTGAGTACACACACCTTTTGACAAAGAAAGAAAGATAAGTGATGCTTTTTGACACTTGGGTTAAAAAGATAAAATAGCTAATTTCCTTTTTGTTTTCTTAGGAGATATAAGTTACTACTCTTTCTGTTTTGTATTTTCTAGGTTGTGTATTGGATTTGACATAGATGAAGATGCATTAGAAATATTTAATAGGAATATAGAAGAGTTCGAGTTAACAAATGTTGACATGGTTCAATGTAATGTGTGTTTATTATCTAACACAATGTCCAAGTCATTTGATACCGTAATTATGAATCCTCCCTTTGGGACCAAAAACAATAAAGGTTGGTAATAAGAATCAGAAGTACTGGTATATTTGTAGAAATGCAAGTTTGAAAAATGATTTTATTGGGGCCAGCAGGTGGTATGGTGGTTGGGGCACTGGACTCACATGGTTGACCATGGTTCTAGTCTCAACCTGGTGGGCTTGCTTTCTCTCTCTCTCTCTTTTTCTCTCTCTCTCTCTCTCTCTCTTTCTGATGAGCGCCTATGCCCTGTAGCAAATTTTTAAAAATAATATAGGGACCAGCAGATGGCATAGTGGTTAAGTTGCTGGATTCCAACTGGAGTTCGAGTCCTGGGCCCAGGGCTTGAAAATCACACCAGGTACGTGCCCAAGATCCTGGAGAGAATGAAGAAGGGATTGTGGTGTGGCCATACCCCCCCACCCCAGGGATTGATTTCTCACTTTCCCTCTCACTATCTCTGTCTCTGTCGAGCACATGCACCCTAAGGCAAAAACCTAAAAATAAATAAATAGTTCTTTACCTAAATGATTTTATCTTTTACAATTTGCATTAAGTAATTTTTATTGCTATTCGTGAAAATAATCAGTCTCGGGAACCAGCAGTTAGCGTAATGGCTATATCGCTGGACTCCCACGTAGTCGACCACGGTTCGCGTCCCGGACCCGGTGGCTTAAAACTCACGCCGGGCGCATGTGCATGCATGCCCAAGATCCCGAGAAGAGAATGGAGGAGAAGGGATTGCGGCGTGACCATCCCCCCTGGCGGGTGATTTCTTGCTTTCTGTCTCTATCTCTCTCTCTGTCTGTCTGCCGAGCACACGCGCCCTATAGCAAAAACCTCTCCAAAAAAATAAAAATAATAATAAAATAATAATAATAATCAGTCTCCAGCCTATATAGTTATAATTTAAATTCCAATTTAATGCATAGCTAGAGAACTGAAATTTTTAATCTTTGTTTTTACAAATTTATATTAAGTAAATAAAGACAGTCTTTTTATTCATTTATCACTTATACCATCTTTGCTTTCAAGAATGATTTGCCTGTTGGGGGGTCGGCAGGTGGCATGTTGGTTAGGGGTGCTGGACTCCTACATGGCTGACTGTGCTTCAAGTCCTGGACCTAGTGGCTTGCTTTCTCACTTTCATTCTCTGTTTTTCTCTCTCTTACTCTGTCCCTCTCTGGTCAAATTTAAACAAACAAACAAAGTTAAATGAAAGAATTATTTTTTTAAAAAAAGAATGATTTGCCTGGAGGCACATGATAGTGCACTGGTAAACACTATGCTCTGTGAGACTGACTCACATGGGCAAGTTCTGGTAAGCTTCCCTATCTGAAGACCTCTCTGAATAGTTGGGGCATGTATGTGCCCATGATCTGGGGCTGGGTGAAGCTGGGGGTGGATTGCTGCTTCAGGACTCTGTTAGGGATGTTGTCTCTTTCTCATGGAAGAATAAACCTAAAAAATAAATGAAAAAAAAGCATTTGCCTAGCCTTTGTAGATGATTATGAAACCTATGAAGGATTTTCTTCTTTCAGAACCTTTTTTTTTTATTCCCCATGAGGGAGAGGTTAGTACAAAGTTCTTTTTGACAGGTCTTAACATCACAGTCAGACTACCACAGCTTCCCAGTTAGCTAAGACCACAAGCACATACCGCTGTGCCCAGCCTTTTTAGGTTAGGCCAGGAATCAAATTCAGGCGCTTTATGTAGCCTTAGCTTGCTGGGCCTAGAACGTGTTTTTAATGCCCTAACTCACCCCAGGGATTCAACATGTACCCATTAGTAACTGAATCACTTTGGCTAGTAATTTTGTGTGTACTATTGGCATAGAAAGTAGAAAATCAGTAAGAAGAGGAAAAGATATACATAGTTAATCATGTCTCCCTACTCTAAGATAACTCTTACATGTTTTCTTCTCTCCTTTTGAAAGTCATCAATTTGAAGTATAGTATTAAAGTTTGTACTTTAGCTTTATTTAATTAAGACATGATTCTAGTTTTATTCTATCACCCTTAAAAGAATACTTTTATATTTATTAATACTGTCTTATTGCAGAAAAAATATGAAGTGGCTATTTTGGAGTTAGGAAAAATATTTCCAAATCCTAGTCATTTAATCTTTTTGGGTGAGAGGTACATAATATAAATAGGAACTTTTTCTATTCTTCACAGGAACAGATATGGTTTTTCTAAAAACTGCTTTGGAAATGGCAAGAACAGCAGTATATTCTTTACACAAATCTTCAACTAGAAAAGTAAGTTCAAAGCATCATGATACTCCATGTCATTTATTCATTCACTTTCCTATTATGAGAGAGAGAGGGAGTGGGAAAAGGAAAGAGATATATCAGTAAGAGTTTTTTTGTTTTGTTTTGTTTTGTTTTGTTTTGTTTTGTTTTGTTTTTTGAGAGGTTTTTGCCATAGGGCGCATGCACTCCCCAGACAGACAGAGAGAGACAGAAAGCGAGAAATCACCCCCCGGGGGGATGGCCACGCCGCAATCCCTTCTCCTCCATTCTCCTCTCGGGATCTTGGGCACGCACGCACACACGCCTGGCGTGAGTTTAAGCCGCCAGCAGTTAGCGTAATGGCTATGTCGCTGGACTCCCACATAGTCGACTGCGGTTCGCGTCCCGGACCCGGTGGCTTAAACTCACGCCAGGCGCGTGTGCGTGTGTGCCCAAGATCCCGAGAGGAGAATGGAGGAGAAGGGATTGCGGCGTGGCCATCCCCCTGGGGGGTGATTTCTCGCTTTCTATCTCTCTGTCTCTCTCTGTCTGTCTGGCGAGCGCACGCGCCCTATAGCAAAAACCTCTCCAAACAAAGAAAAAAAAAAAAAAAAAGAGTTTTTGACAGAGTCTAACCATGTCACAATTCTCTTGTCCCAGCTAAGATTGCAGGCCTACACAGCTGTGCCTGGTGTTCAGGTTGGCCTGGGAACTGAACCAAGTCTCCAGTACAGTTTCAGCCTCCCAAGTGGTGGCACTATCCATACACCACCACAACTGGGCTCATGTCATGTATTTTTAAATTTGTGATAGTCTTTTAAGGATTAGCTATGAATACTAAATGCCACATATGCCCAAATTCCAGACTCCCAGTGGGAAAAATAGGTTTTCACCACAGTCACAGTGACCTCCTCTGAGTATTTATCGGGGTGAGGAGTTTCAAAAAATAAGTTCCCAATCTACAGCCAAGAGCCAAACTTGTAAGGGACCTAAAGATAACTAATCAGGCATGCTATAAACTTTTTCTGTTTAGCTTGGCATAATATAAGTTTTCATTGAACTCATATATAGTTCATGAAATAAAATATGCCACTAAAGGGCTAGTAGGTGGCATGGAGGTTAAGACAATTGGATCCCATTTGGCCAACTCTGTGGTTCAAGTCCTGGAAACTCAAATTAGGTGTGTGTACGTGAATGCCCAAAATCTCAACAGAGTGGAGAAGGTATTATAGTGTGGCCATTCCCTCTGGGGGTTACTTTCTCACTTTTCCTTTCTCTCTCTCTATCTCGGTCACTTGTGAGCGCACACATCCTATAGCAGAAGCTTAAAAAAATCCAGTAATATCTAGTTATTTGAATCAATTTCTGTAGTTATTTGAATGAATTCCCAAATTCCTAGTTCTTTGAATAGCAAAGAACTCGGATCTTTGCTTTTTGATTTGCCATGCTCTGGCACTATGAGGCAGCATGAGCATTTCCTTGGCAGATTATTAAATTGTGTTTTAAGTAAATATTTCATTAATTTAAGACCATTTTTCTTAATTAGTGCAGAAGTATTTCCATGAGCACAGGAACTAAGAAATCAATCTGGGGTGTTTTGAGCATACTGGGAATGAGGTAGGATGAGGAATGAACTAGTAGTATTAAGACAGTCCCAGGGACCAGCAGCTGGCATAATGGCTATGTCACTGGACTCCCATGTAGTTGACCGCAGTTCAAGTCCTGGACCCAGTGGCTTTAAACTCATGCTGGGCACGTGTGCGTGCATGCCCAAGATCCCAAGAGGAGAATGGAGGAGAAAGGATTGCAGTGTGGCCATCCCCCTGGGGGGTGATTTCTCGCTTTCTGTCTCTGTCTCTCTCTGTCTTTCTGGTGAGCGCATGCGCCCTATGGCAAAAACATCTCAAAAAAAAAAAAAAAAAAGATTCCAGACCAGCAGGTGGTATAAAGATTAAGGCACTGGATCACACATGGCAGACTACGCATTTCAAGTCCCAGACTTGTGGCTTGAAAATCACTGGGTGCATGTGTGTGCATGTCCAAAATCCCACAAGGAGATTATACAAGGGATTGTGATGTAGCCACTTGCCTTGGGGAGGTGATTTCTCACTTTCCCTCTCTGGCAAGTTCATTGTGCCCTATAGAAAAAAGAAAAGAAAAAAAAAAAAAACAGCTCCTGGACCAATTAGTGGCATGGAAGTTAATGTGGCTGGATTCCACATGGTAACACCCTGGTTCAAGTCCTGAACCAGATGGCTTGAAAATGAACAAAAACCAAAGAATAGGCGTTTTTGAGTACATGCCCCAAATCTCAAAAAATGGAAAAAGGATTGTGGTGTGACCATCCTCCATTGGGGTGCTTTCTCACTCTGTCCCCAACCCACATGGGTCTCAAGACAGTGCTCACACTCTCTGGCAAATTTTTTTAAAAGTCCGATTTTATGTAGCTATAGCGCCTATAAACTTGGGGTAATTTTACTTGTTTTAAGTACTCTATGTGCAATGGTCCTTGACTTACAATGGCGTTATGTCCCAATAAACCCACAAGTTGAAAATATTGCAAGTCACAGGATGCATTTAATATACCTACCTTATCAGACATCATAGTTTGTCCTGGCCTACCTTAAATGTTCTCAGAACACAGAATTACCTACAGTTGCACAAAATCATCTAATACAAAATCTTGAGTATCTCATATAATTTATCACATACCATACTGAGGGTGAAAAACAGAATGGTATATAGGTACTTGGAAGTATATCTATTTAATACATTATCACTTTCTCACCTTCCTAAAGCTGAAAAATCATAAATTGAACCATCTTAAGTCAAAAGATGTCTGTAATTAGTAATACTGTTGCTGAAGCTTACCCCAGATTCCTTAGCTATCCCTTGTTCTTTAAAACTACTTGATTGTGTGAGGCTGGCAGGTAGCATGGTGATTAAGGTGCTGGACTCTCACATAGGTGACTGCAGTTTGAGTCCCAAGCCTGGCAGCTTGCCTTTTCAAAGCTGTTGTCATGTTACTTTATCAGGCATTGTGCAAATTTAGTTCTTGGCACAGATTTGACAGAGTAGTAGAATAGGTAAGCATGGTATTATTTCAATGTTTATCCCAAGCACAGCCCTTTTATTTACCTCTGCCAAAGCCAACCATATCCCATTGTATTATCTAACATCACTAACCTTAGGGCTCACTTAGCAAAGAAATGTCATAGCCTTTTCTTACAAATTTATCAAGATCTTAAGATTGCATTAAATTATAATAATGCTTACATTAAAATCTGTGTATTTATGTGGAAATTTTAGATCTCAAAGTGGAGAAAATAGGCCCAGAACTGAGATTACTTATTTAATTCAGGAAAAGAAACTACAAGCACTAATTAATGTGTTATTTATGGCATTGGAAATATTTGAACCTTAAGAATTAAGTGAAATAGTTTGACAACTTAATAAAAAGTATTATGAAGACCACAAACATGGATGAAATGTCTGTATCATATATTGAGGTCTCTATTAGCATTTCTAGAAAACTAATGCATGTACATTTGCAGGGTTATAGTTATGGTCTTTATTCATTTCCATTGATGTTGAAATGTTGATTATATTTTAAAATTCATAAGGTGGGGCCAGCAGGTGGCATGGTGGTTAAGGCACTAGACTCCCGTGTGGCCAACCATGGTTTGAGTCCTGGACCTGGAAGCTTGAAAATCATGCTGGGCAAGTGTGCCCAAAATCCTAAGAGGAGAATGAAGAAGGGTTTGCAGCATGGACATCTACCCTGGGGGTGGGGTGATTTGTCACCTTTCTTTTTCATTCTCTCACTCTGGCAAACACATGCAAACTTCAGCAGACACATCAAAAAAAAAAAAAAAAAAAAAAAAAAAAATTCCTGAAGGAATTTTAATACCAAACTACTAAAATTAATTCTTTGAGAATTTAGACCTATAACTAACTAACCTACTTGGTTTGTACTATCATGCTGGCACAGTTCAAAATACTTTTCAGTCTACAACAATCTCATGAAGAGTATCTTCCTTACTTAACAGATGATAAAATTGAGGCATGGGACAAATGAGTAACTTTGCTCAGGGTTACACAGCTTCTAAGTAGCAGAATCTATAGTTCAGATGCAGGCCATCTGGCTCAAGAGACTATGTTGTGTTTTTTTTTTTTTTTTTTTTTTTTGAGAGAGATTTTTGTTATAGGGCGCGTGTGCTCGCCAGAAAGACAGAGACAGAGAGACAGAAAGCGAGAAATCACCCCCGGGGGGATGGCCATGCCGCAATCCCTTCTCCTCCATTCTCCTCTTGGGATCTTGGGCCTGTAGGCACACGCGCCTGGCATGAGTTTAAGCCACTGGGTCCAGGACTTGAACCGCAGTCGACTACATGGGAGTTCAGCGACATAGCCATTACACTAACTGCTGGTCTCGAGACTATGTTCTTAACTACTCTGTCACCTTGCCACTGAATTGCCTGTGGACATAGAGTTCTGCTAAAGGTTTTCTAGGATAGCTAGCTGTGTGTATTAGTAAAATAAAGTAGGGCTGGCCCAGTAGTACAGTAGTTAACTGCTTACTGTACATTTGTAGTCTAACCCACATGACTGACTGCAGTTTGAATTGCAGCATGGAGGCTTGAAAAGTATACCAGGCATGTGTGTGCATGTCCAAAATAGGATGGGAGAGGATTGCAGCATGACTATGCCCCATTGGTGAGGGAGGGGCTTTCTCTTGCTCATGTGAGTGCACATGCCCTCTGGAAAACTAGCAATAAAAATAACATGCTACAGAAACCATGAATATTTGGGTACATTTCTGAAATAGTTTTATTACTTAAATTTAATTAAATAATTTGATTCAGACTGTTAAACTGTAATGGCTTGAATTCTTATTTTCAAAATATTACTAGTCCACTTGAAATGTTTACAACGGTCTAAAGCGTATAATGAAATTTTATGATTTTGAAAACTAAGTATTAGTAAAATGTAACTTTAAAGAAACATTATTTAAAAATCAGCTCATATTAACATGTTACTTATGTTCAGCATATTCAAAAGAAAGCTGCAGAGTGGAAAATCAAGATGGATATTATTGCAGGTAAGATAGACTTACTTTATCTAAAAGGACCAACTGTATTAACTCAAGCAGAATTTTTAGACGCTAAGAAAATAAATTACAGAACATGCTTTGCTGTGTGGCAAAATGTGCATTATTGGTAATGAATTGGAAATTATGAAGGTTTGCTTGAGACTGAGCCAGTTTATGTATTCTACTGAAAATTTCTAATAGCACCCAGGTACCTTTCATTCAGTCTCAGACAGAATACTGTGTATCATCATAGTGACTAAAAATATGACCTTAAACTTGGTTTGAAACTTGAGTTTGAAATCTAATCACAGAGGGACCAGCAGGAAGTGTGGTGGTTAAAGCACTAGACACTCCCACATGACCAACCACAGTTCAAGTCCTGGACTTGGTGGCTTACTTTCTCACTCTCCCTTCTCTGTGTCTCTCTCTCTGGTCAAATTAAAATAAATGGATGAATAAATAAAATTGAATTAAAGTAATTCTTAAAAAAAAAATCTAATCATGGAAAATGCAACGAGGTTATGCCTGAATAACTGCATTTCTATTTTTTCTAAGAGACATTTTTGGTATAGGGTGCATGTGCTCGACAGAGACACAGACAGTAAGCAAGAAATCACCACCTATGCTGCAATCCCCTTTCGTCCATTTCTTCTCTTAGGATATGGACACACACACATTGATGCACCCAGGGAGAGTTTTAAGCTGCCAGGTCCAGGACTCGAACCACAGTTAACTATGTGAAAGCCCAGCAACATAACATCATCTGCTGGTCTCCTGCATTTCTATTTCAATATTCTAACTATCCCTGAACTCAAACACGGGCATTTTTCTTTTTGGTGGGAGATAAAAACATAAACATCCACACTATGAGTAAATCATGTTTGATACATTTTTATTACTAAGTTGGATAATGTTCCCAAACATCAGAATGGGAAAAGCATTTAACTAAAGACTAGTTGTAATCCAAATAATTCTGAAAAACCTGCAAGAAAATAGAGGAACACATTTTATACACAATAATAAACTTACCGTGAATTGGCACTTTGAATTTAAACATAACTAAGTTATTACTGTTCCTAATAATTAGTAATTTATAAAAAAGATCTGTTGGTCTTCATAGTCCATGAATACTGTCATTCCTTAACATAGTCTAAGGTATTACAATATGCACTATGGAGCACCTTAGAACAGTTCCAGTAGTATACTAAACCAGAGACTTTGCTACTCCAAATGTCCTCAGACCATCAATAGTGATATCCTTGAGAGTGTGTTAGAAATACAGAATTTTCAGGGAGGAGGTGGCTGGATTTCATATGGCCAATTGCACAGTTCAGGTCCCTGACCTGGCAGCTTGATATACACTCTGGGTATGTGTACATGCATACATGCATGCCCAAACTCCCGAGACTGGAGAAGGTATGAGGCATGGCCATCCGCCCTGTGAGGTTTCTCACTTTCCCTTCCTTTCTCTGAAAAGCGCATATGCTGTACAGAAAACTTTACACAGTCCAGAATTTCTGGCTACATGGAGAGCTATATAAATACAATTTTCACTTTCAATGAGATCCTCATGTGATTTGATGGCACATTAAAATCTGAGAGCCAGGTGCATGTACATGCGTGCCCCAAATCCCAAGAGGAGAATGGAGAAGGGATGGCAGTGTGGTGTGGCCATCCCTCCGGAAAGTGATTTCTCACTTTCTGTCTCTCCGACAAGCACACACACCCTATAGCAAAAATCTGTCTTAAAAAAAAATTTTTTTTTGAGAGTTGTGACCTACAGGCTTAGGATTTGCTACAAAATATGGACGATAGGCTGACTCACTGCCACCCTTATAAATGAGACTACAGTAAGAGTGGACATTAATCCTTAAAAATGAAAATGGGTTTTGAGAATTTAACAGAAAAATAAATAGCTACTTACTACCAGCACTAATACTGGGCAAAAAAAAAAAAAAAAAAAAGAAGAAAAAGAAAACATGATTACTAGAAAATTAAAAATACTTTTTCATAGGATTTACTCTTGTCTACTTGTTATCCTTTTAAATTCTTCCCTATTGCCTCAAATTTGGGGTATGAAAGTGGCTAAAATAGTAGAGATGCCAAACTTTGCCATGATCTAGTAAAGTCAGTAAGGCCTTGGATGAATAAAAATGACAAGTCTAAAATATTCAGCTTACTAGCATTGGTATTTCTTAGTTTATTGTGACTGTTTTCAGTGTTTATTTAAATGTTTGGAAACTATGTAGTGGTTAAGTTGCACTGGACTCCCATATGGCAACCACAGTTAAAGTCCCACACCTAGGAGCTTAAAACTCATGCTGGGCATGTGTGTATGTTCATGCCCAAGATCCTGGGAAGAGAATGGAGAAGAGATTGCAGCATGACCATCCTTCCTGGGGGGTGATTTCTCACTTTCTATCTCTTTGGTGAGTGCACACACCGTCTACCAAAAATCTCTCAAAAACAGTAAGTGTTTGGAAACATAAGTTTTATCCTATAATGGTTTTTGTTTCATAGAGCTTCGCTATGACCTGCCAGCATTATACAATTTTCATAAAAAGAAATCAGTAAGTTTTTTGATTCTTGTCTACATTCTGTATTGAAATGCTTTGCAGTAATTACTTCTAATATTATCAAGTTTTCTGGGGAAATATAGAAAGTCAGCCTAGGGCTACGATAAATAACTATTGGAAGGGCTCATAATCAACAGTCAGTACTTAAAGTTCTTTCTTAAATGCTTTGGACACAAAAAGGAAAAATATAAACTAATAAGTTTTTGTTCTTTTATATAGTGTACATTTTATTAGTTTGTACTAATACATTCTCATATTACAAAAGCAATTTAGCAGAAGAGTCTTCCTGTTGATATTTGAAATCATCTGAACAACACAAACAGAACTATACATTTTTTAAAAAATTCTCATGAGGGTAACAAAACAAAACAAAAAGACAAGTTAAACAACAAAAAAATTTTCTGTTCTTACAGGTGGACATTGAAGTGGACCTAATTCGGTTTTCTTTTTAAAAGGCTTCAAAGACAAAAGGCAGCTTAAACCTAATTAAAATGAATAAAAAATTTGTTCACTAAACTACTGGTCTCCACTCCATTTTATGTTTTCTGTTGTTTTGAGGCAGGTTCTTTCGTGGCTGTTTCTTCTCTTGCTCTTTTCACTGGTCCTATACAATTAACAGAGTGTTTTGTTAAGTTCAGTATAAGCACTGCTCTATTTTAATACGAAGTACTTAATAATAATTCTGTTTTAAAATATTAACAACTTCCCTACACCAATGAGAAAAAGCTTTTCCTTAAGTATAGACCTTCTGATCTCAAGTTTCTACTTATCTTCCAAACACCCATTCTCCCATTTGCCATGTACCACTGTGCTACCATCCAGCCCTCTGTCTACCACTAGAGTAAAACAGCGTAACAGGCAGAATTTGAAAAACCACATCCCTTTTCCCTCAGGCAAATAATTTCTCATAAAAGTACACATTTCTCATGAAACTACCACAAGACTTAGAAAAACTTACGAGTTGATGGTTCATATTCATCAAAGTCATCATCACTATCGAATTTGGTTTTCTTGCCCTGAAACTGTACTTTTGCTTTAGCAGGTGCAGGCTGAGCAGCTTTATTTCCTTTTCCTTTAAATTTGCGACCTGTGAAGTTAAAACATTTCTTTACTAAATTCTCAGTTATAAGTCAGTATTTTTCAACACAGATTAAAATATTTGTTACTCAAGTCAGTGAGTTAAAAATAGCCAAACGTTATGGAAAAATAAAAATAAATGACCTTTTGACTTCCATTTGTTTAGGGATTCTTGCTGATCTTCTATGATTTTTTTCAATGCTGCTTTTTCTACCTCTCCTTCTAGTACTTCCCAAGTGACTGCTTTGTTCCTTAATTGTAGGTTACCATTATTTGCATCTTTGGCTTTTTCTAGGGTTTTCTTGGCTTTTTCTTTAAACAGAATTATGCCCTGTATCAAAAACAGAAAACAGTAGCCACATCCTTAGATTTTAGTCCCACAATTAATTTGCTTGAACTAATTTTTCCTGTCTGCAGACCTTCAATGACATTGCCAGTCTCAATAAATATCACTGAACATTAAAAAAGAAATACTACAAAAGTAAACTACAGTAATAATACCAAGTTATTTACAGTAGATTCCCAAAATAACAGACACTACATCTAATGACAGGAGTAACAAAATTCAAAATAAGTAAAAACTATTTTAATAAATACTATTTTAAAATTTCTTTCTACTAATTCTATCTTGAAAAAGATAAGTTTCTATATATTTTAATACTATATTTTATAACAGCTATAATGCAAATGTTTCCAAACCTCTTTTGCTCCTCTGATAAAATCTATCCATTTTATTTCACCATGATTTGAGAAAAGGATGTGCAAATCTTCTCTACAGGTCTGATCATCTAAGTCACCCGAAAATTTCAGCAAGCATCCAATCTTTTCTTCTAGAGATTTCTATAAAAATACAAAAGCAATGAAAAGTTTCTTGAAGCAACCACAAATCAAAATGGTTCATTCCACTCTATACCTATACAGGCTAGAAACCAAAATGCTGAAGTTTATTTAACACTACATTTTTCTCTTGGCATCTTTTATTCTATAGTGGCTTCTGATTTTGACATGGGGGGAGTGGTCTTCAAAGGTTCACAGAAAATGTAGGAAATGTTAGGGAAAAAAAAAGATGCATAAATTTCATCCTTCCGGGGACACCAAAATAAACTTGAACTAACTTGTTATTGCATGTCTGAACAGGATCTAGCTGAGGCACTCAGAAGGGTAAGACATCAAGCTTTTTGAAAAGAGCTATCAGTGCCACATGAATTCTAACAATAAAGACAAAACAATCATTAAATTTATGGTGAAGCTTGGGTAGAAGGACAGTGAAATAACTGATGGTTTATGGAAATTTTCTGGGGATAATGTCCTCAAAGACCTCAAAGGATTATAAATGGATAACTCATCTTGAGATGAGACGATGTTGAAGATGATAACCTGCAATGGCAGATCTTATCAATTTACAAGGAAAAAATTAATTTCATTGTGCCCTTGTTAAAGAGGACCAATGATTATCAATAGAAACAACAACCAATAGACAAGTGGTACAAATTACATGGTTCTGACTGAAAAGTTAAATGTGAGCAAACATTCTGCTCTGTGAGTACTAAAATCGTTGTGCCCAGTTCAACAGCAGACAAGAGCTAAGCATTCAATGGAAATTTTAAACAAGTGGGATCAAAATTCTGAAGCATGTCTTTGGAGAATTTTGACACTTGAGACATGGTGCTTCGTCTGTACAATCCTGAAGACAAACTACAATCAAAACAACAGCTACCAAGAAGTGGAAATCAAAGCAAAGTGGACCTAGTAAGAGAAGTGGTCCAGTCAAAGCTAAAGTCATGGCAGAGTATTTTTGGGATGTTCATGTCATTTTGCTTTAAACTTTCTGGAAAACCAAAGAATGTAACATCTGCTTATTTTGGGAGTGCTTTAAAAAAGTTAGCAAAAGCTTTAGTAATAAAACTTTGCCCAGGGAGCCAGAAGGTGGTTAAGGACGCTGGATTCCCACATGGCTGATTCTGACTCGGTTTGATCCTGGACCTGTTGGCTTGCTTTCTCACTTTATCTTCCTCTGTCCCTCTCTGGTCAAATTAAAATAGTTAAGTAATTCTTTAAAAATAAATAAATAAAACTTTGCCTCGGAAGCTTAAACAGAGTCCTTCTCCATCACAGCAATGTTCTTGCTCATACATCTCACCAAACAATGGCAACTTATGCCAAGTTTCAGTGGGAAATCATTAAACATCTACCTTCAGAGTTTTAATGTAGCTACTTCTGACTTTGTTCACTCATCTTTAAAAAACCTCTAAAGGACATCCATTTCTTCAGATAATGTAAAAAAGACTGTATTGACATGGTTAAACTTCCAGACCCTTCATTTTTCAGGAGTTCACAAAATGGTATCATCATCTAACAAAAGGGCCTTGAACTTGATGGAGCTCATATTGAAGACTAAACATCATGTTTTTAATCTTTTTTTTTTTTTTTTTTAAATCCCATAGGGCGGGGCCAGCAGATGCTTAAGGTGCTGGACTCCAACATGGTCGACAGCAATTCAATCCTGGACCTGACAGCTTGAAAATCATGCTGGGTACATGTGCACATGTGCCCAAAATCCCAGGAGGTGAAGGCACTGTAGTGTTGCCAACCCCCTGGGGGTTATTTCTCTCTCTCTCTCTCTCTCTGACTCACTCTGGTGAGCACATGTGCTGTGACATAACTTTATATATATATTATATATATATATATATATATATATATATATATATATATATATATATATAAAGCCATAGAGCATGCATCAGATACACGCAAAAGAGAAAAGCCTCCAATAGGGCCTAGTCAAGCTACAACAATTTCTCCCACCATTCTCTGTCATACATCAGGATTCTGGCAATGTGGGCATGCTTAGAATGTTTTACAAGCTAACTGGGTCAAGACGTTGAACCCCGGTCAGCTATGATATCTGGCTTTCTCTGTGACCACCTAACTACTATATTAGAGGGCCAACCCTATTTTCAATTACCTTCTTCCCTTTTTTTCTTTTAGAATTATTTAATTTTATTATTATTTTAAAATTTGCTTTAGGGCACATGTGCTCATGAGAAAGAGAGAGAACATGAGAGTGCAAGCCGCCAGGTCTGGGACTCAAACCATGATCGGCCATATAGGAATCTAGCACCTCAACCACCATGCTACCCATTGACCTTCCCCCCTTAACTTTCAAAAATTCTCTATTTGATTTCTACTAGTAACACTTTATTTCTTTGTTTTCTTAAAGCTGCCAGAGGGCATGCTTGATGATGAGCATTGCTCAAATATGCTAATCAGAGAAGGGGGGAAGAAGTACTCACAGAGGGCATGGTCACACCATAATTACTTTCCCTCTATTCCTCTATCTTGTCAGGATTTTAGGCACACGTGTATATGCACCCAGAATGAATTTCAAGTTGCCAAGTGCCAGAACTTGAAATATGACTGGCCACGTGGGATCTGACTTCCCTTAACCAGTAAGCTACAGTGCCAGTCCAAATGTGACATACTTTTCTAATTGCCAATGTGTGTGCTTGCGAGACACACAGAGACAAGAAAGTACCCCTCAAGTAGTGTGTGGTCACAAAATCCCTTTTCTATAGGTTTATTTTTTGCCACAGAGCAGGTGCCACCATGCCCAGCCACAAAATCCCTTCTTTGTCACTTCATCCCTTTGAGATTTGGGGCACACATTCGTACCAGGCTTGTTTTTCAAGCTGCCAGGGCCAAAGAAGAACATCCAAAAGAACTTCAGGCAGGCAGGCAAGCTGCTAGGTAGCAACTGCCTCAAGTGGGTTCAAATCATAGCTGGCCAAGTAGGATCTGGGCTCCCTTAAAGGCTATAGATACAGCCTTTTGAGTGACAATTAGTTACTACCTGTGTAAATCTAGTTATAAACTGTCTCTGGGTTTAAGTAATGCTAGGCAATATTATTTGTATATTACATGAGTGCAGTGACAACCATACATCTTACATATTTTCCTCAAAAAGGGACAAGCAGGTAGCACAGAAGTAATGCATAGCTCTGCACTGCTGGAACACACAGGAAGGTCATGGATTTACACCCTTCTCTGTACATGTCCAGAATTGGAGGTAGATTGTAGTGCGAAAATCCTGTTGAGAGTGCCTGTCTGTCTGTCCACCTATCTTAGAATAAACAAACTTTAAGAATAAAAAAGGCCAATCCCCTGGCCTGGTGACTAAGAAAGCCAGACCCATGTGACCTGAAACACACTTATGCATGTGTACATGCATGCCCCAAATCATGACAGTATGGAAAAACCCAGAAGGGATTGTCTCATGACAATGCTCCACTAAGGAGTGCTTTCTTCCCTCTCTCTCTCTGGTCAGCACGGGTACACTCTGGAAATAAAAAACAAAAACAAAACAAAAACTCAAAAATGGGCAAACCTGGACCAGCAATGTGGCCTGGTTAAGGAAGCTGGATCGCATATGACCAACCGTGGTCTGAATCCCAGCCCAAACGCTCGAAAAACATGCCGTGTGTGTGTGTGTGTGTGTGTGTGTGTATATGTGTGTGTATACCCGAAATCCCAACGGAGTAAAGAAATGGAGGAAAAGGGACTGCAGTATGATCATGCCTCACGGAAGCGTGCTTTCTCCCTTTCCCTCTGGTAAGTGCATGTACTCTAGCAAAATCCCAGATTGTTTAGTTATAACTTTGAATTATAGATGTATTATACAACAATAATATATACTTACCATTTCAGCATCTTCTGCTAACTTCTGTTTTTCTTCTTGCTCTCTACAAATAAAAATGTTCTAATTATAACACATTCCATTTTACATAAAAAATTAATCCCTAATAAAGTTAGCCTAGCCATGGTAGCACACGCTGGGTAAGCGCTGCTACTTGGCAGGCTAAGGCCACAGGGCAACCCCGGGTTTTATTCCTGGCCCACCCTGAAAGCCGGGAGCGGTGGCGGTGGCAGTGGTGGTGGTGGTGGTGGTGATGGTGGCGGTGGTGGTGGTGGTGGTGGTGGTGGCGGTGGTGGCGCGAGCCTGTAGTCCCAGCTACTCGGGAGGCTGAGGCAGGAGGATCGCGAGTTCGCGGCCAGCATGGGGCACGTGGGGGATATAGCGAGGCCCTGTCTGAAAGAGCCTGGCGTGGTGGCGCGCGCCTGTTGTCCCAGCGACTCTGAAGGCTGAGGTGGGAGGATCGCGACATAGTGAGACCCTGTCTAAAAAAAATAATAATAAAAAATAAAAAAAATAAAAATGATGTAATTAGAATGTGTTTTCATTTATCATATAAGAAAATTAAATCCTAATAAAGTTGGCCCAGCTGCAGTAGCGTGCTCTGGTAGACACAGCTACTTGGCAGGCTGAGGCAACATGGGAGGCCCGGGCTCAATTCCTGGCCCACCCTGAAAGTCGGGCGCGTTGGCGTTGTTGGTGGTGTTGGTGGTGGCGCGAGCCTGTAGTCCCAGCTACTCGGTAGGCTGAGGCAGGAGGATTGCGAGTTCGTGGCCAGCGTGGGGCACGTGGGGGATATAGCGAGGCCCTGTCTGAAAGTGCCGGGCGTGGTGGCGCGCGCCTGTTGTCCCAGCGATTCGGGAGGCTGAGGTAGGAGGATCGTGACATAGTGTGACCCTGTCTAAAAAAAAAAAAATAAAAAAAAAAAAATAAAAATCCTAATAAAGTTAATCTTGATCATGTTCACTAAACTACTTAATAACCAAACTCAAGTCTTTAGGTTGTCTAATCCTCTAGTGCTACACTGAAACACAATGTGGCCCCCAGATTATCAAAGCAGTTTAAGATTGCAATGTTTCACTAGCAAGAAAGAAGCCTACTTACTACTCATTTTAGAGCTCATCAGCTCTTCCCAGAATCACTAATTCTACCCTTTTCAAAGCTTTAAGGAAATCAAAATGTCACAATTAGTTCAATATACTTACCGTTTAGCTTTTAATTTTGCTTCTACTTTATGCTGTCTTCTTTCTGCATTTTTTTTTGCAAAGTAATCTTCCCTAAGGGATATATAAGCAATGTTACACATTTTCTATCAATATGATGACCTAAAAATTCAAAATACACCAGGAAGTTGCATGTTTTTCTATGTAATAGCCTAGGGTATGTTTACTGTTTTTTTTTAAGCATATTCAGACTTGTACAGACATTGCTATTTATTTCATAACATTTTTGTTACCCCCCCCCAAAAGAAAGCCTGAGTCCAGTCTCATGTTAATCCGATGTCTATTTTGTTTCAGAATTTTCTATATTAATTTTACAAAGGGTGAGAAATCTGAAATTCTTGAAGACCCAAGAATAGTTGCACTTAGAGAATTTAATACTGATAGCATGACTCATCACAGTGCACCTCTCAGTCATGTTCAGTACACAGCATTTAGAAGATTTCACAAATGCAAAAGTAGAGAGCTATGGGTGAATTAGTAACAAAAATGCTCTAGTTGGTATTCATTTTTAGATCCACACGTAAGAATGCATTATACAGTATAAAAATACAGACATATATACAATATAAAAAGTAAGTACAGGGGCCAGCAGGTGGCATAGTGGTTAAGGTGCTGGATTCCCACATGGTGAACCCCAGTTCAAGTACCAGGCCCAGAGGCTTGAAACTCACATAGGGCGCGTATGTGTGTATGCCCAAAATCCCAAGAGGAGAATGGAGGAGAAAGGATTGCAGGATGGCCATCCCCACTCCACCCAGGGATGATTTCTCACTTTTTCTCTTAAGAATTATTTATTTTGTTTTATTTATTCATTCACTCATTTAAGTTTGACCTTAGAAAGACACAGAGAGAGAGAGGGCAATTGAGAAAGCAAGCCAGCAGGTCCAGGACTCAAACCATGGTGGCCATGTGAAAGTATCCAGCACCTTAACCACCATGCCACGTGCCAGACCCTCGCTGGTCCCATCCACTTTTTCTCTTTGTCTCTCTCTCTCGGGAGAGCACACACACCCTGTAACAAAAATTTTTCTTAAAAAAAAAAAAAGGACAAACCAGCAAGTGGCATGGTGGTTAAGGTTCTGGACTCCCATGGGGTTAATTGCAGTTTGAGTCCTTGGCCCAGAGGCTTGAAACTCACGCTGGGTGTGTGTATGAGTGCCCAAAATCTCAAGAGAACGGAAGACAAGAGATTGTGGCGTGGCCATATTCCCTGGGAGGGTGATTTCTCACATTCTGTATCTCTCTGTCTCTTCAGCAAGCGCATATGCCACACAGCAAAATTCTCTTGGGGCCAGCAGGTGGCATCGTGGTTAAGGCAGCTGGACTCCCACATGGCTGATCATGGTTCAAGTCCCAGACCTGGTAGCTTGCTTTCTCACTTTCCTTCTCAATCTCTGGTCAACTTCAAAAAAATAATAATATTAATAAAGTCTCCAAAAAAGAAAGAAAAAGAAGCACAGATGAAAATGGTATAGAGTGGGACCAGCAGTTAGCATAATGGCTATGTCGCTGGACTCCTATGTAGTCAACCGCGGTTCGAGTCCCGGACCTGGTGGCTTAAACTCACGCCGGGCGCGTGTGCGTGTGTGCCCAAGATCCTGAGAGAATGGAGGAGAAGGAATTGCGGCATGGCCATACCCCCTGGGGGGGGGGGGGGGTGATTTCTCACTTTCTGCCTGTCTTTCCGGCGAGCGCATGCACCCTATAGCAAAAACCTTTTTCCCCCCGGGGGAGGAGGGAGGAGGACGGTATAGTGATTTATTTTTCAACCACACAAAAAGCCTAAATTTTAGCATCTAGCCTGGTAAGTTTCATATATAAAATAAGTATCTTAGACTAGGCAAAGAACTAGCATATCTGAAAGGATGCCTAAGGTTCCTAAGGATATTAAAATAGGGCATACTATTCCATGGTCATTACCCTAGTGTGTCAATTCCACATAACTAAATTACCAGAAGAAAAATCAACAGAAAGACTTACTTGAAAAGTATTAACATCTCTGTGCCTTTGTACTTCTGACCAGGGGTCTCTACAAACTTCTTTGCAGATGCAATGTTTTCAAACACAGCAAATATTGATCCCTATAAAAAGGAAATGGTTAAAAGTAATAGGTTAAAAGTAATGTTCTATGTGTTTTTACAATTGAAAAAAGTCTACATTGGGCTGGCTCCAAGGCTGGGTGCTTAGGGCAGATGGAGCCAACATGTCAACCTTTTGTTTCAAGTCCCAGACTTAGCAGCTTAAGAAACACCCAAGTTGGGGGACCAGCAGTTAGCGTAATGGCTATGTCACTGGACTCCCGCCTAGTCAACGATGGTTCAAGTCCCAGACCAGTGGCTTAAACTCACGCCGGGGGCATGTGCGTGCGTGCCCAGGTTCCCGAGAGGAGAATGGAGAAGGGATTGTGGTGTGGCCATCCCCCCTGGGGGGTGATTTCTCGCTTTCTGTCTCTCTGTCTCTGTCTGGCGAGCGCACGCGCCCTATAGCAAAAACCTCTCCAAAAAAAGAAAAAAAATAGCAACACCCAAGTTGGGACCAGCAGTTGGCGTAACAGCTGTCGCTGGACTCCCATGCAATCAACCACGGTTCGAGTCCTGGACCAGGTGGTTTAAACTTACACCAGGTGCGTGTGCGTGCATGCCCAAGATCCCAAGAGGGGAAGGGACTGCAGCATGGCTATCCCTCCCGGGGGGGTGGGGCTGGTGTGTGTGATTCTTGCTTTCTGTCTGTCTGGCTGGTGAGCTCACGCACCCTATAGCAAAAACCTTTCCAAAAATTAAAAAAAAAAACAAAGAAAAGAAAAAGAAACACCCAAGTCATGTATAAGTGCAAGGGTTCCCAAAATCCAGACAGGAAAAAGAGATGGAGAAGAAGGAATTGAGGCGTGACTATTCCCCAGGGGATGCAACATGCCCCCTCTTTCTGGCATATTCACATGACTTCTAGCCAAAAAGAAGAAAAGTCAGTGTCAATCATACCTTAAATGCTTTCTGCAATGTTCTTCTCATCTGAATATTTAGTATTTCACCTTTACCTTCTAACCATTCCTTTATATCATCAAGGGTTGCATCAGTTGGGAAGCCTTTCTGTGAAGAGTAGGGGAAAAGTGATTTTTCAAGTAAATAATTTACCAGAACCATTTATTTTGTCTTGAAATGAAGCCAGAATATACATATCAATCTCTTCTCCCTCCCTGTCTAATCCCTTTCAGCAGTCTTGGTTAAAAGCCATTATTCTGGGCCAGCAGGTGGTACGGAGGTTAAGGCTCTGGATCCGTCGAGCAGTTTGAGTCCGAGCAGTTTGAGTCCGGATGTGGAGGCTTGAAAGTCACGCAGGTTGTCTTTGTGTGTGCCTAAAATCTTGAGAGGAGACTGGAGAAGGGATTTCAGCATGGCCATCCCCCCCTTAGGGTTGATGTTTCATGTGCACCCCGCGCCCCACCACCACTTCCTAGCACCCAAGCCCTTTAACAAAAACTTAAAAAAACATTATTTTCCAGTGCTGAAAAAGTGACTTATCTGAGATTTGCTTCAAAATAATACAATGGGGTAGAGATAGAACAAGATTTATGCGGGCCAATTCTGTGGCTAGTGGAAAAGTCAGAAAAAGGCTGACTTTAAAAAAAAAAAAAAAAGAAAAGAAAAGCCAGGGGTCACATGGCAACCATAGCTTGAATCCCCAACCTGGTCCAACTGAAACACACCAGGCACATGCCTAAATTTTGACAGGCTAGAAGAAGGGGATCACACTATGACCACATACTATGAAGAGTGCTCATGTCTGTCTCTCATTCTCAGGCACACGCACACACACTATCATGAGTAAAAGAAAACAAAAGATTATTCATGTGTTCACTGCTGAAGTTAGGTGATGGTACATTATACAATTCAATTTATTTCTGTATGCCTGAAATTCTCCATAACCGAAAAACATTTAAAAATCAGTATGCTGGGACCAGCAGGTAGCGTGGTGGTTAAGGCACTGGACACTCCCACGTGACTGACTGCAGTTCGAGTCCCAAACCTGGAAGCTTACTTTCTCACTCCCCCTTCCTTCTCTGGTCAAATTAAAATAAATGAATGCATAAACTTTTTTTATTTGATAAAATAATTTTTAAAAATCAGTATGCTAAAGAAAACTGCTAACAGTTTTAGCTACTGAAAAATAAGAATTGCTGATAGGTGCTGGGTGCTTACAATATTCCACAGATCTTATCCAAAGGTATAAAGGTTTTTTTTCATTTAATTCTCACAACAGTTCTATAAGATAAGAAAAAATTCACATTTATGAAGATAAATCTTAGGGAAATTTAAGAACATTGTCAGGACACATCCTAAGTGGTGAAACTCTGATTTCTGAGCCATTACTCTTATCTACTCTACTGAACTTTCTTTTAAAATAAATGTGAGTTATCAAATGCATTAAAGGGACACTTACAATATAAACAGATCTGTTTTTAACATCATTTTTATACTCATCAGTCACTTCAGGGAGGGGTTTGCTTGGAGACCTCCTGATTTTAGTTTTATCTTCACTGATTTCCATGAGTTCTGCCTTGGATTTGCTCAATGCTTCCACTATTACATTAAAGTCTGTCGTTAGACGGTTTAACCTGAGGCATACACACAATATTGTAAGACTCAATAGCAGCACTCATTATTAACAGAAAAGCCAAAGATATTTTAAAAGATTTTTACCTGTTGAATTTTATCATTATCTCCAAAGGTACCCAGCCTTCATCCAGTTTTATCTGTTCCTTTAAAAACTTGTCCCGCGGCAAATTGAAGTCTCCAAAATAATACTGTGAGATAATTACAATATATTTCAGAACACTGTTTAA
This sequence comes from Tupaia tana, assembly GCA_026018925.1. Lineage (NCBI taxonomy): Eukaryota > Metazoa > Chordata > Mammalia > Scandentia > Tupaiidae > Tupaia > Tupaia tana. Next base: position 75,037,522 of record JAKSZU010000001.1, read on the forward strand.
AACTAACTCCGAGTTCTAATTTTCATTGTTGTTATTTTAATTTGTCAAAAGACAAAAGTGCTTGGTGGGAAAAGACAGACCAAGGGTTGGGGAAATGGTCATACTACAATCCCTTCTCCTCCATCCAGCTATGGTTAAGGCAGCAAAATTTCACATGCAGATCCCACATGAGGCCAGTATGAGTCCTGCAGCCAGTTGATTGAGAGGCACAGTGGGCATGTGTTCATACATGCCCAAAATCCCAAAAGGAGGAAAAAATGGGAGGTGAGGGGGACACTGGTGTGACCATCCCCCATTGGGGGTGCTTTCACTCTCCATGTCTTTCTGGCAAATGTGTCACCCTCTGACAAAATGTAAAAAAAAATAAGATAATAGAGCTAGATGAGCCAGATGGTAGTGCAAAGGTAGAACATGACACTCTGTGAGGCAATCCCACATGGGAAAGTTCCTGGTTCAAGTCTGCAGACCTCTCTGAGCACACCAGGCACATATGTGCCTGTGTTCAGTGGCTATTTGAGGAACTGAATGGCAGTATCAGAACTTGTCAGGGGTGCCATGTCTCATCTCTGGTTCAGGGAAGAAATAGAAAAATAAAATTTAAGGGCCAACCAGCAGTCAGATTCCACATGGGGAACCATGTGGTTCAGGTCCCGGACCCAGTGGCTTGAAAACACACATCAGCCACTTATGCATGCATGCTCAAAACCCACAAAGGAGGAAGAGATGGAGAAGGGAATGCAGTGTGATCTCCTATTGGTATTTTCTCAACCGCTCCCTTCCCTATCTCTGTTCAGGAAGCGCACAGGCCTTCTGGCAAATTAAAAAGGAAAGAAAAATTAACTTTAAGAGATGGGGCCAGCAGGTGGCATAGAGGTCAAGGCATCTAGATTCCACATAGCTGATGGTTTGAATCCCAAACTTGGCACCTTGAAAAAAATGCTGAGCACATGTGCATGTGTACCCAGATTTCAGAGAGGAGAATGGAGAAGAGACTACTACATGGTCATCCTCCCTTAGGGGTGATTTCTCACTTACTCTCTCTCTAGGAAGCACACATGCCCTACAGCAAACTAAACTAAATTAAAAAACACAAAAACAAAAGAAAGAAAAAAACTAGAATAAGCTGGCTAATCACTTAATTTTTAAAGTTAAAAAGTGACTATTGGGGCCAGCACATGGCATGGCATTAAGGTGCTGGACTCCCACATGGCCAACCATGGTTCAAGTCCTGGATCTGGTAACTTACTCTCACTTTCCCTTTCTCTCTCTGGTCAAATTTAAAAATAGTTAAGAATGACAAACAAAAATAAATAAATAAATAATAGTAACTTTAAAAGTAAGTGACTATATACTGAACTTAAGTGTAGAGGCATTGCTTTCCATGCCTTTCCCCCTCGGTTTTAAAATTCATATAACTTTCAGAAATTAAAGAGCAAAAATTATGCATGTTACTGCATATCAATATGAAAAAGCTTACATAACATATCAAAACATACTTATTGCTAAACTATGTTTTTTCTTAATTTTGTTCGTATTTTCCAATGATAAATCCGCAGAATATAATGTTAAATAATGATCTTCATGTTAATCTTAAAATTTTGTGATGTCTTTTCCTTTTTTCCAGTTTTAGTATCATTCCTCAATGACTTTTGTAATTTTACACTTACTTAGTTATTCCTTTTTAAGAGAGGTTTTTGCTATAGGGTACATGTGCTCGCCAGAGACATAAATCTCCCTGGGGAGATGGCCACACTACAATCTCTTCTCTATTCTCCTCTCAGGCTTTTGGGCACACAAGCACACAGCATGAGTTTTAAGTTGTAGGTCCGGGACTGGAACTACGGTCAACTACTTGGAAGTCGAGTGATGTAACCATTAAACCACCTGCTGATTCTTAGTTATTTTTTTTAAATGCAAAATTAGGGACACCATCTACTATGTGGCTAAACTCCCAAGTGATTTGACTCCCAGACCCGGCGACCTAAAACTCACGCTGGGCACGTGCACATGTGTGCCCAAGATCTAGAGAGAACAGAGAAGAAGGGATAGTGGCCCAGCTTGAGTTTTAGGCTGCCAGGTCCGGGACTTGAACCACATTCGACTACGTGAGAGTCCAGCGACATAATCTTTGTGAGAGTCCAGCGACATAATCTTTATGCCATCTGCCGATCCCAGGTAAATTAGTTTTTAAAAAATGCGAAACACTGTTGATTTTTTTTATTATAGAAATGCCTCTCTTGGGACCAGCAGTTGGCCTAATGGCTATATTGCTGGACTCCCATGTAGTCAACCATGGTTCAAGTCCCGGACCCAGTGACTTAAAAACTCACATCGGGCACATGTGGGTGCGTGCCCAAGATCCCAAGAGGAGAATAGAGGAGAAGGGATTGTGTTGTGGTCATTCCCCCAAGGGGTGATTTCTCCCTTTCTGCCTCTGTCTTTCTGGTGAACACACATGCCCTATAGCAAAAAAATTCTCAAAAAAAAAAAAAAAAAGATGTCTCCCTTGTGTTAGACTGCAAATTAAGTTTCCTTCTCTTTAGTCCTTTCAAAACAAGGACTAAAAATGTATTTAAAAGTTCTGAGACATACAGAAGGAAAATAACTTTTTACTTATAGCTCTTATTTATTTTTAAAGAACTTAGTGAGAGAGAAAGCAAGCAGTCAGGTCTAGGACTCAGACTGTGGTCAGCCATGTGGGAGTCTAGCACCTTACCAATCATGCAATTTGCTGGCCCCTATATAACTCTTAAGGAGGGAGGGAGAAATCCTTTGACTTCCATGTGCCCATCAAGACATTCTACTCTCAGATTTGAGGTTCTGAATTCCAGGTTTGGACTTTTCCAATGTTAATAAAAACAGAACTGACATACAAACATACATTATGATGAATGTAATTATTATTCCTCTTGATAGTAACTGTCTCTAGTTTATTTAAAAGATTAAAAAAAAAAAAGCTTTGGGACCAGCAGTTCGCGTAATGGCTATGTCGCTGGACTTCCATGTAGTTGACCATGGTTCGCGTCCCGGACCCTGTGGCTTAAAACTCACACTGGGTGCATGTGCATGCGTGCATGCCCAAGATCCCAAGAGGAGAATGGTGGAGAAGGGATTGCGGCGTGGCCATCCCCCCAAGGGGGTGATTTCTTGCTTTCTGTCTGTCTCTGTCTGTCTGTCGAGCGCACGCACCCTATAGCAAGAAAACCTCTCAAAAAAAAAAAAAAAAAAATTCTTGAGTCATCCAGTGGCATGATGGTTAGTTAAGGCAGCAGGATCCCATTTGGTCAACTGTGTGGTCTGAGGCCCAGACTCAGAGGCTTGAAAAACACACTGGGCATATGTGCATACATATTCTTCCAAAAGGAGAATGGAGAAGGGATTATAATATGGTTATCTCGCCTGGAGGATGCATTCTCACTTTTCTTCTCTCTCTCCAGCAAGTACATGCACCCTATAGCAAAATACTAATAATTTTATTAAACTACTTGCAGTTTTAAAATGAATAAACCCTATTTTTTTCCAAAGGAAAAAAAAGAGGACTGTTTACCATACTTAAGCAGAGGCATTTTTTTCTCAAAAAAAGGAAACACCAAAGTATCACTATTTAGAATGCCAAAAATAGAATAAAAAGTAAAAGACAAACAGAAGGTTCTTAAGAATTCTTACATATTGGGGACCAGCAAATGGCATAATGGTTATGTGGCTGGACTCCCACATGGTCAACCATGGTTCGAGTACTAGAATTGGTAGCCTGAAAAAAAACTCATGCCGGGCACATGTGCATGTGTGCCCAAAACACCAAGAGGAGAATGGAGCAGAATGGAGAAGAGATTGCAGAATGACCATCTCCTCTGGGGTGATGACTTCTCAGTTTCTGTCTCTCTGGCGATTGCACATGCCCTATAACAATAATCTCTTAAAAACCAAAAATCTTATCTATTCAGGACCAACAGATGGCGTAATGGTTACATCACTGGATTCCCATGTAGTCAACCATGGTTTGAGTCCTGGACTTGGCAGCTTAAAACTCATCCCATGGGGTGTGTGTGTGTGTGTGTGTGTGTCCAAAATCCCAAGAGGAGAATGAAGGGACTGCAGTGTGGCTATCCCCCCAGAGTGGTGATTTCTCGCTTTTCTGTCTCTCTGGCAAGTGCACATGCCCTATAACAACCAAAAAAACTCAAAACAAACAAACAAAAAAGTAAAAATGTACTATAAACATAAAAAGTCCAACCTCATTATTAATCAAATATAATTTAAAACAATGAAACAACTTTTCCCCCCAAACTGATTAAAATTCTTAAAAAGAAAGAAAGAAAGAAAGAAAGAAAGAAAGAAAGAAAGAAAGAAAGAGGTGTAATGGCTATGTTGCTGAACTTCCACATAGTCAACTGCTGTTCAAATCCCGGACCGGGTGGTTTAAACTCACGCTGGGCATGTGTGTGAGCGCGCCCAAGGTCCCAAGAGGAGAATGGAGGAGAAGGGACTAGGGTGTGGCCATCACCCCCGCCCCAGGGGGTGATTTCTCGCTTTCTGTCTCTTTCTGGCAAACGCACGCACTCTATAGCAAAATCCTCTCCAAAAAAAAGAGAAAGAAAAAAAAAATTACCAAGGATATCTAGTATTAGCCTAAATGCTGAGAAAGAGTAGGGCAGGTAAGAAAAGTAAATGGACAGTAAGTATCAAGTTTGTTTTTTGTTTTGTTTTCTTAGGGAGATTTTTGCTATAGGGCATGTGTGCTTGCCAGAGAGACAGAAAGCGAGAGATCACCCCCCAGTGTCATGGTCACATCGCAATCCCTTCACCTCTCCGGATCTTGGGCATGCACACAAGCACACCCAGTTTGAGTTTTAACCCATGGGATCCAGGACTCTAACCACAGTCAACTAGTTGGGAATCCATTAAGCCACCTGCTGGTTCCAGTATCAAGTTTTTAAAATGTACATAATCCTGGTCAGCTGCAGTACAAATCCTAGCACTGGCTGCTGAAGAAACACACTGGGCTCATATGCATGTGTGCCCCAAATCACAAAGGGATGGAAAAATGGAGATGACCACACCCCATTGAAGGCTGCTTTCTCCCTGTCTCTGAAGAACACACACACCCTTTAACAATTAAAAAATAAATAAAATGTGCATTACCCTTGATCCCTTACAGCTCTTTCTAGGAATTCTAACTTAAAAATATCAGTAAACATGTTTTGTAAAATGTCTATATTAAGAATATTCATCACTGGTCTGGCCCTGTGACCTGTGGTTAATGGAACAGGGGCCCATATGACCAACAGCGCAGTTCAAATCTAGACTCCAAAGGCTTGAAACATACCAGGCATGTTTGCAGGCGTGGCCAGAATCCTGACAGGACGAAGAAATAGAGAAAGAGAGAGTACTACCAATATTCCCCATCTTACAAGTTAGGAAACTAAAATAAACATGGTTAAGTGACACTATAATGCTCTCTTTTGAAATGTTTGTAGCTTTTATGTTTCATCATGACTCCACCAATCTAAAACTGTACACTACTGTATCTTCATCTAATTCTAAGAATCAAAGATAGGGGTCAGCAGGTGGCGTGGTGGTTAAAGACACTGGACTTCACATGGCTGGCCTGGTTAGAGTAATGGACCCGGCAGCTTGCTTTCTCACCCCCACTCCCGCTCTCTGGTTAAATTAAAATAAGTAAATAAATAAAGTTAGATAATTCTTTAGGGGGGAAAAAAAAAAAGAATCAAAGATAAGCCAAATGCTGAACAGACCACATACTGAAATTAAGTGTTCTTTCTACATTTGTTTGGGGCTTAAATTTCCTTTCAAGAAATGTGTTTTTACAGTTGAATAACACAATCATCATACCTCAATCTGATGACAGATTTTGGCCTCCAGAGCAGCCATTTTTTCATTATCACCATTTTCAGCCATTGTGGCTACCTGTAAATTTTCCCAAACCAACATAAAGAGGTTATTTTCTTTTTTTATATAAAGCTCATGATATCTACAAATTATTAATACTCATCGTTTACTTAAAATAAATTTATAATTTACGGGTTCCATTTCTCTACTTAATTCTCAAAGGCAATACTTTGTAATAAGTGATGGAAAACTGAAGAACTATAAATACTCTGCTCTCCTTTCAGTCAATCTCTGCCACAGCAAGTGGTTACAGTCATTTAATCATCCAAGCAAGTTGCAGGGAAACAACTGGATTCAACCATTCACCAACCATTTCCGTTTTTAAACAGATCGGTATCTGCCAATATATTATGGCTCTCAGTGCTCTTTGTTTGGTGAGGATCACATTTATAAAATTAGTCACAAATGACTTACCAAAAACTTACTAACAGCAAGTTAGGATCTAACCTTAAGGTGAAAGATAAGGTGAACAACTCCAAACATGAAACAACTGTAAACTGGCGGGGGAGTTATGCCTACTAATTCACTAATACCTTCGTTAACTTTATAGCCAGTTTTTCCTGTTTCACATCTCTGCTATTAGCACTGCAGGAAAAAAAGAGGCTGTTAGAAAACACAAACCCAATCTTTCTTGCCTCCAGTGCTCTACTAAACCACCCAGTCATCCATACTGTACTAAAGTATATTAAGAAGAATCCATCAAAAATGTCTGCCATTAGGTGACAGAAGTGATGAACTTTTGATGGTATGCACAGCTTGATGTACCGTAATTGCTATTCATTAAGGTGGACACACAATGGAACCTACTGCAATGGAGACGTGCACATCCCATAAAATTTCCTCTATCTTACGCATTGGTATGTCGACCACAAACTACACTCCGTAAGTTACTACCGTGATCTAGGGCCCCTTATAAAGCAAAAGACAGATTTAGTCCTCCAAGACTTCTTTGTCCTGTCCAATTTTGAAACTTGGTTTCATCAGACACTCTCCCAGAATGTACAAGTGAAATATTAACCATGCTTTCCCATTCCCTCAGAAGCAGCCTTCGTGGAGTGCATCGGAGCCCTAAACGCCCGAGAGGAGCGACGCCGGAAGTACACCGCAGCTCCGTTGTGCGGCCTCCGCTCAGTCCCACAAGCTCGGCGGAACCCTCCGGCGTTTACGTCTCGCCGACCGCCTCAGAAACTTACACAGGTGGCCTAAAACGCTGCCTTCGCCGAGCGGGAAGCGGAAGTGGATGTGGATGTACGAAACAGAAAGGACTCAGTGGGATGCAGCATCTACGCAAGGACTCCGCCGGAGCCGCGTCCCAAAGAAACTACCGGCTCGCCTGGGCCCCAGCCACGTGCAGGAAACCTCGGGGTCCCCCATTCCTCGCAGGGGCCGGCTCCAGTCGCACCGCGGCCCGCACCCCCTCCGCTCCGAGCCCAGCACAACCTCCAGTTGCGGCCCACGCGGCACTCGGCCCGAACGTGAGCAAGACGAGAAGCAGACGCTCGCCTCGTGAGGAAGCAGAAAAAAGAAAATGCGCCGCCGCGCATCCCGCAAAACAGACCCTTTCGTATCTCCTCATGAGCCACCGAAAGTTCCTCACCTTTAGGGCCAGGTCCCGCAGAGGCGTCCCACAGGCTCACTAACAGCCACGGCAACGTCTCCACTTCCCAGCGACACCCGCTGGCCTAGCGCGCTCAAAGAAGATGGGGGCCGTCCCGGCAACCCCTGCGGCCGAGGGGGCGGGGTCGCGCGCCAAGCGGAGTCGGCGTCGCGCTCTGAGCATGCGCCGGGGCTGCTCGCTCTCACAGGCCGAGTCCCGCCTTTGCTCAGAGGGATTGGATTAAAATGTTCCGCAGGAGGTTAGGGGTTGGCTGTTCATTTGTAATAGAATAAACATTTATTTTTAAGTTTATCTAAACGACATTTGTATCTCACCCCTTCCTCTGGCTGTCGTTTGTGTGAGGCGATTGACTCTTTTTTTCAGATTATGGTTTCCAAAAATTTATGTAATAAGGTATCTAAACTGCGTCCTGTTGTAGTGGTTCGCGGAAAAGAAAGAAAAAGACAAAAAAATGTTTTTAATCAAAGAGTCATGGACCCCTAGATTGAAAAAACAATGCAGTATGATGTTTAACATCTGGGGACTCTTGCATCAGAATTCAAACGAACGGTTCTCCTTACAAACTTTGTGACCTTAGGCCAGTTAGTCAATATCTCTGTCCCTCACAAATAAAACAGATAATGATAAAGATGATAAAATAAAGATCACCTGTTTTGCACAGTTGTGAGAATTAAACGTGGTGCAATATGCACATTGCTGGGAACTGGACCTGTCAGATAGTAGGAAGAGCAGCACATGTTAGTTTAAAACAATATAGGTGACTTTAGAAGACCAAAATATCATATAGTGTGCGTTTAGAGCCCTTCCCTTTATACTTTATGCACAACAATTTTATTCACTTAAAGTTTTCCTTTTTCTTTGTGGTAAGAGAATCTTTTGGGGACCAGAAGGTGGTGTGGTGGTTAAGGCACTGGATACTCCCACATGGCCGACCACGTTTGGAGTCCTGGACTTGGTGGATTGTTTTCTGACTTTCCCTCCTCTCTCTCTATGTCTCTCTCTGGTCAAATTGAAATAGGTGGGGACCAGCAGTTAGCGTAATGGCTATGTCGCTGGACTCCCACGTAGTCGACCGCGGTTCGAGTCCCGGACCCGGCGGCTTAAACTCATGCCGGGCACGTGTGCGTGCGTGCCCAAGATCCCGAGAGGAGAATGGAGGAGAAGGGATTGCGGCGTGGCCATCCCCCCTGGGGGGTGATTTCTCGATTTCTATCTCTCTGTCTGTCTGGCGAGCGCACGCGCCCTATAGCAAAAACCTCTCCAAAAAAAAAAAAAAAAATTGAAATAGGTGAATGAATAAATAATTTTTTTTTTAAAAAAAAGATAATTTTCTCTTTTCTCCTTAGTTTTCTTTGAAGATTTTAAATGATATTGATGATATAGCCTTTTAAATGACCTTGAAGCTTTGGGCAGTCCCAAAACAAATAAATTGGAAATGCATATTATAAAAACACTATGTATGAATTTTAAACTCTCTTTGTGCCAAAATTAACTTGTACTTTAATCCAATCATTCCATTAACGTTTTTTTCTCAAAAGCACTGTTTTTATTTATACAGAGTCCTAACCACTTCAGCAGTAGGAGGAGTGAAAGAGGTTTCTTTTATAATCCAGGGGCCTCCATATGTTGGTTTGTTGTTACCAAACACAAAGGCAAGTGGCATCGTGGATTTGGTAAACTAATGACAATGTTTAGTCTTTCTCTGCCAGAGCAACAAGGTGAACATCAAGCTCTGTTTCTGTAAGAATTCTGAATTTAGGATTTTCAACTGTAACTACTCCAACTTCTATTTCTGAAGGTTTGAAATCAACTGACAGAACAGTAGACAGGCATGTAATTGCAGCTTCCACTGTCTGTTCAAATGTCCAAATTCCTTCTTCACTTTTTTTCCCAAGGAAACTGGTTGACTCCGTTTGTTTAACTCCTGCGGCAGTGACTTTCAACCCACAGTAGTAACCTGCAGGATCACACTTGTACACCTGAGGACCTTGTTCTTCATCTATACCGATTAATGCCATACAACAACCAAGAGGCCTCATCTCAGCATTCTGTGTGTAGACCTGAGAAATATCAGCAATTCTTTTCCACAGCATGCCCACAGGAATCTCATAGCCATACTTGTATTTCCAGTTAGTTGCCTCATAGCGTGCCCTCTGTACCTGGGATCTGCTGTCAGCTGTCATTCCTGCCATCACACAGCCAATGTTTTCAGTTATCTTCAATAAGTGAGTCACGGTGCTGGAATCCAATAATTTTTCAGGAACTTTTTTCTGTGTGATAATTACTGCACAGTCTTTCCCTCTCACAGCTACTGATGTAAGGCCACCCTGGTTAATAGCCTTGAAAGCATATTCTACTTGGTAGAGCCGGCCCTCGGGTGAAAAAATGGTAATGTGGCAGTCAAGACCAGCGCTGGAATCACAGAACATGTTGGTGCACCCACTACTTCCAAGTACAATTTCCTCCATTAACTTTTTTTTTTTTTTGAGAGGTTTTTCGCTATAGGGCGCGTGCGCTCGCCAGACAGACAGAGAGAGACATAGAGACAGAAAGCGAGAAATCACCCCCCAGGGGGGATGGTCACGCCGCAATCCCTTCTCCTCCATTCTCCTCTCGGGATCTTGGGCACGCACGCACACGGCGTGAGTTGTAAGCCACCGGGTCCGAGACGCGAACCACGGTCGACTACGTGGGAGTCCAGCGACATAGCCATTACGCTAACTGCTGGTTCCCCCTCCATTAAATTTTGAAATCCCTTCCTATGTTACTTGACACTGGGAACAGAAGAAGGACCCAGAGTCTGATTAGACAGGACACACCTAAACAAAGGTTAATTGCTCCTTTATGCCCCACGATGGCTGGGCAGAACTCAGATTCTGTCTATTACCATAAATCACACTCACTGAAGAACATTTATTTTGTGTTTCTATTGGGTCCCTGGATCTTTGTTCTCCTCTTGTCTTTTATGGTCTCAGCCCGCAGGAACCAAGCTTGTTTGGGGAAATAGATTCCTGTGATACACCAGGAAGCTTCACATTTCAGAGAAAGCACCTAGGAGAAGACCTGTTCTTATACTAATATACATCTCTAATAGCATAACTTTGTGTGTCAACATACCAAAAAAAAAAAGCATCTTTCTGGGTATATATTTAGTACAGTCATTTTAGAGAGCAGATTAATAACTTCCACTGAAGTTTAAGTTGTATAAAGCCAATGACTCAGAAAGGCCACTCTTAGAAAACGTTCTGTAGGCCACCTCTCACACACAGTGGTAATGTAACACTCCTCAATGCTGAGCCCTCTTGGGAAGGTCCAGATTTGTGTCCCAAGATCTCTCTGTATACTCCATGTACATATCTGTGATGCTGGCTGCCTGAGGCTGGGTGCAGACTGCAGTGTGAAAACCATGTTGTAGGTGCTCCCCCTCTTCCTCTCACAAAAAATGAGTACATTTGAAAAAGAAGACTATATCTAGAGAAAGTTCCTTTTCTTTTTTTTTTTTTTTAATTGCCAGAAGGTGCATGTGCTCACCAGAGAGAGAAAGAGAAAAAGAAAGCACCCCTCAGTGGGGCGTGATCACGCCACAATCCCTTCTCCATTTCTCCATACTGTCAGGATTTTGGACATGCATGTGCACATGCTTAACATGTTTTTCAAGTCACAAGGACTGGGATTCAAACCATAGTTGACTATGTGGGATCTGGCTAACTTAAATACTAGTCTATATGGTGGGCCCTCAGGAAATTTTCATATTTCTACACACACATACACGCGCGCGCGCACACACACACACACACACACACACATATACACACACACGTATTATGGTTTAGGCAATAGTTTATTCCCCAAGGTTTCATGTTCCCAAATCCATGCATTGGGGTTTGATTATATCACTAAATGACAATTTAATTCCTTGATAGTGTCCAAGGATGGGGTCTTGGGGTATGATAATGCCATTAGGTCAGGGACCTTATGATTGAATTCTGGTATATACATAAAGAAAGAAAATGAGGCACAGAGAAAGTCACACAGGTAAAGATCACCCTCTATTCTGGTAGAAGTTCTGCCTTCTGCCATAGTGTGATGCCTTTGGAATTCCCAGTCACCAAACCTGTGAGTCAAAATGAACTTCTATTCTCTTAAATTCGCCCAACCTCTAGTACTTCTGTTAGCAATGCAAAAACAGACTAAGACAACATGTTCAAATATATTCATAGCAGGGAATTGGAAATCACCTAAATGACTACCTCAAAAGAGTAGATAATTAACTTGTAGTAGAATTAAACAATGAAATGTTATGCAGTGATAAAACAAACCAGATCTACATCAATTGACATTGATGAAATGAACAACATAATTTGTAGTCACCTACCTTTTCAAACACTAAGAAGAGGTTACTGCTCCCTGTCCCATATTAAGAAAAATTAGTCTAGGGTAATGCCATGATTCTCAGAGTATTTTAGACATTTAATTTGAAATACTTATTAGACATCTAGGAAGAGATGTCAAGTATACAATTGATATGTAAGTTTGGAACTTAGGGAAGAAATTGGGATTGGAGATACAAATTTTAGAGGTTAGCAATATAAAAGACATTTAAAGCCATGACAATAAATGAGCTCTCTTACAGAGAATATAGACAGTAAAGATAAGAGAACTCCAGACTGACTCTCTAGCAGTTCAACATTTTTTTTAAAGAATTACTTAATTTTATTTATTCATTCATTTATTTTAATTTGATGAGAGAGAGAAAGTTGAGAAAGCAAGCCACCAGGTCTGGGACTCAAACCCTGTTTGGCCATGTGGGAATGTCCAGAGCCTTAACCACCACACCACCTGCTGGTCCCAGTCCAACATTTTTTAAAACACATCTATTTGGGACTAGCAGTTGGCATAATGGCTATGTCGCTGGACTCCCATGTAGTCGACCATGGTTCGAGTCCTGCTGGCACTGCAGCCCAACTTCTTGAATACTGAATAAAGGAACTATGTTTAGGAGTTAGAATAATCATAACTTACCTCAGCCAATTTTGTCACTGTGGCAGAGATTGTTACTTATCTTCCAATATTAACACTATAATAATAACATTGCCCCTGACTTTTAACTGAATACATGGACAATAACAAATAAAGACTGCATTTTTTTTCCAACTTTCCTTGCAGCTAAATTAGACCTTGTTTTGTCTACAAGGTGTGAGTAGGAGTGTCATGTTTAACTTTCAGGTCATTCTTAAAGAGGGTGAGTTTATTCTTGTACCTCTTTTTCCTTCCTCCCACTAGCTGGATATGAATGTGGCAATGAGCAAAACTGGATCAAGCTAATGCAGGTAACACCACAGGTTAGCAAAACAGCAAGATAGAAGGAACTGAGTCTCAACAGCCTAGACTGTCATATCAGCCCTGATGGCCTACACTGTCATGTCAGCCCTGACGGCATCACAGAACAGACTTACTATTCCACTGAAACTTTAATGAGAGAAAAAAATGCACAGAAAACTGATTCGAGACTTTTGGTCAGTGTAAAGCAACAGAATCTTTCACTAAGGGGCAGAAAACTCTCAACTAAATCAGAGTTCCAGGCTAATAGGACAACTCTGAAGGCTGCTTCACTAGTCTTTTCCATTTGTGTGTGTGTGTACACACGCATGTGCATGCATGCAGTTGACTCTCAGATTACCTAAAAGTCAGAAATGTACAACTTCCCTAAGTTTTGGGAACGTGTTGTAAAACTGTTTCTGTCTTCTTGCTAATAGATCATTTTAAAGTGAATCTTGTCTGAAACCTGTCTTCATTGTAACAAGGCTCCTGACAGTGAAGTTGTTAGAGGAAGACCTAGAAGCCCTATGTCTGACAATTGGAGGTCTCCCATATCTCCCCAAATTATCTAATAATCATGAACAGTCAAATTTCCTTAGGTCAATTTGCTACATTTGAAAAGTGAACACGTTGGTAGGTACATAAATTATAAACAAACCCTATGCAGGAGACAACATATAGAAGTTGATAAAAATAGCACAGTCTTTACCAAGACTTTATCTAAAATATTGGGTTGTTGGAGAAGTCATGACACATTTTTGCAACAGATGGCGCTAGTTCATTTTTTGGAACTACTAGATTCATTCGCATCTGTTAATGCTATGTCATTTGACAGCTGACAGTTCTAGCTTCATTTTAAAACAAAAAATTTAAGCGAGTTGGTTGAGTTTTAGAGATTTTACAAGTTAAAGATGGATGACCAAACAGTGCATTTTGCCATCTTTTACTGTTTTACTTCCTTAAAGAGGAAAATGTGTGTCAAGCTGGTGAAAAATTGTGTAAAGTTTACAGTGACAAAAAAAGGCTTATGGTGACAAGGTTCTAAAAGAACATCGGTGCCTAGAACCACCAAATGGCATAATGGTTACATTGCTGAACTCCCATGTAGTGGACCACAGTTCGAGTTCTGGACTCGGTAGCTCCTGGACCTGGTGGCTTAAAACTCATGCTGGGCAAGTGTGCGTGCATGCCCAAAATCCTAAGAGGAGAATGAAGGAGATGGGACTGTGTCGTGGCCATCCCTCCCTGCCCCCAGTGAGTGATTTCTTGCTTTCTGTCTCTCTCTAGTGAGCGCACATGCCCTATAACAAAAATCTCTCTTAAAAAAAAAAAGAACAAGAACACAGGACCAGCAGTGGACGTAATGACTATGTCGCTGGACTCCCATGTAGTCAACCGTGGTTCGAGTCCTGGAACTGGTGGCTTAAACTCATGTGTGCATGTGTGCCTGAGAGAGATCCCGAGAGGAGAATAGAAAAGAGATTGTGGCATGGCCGTTCCCCCTTGGGGGGTGATTTCTCGCTTTCTGTCTCTCTGTCTTTCTGGCGAGCACACACCCTATAGCAAAAACCTTTCAAAAAAAAAAAAAAAGAACATCAGTGCCAATAATGGTTGAAATTCCATACTAGTAATTTTTATCTCAACCACACTCCTCCTCACTGAGGTTGATAACAAAATAAATGCACTGATGGAATCAAACCTACATTACATGACATGAGCTTTTTTTTTTTTTTTTTTTTTTGGAGAGGTTTTTGCTATAGGTTGCGTGCACTCGCCAGAAAGACAAAGCAAGACAGAGAGACAGAAAGAGAAAAATCACCCCCCAGCGGGGATGGCCAGGCCGCAATCCTTTCTCCTCCATTCTCCTCTCGGGATCTTGGGCACGCACGCACACGCGACTAGCATGAGTTTAAGCCACCGGGTCCGGGACTCAAACCACGGTCAACTACATAGGAGTCCAGCGACATAGCCATTACGCTAACTACTGGTCCCATGACATGAAAGCTTGTAGAAATGTTGAATATCCATCATTCAAGTGTTAATGACCACCTGCAGAAGCTGGGATATGTAAGCAAGCTTGATATTTGGGTTCCTTATGAACTCAAAGTTCATTTGACAGTGTATGTAAACATCTGCGATATGCTTATTAAATGTGAGGAAAATGATCCTTTTTTTGAAGTGACTGATAACTGGTGATAAGAAGTGGATAGTTGGAGCTGACAGGTGGCATGGTGGTTAAGGCACTGGACCCCCATCTGGCCAACCGTGGTTTGAGTCCTGGACCTGGCAGCTTGCTTTCTCACTTCCCTTTCTCTCTGTGTGTGTGTGTGGTCAAAGTAAAATAATAATAACAACAACAAATAAATTTTTAAAAAAGAATGGATTGTTTACAACAATATGGTGTGCAGTCTTAGTCCCAATGCGATGATTCACTTCAAATGACAGGAAAAGCAGGCATTCATCAGAGGAAGGTTATGCTCTCAGTGTAGTGGAATTTTAAAGGTGTTGTGTTTTTGAGCTCCTATGAAGGAACCAGACAATTAATTCTAATCTGTGTTGTTGGTAACTGGACAGTTCGAATGAATCCATCATCTAGAAATGCCCAGAGCTCGTTAATTGTAAAGGAGCTGTGTTCCATCACAACGTGAGACCACACACAAGTTTGACTATTCATCAAAAATTACTGGGTTCAGGACCAGTGGATGGTGTAATGGCTACATCACTGGACTCCCACGTAGTTAACTGTTGTTTGAGTCCTGAAACCAGCAGCTTAAAACTCACGCTGGGCACATGTGTGTGTGTGCCCAAAATCCTAAAGGAGAATGGAGGAGAAGGGGTTGTAGCGTGGCCATCCCCCTGTCTCTCTGTCTCTATCTGTCTTTCTGGCGAGTGCACACACCCTATAGTAAAAGTCTCTTTTAAAAAAACTTATTGGGCCCTTTTCTAGCTGGAACTATGAAGGGCGTTAAAAAGAAGAAAAAGAAGTTTCCCACTGCTGCAGAAGCCAGAAAAGGTTCCTGCTGTTCTAGAAACCCTTAAGAAAAAGCAAAGGAATTTTGTGGAGCTGAAGATCAAGCACCTGAAAAAGAAGTTTGCTCAAAATATGCTTTGAAAGGCAAGGAGGAAGCTTATCTATGAAAAAGTTAAGCACTATCATAAGGAATATAGATAGTTGTACAGAATTGAGATTTACAGGTCAGGATGGCAAGAAAAGCTGCCAATTTCTATGTACCTACAGAACTCAAATTGGCATTTGTCATCATGATCAGAGGTACCAGTGGAGTAAAACCAAAGGTCCAAAAGGTGTTGCAGTTTCTTCGCCTTTCCCACATCTTCAGTGGCTTTTGTTAAGTTCTACAGGGCTTAAATGAACATGCTGAGAATTGTGGAACCATATATTACATGGGGGTATCCAAACCTGAAGTGAAAAATGAACTAATCTACAGGTGTGGTTATGGCAAAAATCAATAGGAAGCGAATTGCTTAAACAGATAACTCTTCAATTGCTTGATCTTTTGATAAATTTGACACCATATGCATGGAGGATCTGATTCATGAAATCTATACTGTTGGAAAATGCTTCAAAGAAGCAAATAACTTCTTGTGACCCTTCTCCATGTGGTAGAATGAAGAAAAAGACCACTCATTTGTAGAAGGTAGAGATACTAGCAGCAGGGAAGACCAGATCACCGGACTTACTAGAAAGATGAACTAAGGTATCCACCATGATTAATTTTATAATCTGGTCAGTTAATAAGCAGTGGCTGTTTTCAGACTGCAAAGAAAACAAATTATTGGGGCTGGCAGGCGGCGCGGTGGCTAAGGATGCTAGACTCCCACATGGCTGACCACGGTTCAAGTCCTAGACCTGGTGGCTTGCTTTCTAACTTTCTCTTTCTCTGTCCCTCCCTGGTCAACTTAAAAAAATAAGTAAGTAAAGTTAAATAAAATAATTAAAAAAAAAAAGAAAAGAAAGAAAACAAATTATTGGAGCTTGGATGGGTTGTGTTGCCACACCCACCATACTCGCCTGACCTTGCACCATCAGACTTCCTCTTGTCTTCAAAACTCCTTGCATGGTGTAGCATTTAATTCAGATGAGGCTGTAGTCATCATCTTGTTCAGTTTTTCATCAATAAAGACAGGTCCTTCTATGAACCGGGAATTACGAAGCTCACTGAAAGATGGCAAAAGGTTGTTGAACAAAATGGGCAATGTATCTTTGATTAATCTTTGTTCTCTATATAAATAAATAAATAAATAAGTAACCTGGGACCAGCAGTTAGCGTAATGGCTATGTCGCTGGACTCCCACGTAGGCGACCGCGGTTCGACCCGGTGGCTTAAAACTCACGCCGGGAGCATGTGCGTGCGTGCCCAAGATCCCGAGAAGAGAATGGAGGAGAAGGGATTGCGGCGTGACCATCCCCCCTGGGGGGTGATTTCTCGCTTTCTGTCTCTATGTCTCTCTCTGTCTGTCTGGTGAGTGCACGCGCCCTATAGCTAAAACCTCTCAAAAAAAAAAAAAAAGTATAAAGAAATAAATAAATAACCTTTGAAAAACACAGAAAAATATGTCACAACTTTTCCAACAACTCAATATTTGTACACATAAAGGAGAACAAAAAGGTCTTTGGGAGAGGGGAAAGATACTGAATTGCAACACACAAATAGTAAAGTGCATGAATTTTAAGGGTTCAGTGAAGTTTTACAAATCAACATTACCTTGTAATCACCACCAAAATTAAGATATAAAACATTTTCAGCACTCCAGAAAGTTCACATGTACTCCCTAATAGTCAATGGCTTCTTCTATTTACTTGTTTTTTCAATAGCTTCTTTTAAAGTAATTGCCATAGATTAGCTTTGTCTGTTCTAGATCACGTAATTCAAATCGTGTAGTATGTATGGTGTCTTATCAGTTTGAGCTGCTATAATAAAAATATCATCTACTAGGCGGCTTAAAAAGCAGAAATTTATTTTCCAGTGTTACAGAGGCTGAGAGGAACAAGCTGCTGTCAGGTCTGATGTTTCCTGAGGACCTGCTTCCTGGTTTGCAGATGGTGGTCATCCTGTTGTACCCCTGCATAGTGGAAAACAGAGAGAGGAAGCTGCTGGCCCCCCAATGTCTTCTTATAAGGGCACTGATACCATTCACTAGTTCTCTACCCTTAAAATCTAATTATATCCCAAAGGCCCTTCTTCATCATATTATCATATTGAGAGTTAGCATTTCAACATATGAATTTGAGGTCAAAACAAATATTCACTTCTTAACATGCGTGTATACAAACATATCACAATTTATTTATCCATTCTTCTGTTGATAGACATTAGGGTTTCTAACTTTTGACTCTTATAAATAAAGCTGCTCTGAGCATTTCTGTGCATGCCTTCTATTATTGGATCGTCGGCAAAGTTATGACATATTTTTGCAAAGAAAAATGGAAAAATGTCATGACTTTTTTTATGACCTAATATAATATATGCATTCATTTTTGATAGGTGTATACAGAGGAGTGGAATTGCTGGGTCACAGGGCAGGAACATGTTTAGCTTTCCTATATACTGCTAAACAGTTTTCCAGTGTGGTCATGTCATTTTTCACTGGAACAGCAATGTACCTGGGCCAACTCTGGCACAGTGGTAATGTGCTACTCAGGAGAAGCTAGATCCCACATGGTTAGAATGGTTAGAATCTCCAGCCTAGTCAGCCTGAAACATGCAGGCAAATGACCAAGATGTGACAGGTAGAGGACAAGAAGAAGAGGAGCTCAGCAGGACCAGACACTACGGAGGGTGCTCCTCTCACTTTCCCCCACGCTCACGTGCATGCACAGCCTCTATTATGGGGGGGGGGGGGGGGACAGTGGTGGATTTACAGTGAAGGTAATGAAGTTTAAGCTTCAGGACTCCTCAACTAAATGGGCCCCTTCCAAGGTCACGGAAGGGGCCCTAGTAACATGTTCACAGGACATTGTTTTTGTGAAATCTGTAAGATATTTTAACTAAAGTAATTTTAAAATGTTATTTCCATTTCAAATCCCCATCCATTCCATTTCCCCTAATGTTCAATAGTGCTGAAGTGACATAAGAATTTTTGGAATCTTTTTTTAAAAAGTTGAGGGGCAGATAGTGGCACAGTAGAAACTCACAACACTGCACGGCTGACCCACACAGAAGAGTACTGAGTACTCCAGGCACATGCGTGCCCATGTCCGCGGCTGCCTGAGGTGGAGGGTGGGCCGTGGCATCAAGACTCTGTTGGGCGCTGTCTCTGTTTCTTCCTCTCTGTGTCTCTTTTGTTCATGGAAGAAATAAATGAATAAACTTAAATAAATAAGATGATAAAGATAAATGACAAGAACAATGGAAAAATTATTCTGACTTAAAGAAGCAAATTATAGTAATAATAAAAAAGTTTTCAAATGATACCAATAGCAGTGATTCATTAAGAAGAATAAATGCATGGACCCACCTGGTGGTGCTGTGATTACAGTGGCTGGATCCCACATGGCCATGGTTGACTGTGCGGTTTGAGTCTCGGACCCGGCAGCTTGAGAAATACTAAGAAAGGTCAGCAGGCAGGGGGATTAAGGCGCAGCCAACTGCATAGTTCAAGTCCTGTACCTAACAGCTTAGAAGATATGCTGGGCACATGTACATGTGTGCCCAGAGTCCCAAAAGGAGAATTGAGGAGAGGTGACTATGGGATGGCCATCCCCCTAGGGGGTGATTTCTCACTCCTTTCCCTCCTCCCAGAGCTCACACACCCTATAGCAAAACTTAAAAAAGAAACAAAGGAAAAGAAAAAAAAAGGAAGAAAAAAGAAAAAATATGTTGGGTGTGTACGTGTTTGTGTGCCCAAATTCCTGAGAGGACAATGGAGGAGAAGGGACTATAACATGGTCATCCTCACTGGGGGATGCTTTCTTTCTCTGACTCTGGTGAGTGCACATGCCCTATAAAAAGGAAAAAAGGGGGAGAAAAAGAAGAAATACATTTCAAAAAGAAATAAATAGCTTCTTGGAATGTTTATAATCCAGTTAACAAAGAAGAGCAAATCCTAAGAACACATGGGGAAAAAATAATTTTTTAAAAAAAGTTTACTTATTTATTTCTTTTGAGAGAGAGAAACAGTGAAAGTAAAGTTTTTTTTTCTTTTGAAAGAGAGAAACAGAGACAGTGAGAATGAAAGCATCCCTAACAGGGTTTTTAAAATTTTTTTCTTTTTTTTTCTTTTTTGCTATAGGGCACATGGACTTGCTGGAGAGAAAGAGAGAGACAGAGAGACAGAAAGCGAGAAAATCAACCCCTGTAAGTATGGCCACTCCACGATCCCTTCTCCTCCATTCTCCTCTTGAGTTTGGGCGTACACACATGTACCCAATGTGAGTTTCAAGTTGCTGGGGACTGGGGACAAGTCCAGTACTCGAACTGTGGTCAGCCATATGGGAACCCAGCAATGTGACCACTATGCCATCTGCTGATTCCCCCCGCCACAGCCCACCCCACCCCAACAGGGTCTTGATGCTATGAGCCACCTCCAGCCTCAGGCAGAAATTCAGCCAGCCCCAGATAATCCATGATGGGCACTTGTGTGCCCGCTGTACTCAGGGAGGTCTGCAGACTTGAACCAAAAACCTTCACATGTGTGACTGCCTCAGAGTGGCCACCATCTGGCCCTGGGGGGAAAAAATTAAATATTTTGATGATTTGAAAATATACACTGTTTTTTTTTTTCTAATTTACCAGAGGGTGCATGCACTTGCTGGGGACAGAGGGAGAATGAGAGGGAAAGCACCTCCCTTGGAGAATGGTCATGCCACAGTTTCTTCTCTGATTCTCCCACCTTGTGGCATTTTGGGCATGCATCCACATGTACCTGGCTTGTTTCTGGGACCAGGATTTAGACTACATGGTTGGCCATGTGGGATGTGGTGGCCTTAACCAGTAAGACACAGGCCAACCCCGAAAGTATACACCATTATAATGACAATGATGGCAAACTGATGAATATCCCCAAGTACAGTTAAACTCTCTAAAAGTATCTTTTTCAGAGCAGCAGGAGGCGTGGTGTTTAAGGAGCTGGACTCCATATGGCTGACCACAGTTCGAGCTCTGGACCTGGTGGCTTCCTTTTTCACTTTCCTTCTCTCTATCTCTCTCAGGTCAAATTTAAACAAATAAATAAATTCTTTAAAAATATATATGTATGTACGTTATGTGTGTGTGTATGTGCATATATATATATGTGTGTATATATATATATATATATATATATATATATATATATATATATATATATTTTTTTTTTTTTTAACAGAGTCCTGCCATGTAGCAATCTTCCTGCTCCAGCCTCCTGGTTAGCTAGACTTATAGGGGTATGGCACCTTGTTCAACCTGCTTAGTTTGGTCTGGGAGTCAATTCCAGGCCTCCCATGTAGGACCTCATACAGTGGCACCCTATCAGTTAAGCCACCATGGCCAGGTCAAATACCCTGAAATCTTACAGCCTATTTGTGAAAAAGACTAATGGAAGTTTCTCTGAAGTTGTAATACTCTTAAATATGTATAAGACATCACCAATAACAAAGTTGATAAGCACGTACTTTTTTTTTTTCCCCTAAAGTTTCCACCATAGGGCAAGTGCACTCACCAGAGAGAGAGAGAAACAGTGAGACAGAAAGTGAGAAATCATCCCCCCAGGAGGCTGGCCACATCACAATCCTCTCTCCTCCATCCTCCTTCCTGGATTTTGGGTAAGCATGCACATGTGTCTGGTGTGATGTTCAAGCCTCCAGGTGTGAGACTTAAACCATGACTGGCCATGTACAGACCCAGTGCCTTTACCGCTGCCACCTACTGGCCCCTCTTTCTTTTTTTAGTTACTGATATAGGATGCATGCACTTGCTAGAGAGAAGGAAAGAGAAAGTGAGAAAGCATCCCACAGGGGAGATGACCACACCACAATCTCTTTTCTTCCAGTCTCCTCTTGAAATTTTAGATACGCATGTACACATACCTGATGTGATTTTTCAAGCTGCCTGTTCCAGGAATTGAGCCACAAAGTCAGTCATGTAGGATCCAGTGCCTTAACTTCCACACCACCTCCTAACCCATTAACTTTTTTGTTATTGTTTTTGCCATAGGGTATGCGCACTCACTAGAGAGAGACAGAGAGAGAGTGAGAAATCAGCCCACTCAAGGGGAATGGCCATGCAGCAATATCTTCTCCTCCATTCTCCTTTTGGCATTTTGGGCCCACGCACACATGCGCGTGAGTTTCAAGAGGCCAGGTCAGGACTACGTGGAAGTTGAGCACCTTAACCACTATGCCACCTGCTGATCCCCAGATACTTTCCTAAGGAACCAATAATTTTTAAATTTCCAGAGGAATTCTAACTATTTTAGGGTAAAGACTGAATTACTTTATACTCACTCTACCAAAAATATATATGGGTCAGCAGAGGGCATGGAAGTTAAGACAACTGAATCTTACATGGCAGACTTTGTGGTTTGAGTCCTAAACCCAGAGGCTTAAAAAAATCATGCCAGGCCCTGTGTACACGCATGCCCAAAATCCCAGGAGGAAAATGGAGGAGAAGGGATTGCAGTGTGACCACCTCCGGAAAGGGTGATTTCTCACTTTACTTCTCTCTCTGTGTGTCTATCCATCTCCAGTTAATGCATGCACCTAATAGCAAAACTAAAAAAATTAACAGTGATCAAAGTCTATTCAGCTAAAAATATAGGAAAAAAGTATTATAGAGATTTTTCTGGTAGTTAACTAATTCAAATTGTTTTTCTGGATTTTATGATGTGGTATTTGTTGTGATTTATATATATACTTACTCTAAATAGATATTTTCCTACATAATTTTGTATTCACAATTTGTTTTCTTTTTCTTAAAGATACCCCCCTCCACTGCTTTTCGCATCATGCCCCTCAAATTCTGATATGACCCTGCTCAGATTACATACTAACAAAAGAAGCTCTGGGCTTGGTGGATGGGAGAGTGGTAAGGCTGATCAAATGGAAGGTTTCCTGAGCAGGTCTGGAGACCTGAACACACAGGGCACATGTTAGCCCATGATCTGGAGTAGACTGAAGGTGGTGTGGATATCTGCATCAAGATCCTGTTGGGGTCTCTCTCTCTCTTTCCTCTTCCTCGTGGAAGAAATAAATAAATAAGCTTAAACAAACAACAGAAGCAGACACTAAGCAAACTTAGACAATAACAAGGAAGGCAATAGAATTAATAGAACACAAAGCATCCTCCCCAGAGTGAAAAACTGACATATATACTTAAAAGAGCCTGGGACCAGCAGTTAGCGTAATGACTATGTCACTGGACTCCCATGTAGTCAACCGCGGTTTGGGTCCTGGACCCAGCAGCTTAAACTCACGCCGGGCACGTGTGCGTGCGTGCCCAAGATCCTGAGAGGAGAATGGAGAGAAGGGATTGCAGCGAGGCCATCCCCCCCTGGGGGGTGATTTCTTGCTTTCTGTCTCTCTGTCTCTCTCTGTCTTTCTGACGAGCACATGAGCCCTATAGCAAAAAGCCTCTCCAAAAAAAATAAAAATTGAAAAAAAAAGAGCCTAAGTATTTTCATTAAGTAAAGGGGGGGGGGGGGAACAAAACCGACAGAAATAGGTAAGATGCAGTCCAGAGGAAATGCTGGCTCACCACCTGGCAGTAAAGTGGAGGGAAAATCAATCCAGAAGCAAATCTAGTTGAAGAAATTCGCTATGATGCAGAAGGCTCCCAGAAAAGCAGTGTGGAGGCTGAGCAGCTTAGGAAGGACTGGAAGGAATTTACACTAAGAAACCAGCTGAGAATCACAAGCCATCTACATTTGAGCTCTGAGCGGCCCCTTTCAGGGACTAGGACAACTAAAGCTTTTCTGCTCAGACTTCACCCTCCTGACCCCAAAATCTAGCCAGGGTCAGAGTAATCCTCAATTCTCATGGAATTTTCTGGACAAAGGGAAAAAAACAGTATTGCAGAGAGACTGCAGATCACCTCCTTGTGCATACCTCTGAAAGCTCAGATCTAACTCCAAAAATTAGGGAAAAACCTACAATCCATCGGGTGACCAGAAACCACCACAGAGTCACAAGAAAAATGAGAAGCCAAGAAAATACTTCTCCTCCAAGGGAAAAGATTAACTCCTCATTCTCCACAGATAATACAATGGAACTCATGGAAATGTCAGATAAAGGATTTAGAATATTCATTGTCACAAAGCTAACAGAGATATAAGAGAAGAGAGACAACAAACTCCAGAAGATGCAGGAGAAAAGAGACAACGAGGCGGGAGGTGAGGAAGTTCTTGCACGATCTGAAAGGGGAAATACACACCATAAAAAGGATCAAATGGAATTGTTAGAGATGAAGGCTGTAATACAGGAAATCAAAACTTCCCTTGAAAGCATTAAAAGCAGATTAGATCATGCTAAAGATCAAATCTCGGATGTAGAAGATAGAATCACTGGCCTAGAAAAATCCATTTAAAAAAACTGAGAAAATACCTCCCCCCAAAATGAGAATAATATACAAGTAATACTAGATACCATTAAACGCCCAAACATTCAGATAATCGGTATCTCAGAAAGTGAAGAAACTAGTAAGGGCATCGATAATCTAATCCATATAATCCTGCAAGAAAATTTTCCAAACCTAGAGAGGCATTCAAATATCCAGACCCAAGAAATACCAAGGATCCCTAATAGAATCAACCCAAGAAGATCTTCGCCAAGGCACATCATAGCCAGATTGACCAAAACCACAGTCAGAGACAAGATACTAAAATTAGCAAGAGAGAAATGTCAAGTTACTTTCAAAGGATATCCCATCAGGCTAACGTCAGACCTCTCATCAGAAACAATGCTAGCAAGGAAAGAATTGGAAAATATATTCAAAGTGTTAAGTGAAAAACAATTTCAATCAAGAATACTATACCCAGCAAAATTATCCTTTGTATGGGAAGAAAAGACAAAAACATTCTCAGATAAGGGAACCAGCAGTTAGCGTAATGGCTATGTCGCTGGACTCCCATGTAGTCGACCGCGGTTCGCGTCCCGGACCTGGTGGCTTAAAACTCATGCCGGGCACATGTGCGTGCGTGCCCAAGATCCCGAGAGGAGAATGGAGGAGAAGGGATTGCGGCGTGACCATCCCCCCCGGGGGGTGATTTCTCGCTTTCTGTCTCTATGTCTCTCTCTGTCTGGCGAGCGCACGCGCCCTATAGCGAAAATCTCTCAAAAAAAAAAAATCATAGAAAAAAACATTCTCAGATAAACAAAACCTGAAAGAATTCACCAATGCCAGATCAGCTCTCCAAGAAATTATTTTTTTCTTTTTCTGGAAAGGTTTTCACTATAGGGCGCATGCACTCGCCAGAAAGACAGACAGAGACAGAGAGATAGAAAGCGAGAAATCATCCCCCGGGAGGGATGGCCATGCCGCAATCCCTTCTCATCCATTCTCCTCTCGGGATCTTGGGCATGCACGCACACGTGCCCGGAGTGAGTTTAAGCCACTGGGTCTGAAACTTGAACTGCGGTTGACTACATGGGAGTCTAGTGACATAGCCATTACGCTAATTGCTGGTCTCCAGCTCTCCAAGAAATTCTGAAGGGAATGCTATTCCAGGAAAACTAAAGTCAGACACACAGAAATAAGAGTACAAAAGCATCCAGAAGAATAGCTAACTTAATGATAGGGACAAATCCGGAAAGATCAATAGTAATGTTGAATGTTAACTTTCATAATTTAAACAGAAAGATCAGACCACAGTAACACTGCAAATTCAGCAGAAGAGAGATTAATTACATGAGACTCAACTGGTGAAATAGGATTTTATGACTTTTGACTAAAACATTACTGATTTTCTTCGAGGCTTTGATTTCCATATTTAAGGATTTTTGTCTTCTCTTGAAATGTTGATAGGTTTATCTACTTAATATTTGAACTGAATCCTAACCTTTTTCCTGGCTTTAAGTCTTAAGTACATTTCTCTTAACATTTTAAAATTTTGATTTATTAAAACTAAAACTGTTTTTCTTGAAATTAAAAAAAATACCTACTTAATGACTGCAGTAAGCTATATAGCCCCAGCTGGGTGCTACTTTCTAGCATGTTCATTTTACTTACTAAGGTTTATGCCTAAAGTCAGACATGTGTTCACAGATATGTATCTATGTATATATCAGCTACACTTGCTATTGAAAGTATTTAGAAGAATTAAGATCTTTTGTGAATCAATAAAATGTGAAGAAAAAAAAAAGCATGGAAAGCAACCATAGATACAGTATAGAGACAGTGTGGGAGGAGGGTAGGAAACAGCAGAAGGTGAGAGGTAAGGAATCAAGGGGGGAAAAGAAAAAGAAGCAAAGTATGTAAGAAACAAGAAATGGAAAAGAATTTGTTGATGATAACATGTATGGTAATATCCTTGTTTGAGTCAATATACAGTGTATTCTGGTTGGGAAATCTCATTTTGTATACTGTAATGATGTACAGTGAGAGAATGTAAATAAATAAACTTAAAATAAAATTTAAAAAAAATGAAACCACACTTCGAGGGCAGCGCCTTCTACTCGGAAGACTGCTTTAATCCACATAGATGATGACCATAACTAACTAGCAGCAATACCCCAAGGTGAAATAGTCTGACCTTAGTCATTCTAAACAGAAATGAGGGCCAGTCAGGTGGTGTGGTGGTGAAGGTGGTTGAATTTCACATGGCCGACCGTACTGTTTGAATCCTGGACCTTGCAGCTTGAAAGTCATGCCAGGTGTGTGTCACACATGTGCCCAAAATTCTGAGAGAATGGAGGAGAAGCGATTACTGTGTGGCAATCCTCCCTGCAGGGTGTTTACTCATTCTCTCTCTATATATATGTATCTCCAGTGAGCACACAGGCCCTACGCAACGTAAATACAACAACAAACAATAGAGAGCCACATTGGCATGGTCATTGCTAGGTCATTGCTACTCAAAGATTGAAGCCACATGGGAGACGTGGGTTTGATTTCCAGCCTACCCTGAAATAAGTAGGTGCAGTGTCATGTACCTATAGTCCTAGCTAGCAGGAAAACTGGAGCAGAAAGATCTTGACATGGTGAAATGCCGTAAAGATTCAATCTTTCTCTCTGTCATAAGTAAATAAGTTAATAAACTTTTTTTTAAAAGAGAGAAATTTTTTGCTATAGGGCTTATGTACTCGTCAGAGAGACAGAAAGCGAGAAATCATCCCCAAAGGTGATGGCTACACCACAATCCCTTCCCTTCTCCTCCATTCTCCTCTTGGGATCTTAGGCACACACGCACACACACGTGCCCAGCATGATTTTTTTTTTTAAGAGAGATTTTTGCTCTAGGGCATAGGCACTCACCAGAGAGACAGAGACAGAAAGCTAGAAATGGCCACAAAATCCCTTCTCCTCCATTCTCCTCTTGGGATCTTGGACACACTTGTACACACACCTGGCGTGAGTTTCAAGCTACCAGGTCTAGGACTCGAACAGCGGTCGACCACATGGAGTCCAGCGATGTAACCATTTCGCCATCTGCTGGTCCAAAAACACTTTTTAAAAATGTTTTTAAAAGTTCTAAAAAATTTTTAAAAAGTTTTTAGTGTGGCCAGCAGATGGAATGGTAATTAAGGCACTGGAGTCACATGTGTGTCTATGGTTGGAGTCTTGGACCCAGTGGCTTAAAAATCATGCCAGGTATGTGTGTATGTGTGACCAGAATCCTGAAAGGAGAATGGAGAAGGGGTTGTATCCCATGGGGGTGGTTTCTCTCTTTCTCTCTGTCTCTCTCCAGTGAGCGCATGTGCCCTACAGCAAAAACCTAAAAAAAAAAAAAAAAAAAAAAGTACCTAGTTCAGAGGGAGACCTATAACCCTCATTGATCTGCATCTATTGGAAGCTGGTAATATCCTCGAAAGAGCCTAGTAATTAAAAAAGGTCAAAGTGGCTCCCGCCTTCCGCTCTCCTGGGCAGAAGCTGCTCGGTTATTTTCAGCGTTTCACGCGTCTGGTTGAGCCTCTGTGTGCTTGCAATGCCATGTGGAAGCCGAAGCCGCACGTTGCGCTTGGCCTCTCTGGCCAGCCGGGCACCTCAGATGAGAGCTGCCCCCAGGCCAGCAGCTCAGCCACTTGCAGTGGCCCCACCATCTGCAGTCAGCTCTCCTGCTGCTGAACCGCGGCAGCCAGGTCTGACGGCCAGATGGCAATTACTGCAGTTGGTGTGGCTGTGGGCTCTGCTGTGGGACACACACTGGGGCATGCCATCCCTGGGGGCTTCAGTGAAGGAAGTAACGCTGAGCCCTCTAGGCCTGACATCACTTACCAGGAGCCCCAGGGAACCCAGCACATGAGCAGCAGCAGCAGTTTGGACCTTGCCACTATGAGATAACACAGTTTTTGGAGTGTGCCCAGAACCAGAGTGACATTAAGCTCTGTGAGAGTTTCAGTGAGGTGCTGAAACAGTGCAGATTTGCAAATGGATTATCCTAATCAAGTTGTTCATACTGAAGAAACAAAAAGTCGACTCTCATGACCAAGTTACTTAATGGGAACAAATAATTGACAGTGAAATTATAAAGTATACATAAGTTAAACCTCTTCTGTTATCAGTAGCTTCCTTTAGAATTACAATGAATGAAGATATTCTTCTGTGAGGAAGTTCTTCGAGATGATATAGAATCTGGGGCTGGGCAGATAATTGTGTAACCTTCTTAAATCAGTTGTTGGAATTGTTTAGTGAGTTAATTAGAATAAAACAATTTTCTTGGGGGGGGGGGGAGGTCAAAATGGTTTTGATCCATTTGACGAAACCTCAACTAAAACAAGAAAAGAGAGACCAGCAGGTGGTGTGGAGGTTAAGGCAGCCGGATCCCACAAGACCAATTCTTTCTTTTTTTTTTGAGAGGTTTTTGCTATAGGGCATGTGCACTCACCAGACAGACAGAGAGAGACAGAGAGATAGAAAGCGAGAAATCACCCCCCAGGGGGGATGGCCACACCGCAATCCCTTCTCCTCCATTCTCCTCTCTGGATCTTGGGCACGCACGCACACGCGCCTGGCGTGAGTTTAAGCCACTGGGTCCGGGACGCAAACCGCGGTCGACTACGTGGGAGTCCAGCAACATAACCATTACACTAACTGCTGGTCCCCCAACAAGACCAATTCTATAGTTCAAATCCTGGACCCAGTGACTTGAAAAAACATGTTGGGCACATGTGCATGCATGCCCAAAATCCTGAGAGGAAAATGAAGAAGAAGGGAGTGTGGTATGGC
Source organism: Tupaia tana (assembly GCA_026018925.1). Taxonomy (NCBI): domain Eukaryota; kingdom Metazoa; phylum Chordata; class Mammalia; order Scandentia; family Tupaiidae; genus Tupaia; species Tupaia tana. The sequence continues at coordinate 75,066,685 of JAKSZU010000001.1, forward strand.
CATCCCCCCTGAGAAGTAATTTCTCATTTTTCCTCTCTCTCTGGTGAGTGAACACGCCCTTGACAAAAAAAAAAAAAAAAAAAAAAAAAAGGAAAAGAGGGTAAATAAGAGAAGTTCATTGAACTTGGAAACATGTAAGTTAGGTAACTTGATAATGGTTCTAGTGGTGTGATGGAGATGGAAGCCCTGGAAGGGGCTGAAGAATGAACTGGGGGGGGGGGGGCGTGGGGGTACCAGCAGATGGCATAGCAGTTATGTTGTTGGACTCCCACCATGGCTGCTATGGTTTGAGTTCCAGATTCAGTGGCTTGAAAATCATGCCAGATACACGTGTACGTGCATGCCCAAGATCCTGGGAAGAGAATGGAGGGGAGGGGATTGTGGCATGTGCCATCTCCCCGGGGGGTGGGGGTGGGGGTGGGGGTGATTTCTCACTTTCCATCTCACTTGTCTGCCTCACCTGGCCACCTCACTGAGCGCATGTGCCCTAAGGCAAAAACCTCTAAGAAAAAAGAAAAGTGAAAGTGAATGGGAGGTCAAGAATTGAAAACACTGCAGGGTTAGCAATTCCTTTGAAAAGCTTTGAAGAAAAGTCAAGGAAAATGGGCTGCTCCTGGAGGGGAATCTAAAGTAAATAAGGATTTCTTTTAAAATTATAGGACTTTTTAAAAGATGAGAGTTTAAGAATGGTATATTGTATATGATAAAGGGGGAGATTGATGATCCACATGAAAAGGACAATTGCAAGTGAAAAGTCCTGGAGAAGGCAAGAGAAGGCAGGATCCAGAATATAAATGGCCTGGTCTTTTTCTTTTTCTTTTTTTTTTATTGTATTTATTTCTTCCATGAGAGACATAGAGACAGAGAGATAGGTACCACCAACAGAGTCCCCATACTGCAATCCACTCAGTCTCAGCCACTCTCATGGGCATGTGTGCAAGCACCCAGCATGCTCAAGGAGGTCCCAGGACTCGAACCCAGGACCTTTCCCATGTGGGTCTAATTGTGTTGCTGCTGTGCCTCTGCCTCTGGTCCTGGCTTGGCCTTTGACAGAGCAGTGGCATTTGTATTTATTTATTTATTTCAAGAGAGATTTTTGCTATAGGGCACATGCACTTACAGGAGAGACAGACAAAAAATGAGAATCACCCCCTGGGCGGGATGGCCAGGCCGAAATTCCCTCTCTTCCATTCTTCTCTCAAGATTTAGAGCACACATGCACACACATCTGCCATGAGTTTTAAACTGCCGGGTTTAGGACTCGAACCATGGTCAATCACATGGAAGTCCAGCAATGTAACCATTATGCCATCTGCTGGTCCCATAGCATTTGTAGTTTAACAAGTGTGAATACAGAGATTATTGGAACAGATGTAGAAAGATTTGATGGTTATCAGAAGAGAATTCCTATTTAGTTGCTTACTAATTTTTTTTTTTTTTTTTTTTTTTTTTTTTTTTTTTTTTTTTTTACAGTATATGACAGTAGAGCCAAAAGAAGGAGGGTTAAAATTTTGGAGGAAAAAAAGAAGCTGCTTCAGGGACTGAGATATTGATCTTACTAGGAAAGTGTTTTAGAATTATGAAGCAGATTCTGAGTATTCATTTCAGCTCTGTGTTCATAAAGGCAGCTCCAGTGTTCAGTGCTCTGTTACAGGCCCAAAGGCCTGGAGCTATGTTCAGCAGGGCGAGTGAGCACAAACGAAGTAGAGTTGCTTTTCAAAATGAAGTCCCTCTCGCACCCCCCCCCCCCAAAAAAAAAATGTGGATAGGGTGAGAATGAAGACAGAATAAACATAAAGGACAATTTCTTAAAAAGTAGTGAGGCCAGGGACCAGCAGTTAGCGTAATGGCTATGTCACTGGACTCCCACGTAGTCGACCGCGGTTCGAGTCCTGAACTTGGTGGCTTAAACTCACGCCGGGCACGTGTGTGTGCGTGCCCAAGATCCTGAGAGGAGAAAGGAGGAGAAGGGATTGCAGCATGGCCGTCCCCCCTGGGGGGTGATTTCTCACTTTCTGTCTCTATGTCTCTCTCTGTCTGTCTGGCGAGCGCACGTGCCCTATAGCAAAAAACTCTTGAGAATATAGCGCCATCATGAATGACACAGTAACTATCCGAACCAGGAAATTCATGACCAACCGACTACTTCAGAGGAAACAAATGGTCATTGATGTCCTTCACCCCGGGAAGGCAACAGTACCTAAGACAGAAATTCGGGAAAAACTAGCAAAGATGTACAAGACCACCAGATGTCATCTTTGTGTTTGGGTTCAGAACCCATTTTGGTGGTGGCAAGACAACTGGCTTTGGCATGATTTATGATTCTTTGGATTATGTGAAGAAAAATGAACCCAAACATAGATTTGCAAGACATGGCCTTTATGAGAAGAAAAAGATGTCAAGAAAACAGCGAAAGGAATGCAAGAACAGAATGAAGAAAGTCAGGGGGACTGCAAAGGCCAATGTTGATACTGGCAAAAAGTGAGCTGGAGATTGGAGAACAGTTGAAGGAGTAAAGATTCTGCAATGATTATTTGCAGTGACTGTGCGGATTTTTCATGAGAGGATTAATAAACTAAAAAATTTTTATGTGAAAAAAAATTAAAAAGCAGTGAGGCCAGGGACTGGAGACTCCGGGGTGCCAGATGGGAGACCATATGGATAAAAATAATAAGATCCAGGATGAAAAGGAAGAAAATGAGCCAAGTGTCAAGTCTTCAGCAGATGATGGGGGGAGACTGGGTGATCATTGGATTGTAGGAACAAAGAGCTGGGGCTTTTGAAGGAAAAAGAAATATTTTGAAAATGATAGTAGGAAGTAGGGAGGAAAAACCAGCATTCCATATTCTGGCCTAGCCTAGGAGTACACAGGATGTGAGAGGAATAATTACTTCACTTGGAAAGGGCACAGGACAGCCAGTGTCCTTGGGAGATCGATGGATCACACACAGTGAGGTCAAGGAGTCGGAAGAAACTTGATCAAAGAGGTGAAAGCTCTGGGAGAGCATGTTTATCAGGCATCAGGAACTCCATGGTTATAGAAGGCACAAATACAGGGTTTTGAAAGACCTGGAAAGGTGGGGATTCAGCCAGATTTGGAGAATAGGAGTGAGAAGAGATAACTGGGAGATTTGAAACTTCTGGTGACTATAGAAAAAAGGAAGGTGAGGCATGATGAGATTATTGGGTGGGTGGGAAAACAAGTCAAGTCAAAGTCATTTTTAGGTCTTAGTTCAGATACCATTTTCTAGAGGAAGTTGCCCCATTATTATACTCCCATAGTACCTCATGTTTTCCCAATTATAACACCTACTACTGTTTTTTTTTTTTTTTTGGGGGGAGAGGTTTTTGCTATAGAGCGCGTGCGCTCGCCAGACAGACAGAGAGAGACATAGAGACAGAAAGCGAGAAATCACCCCCCAGAGGGGATGGTCACGCCGCAATCCCTTCTCCTCCATTCTCCTCTCGGGATCTTGGGCACGCACGCACACGCGCCCGGCGTGAGTTTTAAGCCACCGGGTCCGGGACACGAACCGCGGTCGACTACGTGGGAATCCAGCGACATAGCCATTACGCTAACTGCTGGTTCCCCTGTTTTTGTATATGTATTGAGGGTCTAAGTCCCTGTTTTGGCTTTCTACTTTGTTGCTATCCCATGAGTGCTTCCTACATCCACTGAAGGATTCTAGATCATATCTAGGATCAACACATAAAGGTTCATCAGTGTAACCCCTTCATGGCTCGAAGATGCTCTCGGTGCAGGGGTACACTCTTCCTAACCCTGGAAGGCTGAGGCTCTGGCCACAGGTTCTGGGTTTCACCTTGATGAGACTCCACATTCACATGTAGGCCACAGTGACAGCTTAGAAAGCTACTGGGAGAACAGAGAGCTTTCATATCTACAAGGTGACTAATAAGCCACCATAGACACCACCCAGAGGTAAAGGTACTGTGGCCTTCCACCCAGACTCCCAAAAAGGGTGTAATATTATGGTATATGAATAAAGAAAGTCTAGTTTGTTGTTTTACTAGAGGGCACATGTGCTCTCCATAGAAAGAGAGAAAAATAACTTTTTCCCCCTGTAGGGCTTATGGGCCTGCAGGTCAGCCACGGCTGTGGGTCTCTGTTCCACAGGATAGGATTTGTTTTAAAGTTGTTAAGAGATATCAAATGAAATTTAGAAGATGACAAGAGGGTAAAACTGATTCTTATGCTCAGAAATGCCTGGTGATCCAGGATAAAATAAGTACAACACACCCAAATGCAGGATGATAATTCGTGTAAGTAACTAACAGAAATATCATTTGTCGGATTGCTTATGCCCATACAGAAGGGGGTATATTAGTCTGCACAGCTTTGGCACACGAGCTACCAAAACACGGTGTGAAGGCTGGCCTGACAAATGATGCCACAGCATAGTGTACCAGTCTGCTGACTTCTCAATAGGCTTGGCATGGACAAGATCTGTGACGGCCAAGTGGAAGTGACTGGAGATGAGTACAATGTAGGAAGCATCATGGTCAACCTGGTGCCTTCACCTGCTATTTGGATGCAGGCCTTGTCAGAACTACCACGGGCAATAAAGTTTTTAGGGGTCCAGAAGGGAGCGGTGGATGGAAACTTATTATCCCTCACAGTACCAAACAATTGCCTAGCTATGATTCTGAAAGCAAGGAATTTAATGCAGAACTCCATTAGAAGCATGTCATGGGCCAGAATGTTGCAGACTGCATGCGTTACCTAATGAAAGAAGATGAAGACATTTATGAGAAACAATTCTCTCAATTCGTAAAGAACAACCTAACTCCAGACATGATGGAGGAGATGTATAAGAAAACTCACACTGCTATACAAGAGAACCCAGTATATGAAAAGAAGCCCAAGAAAGAAGTTAAAAAGAAGAGGTGGAATTGTCCCAAAATGTCCCTTGTCCAGAAGAAAGATTAGGTTAGCCCAAAAAGAAGGCAAGATTCCTTAGAGCTCAGGGGCAGGCTGCTGAGAGCTAGGTCAGACAATTTCCTATGAAGATATTCCAGGTAAAGACAATTAACAACAAAGCAGCGGAATAAAGAGAGACAGAGAGAGAAAAGAGAGAGGGAAGAAGCACCATCCAATGGGGGTGTGGTCATGCCAAAATCCCTTTTCCTCCATTTCTTCATCCTATTGGGATTTGGGGCACATACACACACATGCCAGGTGTGTTCTTCGAGCTGCAGGGGCTGGAACTCAAACCATGCAGTTAGCCATGTGAGATCCAGCTGCCCTAACCACCAGGCCTTCCATGAACTTAATGACCTCTCACAAATAAATTTAAGCCCAAGTACCACCAGGCAATGTGGAAGAATAATGTCTGCTGTTGCTCAGTTTAACATTATAAATTCCATGAATATTTATGGTATGCTTGGTCATAAAGATCCAAAGTAAATAAAACTTAGGCTCTGCCTGTGCCAAAGGTAAGCTCATAGTCTAGTTAAATCACCATGGCTTGCTTTCTAATGACCATATCATTATAGAAAATGAATGGGGAGAAAAATAGTATAAGTTGGTTAGATTTTTTTTTTTTAAATAATGCTTGAGGGTGTGTGTGCATGTGCATGAATGTGTAAAAGATAAAGAGAGGGACCAGCAGTTAGCGTAGTGGCTATGTGGCTGGACTCCCACATAGTTGACCACGGTTCACGTCCCGGACCCGGTGGCTTAAACTCACGCCGGGCGCGTGTGCGTGCGTGCCCAAGATCCCAAGAGGAGAATAGAGGAGAAGGGATTGCGGCGTGACCATCCCCCCTGGGGGGTGATTTCTCACTTTCTATCTCTCTGTCTCTCTCTGCCTGTCTGGCGAGTACACGCACCCTATAGCAAAAACCTCTCCAAAAAAAGAAGAAGAAAAAAAAAAAGATAGAGAGAGAAAGTTCCCCCAGTGCGACCTTGTCACACCATAATCCTTTTTCCTCCAATTCTCTGTCTTGTCAGGATATTGGGCATATGCCTGCACATCTGGCATATAAGCCACTGGAGCTAGGACTGTAACCCTGGTTGGCCATGTGGAATCCAGTTCCCTCTGCAGAGCACTTAACCATTGTGATATAGGGCCAGTCCTGAAACATTTTTAAAAGCACATTATTATTAGGACCAGCAGTTAGGATAATGGCTATGTTGCTGAACTCCCAAGTAGTTGACCGCGGTTTGAGTCCTAGACCTGATAGCTTAAATTCACGCCGGGCACATGTGCATGTGTGCCCAAGATCCCGAGAGGAGAATGGAGGAGAAGGATTGTGGCGTGGCCATCCCCCCTGGGGAGTGATTTCTCACTTTCTGTCTCTCTGTCTCTCTTTGTCTTTCTGGTGAGTGCACATGTCCTATAGCAAACACCTCTCAAAAAAAAAAAAAAAGCATATTATTATTAATTACAGGGTTGTTGAATAACCTTTGGATTTCTTTTGGTATTGATTTCTTTGGTATTCCCACATCTCTCCTTACTGTACTATTTTCCTTAAAATAACACAGTACACACTGTCTGTTTTGTTCAATAGATTTGTTTACGCTAAAAACAGAGCTATGAGTTACTAACATGAAGATTCTGCTTGCCCGAGTCTCCTTTGAGCAATGGGGAATGCTCATGGACTGCGTGGTAAACGCTAGATCCAAACACCAAGCACTCCAGGGGATTTGGGTTTGTTTTAATGTAGATTTTTTTTTTTTTTGCACCCGTGCTGTTGATTGCTAAATATAATAGATTGATCGTGACACTGAATAATGTGTCTTTAAAAAAAAATTATCTGTGTGCCCTGCTAGGGTAAGCCCTACTAAGAAAAGGGGCAGTATAAGGGTGATGTCTCACTACCCTGTTTTTTTCTAAGTTTAGAGCAAGGTCTGGCACGGAAGATGCTCTCAATATATATATTTCTTTTAAAAACAATTATTTATTTCATTTTGGGGCCAGCAGATGGCATAATGGCTATGTTGCAGGACTCCCACGTAGTCGACCATGGTTTGAGTCCTGGACCGGGTGACTTAAACTCACACTGGGCATGTGTGCGTGCGTGCCCAAGATCCTGAGAGGAGAATGGAAGAGAAGAGATTGTGGCATGGCCATCTCCCCTGGGAGGTGATTTCTTGGTTTCTATCTCTCTGTCTCTCTCTGTCTTTCTGGTGTACGTACATGCCCTATAGCAAAAACCTCTCCAAAAAAAAGAGAATTATTTATTTAATTTTATTTATCATTATTATTTTAAAATTTGATATAGGGCACATATGTTCACCAGAGAGATACAAAGAAAGAGAGAAAAAGGCCACTAGCTCTGGGGCTCGAACCATGGTCATCCATGTGGGAATCCAGTGCTTCAACCACCATATTTTTTTAATGACTTTTCTTTTTTTTCATGATAGAGCACATGTGCATGTATGAGAGAGAGAGAGAAATAGCCTTCATAGGCCTGGGTCACACCCTCCTGCAGTCCTTTAGCTTGCAAGGGTCCTGGGCATGTGGACATGTGCCCAGCATGTTTTCAGGCTCCCCGGGCCAGGCACTCAACGCAGTGTCAGCATATGGCTTCCATCTTCCTAGTCTGGTACATGACCAGCTATGCCACAGAACCTGGGCCAGTATTTAATTTTAATTTTATTTCTTTTTTTTTCCACTAGTGACAAAGACAAAAAAAAAAAAAAAAAGAGAGAGAGAGAGAGAGAGACAGAGCCCCCAACAGAGTCCTTATGTTGCCATCCATTCCTGGCTTCAGCCAGCCCTTGATCATGGCCTGGTGTGCCCAGGGAGGCCTTGGAGGTGAACCTGGAACCTGTGCATGCGGACCGGCCTCCCAGCGCAGGGCATTACTCTGCCTGCCATCCAGCCCCTCAAAAAGCATTTTTTGAATAAATGAAAAATAAGGCAGCTGTATAACTTCTCACGACGAAACTTGCCATATAATGCAGTTTTTCTTTTATTCTGTTTATATGAAAATTACATTTAGGACATGTTGACCCAATTAAATGTAATTAAGCCTTTGTTTTAATAAAAATTTTGTATTTACTTAGAAGCTTTCAGAATGTCAACAAACAGCTGCAACTCTTTTTTTCAGTCGGAGTGGTGTTCATTAGCAGAACAATTATTTTGTATAAGCTGCATTAGAGACAGCTGATGATGAAAAAAACTACCATCCTCATCTATAACTAATTTGTGCTGTGTACCAAGAAGAGCCTGCTTTAAACTTCCGTGTCAATTTACAACCCCCATACTGTACCAGGCAAGGTTAGTGGCTATTGAAAATACCACCAGACAGGGCTATCTACAGGGCTATTCAGTACCCTTTTGTGTGTGTTAACTACACACACACACACACACACACACACACGCATGACACTGTATATTTGTCTAAAAACACATCTTACACAGCCTTACATTTCAGTTTTTTTCTTTAAAAGGAATAAGACGGCGGGCAGGTCAGGAATGTTAAATTGGTAGAAGTACTTTGGCCTAGAAGGACACATCAATAGGTGGAAAGAGCATTTCTACCCTAATGACAAACTCTTCTGGTTCTAAATGATTTTTCATTTGTAATTTTAATACATTTTTCTCAGTTGTTGACCAGATATGTACCATTTCCACTCCTCGGTGAGCATGGATATACACCCAAATAAATAAGATGTTGCATAAGATAAAGGTTTCTGATAGCCTGTTTCTCTATTCATGTCTCAGTATCTCAGGGGTTTTTCTTTTATTTTTTTATTTATTTTTTAAGAGAGAGTCTTGCCTTTTTTTTTTTTTTTTTAAGAGAGAGAGATTGTTGCTATAGGACATGTACACTCTTCAAAGATACAGAAAGAGTCAGAAAGCAAGAAATCACCCCCCCGGGGGGGGGGGTGGCCAGACCACAATCCCTTCTCCTCCATTCTCCTCTTAGGGTTTTGGGCACACATGCACACACACTTGACATGAGTTTTAAGGCACTAGGTCCGGGACTTGAACTGCAGTCAACTACATGGGAGTTCAGTAACATAATCATTATGCCATTGGCTGGTCCCATCAGGGGTTTTTCTTTAATCTTCTTTATTTTGAAATATACCAGAATTTAACTATAGCTTTAATTATAGCTCTATAGCATTTCAATATCTGACAGAAACAATCAATTGTCTCAGTACCCATCAACTCCATCTTCCTGTTGGTAACAGACTCTCTGAGCTTTCACCTTGGCATATAGCAATCTGTCTCTTAGTCTACACAGCACACATGCATGTAACTGAAGACTCTGACTTTAACTCTGAATGAAATGGGGAGTCATCCAGTCACATGGGGATTTGAACAGAGGAACATTATTGTTGTAGACTTACCTGCTCAGGAGGAAAGCCTGGTGAAGTGCATGGCATGAGAGACCAGGGCAGACAGCTCTCCTTTCCTTCATTTTTTCTTTTCTTTTTTTTTTTAAGCTGGAAGAGAGAATTTTTTTTTAAAGTTTCTTTCTTTATTTTTTCAAAGTAATTATTTATTTAATTTTACTTATTCATTCATTTATTTTAAGTTGACCAGAGAGAGATACAGAGAGAGAGAGAGAGGGAAAGTGAGAAAGCAAGCCACCAGGTCTGGTATTTGAACCGCAGTCGTCCATGTGGGAGTGTCCAGCGCCTTAACCACCATGCCACCTGCTGGTCCCGAGTTTCTTTCTTAATATGAGCCGGAGAGACAGAGAAATAGTACCCTAGAAAGGTCTTTTTCATTGTGTGTGTGTGTGTGTGTGTGTGTGTGTGTGTGTGTATGTGTGTGGCTTTAGAGGTTTTCGGCCCAGGGTGCGTGTACTCGTGGGAGAGAGACAGAGACAGAGATGGTGAGAGGGAAAGTGAGAAAATATCCCCCAGGGTGATCATGCCACAATCTGCCCTCCTCCTGGGATCCTGAGAACGCCTGCACATGCACCTGGTGTGACCCTCAAGCCACCAGGTCCAGGACCTGATACTGAACCCAAGTTGGCCATGAGGGAGTCCAGTGACACAACCGCCACATCATCCACTGGTCCCAGGGTCTTGATGCCATGATCCACCCCCAGCCTTCAGCCAGCTCTAGATCATGGGCATGCGCTTGCCAGTGTTCCCAGGGAGGTCTCTAGACTTGAGTAAGGAACCTTCCCGTGTGGGGCTGCCTCGCGGAGGATGGCACTTGGCTGCTGCACCACTGTCCAGTCCCCTTCCTCCATCTTGAATTCTTCTAAATATTTGGCTTCTACACACAAGAAAGGAGGAAGGAAAGGAAAGGAGCCTGATTGTTCCTGATCCTGAATTTGAGACAGGATGCTGTGCTACTTCCACACATATTTTGTTATATTTTTGCAGTTAGGTTTTCATTAAACTTTGAGCTTCCTCATTGAAAAAATTTTCAAAGTTTGGTCCATCCACTGCAACAGCCAAAAACATCTTTATTTATAACTTATGAATAAACCATAGAAGTTTCACAGAAGGCGGAAGTCATGAAGGAAAGATGCATAGTTAGAACTATTTTTTTAAATTTACAGGTCTGCAAGACGAAAAAGTCAACAGGGAACACAAAGCCAAAAAATACACTTGAAGACTAAAGTTGTATCCATCCCAGAGAGTAACAGTAATTTTTATTGGGCACAATTTTGACTTAAACTTTCTAATAATTTCCTAAGCTAGCTGTATGCTCTGATTCCAGGGAGGCTGAGGAAATTGAATTCAGAGACTCTGAATGGTGTACAATTCCTGCTCCAGACCTTCTTAGAGAAGTTTCTTACTGTTCAAGGAGACAAAGAAAGTGGCCTCCATCACCTTGCCTTCCTAGCTTCCTTCCTTTATTTAATTTTTGGAGAAGTTTTTGTTATGGGCACTTGTGCTCGCCAGAAAGACAGAGAGTGACAGAGAGACAGAAAGACAGAAAGTGAGAAATCACCCCCAGGGGGGATGGTCACGCCGCAATCCCTTCTCCTCCATTCTCCTCTCGGGATCTTGGGCACACACACACACACACCCAGCGTGAGTTAAAGCCACTGGGTCCGGGACTCGAACTGCAGTCAACTACGTGACGCAGCCATTACAACAACTGCTGGTCCCCCTAGCTTCCTTTAAAAGCAGAGGTTTAAAAGGAAATAGACACAGGGTTGGCAGGTGGCGTGGCAGTTAAGGGCTCTAGACTCCCACATGGCTGACTGTGGCTCCAGTCTCAGACCTGGTGGCTTGCTTTCTCACTTTCTCATTGTCTCACTCTGTCCCTCTCTTGTCAAATTAAAATAAATAAATAGGGACCAGCAGTTAGCATAATGGCTATGTCGCTGAACTCCCATGTAGTCAACCGTGATTTGAGTCCTGGACCCAGAGGCTTAAACTCACACTGGGCGCGTGTGCGTGCGTGCCCAAGATCCTGAGAGGAGAATGGAGAAGGGATTGCGGCATGGCCATCCCCCCTGGGGGGTAATTTCTCGCTTTCTGTCTCTCTCCCTCTGTCTTTCCGGTGAGTGCTCGTGCCCTATAGCAAAAACCTCTCAAAAAAAAAAAAAGAAAAAAAAAAGAAAAGTCATGGCATATTTTATGGTTTTTCTATGCAAAGATGTGTTATGTCTTTCTGACAACCCAGTAATAACTATTCTCCTGCCTCTGTGTTTGCATTAAGTACTTTAAGTTGAGGCTGAGAAACAATGAACAGTCTAGTAATTATCCCTAGCATCCAAAATACCGTCATGAGGTCCCATTTCTTGCACTTAAAGATAAGTGTCAGCATAACTGCGTCCTGGTGAAGGCTCTCTTCCATCTGGCAGATGGCCGCCTTCCCGCCATATCCTCCTGTGGTGAATGGAGAGAGCTCACTTGCTCTTTCGTGTCTCTTTAAATGACACTTACCCTACTGGATCAGGGCTCAGTCCACAGGACCTCATTTAGCCTTTATTACTTCCATAAAGTCTTTGCCCAGTCTCCAAATACAGTTTCAACACATGACTATGGGAGGACACAAACGTTCAGTCCATAACAGTTTTTGTTGTTGTTGTAGGATGTTCTTGTTAAACAATGGCATTCAATGTATTTGTATATGTGTATACCTCCAAACATTTTCACGCTTCTTAAAAAATAATTATTTGGGAACCAGCAGTTAGCGTAATGGCTATGTCGCTGGACTCCCACGTAGTCAACCGCGGTTCGCGTCTCGGACCCGGTGGCTTACAACTCACGCCGGGCGCGTGTGCGTGCGTGCCCAAGATCCTGAGAGGAGAATGGAGGAGAAGGGATTGCGGCGTGACCATCCCCCCTGGGGGGTGATTTCTCGCTTTCTGTCTCTATGTCTCTCTCTGTCTGTCTGGCGAGCGCACGCGCCCTATAGCGAAAAACCTCTCAAAAAAAAAAATTATTTAATTTTACTTATTGGGATCAGCAGATGGTGTAATGGTTATGTTGCTGGACTCCTACACAGTTGACAGTGGTTTGAGTCCCAAACCCAGTGGCTTAAAACTCACACCAGGCGCGTGTGCGTGCATGCCCAAAATTCCGAGGGGAGAATGGAGAAGGGATTGTAGTGTGGCCATCCCCCTGGGGGTGATTTTTCACTTTCTGTCTGTCTCTCCGGCAAGCACATGCACCCTTTAGCAAAAACTTATTTATTATTATTACTCATCAATATGACCAGAGAGAGAGAGAGAGAAAGCCACCAGGTGTGGGACTCAAATCTCAGGTGGCCATGTGGGAGTCCAGTGTCATAACCACCACACCACATGCTGCTCCCCATACTTTTTTTTTTTAATTTGGTAGACGGTGTGTGCATATGTTAGAGAGAGACAGAGAGAGGGACAGTGAGAAAGCACATCCCCACCTCCCAGGGAATGTTCACATCACAATCCCTTTTTTCTCATCTCTCCCTCCATTAGGATTTGGGGCACACACGCACACACATCTGGCATATTTTTCAAGCCAATGAGTCTGGGATTTGAACCACAAGGTCAGCCACATGGGATCTAGTCACCTTAACCACCACACCACTGGCTGGTCTCATAACCGTTTTTACGTGAATGTGGAAACAAAGGCTAATGTGTCCTTAAGTAAGTCCCCTAAATGCTGATCCCCTTCTCAGTTTCTAGCCAAGAAACTAAAACTAAAACTTGTGATAAATACCATCTTTAAAAAAAACAATTATTTGCTTAATTTTACTTATTTATTCATTTATTTTCATTTGACCAGAGAGAGAAAGATGGGAAGTGAGAAAGCAAGCCACCAAGTCCGGGACTTGAGCCCTGTTGGTCATGTGGGAGTCCAGTGCCTCAACCACCATGCCACCTGCTGGAGCTGAGAAACAGCTACTTTTAAAAATGTTGGTATTTATTGGAGAGGGGCTTAGGAAAAAAAACATTGAACACAAGAATGCATAAGAACAGGCAAATACTGGGTTGTTGAGGAAGTTATGATGCATGTTTGCATAGAAAAATACATCATGATTTTCCCAGCAACTTAAAAGGTTGAATGCTAGACCAAAACAGAACTTTAAAAAGGGCATTGCCAATCATATAGGTACAGCTCAAAAAAAGTACTAGTAGAATGAAAATCAAAGGTGTACAGCATAACACAATGTTCTTTGTTGAAGATGGTGAGTACAGCAATACGATTTATTTGATCATCACACACTGCATGCACGTGTGTGATGATCATACACACCATATTGTACCCCACAAAGATGTGCAACAAGTAAATTTAAATACGAAATTATAAAACTTAAAAAAGTGGGACCAGCTGGTGGCATGGTGATTGAGGAGGCTGGATCCCACATGATCAACAGATTGCAGTTTGAGTACTGGACCTGGTGGCTTAAAGAACACACCAGGCATTTAGTGACCATAGTAAGCTATATAGCCTCAGCTATGTGCTATTTTATAGTATATTCATTCTACCCAGAGTTTCATGCCTAAAGTCAACTTTTGTTCACAGATTTGTATATATCAGCTGAAATATTGAGAAGTATTTAGATTAAGATATTTTGTGAATCAATACAATGTGGGAAAGAATAAAGGAATGGAAAGCAACTGCAGATACCAGAGACAAGGTGGGAGGAGCATAGGAAATGGCAGAGAGTGATAAATGGGGACGGATATATATATATATATTTATATTTATATTTATATTTATATATATAATCATACATATACATATGTATTATATATATTATACATATACATATGTATAATATATATATATATGAAACAAGAAATGGAAATTTATTTGTTGATGATAACAAGTATGATTAAGCCACTTTACAGTGTACTCTGAATGGAAAATCGCATTTTTGTATGCTGTGATGATGTTCAGTGAAAGTATGTAAAATAAATAAATTAAAATAAAAAATAAATTAATTTAAAAAAAAGAAAAACCTAACAGGCACATATATGTGCATACCCAAAATCCAGAGAGGAGAATGGAGGGGAAGAGAATGTAAGGCAGTCATTCCCCTTGAGGGTGATTTCTCACTTTCTCTCTGACTCCTGAGAGTGCATGTGCCCTACAGCAACAAAATAATTAAAAAATTAGAAGTTAAAAAAAGTGGATACTTGGGGCCAGCAGATGGCATAACAGTTACATCACTGGACTCCCACATGGTTGACTGCAATTCAAGTCCCAGATCCAGTGGCTTGAAACTCACACTCGGCACGTGTGTGTGCATGCCCAACATCCTGGGAGATGGAGGAGAAGGGATTGCAGCATGGCCATTCCCTGGGGGGGAAGGGGCGATTCTTCACTTTCCCTCTCATTGTCTCTGTCTCTCTCTCCAGCGAGCTCATGCACCCTGAAGCAAAAAAACTTAAAAAATAAGCAAATACTTAAAATCATCTTAATTAAATCACGCCTAAACTTATCTCAACAATTTACTTATAATGTAAAATAGTGCCCCCAACCTCCCCTCCCCCAAAGCAATGACTTTCATTTAACTTCAGTAAAGTATTTTTCATTTACACTGAAGTGATTTGGGATTTAGGACAACTGACAGAAATTCATGTACCTTTCTTAATTCTTCCTCCTGTGCACAAATTGATAGCAAAAAGGAATTTTACAGAAAATAAGAGCTGCAAAGCATACACCTCAGATCATATACTATTCTCAAGATCCTTTAAGCATCTCTAGAATGCTTTATTGTAAAAATAATTGATACCATCATCCTTCAGGAAAAAGTATGCTGGATAAACATTAATATATGAAATGCTACACCTTGAGAATACTAAGATGATGATGTTGTCCATGATCTCAAATCTAGCCGAGAGACATACTATGCATGCATAAACGCTAATTATTTAAATGTGACAGTGGGAGTTTTACTGAAACAGGAAAGGATTCTCAAAGAAGACTGGAATTGAGCATGATTTTATGGGACCCAGACAAGCTGGCAAAGGAGGGGAAGAGGATTCCAACTGTTCTGTTTCATAAAGCAGATCTCTAAAGCACTACTTGCCAACATTAGTTCAGTATTAACTGCTTAATGTTTTGAGAACAATAAAACAGTCTAAAATTTAATATAGATTGAAATAATCTATGATTCAGTTGTTTCATTTATTCAAACTTTCAAGTCAACTGGTCCAAATTCAAGCAGTCTTACTATGTACACAGGGTTTTATTTTTATTGAAAATACAAATTAAAGAAAACATTTTAATAAATAATCATTCCATATTTCCCTACACTAACACAACGAATTTTTTTACATATTATCTTCCACATGCAAAAAGATTTTACAAAGTCACAATCATTGTGTACATACTATTCTGTATTGTACTTATTTTACTCACCATAGCAATGTCCATGGTCCTACACAGTCTTTCAAACAATTATTTTACTGGCAGTATAATATTTCACTATTTTTATTGAAACACTTTCTTCTCTGACATGTACATTTTTTCAATATTTTGCCATTGCAAATAATGCAAACATAACTTCATGCATTTATTTTTTTGTTTTGTTTTTATATTATTCTTTACAATAAAAATGTAGAAAAGGAATTTCCAGAACAAAGGATATGGTTATTTTAATAGTTCTTGCTATGTGGTACCACACTGCATTCCCAAAGGGTTGTATCTATTTAAAATGCCATCTGAAATAAGTGCATTAGATAATCTCTTTCTAAAAGTTCTTTAAAAGTCAGAAGTGTTAGGTGGTTTAAAACTAGAGTTTTAAACTATTTAAAGTTAATATTGTCTCTTTAGGAAAAATAAAAAAAGAGGACGTTCCTAGCTGGTGGTTGGGTGGTTAATAAGGCAGCTGGATCCATATGGTCAGCTGTGTGATTTGAGTCCTGGACCTGGCAATTTGAGAAACAAACAGGGTATATGCATCTGCATGCCCAAAATCCTGAAAGGAGAATGGATGAGACTGAGGCATGGCCGTCCCTGCTGGGGGAAGATCTCTCACTTTCTCCCACCTCACCCTGAGCACATGCGCACTGTAACAAATTAAAAAAAAAAAAAAAAAAGAAGAATATAGAACAGATGGTCTCACAGATTTAAAAAAAAAAAAAAAGTTCAGGTGAGTTAATTTAAAGCAATGCTTCTCAACTTTGTTCAAGTTATGGCACATGTAGAAAGTGATACCATAGTCACACTGGGGAAAAAAGAGACCAAGGTGTTTCTGACCCAGAAGTTCCAGTCACCCAAGCCACCTGTCTTCAAGGGCTAAGGGAATCTGTATCTAGACACGTCTGCGACCCGCAGTGCCAGTGTGTCCAGGTCAGGACACTCTGATCATGGAGGAGTCAGTGATTCAAGTCATAAAATCTAGTTAGTGGCCCAGCTGGGAAATTAATGCAAACGTCTTCTTGTCAATGGTTTTTCTACTATATCACAACTGTTCTACATGCTTACTGGCTCAAAATTCACTTTCATATGCAGATAAATATCTATACTTAAGAATAAAGAGGATTTTCTAACATGCTTAAAGACACCCGACCTAGCAATTTACATCAAAGCTGAAAATTAACAATAGGCCTTAGCAGGGCCAGCAGATGGCATAGCAGTTACATCGCTGGGCTCCCACATGACCGACCTTGGTTTGAGTCCCAGACCTGGTGGCTTGAAAATCATGCTGGACACATGTGCATGCGTGCCCAAGATCCCAGGAGGAGAATGGAGGAGAAGGGATTGCAGCATGGCCACCCCCCCCAGGGGGATGATTTCTCACTTTCCCTGTCTCTGTATCTCTCTCTGGCAAGCACACACACAGTCCCAAGGCAAAAACCTCTTTAAAAAAAAAAGGTCTTAGCATCAGCAAACATTTGATTTGCAATTTTTTAGACTTGCCATTCTTTTCAATTTAATTTGTAATCTCTTTGAACAGTAACCGTCTTCTGTTTGACACTTTGCACATCTCTGATAGTAAATAAAGATTAACAGCAATAAATTATAGACACTATAATGGGCAAAAAACTATCCAGGGGCCAGTAGATGGGCATAGTGGTTAAGGTGTTGGACTTCCACATGGCCGACAATGGTTCAAGTCCCAGACCCAGCGGCTTTAAACTCACGCCAGGTGTGTATGAGCGCGTATTCAAAGTCCTGAGAAAAGAATGGAGGAGAAGGTTGCAGTCTGGCCATCTTTGGGGGTGATTTCTCACTTCACTTTCCTTCTCTCTGTCTCTCTCTGGGGGATGTACGTACCCTGTATCAAAAAAAAAAAAAAAAAAAAAAAAAAGAAAACTCTCTTAAAAAACAACAATACTATACCTAAGGTAAGTTCTAAGTAATTCTAAAGATAAAAAAGATTTTTAAGTGTTGACTTTGTAGAGGTAGAAAAGATTCCCTCTTTGAATTTCAAATTCCTGCTAGGTAAATGGAACCTTAATATCTGTTACATTACAGCCTCTTAAGAAATATTTCATTCCACAGAATGATTTTGACATATACCCAGTGTTGATGCTACCAGGAGGAAAAGATTCACCTTTTATAAGTGTCAAATATTTCACATCACTTTTGAAAAGCAGAGTTGATAGAGGTTCACACATTCAACTGCACATATACATAAGGTTTTTCTAGACCATTAACTATTGGGTGTGGGAGTAAAACTGACTCTCTATTATGTACGACCACAATAACAAGTAAGAGACTCCAAACCCTGCATTCTTATTCTACTACACCTAAAACAGAGATTACATGGTCATTTCTGTGGATTCAGTCATACATTATACACACAAACACATCCGTGAGACCTCATGGCACTTGGAAGATTACCCACTATTTCCCACTTGTTAAGATCTGGGTCATATTTCTCAATGCTCTGAAGATATGTTCCCTTTGAGTAGGAGTATCCTCCGGTGACATAAATACATCCGTTCATGATGACAGCGCCGCACTCCATCCTCCTTTCCATCATGGGAGCAATCTCTCTCCATTCATTTTGTTCAGGGTCATAGCACTCTGTGATTGTCGTCTGTCCACCAACTAGATAGAGTTTATTCTCAAAGGGAACTGAACACAGTCCATATTCTTTTAAAAGGAAAATAAGAAAAAAAATTCATATTAGGATAACAAAGAACAGTTACTATTGTGTGGACCCTATAGCAAAAATATCTCAAAACAAAACAAAACAAAACCCTGAATTTCACAACCCCACTTCCTCTCTCTCCTTTCTTCCCAAGGCCATGATGAGGGTGAGGCTAGTGAGGAGCCTAGGACACAAACTAGAGACACATAATGCTCTGAGCCACTCTCTGAGTGACTTCCTAAATGTGGTGTCCCTAGAATCTCACTTGCCTCATCCTAATTCCAGCCCTGCTTCTTCCATGCTCCAATTTTTATTTTTTGAGAGATTTTTGCTATAGGATGTGCACACTTGCAAGAGAGAGAAGGTGAGAAATCACCCCCTGGGAGGGATGGCCATGCCACGATCCCTTCTCCTCCATTCCCCTCGCAGGATTTTGGGCACACACGCACACGCACTTGGTATAAGTTTCAAGCCACTGGGTCCAGGACTCGAACAGTCGACCATGTGGGAGTTCAGCACCTTAACCACTACACCAACTGCTGCCCCTCCCCATGCTCCAAATTTTAATACCACTCCTATTCTGTTAGTTCATTCTCTGGGAATATCAGCCATAACATTACATTTAAACACTTTTAGCTGAAGCCTGAAGGAGAAGGGTTTGTCAGTGGCACTTACAGCAAATAAACAGATTCAGTGAGCCATTGCTGACTGTTCTTTCTGCCTGCAAGTCTCTTCTTTTCCTCAGGCCTTTGCAAGGTACCTCCTTCTTGTCATTCAGGTCGTATATGTTTTTTTAATTTATTTTTTTAATTTGTCAGGGGCACATGCACTCACCAGGGAGAGACACAAAGAGTAAAAGCAAAAGGGCATTCCCTACCATGGGGATTGGTCATGCTACAATCCCTTCTCCTCTATCTCTCTCTCCTTTCAGGATTTTGGGCATGCACTCAGCATGTTTTCCAAGCCACTGGCTCTGGGATTCAAACCTTGTGGTTGGCCATGTGGCTTCCAGCTGTCTCAACCACCAGGCCATGGGCTGGCCCCACAATCTTATTTTACTGTCACATACTCAGAGGGCCTTCCCTGACCATCTAACCTGAAGTGGCCTAAAGATGGCCAAATTGGCTAGCCAGGCATCTCTACCACATCATCCTGTTTCACGATCTCCGCAGCACTACTCGGTATATGGTATGTTTCCTGTTTATGGTCTTTCTCCCCCTGCCAACAGTGCAGGAACTGTATCCTGCCCACTACCCTACTGACAAGTGGAGAAACACAAGTGTCTGGCACCTTGGTTAAGGACTCAATAAATGTTAGTTGGATCAATGAATGAACTGTACGTTGTTCCCACATGTCTCAACGTGTGCCTACATGATCCATGTGGACAAAAGCTTATAAGCAAGCCTTTCTTCCAAAAGAATGTATAATCAAAAATATGATTTCTGGGACCAGCAGTTAGCGTAATGGCTATGTTGCTGGACTCTCACGTAGTCGACCGCGGTTCAAGTCCCGTACCCAGTGGCTTAAACTCACGCCAGGCGCATGTGCGTGTGTGTCCAAGATTCCAAGAGGAGAATGGCGGAGAAGGGATTGCGGCATGGCCATCCCCCCTGGGGGGTGATTTCTCGCTTTCTGTCTCTCTGTCTCTCTCTGTCTGTCTGGCGAGCACACGCGCCCTATAGCAAAAACCTCTCCAAAAAAAGAAAAAAAGAAATATATGATTTCCTCCTTAAGAATGGAAAATAGGCCAGTAGGCGGCGTGGTGGTTAAAGGTGCTGGACTCCCACATGGCCGACTGCAGTTCAAGTCCCAGACCTGATGGCTTATTTTCTCACTGCCCCCCCAACTCTGTCCCTCTCTGGTCAAATTAAGATAAATAAATAAATAAAGTTAAATAAAATATTTTAAAAAATAGAAAACAACTTATCATTAAGATTTTTGCTACCTAGGTTTTGAAAGCTAAAGAGTCTCAAAAGATGGCATTTTTGCTTTGATCCCACATACTGTTCTCAAGTTCCTGACATTCAAGGAAATATAAACTATTAAAAACTCATCTGTTAGTTTCCAGTTACGTGTGTAGAATTTTAATAGGATTTAGTTGTTCTGAGTACTTGTGAAACATGAGTTTATATAAATTATATGTATCATTTCATCAATGGTTATTGTGAAAATAAACAATGCTTCAAAATCTTATCAATTGGTGTCAGTGATTCAACAATGAGTTTACAAGGCTTTTCTTAGGTTTATAAAAAATCCTTGATTTGTGATTCTTACATTAAGAGAGGTATCTCAAGGGACCAGCAGTTAGCATAATGGCTATGTCACTGAACTCCCATGTAATCGACCGTGGTTTGAGTCCCGGACCGGTAGCTTAAACTTACGCTGGGCGCGTGGTGCATGCATGCCCAAGATCCCGAGAGGAAAAAGGAGGAGAAAGGATTGTGGTGTGGTCATTCCCCCTGGGGGATGATTTCTCCCTTTCTGTCTTTCTGTCTCTCTCTGTCTTTCTGGCGAGCGCACGAGCCCTATAGCAAAAAAAAAAAAAAAAAAAAAAAAAAATCTCTCAAATCTCAATCATGTTTTAAAGTGCTGTTTGATAGTTTTTCCTATGTTACCCAAATATAACATAATGTTGTCATTGTTGGTAGAAACATTTTCTTCCTCAGATTTAACTGCTCTTATTTTTTTCTACAGGGCAACTCCCAAGCGCAGGGAATGTGTCATTTATTGTGCTCCTAGCAAGGCGCATATAGCATTTGGGAAGCATTCAGAAATATGTTTTTTGATAAATGAATGAACAAATGAACAAACAATTTCAAATCAAGCATGGGAATGACACCATCTGTCGCAAGTCAAGGGGTTTATACACAAATATTAAATATAAATACATAGTAGTCTGTATTCAGTATTGCATAAATAATATAAACAAAGGGATACGAGGAATTCAGAGACAACCACAATATCCATTTAAATTGATTTAATTTTTTTGTGAAGGACTTGCACACTTGACGTAGTCTTACTTCCTAATTTTCTGGAAAGTAAAGCCCGAGAGTATAAGCCACTTGCCCAAGGTCAGGCAAGTAAATAAATGGCAGAGCCAGGAGAGAACTCTCCTCACTAGACACAGCCTTGTGCTGGTCCTCTTTTCTTCAGCTCATCCCTCACTCAGGCTGCTTCCCAAGATTCTGCCCAAAGCTGTCTTGCTGGCCCCACCCTCCAATGCATCTCCTTCATCTCCATTCCCATAGCCATTATCCAAGTGAACAATTCCCAGATCTACAAAGATGCATTTAGCTACATCTTTCCCCCTGAGCTGCAGACCCCAATTTCTCACTGCTTGCTAGATGGCTCTTCTGTATTATCCAACCAGTCCTTCACCCTAAACTATAACACTGAGCTCATCATTTCCCCTTTCTTCCTTCCTATTGATTTTTCCTTCAATATCCTCCATCCTCCCACGTAACTAGCCAGAAATGCTGTTAACTCCTTTCTCTTTCCCATCTCCTCAATCCAACAGGTCAAGAAAGCAACCAGCTGTTGAGTTTATAACATTCTTCACATCTACTCCTCTTTTCTACTCCTACCACTTCTTCAGGCTTTCAGCATTTCTCACCTGGTTTATTACGATAGTCCTAGCAGATCTACCTGCCCTTTTTATTCTCCCAGTCTATTCTAAAAGATGTCTTCTTAGAACTAGAGCTTATCACACATCATTCTGCTCTGAAATCTTTAATGGTTCTCCATTTATTATTATTTTTTGGAGAGGTTTTTACTATAGGGCACGTGCTCGCCAGGAAGACAGAGAGAGAGACAGAGAGACAGAAAGTGAGAAATCACCCCCCGGGAAGATAGCCACGAAGCAATCCCTTCTCCTCCATTCTCCTCCCAGGATCTTGGGCATGAATGCACACTCAGTTTCAAGCCATTGGGTCTGCCATGTGGGAGTCCAGTGGTGTAACTGCTCCGCCATCTGCTGGCCCTGACAGTTCAAAATTATCCTAAGCACCATGAAAGCCAAACAGAACATATCGTGCAAAGTGCTAATGTGATATTTGCTTTTGACATTTCATCAGGAAAAAATTTAATGTAAATCAAAACTTTATGAGTAGAAATAAATGTTCTAATCAATTTATACTGTAATTTAATATTATTTTGGATTGATTTTCAATTTGTCATGGCTTTTAATACCAAGGCTTAAGTCACACTGCCTTTTAGACTCTTTTTTAAGTAGTTAGTAAGCTATACACAGTTTACATATAGTATAGGATACTTATTTTTAAGAGAACTGCTTTATGAAATATGTATTAAATTTATCGCGTAAATAACTGTCCTCTAATTTGTTAATCTGACTTTTCATGCACTGGATTTTCTTTGTAAAGTTAAGTCTGTCCAAAAAATATGCAGAGTAATATCTAATTCACAAATTAACATGAAGTTAGATGAGATTATAGAGAAGCTGTTAACAGCATGGGGTCTAAGCCAGACTGCCTGAGTTTGCACTTGACCTCTAACAAGCATTAGCGGGCTGACCTCAGGCAATTAATTTACTCTCTCTCTGCCTCAGTGGCCTATAAAATGACATAACAACAGTATCAAATTCACAGGATTACTCTGAGGTTTAAATAGATTAATATTCATACAATTATTGGAAGAGTTAGTGCCTGGCACATACTTACTGAATAAATTCTAGTTATTGCTCAATATATAAGCTTGTTATTATTACTTCCTATACCTTTATTAGTCACAAGAAAAAGTGGTGAGGAACCTGGGATGTGACATTTGAGCTACCAGGAGACAGAAATCAACCCGTTCCACGGTATCTCAAGCCAGGGCAGCTTTCAGCTAATGTTTCTTTTTATGCAAAGCCTGTGGCATATGGACACGCAGCATCAGATTTTGGTGTACCCCACCTGAGCCATGAGATAAGACAGATGATATGGGTGGGAAACACTGCACTGGTGGAAAGCAGGACAGTCTGGGATCTTTAGGAGAGGCAGACTGCTTAGTGGTTATGGCACATGCTATAGAATCAGACCGCCAGGATTTGAGTCTAGGTCTACCACTTTCAAACTCCGAAAGTGGGAACGTTACTTATCCTTTCTAAGCCTCCATTTCCAAATGTGTAAACTACGATAAACAACACGTACTCACAAGCTGTAGCAAGAATTCAAGGTAATATTACATACTAAGTGCTTAGCTGGGGCCAGCAGGTGGTGTGGTGGTTAAAGCGCCAGATCTCCACATGGCCAACTGTGGTTTATGTCCCAGGCCTGGCGACTTGCTTCCTCACTTTCTCTCTCTGTCTCTCTCTGGTCAAACTTTAAGAAAATAATAATAAAGATGAAGAATAAAATTTCAAACAATAGCAACAAAGTGCTTATCCAGTCCCTGACTTAAGGTAAGTCTTAAAGAAGGAAAGCTACTACTTAGTCTCAGATGGGTTCACATTTGTGAATTTCAGTTACCTCTCTGATGACCCACATGGAAGCCTGATGCTTGTGGAAAATGAATCAAAGTAATATGGTTATATAATCATGAATCTTTCCTAATTAAAAAAACCTTACACATAAGCCTAACTATAACATACTATAAAATGTATGCTTTTCCCCAAGCCCTTCACAAAGAGGCAACAAAAGACATCATAGAAGGCAGGCCATTCCTTAGGTGTAGATGACAAGTCCTCTTTATGACTATTAAAGTAAGGCCAACCTAGGGCTTGGAAAATTGTAGGAGTGAGTGCTTAACAGTAATTAAAATTCAGAAAGAACATACTTCTAAGAAGTAGCAATCTCTTGCTAAATTTCAACCAACAGGTACCCTTCCTGACTATTTGGCACACAAAACAGGGCTTTTTAAACTGTCTATAAAAACTGTGTTCTAGGGACCAGCAGTCAGCGTAATGGCTATGTCACTAGACTCCCACATAGTCTACCGCAGTTCGAGTCCTGGACCTGGTGGCTTAAACTCACGCCGGGCGTGTGTACGTGCGTGCCCAAGATCCCGAGAGGAGAATGGAGGAGAAGGGATTGCAGTGTGGCCACCCCCTGGAGGGTGATTGCTCACTTTCTGTCTCTCTGTCTCTCTCTGTCTTTCTGGCAAGCACATGCACCCTATAGGAAAAACCTCTCAAAAAAAAAAATAAAAAAACAAACAAACAAACAAAAAACTGTGTTCTTTGTAAATGAAAGAAAACACATGACAAAGGAAAAAGAAACAGAAAAAAGAACCTATGTGAAAAAAATGTTAAAAGAAACTACCACATCAAGTGTGTTGCATAAAGATAACAGGGAAAATACTTGCAGTCATGATCTATTCAGAACCTAAACATGATAATTATTTGAATTATTATATGAATATTTCATACCTTTTAATTATAGCCAAGTATATTCTCTTATAAAGTTGGCATTTTTACTTCCAGCCTATGATAAACTGCATTACATGTTCTGTTTGACACAGTGTTTTGTTACCTGGATGTGGACTAGAGGTGATGAGGCTCCATTCGTTGATATCGGAATTATAACTCTGGACTTTGTCGTAAGTGCAACTTCCTCTGTAGCCACAATGGCCGCCAATAACATAGATAACTTCATGTAAGACGCAGGCAGTAGCATTTCCCACTCCTGTGTGTTAATTAAAATCACATGATTAGATTGAGCGTTCATTCCGCTTTGCAATGAATGGTGAACTAAGTTTATTATTGTGTTTGTTATTATCTATAATAGACGCAAGGCATTGTGCACTAGGTGCTACAAGGAAGGTTCCATGTACTCTTTCATGAAAGGGTGAGACAGGCGCACAAATAATTAGAATGCAAGCTATAGAACGGAAGAAGCACCATAACAAAGGAACAAATGAACTACTGCAAAGGGTAGAAATCACACTAGGAGGTGGCAGAATTTGACTTGGATCCTCATAGGTAGGACTTTGATAGGTAGAGGAAAGAGGAAGCCATTCCCCTCCCCAAGAGGGCGCATGTGCCAGCCAGAGACAGAGAGGAGGAAGAGAAAGCACCAATGGTCACATTGCAATCTCTCTTCTCCCACCTTTTCATCCTGTCAGAATTTTGGGCATGCATGCACATGCGCCCACTGTGTTTCTCAAGTTGCTGGGCCCAGGACCCAAACCAAGTAGTCAGTCATGTGGGTTCCAGCTGTTCCAACCACCAGGTCACACAGCCAGCTCCAAAGGAAGTCATTTTGAGCAGAGGGAAGAGCCAGTGTAAAGGCTCATATGGTAATTGAAGTCACATGGCAAAGGATACCGATGCCAAACCAAGAATCTGTACTTAATTCAGCAGGGTTTTTTAAGGTTTTTAAACACAGGAAGGGAAGCACTGAAAAGGAACTTGGACAGATATCAGAAAGATCTAGGTACTGGCCCAGGTCAGAACTATGGAGGGCCTAATTTAGAGGAGACCTTGCAGGCCAGCCAGGTGGCATGGAGGTTAAGGTGGCTGGATCCCACATGGCCAACTCTGTGGTTCAAGTTCCAGACCTGGCAGCTTGAAAATCAGGCCAAGCGCACTCATGTGAGTGTGTGCCCAAAATCCTGAGAGGAGCGTGGAGGAGAAGGGATTGCAGTGTGGCCACCCTCCACCCCCTTGGAGGTGATTTCTCACCACCACCACCACACACACACACATCTCTCCAGCAAGCGCACATAGCAAAAACCAAGTGGGAAAAAAAAGAGACCTTGTATATGGAGAGAAGGGAACTGAGGCAAGAGACTCAGGTAAGGCAGGTTTTGATAACTGAATCAGAAACTAACCAGGCTGATTCTGGCCCTGAGCTGGGAAAACTGGAAACAGCAATTTCATAGAAAAGTAATGAGGGAGGAAATGGGTACACTAAAGGAAGAGAGGAAGAAAGATAATGAGACTTATTTTAGTTGAAAATGTTGGGTTAGTCTTTCTTCTTAAAAGAATTATTTCTTTAATTCCATTTACTATTATTATTATTATTATTATTTTAATTTGACCAGACAGAGACAGAGAGAAAGGAAAGCGAGAAAGCAAGCCACCAGGTCCAGGACTCAAACCACAGTCAGCCATGTGAGAATCCAGTGCCTTTAACCACCACACCACCTGCCGGCCTCATAGTCTTTCAACCAACTTTCATTTAGCACTGTTATGTGCTAGGTACAGATCAATCTCCTTGTTTATTTTTGTATTTATTATTTTTTAATAATTATTTTATTTAACTTTATTTTTATTCATTTATTTTAATTTGACCAGAGAGGGACAGAGTGAGAGACAGAAATAAAGAAAGTGAGAAACAAGCTGCCAGGTCTGGGACTCAAATCGTTGTCAGTCATGTGGAAGTCCAGCGCCCTTAACCATCACGCCACCGTTGGCCCCCATCTCCTTGTTTATTTACCCTCCAAAATAAAAGTGGGCTTGGAGCCAGCAGGTGGTATAATGGTTAAGGCTCTGGACTTTCACATGGCCAACTGAAATTTGAGTCTCAGATCCAGTGGCTTGAAACTTCCCAGGTGCATGTGTGTGCATGCCCAAAATCCTGAGAGAAGAATGGAGGAGAAGGGATTGTGGTGTGGCCATCTCCCACATTCCAGGGGTTGATTCTTGCTTTCTGTCTCTCTGTCTCTTTCTGACTCTCCAGTGAGTATACAGGCCCTATAGCAAAATATCTCTCTAGCAAAACCAAAATTAAAAGTGGGCTTATAAGTAAGGCAGGATTTTAAAATAAATAAATACAGTCTCTAAATGTCTAAGTATTTATTTCTTTTCTGTACACTAAGTCCCCGAACCAAAAAAGGAAATGAATTTGAAATTTGACTCTATTCATATTAAGCTTTCATTACCAGGGAAAGCTGGTAGTTCACTTTAGTTCACTACCGAATAAAACAAACTGAGAAAAACAATATCCTTTCAACATAAAAATGGGAACCTAAAAGTTCAGAGTGAGTCCCCCCCATCAAAACCAGCACTAGTCAATCTGCACATGCTGGAGAAGTGTTACCGTTTCCTGAGATAACTAGTTGTAGAGGAGAACTGAAGTGTCAAGCTGAAAGTATGAAACTGGAATTTCAGAACCAGCTGATAGGTAGGAGAAATCTTTGGAGTGTGAGGGTCTCCCTTTCCATTCAAGGTTAAGGCAAAATACACATGGCTTTCTTTCAAAGTAGATACACCACTAGAGCATTTTCTTTTCAGCAAGAACTGTTTGTTTCTTTTTTCTTTTTTATTTTCGGAGAGGTTTTTTTTTTTTTTTTTTTTTTTGCTATAGGGTGTGTGTACTCTCCAGAAAGACAGAGAGAGACAGAGAGACAGAAAGTGAGAAATCACAGCCCGGGGGATGGCCATGTTGCAATCCCTTCTCCATTCTCCTCTCGGGATCTTGGGCATGCACGCACACGCACCCAACATGAGTTTAAGCCACCGGGTCCAGGACTCCAACCGTGGTCGACTACATGGGAGTCCAGCAACATAGCCATTACGCCAACTGCTGGTCCCAAGAATTGTTTCAAATATGATTTTTAAAAATTTCAGTAAAGAATACACTTTTGGGGCCAGCAGGTTGCGTGATGGTTAAGGGCTCTGGACTCCCACATGACTGACTGCGGTTCAATTTCCGGATCCAGTGGTTTGTTTTCTCACTTTCTCTCTCTCTGTCTGTCCCACTCTGGTCTAATTTAAATAAAGAAATAAATAAACAAATAAAGTTAAATAAAATGATTCTTTTAAAAAAATACCCTTTCACGGGGCTGGCAGGTGGCGTGGTGGTTAAGGGTGCTGGACTCCCACATGGTCGACTGCGGTTCGAGTCCCGGACCCGGCAGCTTACACTCTCTCTCTCTCTCTCTCTCTCTCTCATCACTCTATCCCTCTCTGGTCAAATTGAAATAAATAAGTGAATGAATAAATAAAGTTAAATAAAATCGTTTTTAAAAAAAAAAAAAAAAAAATACCCTTTCACCTGCAAACATATTCTGGGGGCCGGCAGGTGGCGTTGTGGTGAAGATGCTGGACTCCCACATGGCTAATCACGGTTTGAGTCCCGGACCTGGTGGCTTGCTTTCTCACTTTCCCTTTCTCTCTCCTAGTCAAATTAAGAATAATAATAATGATGAATAAAATAAAGTAATTCTTACAGTTTTTTTTTTTCAAAAAGAAATATATTCTGAACTACAAAAATATTGGAACTGTTATCATTAAGAAACAGAAGCAGAAATGTAACCAGCTTTGAATAGCTATTAACAAATGAGAATTTTCCTTGTTTCTTTTGTAGGAGAGGAGTCAGAACGTTCTGAAATCAGTAAGTGGTGGGGAAGCTTAGATAAAATTTTAAAAACCAGAGCAGCCATAGCAACCGGATTTAAGCTAATTTCTCCCACTTTGCCAATTACTGCTGAACCTTTGGGCATGCCTGAGAGTCGTCACGATTTAGTAAGAGAGACTGTTCTGCCCTATCAAAGCTGACATGTGCCTGTACAATGACATTCATGACAATCACGCTTAATGTTTACTGAGTGCTTATTCTGCACCAAACACTGTTCTAAGTACATAAACATCAACTCATATTAATCTTCATGCAATGACCCTAAGCCAGGTAATGTCATCCCTAACGTATAGATGGCAAAACTGGGGCAAGGGAAGATTGAACGATTTGTCCAAGCTCATTACCACATAAGTCAAAGTCGAGAATTAGACCCAGGCAGTTTAGTTTCAGAAGTAGAGTGCCAGATCACAAGACCATTCTGCCTCTCCGGCTTCCTGCTTGTCATCTAAGGATCACAGCAGGTCAGATTTCCAGACCAGGTCAAATTCCCACACCCTAGCTAGCATTAAAAAGAAAAAAAAAGAAAGGCCTGGGAAAAAAAAACACTGGGACAAAAAGACACAAATTTGGTAACAGCCTACCAGTTGTTTTGTACCAGTGTTCCCCAGCACCAAGGAACAAATGTAATGAAACAAGATTTCATTTTAGCTTTTTATTCAGTAGGAGGGAGGGAGAGGTTGGCTATTATTAACACAGCAGAAAATACAGTGTTTACCAGATAGATATTGAGACCCAGCAGTGTGAGAGGCTCTGTGAGCACATGGGAGAGGGTATGGTCGGCCCCTCTCCTTTATTCTGTAAAGCAACATTGAAAAAAACAGAGATTATTTGTCTCCAGGTCTTGGGAGAATGTACTTTGTGATACCCTACAGGGACCAAACTTTCCAAGATTTTAATGAATGACCTTGTAAGAGATGATCAATATATTTTGAATGAAAAATAAAGTTGAATATTTAAAAGCAGAACTAAAAAGAGCTTGGCTTCAAAACAAGCAAAAAAAAAAAAAGGAAAAAAAAATCAAAACGAAAATGAACTAATAAAACACCCTGTGTATCTTCATTTAGCCTTTGACTTAAATATAAATTCTTAACACTGGATGAAATATCTAGGATAAGAACGTAAAGTAGAATGAATACTATTTTCTTATATAAATGGTATTTCTTTTCTAGCTTGAATAGCATACTCTAATTACATTAATCCTCAGACAAGTTGGGACTGTGCTATGCTATGTTTTTACCTAGAACATTCTGTGCTATATTATTTGAATAATCCACTATGGTTCCTAAATAGCTTTCCAAAGTGATATCTTCTTTTTAAAGTTACTTATAAGAAAAGGGAGACTACTGGCCTACCCCTGGACATCTATTAAAAAAATAATAATAAATAAATAAATAAATAAATAAAACAGAATAAGCAATAACCTGTACTTACCCTTAATCATATTTGCAATAGGAATCCATTTCTCTTTTAATGGATCATAGAACTCAGCCTCTTCCGCTGGAGCCCCTTTCCTGTAACCACCTAAAGCATAGACACAGCCACCCAAGGTGACTGCGCAGTGGTAATACCTGGCATTGAGCATCGGCAAACCTTCGGTCCATTCGTCACTTTCACTGTTATAGATCCACACTGTGTCAAGAGCTTCTATGTTATCCGTCCTGTAGCCCCCAGTGACATATATGTTGGGTCCCAAACATGTAATACCATAACTCTCTCTGGTATAATCTGGTATTTCCGCTCCTTGAATCCAAACATTTGTCAAAGGATCCCATATGTGAACCTCTGATAAAGGGTGCCAGTAATAGCCTCCAATGATATACATAGTGGCTGTGGACCTCTGGGAAATCTCTTTATGCATGGGATTCAAGGCATTGTATATTAGGGAGCGGATCTTATTTTCAGTCAGCAGGCAGCTTCTTTGAAGGCCTAATGCTGTTTTTAAATACACTGGATCTATATCTATGTTGATATAGCTCAGTAGATTATATAGGCATTCAATTCGATTTTCTACATCATGGGCAGTCCACTTAATAACTGGCTCTATAATAGCTTCTTCCTTCCAAACACTGAGATTCTTTCTGGACAAGATGAAGAGAAACTTTTCAAGGCTGATTTCCAGAAATTCTTCTTGTTGCCATACTTCCTTAAACCGTGAACACAGGATTCTTCGAGATTCCTTCTCTAGTTCTGGACACACATGAAATTCTGCAAAGGAGTGCATTCCAATACAATTATCGATATCCAGGTTCCTTACCAAAAACTGCTCACAAGCCTTCTTTACTGAAAGGAACTGTAGCAGATCTGCTGCCTCAAGAAGGCTTTGAACATTTCTTTTAGTTATTTCAATTTGGGAAGTGTATGCATAATTTACAAGGCCTTCAAGAATATCGTGGTGGATGCCAGAGAGTTTAATTTTATTTTTAAATTTTTCTTTCATGTCAGCTGTGAACATTGCCTTAAAATAATTGCTGCAAGCAGCTAAAACAGCTCGGTGACAATGGAAAATTATGCCTGAAGGACACTGAAGGGTAATATCAGTAAATAATCCATCCAAATAAAATGTCCTGAATGCATCCAGAAAATCCACCGGATGTGCTGAATCCTTGAAAAGATAAATATAATCTTCTTGTCCTTTTAGAGCCATGGCTGCAATGAATAGAAAATAACAGATGTGTTTTTAATTTTGCAGATTACCTCAAATATCCCGGTCACTGTACCGACTGATTAGCATCAGATATACTCCCAAACCAGACAAAGTTCAACATTCTAAGTAAAACGCCAAATACGGACGGACTGCTTCATCATTTATACCGTGGTCAATTTAAAGTCAGAGCAGCTCGGAGTGTACAGTGAGGCCCGGGATCTCTGCGCTGTCGTTCTGATAGGAAACACTGGTTTGCTGCCCTGCTCCCCCGGTCTCTGCAACGTGCTCAGGACTGGCAGCCGGAGAGCGATCCCACGCTTGACAAGCCGAGGGGCCGAGGGGGTCACTGCGCTCGAGGCCGCCCTTGGCCGCCACACGGCTCGGCACCAATTCAACCTCCCCACCACCCCCAGCTCAGTCTCTCGTTCAAATCACACCGAAATGCCAAGAAAAGGACGACCGAAATATAAATGGACAAGAAGCGATCTCGGAAGAAGGAAACCTTGTGCCTTTTCGCTCAAGGAAGGAGAAAGGAAGAGGCCCGCGCCCCCTCCCCCGCCGCAGGGGCTTCCGCGCGCCCCGCGCTGGGCCCGGGACCCACGTTCGCGCCCCGCGGCCTGGCGTGGGGACCCGACCCCAGGGCGCCGCGTGCCGCCGCAGGCCGGGTGCTAGTCCCTCAGCCCCGCTGTCAGCACAGGTGTGCGGGGAACAACGCGGCGGCTCAGCGCGCCCGCCCGACGCCCGCGCGGCCATTGTCTGCGTTTCCTGCCGCCGGCGGGCGTTGGGGCGGCGCGGCCTCGCTTTCCCGCGTCGGGACCGGCTCGGTCCCCGCCAGCTGGCCTCGGGAGTCGGATCCGCACCGCACCTACCTCCGGCGGCGGCTCGGAGACGCGGGACTGGCCCACAGGCTAGCGGCGAGGGGGAGCGGGGGCGCCTCCGAACCCTCTGACCATCTTTGGAAGAGGCGCGGCGGAGGCTGCTTGCTAGTGCGGCTCGGGCTCGCGGTGGCTCCTATTTTGGTGCCCCGGCTGCTCCCCAGCCTCCGCGCGAACAGCCCCCCGCGCAGCCTGAGCGGGGCCACTCGCAGGAACTCCCCCTCCCCCGGCAGCACAGCGGGGGGCGGGGGGCGGGGCGCGGGGGGGGGGCGGGCGCGCGGCTGCAGCTCTTCCCGGGGTTCCCCCGCAGCAGGTGGGACCCCTGTCCTGTGTCCTCCCGGGTCGCCGGCCTGCTCCTCTTCCCTTGAAGTCTGTACGTCTGTCTCAGTCTCTGTGGAGCGTCTTCTCTTAGAACAACTCAGTGGGTCCTGAATTAAGACCATATATGGGGGGTGTGTGTACTTATTCCCTCCCTCAGTAGCGCGTCTGCCCGGTCTCTGGGGGGAGAGGAGAAAGTGTGCAGATAAAACAGAACTCAGGCCTGGGACTGCAGCTCCCTTCGAAATGCTAGAAGTGGCCTCCACTTTCCCACAAACGGCCTCCCACTCCCAGC
This sequence comes from Tupaia tana, assembly GCA_026018925.1. Lineage (NCBI taxonomy): Eukaryota > Metazoa > Chordata > Mammalia > Scandentia > Tupaiidae > Tupaia > Tupaia tana. The sequence goes on from JAKSZU010000001.1 coordinate 75,099,546, forward strand.
AGAGCACTCGGGAGGAAGCCTCTGGAGCTGATGGGCACTTGGCGGGTTAACCTGGAAGTGTTGAGAAAATCTGGGGGCAGCCAGGCCTCAGGCTAAGTCCACCCTGGGGAGAGCCCACCATTTAGGACATAGCTGGAAGGAGTAGCCTAGCCTGCAGCCTTTCTGGTGACACCCGCCTGTTCACTTAAAGATGTCCACATGCCACACCAGAACGTTCATTTTTCTTGTTCCAACAGAAGCCAATAGCAAATATTTTCATTTATCATCCATTCCTTCATTGCAAGGTGTTAGGTGCTTTACGAGTACCTGATATGAGACCAGTACTAATGCACTAGTCCTAGACTGTAGAAAGGAGGTCCAGAGCGCTCTTGGAGCTTACACTCTAGCTGCCTTAAGGGAGCAGTCAGGAGGAAACCTTTGCCAGAAACCCAGTGTGTTTCTCAGAGTGCGGCCTGAGAGGCAGACCACACAGATGGACAATGCCCACGGCATATGACGACATAACTCTGAACCACGTAAGTCCAGGAAGCCAAACCACAAACTCTGCAGTAATTGGACCACAACAGTCAGGACACCCGTGGACAACTGCCAACTTCCCTATTTTTACCCTGCTTCCCACCTCAGGACCAACCAGAGAAAGCCAAATATGTTCCCCAAACCAATCAGATAAAATACACCCCCCCCCCCAGTAGCCCTCCTCCAGCTTTTCCATACCAGTGACCTCCAATCAGAGGATATCTAGAGCTTTGCTTTTTTCAGTTTTTTAAAGCTTTCCCACTCCCCAGCCTACCTTTCAGCCTCTGCAAGGGCAAGTGATGGTGACAGGCTCTTGCTACAGCAAGCTCTGACTAAACAGCACCTGTTTGTTCTCTTTTGGGTGCTTTCAGTTAAATTCCACGTATCAGATCATCCTCATTGGATTCTGTGGGCTGCTGGTTATGCAGCACCCCACTGCCAACACCACCACCCAGATTTCTCAAGGGAGGAGATCTAGGAATCTGCGTTCTAACCAAGGTCAGCTGGTGATTCTTCTACAGTTATTGCAATGTGTGTTGGATCTGAAATGAAAGGAAAACAAAAGGTTTGACATTTCCACATTTGATAAACAGTTTAGTAGAGGAGAACAAATGAGATTAATTTCAGGTCTGAGCTTCATATCTACCACTTACCTCACATGCGTAATTGCTAAACTTCTCTGATCCTTACTTTCCTGACCTATAAAAGACAGAGGAAGGGGCCAGTAAAGGGTGTAGAGGTTAAAGCCGCTAGGTCCTGCATGACTGACCTCACAGTTTGAGTGTGAACCTAACAGCTTGAACATCACTCCAGGCACAGGTGTGTGCATGCCCAATTCCCCAGAGAAGAGACAAGAAGGGTGTGGCCATCATCTCTGGGGGATGATTTATCAATTTCTCTCCCTCTTTCTGTCTGTCTTCAGAGAGGGCACATACCCTATAGCAAACTGAAAAGCAAAAACAAAAAAACACACAGATGATATAAATATTTTCTCAACCTGATCCAGCAGGTGGCATGGTGGTTGAGGCAATGGGTTCCCACATGACTGGGTTTGAATCCTGGACTTGATAACTTGAAAATCACACATCACATGTGTGTGCATGCCCAAAATTCCAGGAGGAGAATAGAGACAGGATTGAGGTGTGGCCATCTCCCTTGCGGGGGGTGGGGGTGGGGGTGATTTCTCACTTTCCCTCACACTGTCTCTCTGGCAAGTACAAATACCCTATGGCAGAAACAAACAAACAAACAAACAAAACTTTCTCATCCTAGCATAAAGTTACTGAAAAAAATAAAATTACAAATGTAAAAACACTCAGGATGTGGTACATGAAAGATAGTTTTTTATTTGTTTGTTTTTAGGTTTTTGTTATAGAGTACATGTGCTTGCCAGACAGAAAAAAAGACAGTGAGAGGGGAAAGAGAAATCATCTCTGAGAAGGGATGGCTCTGTCACAATCCCCTCTCCTCCTGGGATTTTGGGCACGCATGCACACACACATACACCCGTTGTGATTTTCAACCCACTGGGTTCAGGACTCGAACAATGTTCAACCATGTGGGAGTCCAGTGTCTTAACCACTACACCACTTGCTGGCCCCAAAAGTTAGTTATTTCGATGAAGGAATATTTACATTATTTTTCCATTGCAATCTCAATTTGGAAATTAGAATCGTATTAACATTTCTTCAAGAAATTTTGAACTTTGTAGTTAATTGTAATTATATAGTTCGTCCTTTATAAATGATAGTGATGCTATTGTTGGTGTTACCATTAAGAGACACAATAGTGACTGATTGACGATAGGGCATTCTTTCCATTTTTGTCACTGAAGCATAGAAATGGCTATTTGTGGGAATAGTTGCCACGTTTGACATATAGAAAACATTATAGGCTGCACCTAACTTATCGTAGGGTTTCCTAGAATCATTAACTCCATTTATTAAATGATTCTTGGGTAATAGAATTCACGATATTGTCATTTGTGCAGAGTTATTTCAGAGTGCTCCACGGGCCAATTAAAGTTTCTGCTTCCACTGCCTGGTTTTGAATGAATCTTTAGAAGTATACATGAGCTGGACCGTTAGATTTTTTCATCTTGCCAAGAGAATGGCCAGTCCTAAAGGGACTGGGGGTTAGTTGCTCTGTATCACATGTTTTATCAGAGACCACGGCAAATGCTCATAGATTTGATGCACTCAGAAATATACAATTAGCATTCATAAGTTAAATAAATTAATGACACTGTTCAAAAAAATAGATGTGCTATCTGTAATTCCAAGTCTTTTTCTTTTTTATTTCCTTTTGTAAAACCAGGCCACTTTAATGTTTTTGTACAATTTAATAAATAATCATTTGATGACTACAGACATGTAAGACCGGCTATATTCAGAATCAGTCATGATGGTTTTCCAGATGGTGTATCATCTTCAAAATTACAAGGAGTTATTTGTATGCAACTGCTATGAAACCAGTAAAACAGCATTTATGCATCCATCATTTTCAGGATTGTTGGTAACTTGGGCATATTTCCCCCAAATAACCTTGCCTCCTTGTGTCACAAGGCCCAACTTGCTGACGTTCACCTCAACGACAGTACCTTTGGTGATAACACCCAAAGTTGTATATAGTGGGGATGAGGGATTCTTCTTTACACCACGTATTAGCAGGCAAAAGGTGGCTTTCAGTTCAGGATGTGTTACGTGGGCCTTCTTGAAACGTAAGTCCATTGACCTAATGAATCTTTTATATTTAAAGTGGTTTTCTAGTAAAGCCATCTCCAACGAAGCAGACTTTTGTAACCATCCTCTTCCATGCCTTCTTCTTTCTCTTTCCTGTTCAAATAACTTTTTTTTTTTTTTTTTGGAGAGGTTTTTGCTATAGGGCGCGTGCGCTCGCCAGACAGACAGAGAGAGACAGAGAGATAGAAAGCGAGAAATCACCCCCCCAGAGGGGATGGCCACGCCGCAATACCTTCTCCTCCACTCTCCTCTCGGGATCTTGGGTACGCACGCACACGCGCCCGACGTGAGTTTTAAGCCACCGGGTCCGGGACTCGAACCGCAGTTGACTACATGGGAGTCCAGCGACATAGCCATTACGCTAACTGCTGGTCCCCCTATTCAAATAACTTTTAACACTTCTGTTTCTCCCTGGGCTCGAACTTTGGGTAGAGAGAGTTCCCATTTTCCCACTTTCTCTTTCCGTTTTGTTTAATCATATTGGAAAGTACTTTAGCTCGGAACTGTCCTTCTCTGTCCAATAGATAGGCACGTACTGCTCCTTGTGGAGTCTTTTCATCATTCTTCTGTTTGATGTTCCTCTTTTCATGCATCTTGATAGTCTTTTCATTTGTATTTTCTCAGCATGGCGCTGTTTACGATAGAGCTTAGCCTTCAGACCAATCATCTTTTTTGCCTTCTTTGAACGTTCATAAGCCTCCCGACTTTCCTTCTTTCTCTTTTTCTCACGGTAATCCAAACGTTATCCATAGCATTTACGATGTAATTCAATATATTCGTTTTGTGGCATGGTGACGGCTGCAGAGCTGCCGGAAGCAGGCTCCTCAACGCAAAGAAGTTGTCAACTTTCAGATCGCAGAGACCAACAAGTTGACCCGTCGCAGTCTGGAATGGGCTGTAATTCCAAGTCTTAAAGTTGCTGCTGAGTAAAAAAAAAAAAGAGAGAGAGAGAAAGAATAAGTGTAATATATAAGGCCACCACATGAGGCTACATAAGCTGAGCACTGCATAATTCTAGCTCATGCCATTCAAGTAGAGGGCTAAGTGGATGCTGTTCTCAGGAATTGTACTATATGCAACAACTGTGCAGGTATATGAAGTTGCTATGCAGCTGATATTTTTTTTTCTTTTTTTGAGGTTTTTGCAATAGGGTGCATGTTCTCACCAGAGAGACAGAGAGAGACAGAAAATGAGAAATCACCCACCGGGGGGATGGCCATGCCACAATCTCTGCTCCTCCATTCTCCTCTTGAGATCTTGGGCACACACACACACACACACACACACACACACACAGGTGCCTGGTGTGAGGTTTAAGCCACCAGTTCTGGGACTCAAACCATGGTCAACTAGGAGGCCAGTGACATAACCATTACATCATCTTCTGGTCCTGAAGTTGATTTCTCTTTGTAAAGCTTTTTTGGTATAATTCCTATAAATAATCAAATGAGTATATCTTTCTTTCTTTTTTTTTTTTTGAGAGGTTTTTACTATAGGGCACATGTGCTCGCTGGAAAGACAGAGACAGACAGAGAGACAAAAAGTGAGAAATCACCCCCCATGGCCACGCTGGAATCCCTTCTCCTTCATTCTCCTCTTGGAATATTGGGCAAGCACGTTTATGCACAGGGCATGAGTTTTAAGATGCCAGGCCTAGGACTGGAACTGTGGTCGACTGCATGGGCGTCCAGTTATGTAACCATTACATCATCTGCTAGTCCCTCCTGCTTTATTTTGTTCTATAGTGCTTATTACCATCTACAATATATAATTTGCTTATTTATGAGTTTATGGTCTGATTTTTCCCACTAGGATGTAGCTGCATGAAAGGGGTCATTTCCTTTTGTTTTCTTTATTGCTGTATTCCTAGAACAGTGTCAGCCACACAACAGGTGCTCAATGAATATTTGTTGTATAAATGAAAACATGATGGACCAACCTATACTGCAATAATTAAGCACTATATACCTTGGGAACCAGATTCCACATAGGTGACCACAGTTCCAATCCCAGCCCTGGTGACTTGAACACATCAGGCACGGGTGTAGGTGCCCCAAATCATGATGGGATGGAGAAATGGAGTAAAAACAATTGCAGTGTGACCACAACCCTTCGGGGTGCTTTCTCTCTCTCTGTCTCTTTCCAGCAACCACATGTGCCCTCTGGCAATTAAAAAAAAGGGGGAGCTTTTATTTATTTTTATTTATTGACTTATTTATGTTTTTATATAAATTGTGAGATATCTTGCCTATGGTACAATGCTTTTATTTATTTATTTATTTGCCCAGAGAGGGACAGAATGAGAGAGAGAGAGAAATTGAGAAAGCAAGCTGCCAGGTCTAGGACTAGAACCGAAGTTGGCCCTGTGGGATTCCAACACCCTTAACCACCATACCACCTGTCGGCCCCAGAAAGGGGGAGCTTTTAAATAATAAATAAAACATAAATGGATTAAGAGTAAGAATTTCAGAATTTTCTTTAAAAACTTGCTTCAGAGGGGCCAGTCAAGTGCCATGGTGGTTAGGGTGCCTGTGTTTAAGTTCCAGCAGCTTAAAAAACACGCCAGGCATGTGTGCGTGTGTGCATGCCCAAATCCAGAAAGGAGAACACAGAAGGGATTGTTGAGTGGCCATCCCCCTGGAGGATAATTTCTCACTTTGCCTCTCTCTCTCCTCTCTCTTTCTCAGGCGAGTGCACGCATGCCATAACAAGCTAAAACAAAAAGCAAAGAGAACTTGTTCAAGGGCACATAGTTCCTTAAGAAGTTACATAAATGACATGCTCTTCACACATGGTACTCTGGCAGCATATGGTCTGACATGTTTGTGCTGTCTTTCATTATTCCCAAATTAGAAAGCATCTGGTTTATCTACCCTGTCCTTCTTACTCCTTGAAGCCACGCTTATCCAAGTTTGTGTTTTTTCACCTGATTCACTGCAAGATTGTCCTGTGTCGGTCTCTCCCCTAGTGCTAGTGACGGCTCTCTAGGGAGACAGAAGCAACCACACAGGTACAGCGGTATCAGAGGGGAGTTAGCGGATGAATCAGCTCATGTGATTTTGGCAGCCGGGAAGTCCTACGACCAGCTGTCGCGAGCTGGCAGTCCTGGGATGCTGACTGACGCAAGGAAGCCGATGATGTAACTCAGAGGCTGAGAGCCTGAGAACCGGCAAAGGGGCTGGTGGTCTGGTTTAAATCCTGAAATCTGAAGGCACACAAGTCTTGAGTTTTGAAATCCAAAGCCCAGGCCAACACAAGTCTTTTTTTTTTTTTTTTTTTTTTTTTTTTTTTAAATTTAATTTTTACCATAGGGTACATGTGCTCACCAGAGAAGACAGAAAGAGAGAAAAAAGTGAGAAATCACTCCCCAGGAGGATGGCCATGGTACAATCCCTTTTCCTCCACTCTTATTTTCAAATTTTGGCACTGATGCCCACATGCTCAGCATGATTTTCAACCTACCGGAACTGGCACTCAAACCTCATAGTCGGCCATGTGGGACCCAGCATCTTAACCTCCACACCATCTGTTCGCCCAGAAGTTCATTTTGCTCCCCCTCAAAAGAAATCCATTTGTCTTCTGTATTTACTCTCTCTGGGTTCCTTGTTGACTGGATCAAGCTCACTTGCATTGAGGGCAGTTCTTCCACATCTAGTCCACCCAGACTCCAGTGTTAATCTCTTCTGGAAACGCCCCCCACGGGCACACCTAGAGTAACTATCAGCTTTCTAGCTATTAATTAGTTCCATTAAGTTGTCCATCATACCACTTTCTCCTAAGTCATAAACTACCTTTAATCTACCCCAAAGACTGTTTTTTTAAAAGAATTATTTATTTAATTTTATTTATTATTATTATTTTATTCACCATAGAGAAGGGGAAAACAAGAAAGCAAACCACTGGGTCTGGGAATAGAACCTCTGTCAGGCATGTGGGAGTCTAACACCTTAACTACCGTGCCATCTGCTGGACTCCAAAACACTGTTTCCTTTATTTTTTTTTTTTAAAGAATTATTTTCTTTAAGTTTATTTATTTATTTATTTATTTATTTATTTATTTTTACTTGACCAGAGAGGGATAGAGTGAGAGTGAGAGAGAGAAAGAGAGAGAAACAGAGAAAGAAAGCAAGCCTCTAGGTCTGAGACTCGAACCACGGTCAGTCATGTGGGAGTCCAGCACCCTTAACCACCATACCACTACATTACTTGCTTCTAAGAGCTGTCAGGAAGAAATTCAGACTCCTCTGTCTTGTCCATAAATTGGCCAAATCTGACAAGGTTTATTTCATGACTTGCTGGCTTAAATTCTGAGGTTCATCAGATTAACCAATTTATCACTACTTCATGAGTCCACTGGGCTCACTCCCATCTAGGTTCATGTTCCCGTCATCTGGGAAGCTCTATTAAATCCTTATGGTTTTGGTGTTTTCATGCAATGTAGGTACCCACAAGTATTTTTAGCTCCAAAAAATGAGAATAGAGGGACCAGCAGGTGGTGTGGTAGTTAAAGCACTGGAGACTCCCACATGGCCGACCATGGTTTGAGTCCCAGACCTGGTGGCTTGCTTTCTCACTTTCCCTCTCTGGTCAAATTAAAATAAATGAATGGATACTTAAAGTTAAATAAAAATAATTCTTTTAAAAATGTGAATAGAATATTTTCCGGATTTAAATATGAAAAAAGAATAAATTGTCAAAGACCCACTCAAAGAATATACTTTCATATTGAACCAAGTATAATAAAATATTGCTTGACCCCCGTTGTGAAGAGTTGTGGCTTTGGTATATAACAAAAATGCGGAGCATGTCTGTAGAGTGATAGAACGAATGTGAATGAAGGTTCCCATTTTGCACTGATTAGAGCATTCTAAGCAGCAACTGATATTTAGTTTAATTGTAAACATGTTTTGCTAGTTGTTTAGATACACAACTGAAAATTTAAATATAAAAGAGAAAGTATTTTTTGCTAAGTAACATCTTCCATAAACAGCGAGGGTTTCTAAGAATTCCTGGGTTAGGAAACATCCATGTTAATATTTTGTTTCCATATGAACCATCATCACACAGATACCACACAAACAAGTAGAACAGATTTAGCTTTGGGCCCAGAATATTTCATTCCATGGCCCTTATGGCACACATCAAAAATCTGCCCACAACAGAACTATCACATTGTCCATCTAAGAAAGAAACCAAAATGTGTACAAAAAGACAGGGTATTAGGTAAAAGGGATTGCTCAATTCTTTATTGTTGAACTACATATCCCTTACAATGGAAGGGTTATTAGGTAGGTAAAAGACTCTTCCCTCTTCTTTCCTGATATTGAATAGTAAGATTGCAATAAATTACAATCCCACTCGCACTACTAACAGAGCTAGTGTACCCTATCTGGTGACTGCCTGTATTTGCCCTCCTGACCCATCAGGTGCCACTTAAGGCAGTTTTGTTTTTGTTTTTGTTTTCAGAGAGATTTTTGCTATAGGGCCTGCACACATCCCAGAGAGGCAGAGAGACAGAAAGCAAGAAATTACTCCCCCCCTAGGGGATGGCCATACTGCAACCCCTTCTCCATTCTCCTCTCAGGATTTCGGGCATGCATGCACACACATCCAGCGTGTTTTAAGCTGCCAGGTCTGGAACTCAAACCGTGGTCGACTCTGTGGGAGTCCAGTGACATAACCCTTATTTCAGCTGCTAGTCCCTCCTTAAAGCAGTTTGTGAGACTGAAAGGGATATCTCTAACTGCTTCAGGGTTAGTTTCGACCAGGAGCTAAAACATTCGAAAGCTATAGAAGTAAATGAATGTGTGGGCATATCAGAGATAACATTATAAAAAAGAAAAGAAGTAACTACAAAAGACTTTGAAGGACCAGCAGTTAGTGTAATGGCTATGTCGCTGGACTCCCACGTAGTCAACCGTGGTTCAAGTCCCCGACCCGGTGGTTTACTCATGCCGGGCGTGTGTTTGTGCGTACCCAAGATCCTGAGAGGAGAATGGAGGAGAAGGGATTGCAGTGTGACCATGCCCCCTGGGGGGTGATTTCTCGCTTTCTGTCTGTCTCTCTCTGTCTTTCTGGTGAGCACACACTCCCTATAGCGAAAACCTTTCCAAAAAAAAAAAAACTTTGAAAGCATATACATACACACACACACGCGCGCGCGCGCGCACGTGCACATGCACATATGTTTTAGATTTTTGTCATTGAGCATTATGCCAGAGAGGCAGAGAAGGAAAGCGAGAAATCATCTCCCGGGCGGATGGCCACCCCCCCATTCCCTTTCCCCCATTCTCCTCTCAGGATTTTGTGTATGCATGCACATACACCTGGCATGTTTTTCAAGTAGTTGAGTCTAGGACTGGAACAGCAGAGTTGGCCACATGGGATCCAGCGTCTTAGTCATCACTTCACCTGCTGGCTCCTAAAACATATTTAAGCTAATATATGTGCACCACAACACATATGTGGTGCCTGGACAAGAAAAGAAGCCTAAGATGTACTTAACACAAGAAATAGGGGATTGAAGTAGGTAGCACAAATACTTACTAAACACAGAGGATGATGGCTATATTCTGACAAGGTAGGACTTAGTGATAATAATCATTATTTTTCCCCAGAGGGCATGTGCACTCACCAGAGAGAGACAGAGAGCAGAGAGAGGGAGAAGTAGTGAGCACTCCCCAATAGGCTATGGTCACGCCACCATCCCTCTCCATTCTGTCAGGATTTTGAGCACACATATGCCTGGCATGTTTTTCAAGCCACCAAGACCAGGATTTGAACTGGACAGCCAGCCATGTGGGATTCAGTTCCCTTAACTACTGCCATGGGGCTGGCAATTAGAAATTTTTATACAGAAAAAAATGTTCCATGGGGCCATCATGTGGCATGGTGGTTAAGACACAGGATTCCCATATCTCCAACCATGGTTGAAGTCCAGGACATGGAAGTTTGAAAATCATGCCGGGTGCGTGTACATGCATTCCTAAAATACGGAGAGAAGAATGAAGGAGAACGGATTACCGTGGGGCTATCACCCAGGAGGGTGATTTCTCTCTTTCCCTCTTCCTGTCTCTCACTGGCAAGTGCGTGTATCCTATGACAAAAACCTTAAAAAAAGAAAGAAAGTATTCTGAATTTTTGGCTTTTTTTTTTTCCCAGTCTTTCATATAATTTTATTTTCTCCCTTCAACCATGATAATATGGTATCCAAATTTTGTCTTAACTGGTGGGTCTGTAAACACAGGTTTATCCATCCCACTGACTGGCAAGGCAAATGCTGCTTCTTGAAATCGTCACACCATGGATCCTCTGGTCATCCAACCCAAGTCACCCCCTTGCCTGGCTTTATCTTCACTATATTGTGTGGCCACTTCATTGAATCTCATTCCAACTTTAACTTTTCCATGGCTTCCATAATTTTGCTGTGTTTTTCACATAGAATGTGTCTGACCTTTACTGCATTGCCACCACCCTTGGGACCCTGTGACTTCTTGTCAGCAGTATCACTCCCAGACGCTGCTCCCCCTTTACCCCCTTTTCCAGAACCACTTTTTCCTTTGGGCGTCATCTTCAAGACTTGCGGATAAACAGTCAACCGCTCCGGTGTAGTACCTGAATTTGTGGCTTTTTAAGAGAAGCCAGTTATTTAGTATATACATCTTAGTATATCTTCACTTGACTCAACAATAAAAGATACAAACTTTTAAGCAAGTGCTTAACTTATAAGTAAGTGCTTCTCGAATGGGGCAGTTTTATTCCTGGGAGACACTTGGCAATGAGTAAAGATGTTTTTAGTTGCCACAATTTGCGGTATAGGGGTGGCTGCTGCTGTTATCCAGCAAGGAGAACTGAGAGGTCATGCTGAATATTCTACTATGCGCAGGCACTTCCTCAAACCTCCAGCCCAAATAAGAAATTATCTGGCTCAAAATGCCTATAATGGGACCAGCAGTTAGCGTAATGGCTATGTCACTGGACTACCATGTGGTAGACTGCAGTTCGAGTCCCAGACCCAGTGGCTTAAACTCACGCCAGGCACATGTGCGTGCGTGCCCAAGATCCTGAGAGGAGAATGGAGGAGAAGGGATTGCGGCGTGGCCATCCCCCCTGGGGGGTTATTTCTCGCTTTCTGTCTCTCTGTCTCTCTCTGTCTGTCTGGTGAGCGCACGCGCCCTATAGCAAAAACCTCTCCAAAAAAAAAATTCCTATAGTATCTTAGTGAGAAAGCTTGTACTAAGTCACTTATCACAACAGGTCTCACTCCACTTTCTCTTCGGTAATCTAATATACAGAAGCTGAGAAAGGTTATTCTGTATCAGAAAAGCTTGAATATCATCAGACCTGGCTGTACGTATGTATGTATGTATTTATGTCTTTGCTATAGGGTGTGTGTGCTCCCTGAAGAGAGACAGAGGTGGAGGGAAGGGGGGGCACTGAGAAATCACCCCTCCAGGGGCAATGATCACACGGCAATCTCTTCTCTTTTAGTCTCCTCTTGGGATTTTGGGTGTGCATGCACATGTGCCCAGTGTGATTTTCAAGCCCGTGGGTACAGGACTCGAATCCACAACTAGTCCTGCGGGATCCAGTGACTTAACCTCCATGTCACTTGCTGGCTCTAAAATTTTATATTTAATTGCCAGAGGGCATGTACACTTGCCAGGGAGAAATAGAGACAGAGGAGAAAGTATCCTCAATGGGGTGTGATCACACTGCAATCCCTTCTTCTCCATTTTTCCCTCTTTTTGCGATTTAGGAACACATGCACATGTAGCTGGTATGTTTTTCAACAGAATATATCATACTACTGAAAGTGTGGTCCAGGGACGAGCAGCATCAGAATTTCCTGAGAACATGACTTGAGAGGCAGACTCTCAAGTCCCATCCCAGATTTACTGAAACAGAAATTATATTTTAACATGATCTCTAGAGCAATACTGTTCTAATATAGTGCAGGAAAAGGAAGAACGGTGAAAGAGCTATATGAAATGGATAATCAGCGATTTGAAGAATTATTTTATACTTTACTTATTTATTTATTTAACTTTGATCAGAGAGGGATAGAGCAAAAGAGGGAAAGTGAGAAAGCGAGCCCCAGGTCCAGGACTTGAACCACAGTCGCCCATGTGGGAGTCCAGTGTCCTTAACCACCACACCACCTGCTGGCCCCTGATAGTGATTTGAATACAGTCTCAAAGGTCAGAGCAGACTTGCAAATAGATCAGAGGAGAGTTATGAAAGTCAAAATAGGTTTCTGAGGATCAGATAAAGAATTTATAGCTATTTAGCTCAAAACCCAAAAAACTAAGTGACATGGAGGGTTCAAATCTATGATCAATTAACGTGCTAAAAATTACAGTGAATGGCCAGCAGGTGGTGTGGTGATCAAGGCACCAGATCCAACATGCCCATCTCCGTGGTCTGAGTCTCAGACCCAGTGGCCTGAAAAACATGCTGGGTGCATGTGCGTGTGTGCCTAAAATCCTGAAAGAATGGGAGAGAAGGGTACGTGACATGGCCAACCCCTCTGAGGGGTGACTTCTCACTTTCCCTCTCTATATTGAGTGCACATGCCTTATGGCAAAAACCTTAAAAAAATTAAAATCAAGGTTGTCTCCTAAATGGTTTTAAATTATACTAAAATGAAAACTTCCTTCTAGAGGCCTTAAATATAGGACTTAGTTTTATTTAAATGATAGATTTTAAAAGCTCTTTAGAGCCAGACCTAGAGACAACTCAAACTAATATGACATTAGAATTACAGAATGTGGGACTGACTCTTTGGCCGCATGGTTAAGACAGCTGGAGCCACATAGCCAACCGCATGGTTCCAGTCTGGACCCAGCATGCCGGAAATCCCAACGGGAGGGAGGAATGGAAGAGAAAGGATGGCAACATGGCTATTCCCCACGGAGGGAGGGAGCTTTCTCCTCTCCCTGGCTCTATCTCTTCCTGGCCAGTACACATGCCCTATAGCAGAAAACAAACAAACAAACAACAACAAAAACCTACAAAATTTTAGAAGTGGAAGACATTTGAGGATAAAAATCAATTAGTCTCGGGACCAGCAGTTAGCACAATGGCTATGTCGCTGAATTCCCACGTAGTCGGCCGCAGTTCTAGTCCCGGACCCAGTGGCTTAAACTCACGCAGGGCATCCATGCCCAGGATCCCAAGAGGAGAATGGAGGAGAAGGGATTGTGGCATGACCATTCCCCCAGGGGGTGATTTCTCACTTTCTGTCTCTCTGTCTCTCTCTGTCTTTCCGGTGAGTGCATGTGCCCTATAGAAAAGCCTTCCTCCCCCCCCAAAAAAATCAATTAGTCTCATCATTTTATATAAAATAAAATAAATCTGAAAAAGTAACATCATTTTCCAAAGCCATATAGCTAGTTAGCAGTTAAAGCTGGGACTAGAATGCAGGTCTTTTGATTCAATATAACTTAACTTTCAAAGTATCTTTTTAATACTTAGGTCTGTGATCTCATTAAACTTATTTTTTCTTTTTTCCCTCTAGTTTTTGCTGTAGGGCATGCACACTTGCCAGATAGAGACAGAAAGAGAAAGAGAAGAAAAGTGAGAAATCTCCCCCCAGGGGTGTTGGCCCTGCTACAATCCCTTCTCCATTCTCCTGTCGGAATTTTGGACACACACACACATAGACCTGTCACGCTCCTTTAGTCACCAGGTCCGAGACTCAAACCTTGAAGTTGGCCACTTGTAATTCAGTTACCTTAGTCACCACACCACTGGCTAGCCACTCACTTATTTATTCATGCATTTTATTTTTATTTATTTATTTATTTATTTATTTATTTATTTATAGTTGAAACAGATACGTATTGTTTAAAACAATGGAACAAGTTATCTATGAAGGGAATAATCATAGTTTCTAGTTTTGAAGACCACAAAAAAGACATGAAAATATGGACAAGTTCTTTGATTAACAAATATGTTTTCTATTAAATATGTAATTTAAACTGCCAAAAATTCAGTATATTTTCAAGAAAATCAAAAACATAGGTACTCAAAAATATATTTTAAGCATACTTTCTGAGAATGCTGAATTCAGTGGTCAATGGAGTTACTGGCATCGTGGAGAACTTTGGTTGAGGAATTAGTTTTGTACTTTTTCCCTTCAGTCTATTGACAAATAGTAGTTTTGCAGAAGGTTTGGCAGGAAGAGGTTTTTGTTTAGCAAGAATTTCATTGTTCTAGTTCTGTACCTTTTCTGATGTTAACTTCATAAGTTCCATATTTTCCATACTGTGCCGGCATCCCAACTTGGGTCGTGCACTATGTAAACTGTTATCAATTCCAATGTTTTCAGACATTACGAAATTGTTTGTATTGTAGCTCAGACCAAGAACCATTTGGAGATCTGAGAGGTTCAGTCGTGTTTTTAATTCACCATTTCTAGTCCTGACCTCTCTTGAAATTCCCAAGTGCTTTCAGCAAAATGCATCGCTTGATCATGATTTCCTAGACCTGTGTATGCATTTCCTAAGCTCCAACATGCATCCTTCACCAATTCTATGGTTTAACTCCTGAGCGATGGCTAAATGCTTCAGGTGATAATCAATGGCCTTTTATTTTAATTTTTATTTATTCATTCATTTATTTTAATTTGACCAGAGAGAGGCAGAGAGAGAGGGAGAGAAAGTGGGAAAGTAAGCCACCAGTCCAGGACTTGAACCGTGGTCGGCCATGTGGGAGTGTCCAGCGCCTCAACCACCACGCCACCTGCCAGTCCCCATCAATGGCCTTTTCATAGTCTTGAAGTAGTATATGTGTTTCCAAGACTATTAACAAGACTGTGCTTCCACAGCTCTGTCTTTAAGCTGTGGAGCCAACAGCAGTGTTTTCTTTTAGTATTCAGAGGCAGTTTCAAATTCGCCAAGAAATATATATATGCATTTTTTTGAGAGGTTTTCGCTATAGGGCGCGTGCGCTCGCCAGAGAGAGAGAGACATAGAGACAGAAAACGAGAAATCACCCCCCAGGGGGGATGGCCACGCCGCAATCCCTTCTCCTCCATTCTCCTCTCGGGATCTTGGGCACGCACGCACACACGCCCGGCGTGAGTTTTAAGCCATCGGGTCCGGGACGCGAACCGCAGTCGACTATGTGGTAGTCCAGTGACATAGCCATTACGCTAACTGCTGGTTCCCTATATATGCATTTTAAGGTTGCTATATGCTCTTCTTTCAGCTGCTTTATCTCCAAATTCTTTTGCAATAAGGAGACACTGTGAGCTATAACTGCATCCCTGAAGTTGCAGAGGAGGTAAAGCGTGTTTCCAAGATTTCCAAAGGCACGTCCCTGGGCTGCTTGGCTACCCAAAGCAGTTACTAATGATAGGTTTTCCTCATAAATGTCCATAGTGGACATAGTGGCCTGCATAGCATTTTTCACTTCTTCTGGAAATTCTACTATGTCCTGGGGCCCAGGGCAGCCAAAACTCTTCCTTTTGGCATGATACACATTTCCCAGATTGTAAAGTGCTCTTGCTTCTCCCACCTTGTGATTAAGCTCTCTGGAAATATCGAGATGTTGTTGACAACAAACTGTAGCTTCATCAAAATTCCCATAGACTTTTAAGGTGTTTCCCAGATTACCACTAGCTTTAGCTTCCTCCAGCTGGTCTCCAATAGTACTTTGCATGAGTTAAATCATGGCGGTGGTATTCCAATGTTTTGGCATAATCATGCAAATAGAAATAAGCATTGCCCAACTGGCTGTAAATAGCGCTAAGTGTTTTCAGGTCTTGAGTTCCAACTTGAACTGCAGCTTCAAAGAATGACATGCCAGCATGGCAGTCTCCTGATTTACACAGATGCTCCCCTTCCAACGCCAGCTCTAGGCTAGAAACTTCCATTCTGTAACGAACGTGAAAAGAATGGTTTTCCCTCATGCTTATCAAATTTTCCTCCGAGAGGGACCAGCAGTTAGCGTAATGGCTATGTCGCTGGACTCCCAAGTAGTTGACCGTGGTTCGAGTCCCGGACTGGGTGGCTTAAACTCACGCCGGGTGCTTGTGCGTGCGTGCCCAAGATCCTGAGAGGAGAATGGAGGAGAAGGGATTGCGGCGTGGCCATCCCCCCTGGGGGGTGATTTCTCACTTTCTGTCTCTCTGTCTCTCTCTGTCTGTCTGGCGAGCGCACGCGCCCTATAGCGAAAACCTCTCCAATAAATAAATAAATAAATAAAAATTAAAAAAAAAAATTTCCTCCGAGACATTATAAGCTGAGTAAAATATGAGATTATTTTATTATGTACCAATCCAGCTCTTTATAATGTAACATTGTTCACAGAACACTGTCTGGTTAGTATATTAATGGGTTGGTGTTAATACATCCTAAGTTCATGCTTCTTCTTTATTAATAATGAAAGGAGGTCACTGTCAGATGCTTTAAAGGTTCAAAATGTGTCCCAAATACTTGCATCTCTGGCCTTTTCAGGAGCACTTCAGCAACATTTCTCCCGAGGGCTGGCAGGTCTGGGATGTAAGGTGGTTGCGGCCCACATTTATTTTTTATGTAAATAATTAAAATGATGTTTCTATTTTGTAACTTTTTCAAGAGGTAAAATGAATTTATACTTACAGTGCATGTAGTAATTCATATATCTAATATAGTAACTACATTGTACTTCAATGCTATCCTTTTATTTACTATGTAAGTTTTTTAGACAGCAGGGGTCTTTTTCCTCCCTCCCTTCTCTCTCTCTCCCCCTTACTTCCTTCTTTCTCTCTGCCTTGCTCTCTTTTTCTTATAATGTTTCATAACTCTTCACTCCATTTAAAGTGCAAAAAATGTTAATATTTTCAATTTAATTATTTGTTTCTATTGATAGAGAGAGAAAGAGAGTGGGTGTGTGTATGTGTGCGTGTGAGAGAGAGAAAGAAAAACACCCCTAATGTAGTGTGATCATGCTGTAATCCTGTCCCCCCATTTCTCCATCCCAGCAGGATTGTGGGCATGCATACACATATATCTGGTATATTTTTTGAGTTGCAGGGGTCAGGATTCAAATCATGGCTGGCCATGTAGGAGCTAGCTCCCAATGCAGGGTGCTTAACTCCTGCACTACGGGCCCTCAATTTCATTTTTAAACAGTATTTATTAATGCAAAGAAATACTCTTTCTGTAATTTTAAGTGACAAAAGCAGTGTTATAATAATAATAATGTCAAAGAACACACATATACACACACACTATATATTATATAGAGATATATACATCTATCTATCTATCATCTATACACACACACACACACACACACACACATATATATATACACCCTTGGAGAAAATTCTAAAAGAATTTCTTTAGTCTGGATGGTGGCATTAGGGACAATCAGTTTGCAAATGTCACCCCAGTAGTGAAGAAACAGTGGGGCCTTTGGGCGGTAAGTAGCCCTTGGCTAAAATTTTATCTGGAGAAGGTCTGGGCACAGAGCCAGCTTCATGAGCCTGTGGTCTGTGCAGTCACACAGGGCCTCATTTTCAGAAGGAACCTGCTCTTGGTATAATGCTCTGCTGTCCCTGCCTTGAAATTCTTAATAACTTTTTAACAAGGAGTGCTGCATTTCCTTTGTGCTCTGGGCCTACCAATTTATGTAGTCAGTACTGTCTGGGCAGCTCAGCTCTGGCCTATTTATTGGTAGATGATTGTAAGGTATGCTTTGTGCTTTTTTTCTTTTTTAAAAATACTCATTATTATTTAAAAAAAAAATAGGAAATAGATAAGCAGAAAAATAGGATGACCCCTAAATACTCTCAAAGACAAAGACATTATACCTAGCTTCTTCTAAAACATCTTAATGACGCTTGGCATTTAGTCAAGAATAAACAATTCGGTACTTTATGGTATGAATTGCCAAACATATAAAAGGTGTTTATGTGAAAGGCCAGTGTGTGAAAATCTATTCCTTGATAGACAGGATTAGCTATTGTATCAGTTTTCTATTGCCAAGTACCACAGATTTAAAACAATACAAATTTATTATCGTATGGTTTCTGTGAGTTGAGGGTTCTGTAAGCCTACTGTGACTGGGTCTCTGCTCAGGAACTCACCAGGCTGAAATCAAGGTGTTGGCCTGGGCTGTTTCTCACCTGGGGCTTGGCAAAATTCACTTCCTTGCATTCAGTTGTAGGACTGATGGCCCTTTTTGTTGTTACAACTGTTCTTAGCGCCTACAGGTTGCCCACATTCTTTGCTGTATATCTCCCTCCATCTTTAAGCAAATAATGGCATTGAGACTTTCTCATGCCTCAAATCTCTAACTTCCTCTTCTGCAGCTAGCCAGGTTTTTTTTTTCTCTTTTTTTGGAGAGATTTTTGCTATAGGGCGTGTGCGCTGGCCAGACAGACAGAGAGAGACAGAGAGACAGAAAGTGAGAAATCACCCCCTAGGGGGGTTGGTCACGCTGCAATCCCTTCTCCTCCATTCTCCTCTTGGGATCTTGGGCACGCATGCACACACACCCGGCGTGAGTTTAAGCCACCGGGTCCGGGACTCGAACCGCAGTCGACTACGTGGGAGTCCAGCAACATAGCCATTATGCTAACTGCTGGTCCCAGCTAGCCAGGTTTTTAAAAGGCACATATAATGTCAAGCCCATCTAGATCACCTATTTCTAGGTCAGCTGTAGTAAATATATCAAATTCATAGTGCTGGGGATTATGCAGGGCATGTACACCAGGGGTAGGAAATCTTGAGGGCCATTTTAGATTCTACCTACTAAAGCTATCCCAGAGAGACTTGTGATGAACAAGACTCTATTCCTCTATTCAACCTATGTGAAAATAAAGTTTATCTGGAAAACAAAGATTGCTACAATAAATAATGAAATAAGAACCAGAGAACTAGGAGGAAGACAAGATGACTAACCAGCCAGCTTACTGGTTGTGAGTAGTCCCTATTGACCGTGTGATTGACTTTCAAAGGCATTCTTTTTCAAGGTAATTCTGGGTTCACAGTCTCCTTTAGGATAATCGAACATGCTGCTGAATAGACCATCATCACTGCCGCTAAACCGCTTCAGACAGCTTCTGCTAATAGACTTTGACCCAATACCATCTCTTTCCCCATCTACTTAAGATGTCCTGTGTTACCTTCGTTCAGTGTAAACTCTTTCAGAACATCTTAGATGTATTATAAGCCGTTTACAGTACAAAGTATCCTTTTTTTTTTCCCCAGAGTCGTGGACATGTCATTTTCATCTAACCATGTTGTCAGTATTTTCACTGCATGCCCTGGAATCTGACCACTATTTGATGCTAGTTTTGTGAGACCAATAAAATTCCTTTTTAATTATAACTTTTACCTTACAGGTGTTCTTTTTGCTTGACATCCATTATGACTTTTAGTAGTCATTTCAAGTCACCTTTAACTTTAACATATCTATTTTATAAGAGCACATTTAAGCATAATAAAAGACTGGCTAGTGGTTAAGGGATCTGGGTCCCACATGGCCAATGAGGCTTGAATTCCAGCTTAAAATAAGATCGTGGTGATTGCATTATGGAGTCAACACCCTTATGAATAGATGACCGATGTATCCAGAGGCTCAGTGAGTTCTATTTCTCTTGAGAAGGAGTTAATTCTCATGAGAGTTGGTTGCTTTATAAAAGAGAGAGTGTCGAGAACCAGCAGTTAGCGTAATGGCTATGTCGCTGGACTCCCACGTAGTCGACCGCGGTTCACGTCTCGGACCCGGTGGCTTACAACTCACGCCGGGCGCGTGTGCGTGCGTGCCCAAGATCCCGAGAGGAGAATGGAGGAGAAGGGATTGCGGCGTGACCATCTCCCCAGGGGGGTGATTTCTCGCTTTCTGTCTCTATGTCTCTCTCTGTCTGTCTGGCGAGCACACGCGCCCTATAGCGAAAAGCCTCTCCAAAAAAAAAAAAAAAAAGAGAGAGTGTCTATAGCTGCCTGTTATTCTCTGTGCTTCTATCAACCATGCTATAGGCCTATGCCTTGGCCTTGCCAGTCACCAAAATCTTGAGTTTCAAATTAACCTATATTATTTTAAATTCACCCAGTTTAAGGTTTTACAACACAATAATGGACTACAACAATATTTCTCTTTGAGAGCCGCATAGGCTTGGAAGATGGACACGGCTTTGATCAGATGTGTTAACATTGATCAATCTCTTCTGCAACATGAACATAGTTAATAAAACCTCACAGAATGGATCAAAAGTTTTCTCCCTTGGCAGTTTTGGTCAGAGACTGGTAATTGAATATCACAGTAAAGTCCTTTCCTATACTTTGGGAGAAAAAATGGATCAAGGATGATCAAGTGCCAGGGGCTAGGTGGGGGGAGGGGGTAGTCAGAGACTAGTTCTGAGGCTGTCTTTCCTAAAATATCTAATGAGTATAGACAGCATCTAGAACTATTTCAGGTGCCTTATCTTAGAGGTTCCATATCAAAGGGAAAATGTGCCCAGAGTGTACATCCCAAGGTCGGTCACATACTTGAGTTGTTTCCTTAAAAGCCTTTCCTCTCCATTTTAAAACAAATGTGGGGACCAGGAGATGGTGTAATGGTTACATCGCTGGACTCCCACGTAGTGACCACAGTTTGAGTCCTGGGCCCGGTGGCTGAAACCTCACACTGAGCATGTGTGCATGTGTGCTCAAGATTCCGAGAGAATGGAGGAGAAGGGATTGTAGTGTGGCAATCCTCCCTGGGGGGTGATTTCTCACTTTCTGTTTCTCTGTCTCTCTCTGTCTCTCTGTCAAATGCTCATACCCTATAGCAAAAATGAAAAAAACATATGTCTGGGGCCAGCAAGTGGCATAATACCTCTAAGGCTCTAGACTCCCACATGGCTGACCACAGTTCAAGTCCCAGACCCAGACACTTGAAACTCATGTACGGGCATGCCCAAAATCCCAAGAGAAGGGAAAAGGAACTGTGGCATAGCTTTCTTGTTTTTTCTCTCTGTCTCTGTCTCTCCAGCTAGCACACCCACCCTATACTGAACGTCTCTCTAAAAATAAATACATAAATAAATAATCAAATACGTTTTGTTTTTGTTTTGCTATCGGGTGCAAGCACTTGCCAACAGAGAGAAAAAACGAAATCACACCCCAGGAGGGGATAGCCACTCCTCAAGCCCTTCTCCTCCAGTCTCAGGATTCTGGGGTGCACACACACACACACACACACACACACACACAAAGCCCAGTGTGATTTTCAAGCTGCTGGGTCCTAAAATCGAACTGCACAGTTAGCCATGTGGGATTCAGTGCATCAACCTCCATGTCACCT
This sequence comes from Tupaia tana, assembly GCA_026018925.1. Lineage (NCBI taxonomy): Eukaryota > Metazoa > Chordata > Mammalia > Scandentia > Tupaiidae > Tupaia > Tupaia tana. The sequence goes on from JAKSZU010000001.1 coordinate 75,121,088, forward strand.
GCTGGCCTGTAACAAATGGGCTCTTTAAGTTTTTAATATTACAATTAAGTGTTAATAAAAAAAAAAGTTAAACTAAAACAAATTCAGGTCTTTCTAATCCAGAGTAGATCTCATAACCATTATGATGCATTAGAAAATAAAAATGAGGGGCTGGCAGGTGGCACGGTGGTTAAGAGTGCTGGACTCCCGCATGGCCGACCGTGGATCAAGTCCCAGACCTGGCAGCTTGCTTTCTCAACCTTAATCACCACACCACCTGCCGGCCCCTGTTTATTGTCCTAAGCTCTTAAATTTTGAGGTAATTTATTAATCAGTAACATATAACTAATACAGTCACAAACTACTCAAGAAAAACTATACAATTTGTAGATAGTCATCCATCTATTAAGGATATCAAATTAGTGGTTAAAATCCCTCCAACAAAGAAAATCCTAGACCTGGATGGTTTCACTATTAAAATCCATCAAATGTTTAAAAAATAGTACCAGGTACAAATTTCTTGCTCCTTTCACTGTAATCTTTTTTCTTTGGCTGATTTATACTTTTTCTGTCTTTAGTTATGTTGTTTTACAATGATGTGATTTTATGTAGTCTTAATTTTACTTATCTTGTTTAGAGCTAAGGTTCTTAAATCTATAGTTTGATATCTTTTTTTCAATTTTATAAAGTTCTCAGTCTCTTATCATTTTTTTTAAGTTTATTTATTGAGAGAGTGTGACCGCATCCCCAACAGGCTCCTGACATCACAATCCACCCGTGCCAACCCTAGATCATGAGCTTACTGAGTGTTAGTCAGGAAGGTCCTGGGACTTGAACTGGGAGTCTTCCCATGTGGGATTGCTTCACAGAGAATAGAGTTTTACCACTGACTCTACTCGGGGAGGTCCCAGGATGAGAATCCAGGACCTCCCATGTAGGTCCAGTTGCATTACCCCTGCACTATCTTCTGGTCCCCATATTCTTTCTCCTCTCCAGGGACACCAGTTAACTGTGTCGAATCTTTTCTTATTGTCTATGTCTCAACTTTACTTCTGTATGTTCCTTGTTCTGTCTCTCTTTGAGTTATTCTGGATATTTCTAACTTGTATTCATTCACCAGTTCTTTCTTCAGTTATGCCTATTCTGCTGTCAAATCCATTCATCAAGACCTAATTTCAGTCATGGTAATTTTCAGTTCTAGCATTTCCATTTTACTTTTAAAATACTTTTCAATTCTTTGCCAAAAATTTCAAACATTCTCTCTGAAAACTCCAATATCTGGACTTGAAAGTCTGTTTAAGTGGAAGCTTTTGCAAGTATTCACTCATGTCTAAGTGACTTTTTTTGTGTGCTCTATAGAGCACTTGCAAAATTGTTGATTTATTTGAGGTCAACTATATTAATTTTCTACTGCTACACAGCAATATTATCACAAAGTTAGTGTCTTAAAACAACACAAGTCTTGTGGGTCCAAGCACAGCTTAGCTGGGTCTTGTGTTTCATGGTCTCACAAGGCTACAATCAAGGTGTCAGCTAAGGCTCCACTGGGGCAGAATCTACTTCTGAAAATCACAGGTTGTTGGCAATTGGAATTGCAGGCTATTGGAATGAGGGCCTGCTTCTCGCCAGTTGTTGGCTAGAGGCCACCTTCAGTTGTTTGCCATATGGCCCTCTCCAAAGGCCAGCTCACAACATGGCAGGTTCCTTCTTCAAAATCAACAAGAGGATTTTTTTTTTTCACTTTGATGCTATTTTACTAACTATGAGACTGTATATAATTTGTTTTCACACCTAATGATAACAATCCATACTGACATAATTTAAATGATCAACATTGTTATGATTTGTTATATGTATTTTGTTAATAAACTAGATTTATAAAGCTATAATCAAAAATTTATATTCATTCATCAGAAGCCTTAAGTAGAGCAGTTTTCTTCTTAAACTTGTCTGCAATCTCTCCAATACTTTCCAAGAGATCTTTGGACATGCAGTCTTCATATTCTTTATCAACTTTAATCATTTGCTCCTCAAGATATTTCTCCACAGACCCTACATATGTAGTAACCATCTCTAAAATACGCTGCAAGTTATTTCCCACTTTCCGTCTTTTTTCAGTTGTGGTCTTCACAATTAGTTGATATTCCCATCGAACAGCATCTCATTCATTCATAGCTTCACTGAGACACTCATTAATAGCACTTCTGGCAGGTGCTTGTGTTTCTCCAGGGACTCAAGCTCACTGGCACATTTTTTACCTTCTTCCTCAGCTTCCTTAACTTTTTGTTGGTAAAGATCATTCAGCTTTTGAACTTCTTTAAGAGTTCTCATACTTCTACTTTCTGTTTTCATTGTATTTAATTGTTCTAAAGTATCCTCTAAACCCTTTTTTTTTTTTCATTTAGAGCCTTATTAATTTCTTCTTTGGTTTCATTCAGGAGTTCCTTGAGAGGCACATAAACTTGAGCTCTGTATTTGACAAGGCAGTTGGCATCAAATTCAGGATTAAACTTAATTTCAAAGTCATAACCTTTAAAATTCTCATACCCTTAGGTATAAGTTTTAATTTTCTAGCTAATTTGTGATACTCTGCTAATTGTTTTTCAATTGGCTTTTTGCCTCTGGTGTATTTTAGCTCCTCATTCCACAACTGCTGCTGTTCAGACTCTAGTTCCTTGGCTAATTTATTAATAGTCTACTGCAATTCATTTCTTTCATGATTTATTCTCTCAATGTCTGCAAAGTACTTCTGGTTATCAACAATATTCTATAGTCAAGTATTCTCGGGACCAGCAGTTGGTATAATGGCTATGCCGCTGGACTCCCATGTAGTCAACCACGTTTTGAGTCCCAGATCCAATGGCTTTTCGCCAGGCCCATGTGCATGCGTGCCCAAGATCCCAAGAGGAGAATGGAGGAGAAGGGATTGCAGCGTAGCCATCCCCCTGGGGGGGGGGGGTGATTTCTTGCTTTCTGTCTCTCTTTCTGGTGATCACCCATGCCCTATAGTAAAAATCTCTCAAAAACAAAAACAAAAGTCAAGTAGTCTTTTGCTTTGTTTCACTTTCTAGCTCCACTGTATCAATTTCTTCATTAAGACTATTCAATTTCTGGTCAAGAATAGCTGAAACTCCAAATTGCTCATGTATGGCTGATATTTTTGAACATCTGCTGTGGGAGGATGCGCAACAGCAAGTCTGCCAAGGTTTCTCAGAGAGCAAACAATTGCCATGATTGGTTCTCTTCATAAAACCTGACCTTCGAAACCTTGCTCTGATTGGCCACTAGAATCCCTCAGATTTGCATATCTGGCACCTCATGATTGGTCCAAAAGCAAACAATCATAACCCACCGTTTACAACCAATCATGGCCCACCGTTTACAACCAATCATAACCCACCTTTTACGATCCACCAACGTGTATATAACCACCATGCCTGGCCCACAATAGCCAGACGACCAGGAAGACAACAAAGACGACACAGAAGATCAGGAAGATGACGACCCTGGAGAGCCTGAAGAGCTGAAACACTGCACAGGCACAGTCTCCAGACGACCTTGAAGAGTTGTAACACTACATCGTCTCCAGACGACCCTGAAGAGCTGTGACACCGCGTCGTCTCCGTGCTGCTCACAACAGACGATGCGACCCTAAAGAGTTGTAACACTGCGTCGTCTCTGTGCTGTACTGTGCTGCCCACAATAAACGGACGACACCGTGTCGTCTCCGTGCTGTGACACTGTGCCACTTGTTCCGGCTCTCACTCCTTCCCTCAGGAAACCTGTTTGACTGTCCCCCCGCGTCGGGACACGTGGCGCCCGAACCGGGTCGGGACAATCTGCTTGTAAAGAAGCTTCCCGTTTTCTCAATGTCTCTAAACGATTTGGTCCTTTTTCTCTTGTTCCAATCTTGCAATCTGTTCATTCAACTCTTCATTTTTTGCTGCTAATGATTCCAGCTTGGAAACATCTACATTAAATAAATCCTTCAGCTTTGACTGCAGCTTTGCATTCCTCTCTTCAAAGCTGTTGGCACCAGAAATGAAATTTCCATGGCATTTTATGGTGTAGTCCCAAAACAACTTTTATTATGCACAATCCCATCTTCAGTTTCTTCTCCCCAGGGTTGTCCATCATCAAAAAAAAAAAAAAAAAAAAAAATGTAGCTTTCTTCCATGGCCTATGTATCTTAATGCAGTCTATTAGCCAAACCAAGGCTGCCATGGCATGAGGCCATGTATGAGGAGCACTTACTGTACACATGGAGCTTTTGGATAATGCAAAAAGATACCCAAGATCTTTTTTTTGGAGAGGTTTTTGCTACAGGGAGTGTGCACTCACCAGAAAAAGAGAGAGAGACAGAGAGACAGAAAGCGAGAAATCACCCCCCAGGGGGGATGGCCACACAGCAGTCCATTCTCCTCTCAGGATCTTGGGCATGCACGCACACGCGCCCGGTGTGAGTTTAAGCCATTGGGTCCAGGACCCTAACCGCAGTCAACTACGTGGGAATCCAGTGACATAGCCATTACGCCAACTGCTGGTCCCTGCATAACCATTTCTGTAAGAAACTCAGAGTTGTCTAACACACTGCTTAATGAAGGCTTTGTCATTAAGTGGTCTTGGGTCTTTCCTTTTTTACAGAAGTGGAAAATATACCAAACTAGCTATTCTGGGATTCATGTCCAATAGTTCTTTTACCAAATACAGAGACTTTTCTTTCCCACGTGGGTTTGTTTATATTCAACCTTCCAAAGGTAGGTTTCTCTTTGGTTTGAGGGATATGGACACCTTGTTTATTGAAGTCTGGGATTGTAAATCTGGCTAAAGAGGTGGCCAGCATCACCAGTAGAAACTGAACTGTGTTCCAAGCTTATGACCTTTTTTCTGGTTTTCCAACACGCTCTAAGGACCGAATTTCTATTAACTGTGCAACTGCCAGGTAGATTCACCAGCACCCCAGCAAAACACGATTCTTTCCTCAACAAGGGAATCTCTTTAAGAAGATGAGCATTAGATAGACCAGCAGGTGGCATGGAGATTAAAGATGGCTGGATCCCTCATGGCTGACTGTGTGGTTAGTTGAGTCCCAGACTCAGTGGTTCAAAAAATACACTGGGCACATGTTTGTGTGTGCCCAAAATCTTGAGAGTAGAATGGAGAAGAGACTGTGGCATGGCCATAACCTCAAAAGGTGACTTCTCCCCTCTGCCCCCACTGTGAGGCATGCAACCTTTAGCAAACAGAAAAAGAGAGAGAGAGAGAGAAGAGAGAGAGAGAGAGAGAGAGAGAGAGAGAGGCACTAAAATTTGGTATAATCATGTACACAAATCATGTATATCCCCCATCATCTTCATGGTAGTTTATTGGTGAGAAGCTCTTTCCATCCCTCTCCCTCCACCACATACAAGGAATACCAGGAGACATGGATCATAGGGGTCACCACTGAGCTTGGCCAACGCACAATGTTAACTTCTTTCTGAGAAACAAATTTGGATTTGCTTGTCAGGAACTTAAGTGCTCTAAAAATATTAGATCGACAAATCCAATTTCAGAGAATAAGAGTATTCAAAGCTCAGTTGCCACCTCTTTGATGGCCTATTAGCTTCTGGATTATTCCTACTTTTAATGGGGAGCCATTAGGGAAACTTACTCAAAGTAAGGGAAATGTTTATCAATGCAGAGCCCACATTCCAATGCCTCTTCCTGAGTCCATGAGGTTGTCAACATAGGACAGAACCTCAGCTACCATTACCAGAATTAGCCAACACTTACAGGGGGAAATAGCTTCCTTACCAAAGGTCTGAGCTTCCATAGGACTCCTTCACTTTTGTCAGTCCTCGGATGTCTTCAAGCAAATGTTTTTAGTTTCCTTAAATCTAAAGAAAATTTTAAAAAAATGTCAGAGGGCACATGTGGTCTCCAGGGAGAGAAAGAAAGCACCCCTCTCCAATACGGTGTGGCTACACTACAATCCCTTCTCTTCCATCTCTCCATCCTGTTGGGATTTGGGGCATGCATGTACACATACCCAGCAGCTTTTCTTAAAGTGCCAGGGCTGGGATTTGAACCACATGGTCAGCCATACAGGATCCAGATTCCTTAACACTAGGCCATGGGGCCAGCAGATTTTTTTTTTCTTTTTAGAGGTTTTTGCTATAGGGCGCGTGCGCTCGCCAGACAGACAGAGAGAGAGACAGAAAGTGAGAAATCACCCCCCGGGGGGATGGCCATGCCGCTGCAATCCCTTCTCCTCCACTCTCCTCTTGGTATCTTGGGCACACATGCACACGTGCCCAGTGTGAGTTTAAGCCACCAGGTCCGGGACGTGAACCGCGGTCGACTACGTGGGAGTCCAGCGACATAGCCATTATGCTAACTGCTGGTCTCTTTTTTTTTTCTTTTTTAAGAGAGATTTTTGCTATAGGGTATGTGCGCTCACCAGAGAGACAGAAATCAAGAAATCACCTCCCCCTGACCCCAGGGGGATGGTCACACCTCAAACTCTTCTCTTCTCCTCCTCTCAGGATTTTGGCAATGCATGCACATGCACCTGGTGTGAGGTTTTTTTTTTTTTTTTTTTACCCTTTTTTTTTGGAGAGTTTTTTCCTATAGGGCGCATGCGCTCGCCAGAAAGAGACAGAGAGACAGAAAGCGAGATATCACCCCCCCCCCCCCCCCCCCCGGAGGATGGCCACGCCGCAATCCCTTCTCCTCTATTCTCCTCTTGGGATCTTGGGCACGTATGCACACGTGCCTGGCGTGAGTTTAAGCCTCCAGGTCCAGACTCAAACCGCGGTTGACTGTGTGGAAGTTCAGCAATGTAACCATCATCCCATCTGTTGGTCCCTCAGCAGATGTTTCTAAAACTATTTCGCAAATGGGGCCAGCAGGTGGCATGGTGGTGAAAAGCACTGGATTCCCACATGGCCTACTACGATTCAAGTCCTGGACCTAGCGTTTTGCTTTCTCTATTTCCCTTTCTTTCTCTCTGTCTCTCTCTAGTAAAATTAAAATAAAAATAATAACAAATGGAATTAAATAAATAAATATTAGGAAGTAGCTTATGTAGCAACCAGCTTTTCTAGATGTTCTCTGCAGATGACCTAGTCCAAATTAATGTCTACCATTACTGTGAGTCTTACATTTTCGTACTTTCATAAACTATAATTTGTTACTGGCCTCAACTTGTAGACAGATGAGGGGCCAGCTCCTGCTCTGCTGTCAAATTCATCCATCAAGTGCAACAATTCCTGCTCAAGTAAAACTGGATTCTACATGGTAACCACAGTTTGAATCACTGGCCTGAAAAATGCTGGGCATGTGTGCGAGTGCCCAAGATCTAAGTGTCTGGAAAACTGGAAGGAGATCATGGGCATGACTGCATACCATGGAGCATGCTCCTCTTTCATATGCACATGTGTTCTATCACAAATAAAGGAAGAGAAACAAAAATGAGAACACATGTAGACAAATGATCTATGTATGTGATTTATTTTTCAACTTTTTTGAAGTAGATTTTGAATACCAAATTTTTTTTTTTTTTTTTACGATTTTTTTTTTTTTTTTTGGAGAGGTTTTTCGCTATAGGGCGCATGCGCTCGCCAGACAGAGAGAGAGAGACATAGAGACAGAAAGCGAGAAATCACCCCCCAGGGGGGATGGTCACGCCGCAATCCCTTCTCCTCCATTCTCCTCTCGGGATCTTGAGCACGCACGCACACTCGCCTGGCGTGAGTTTTAAGCCACCGGGTCCGGGACGTGAACCGCGGTCGACTACATGGGAGTCCAGCGACATAGCCATTACGCTAACTGCTGGTTCCCCCCAATTTTTTTTTTTTTCGATTGTGATAGGGCATGTGTGCTCGCTGGAGAGACAGAGAGGGAAAGAAATCACCCCAGGGGGTATGATCATACAATCATACAATCCCTTTTCCTTCATTCTCCTCTCAGGATTTTGGGCATATACACTCATGTACCTGGTATAATTTTCAAGCAGCCAGGTCTAACACTAAAACTGTGGTCAGCCATGTGGGAATCCAGTGCCTTAACCACCTGCCTGGCCCTAGAGTACCAATTTTGTCCCATTGAATTATATAAAAAAATTTGGGGGGACCAGCAGATGGTGTAATGGCTATGTTGCTGGACTCCCATGTAGTTGACAGTGGTTCAAGTCCCAGACCCGGTGGCTTAAACTCATGCGGGGTGTGTGTACGTGTGTGCCCAAGACCCTGAGGAGAATGGAGAAGGGATTGTAGCGTGACCATCCCCCCCCAGGGGGTGATTTCTTGCTTTCTGTCTGTCTCTGTCTTTCTGGCGAGCACACACGCCCTATAGCAAAAAACTCTCAAAAAATTTTTTTTTAAATTTCTGGAGGTTTCCATAATTTGAAAAAGAAAATCCTACTATTATTAAACATGGCATAGAAATTAGCATGTATTTATAAAATTTTATTTTTCATTATTCATGATTATGTGCACACATGTATGTGAGAGAGAGAGAGGAGACGTGCACCCTCCACAAGGTCTGATCTTCCTCCTCTCCTCTAGCCTGTCTTATCCTGGTGCCTGTACACATGCCTAGTGTGTTTTCAGGTTGACAGGCCAGGAACCTGAACCATGTTCACTACATGGAATCTAACTTCTCTTGGGCAAAGCATTAGCACTATGCTATGGAGCCAGCCTGATTATAAAACTTTTTGATCAGCTGATATTTTGCTAATACATGAAACAGTTTAAAATACTGAGTATTCCTACCAATTATATATTATTATCACTCGACACTGCATTGCCAAATAGAAATAACACAGATTAAATCAGCATATTATAATTATCCATAAAATAAAAATATTTGAAAAACATTAGTATGTATTTCATTTTAGAAGTTCTCCAACTGATGAAATTGATGAGCAATGGATATTACATCCTTACCTTTAAAGTATACTTATTAGAAACCAGCAGATGGCATAATGGTTATGTTGTTAGACTCCTACATAGTCAACTGTAGTTTGAGTCCCGGACCCAGCAGCTTAAACTCATACCAGGCATGTGTGCGTGCATGCCCAAAATCCTGAGAGGAGAATGGAGAAGGGATTGCAACATGGCCATTCCCCTAGGGGATGAGTTCCCACTTTCCATCTCTCTGGCGAGTGCACACGCACTATGGAAAAAATCTCTCTTTAAAAAATACACTTACTTGAGAAGAAGAAACCTTTTATTCTTATGTGAATAAAGTATCAAGCTTTTTTTGTATTTTAAACATTTACATATCTATCTATTTGTTGTGATTTTCAAGCCATCAGGTCTAGGACTCAAACCCTTGTAGGCCATGTGCAAATCCAGCACCTTAACCATCACACCACCTGCTGGCCCAAGTATCATGCTTATTTTTAACAATCTGTTAGCCACTGGACATACATTTGAAATGAGAGAGTAAAGTGAATTGAATCTATAAATTTAATCTACCTACTGGCCACTTGTAGTAGAGACCACTAGTTGCACCTACCTCAGTTATGTAGTCCTCTTTTATCCATTTTTTTTCCCTGTCATACAACCACCTGGAATGAAAGCTATACATTCCATTCTTCCTTGCAGTGAGGTGGGGATGACTAAGTTTTGACCAATGATATTTTAAAAGAAGTGCTGGGTACAATTTCTGGGAAATTTCCTTCAACAAAGGAATGTAACCTTTTCACTGCTCTTCTTCTTGCTGGCCAGAACACTGCTGTGAAGACTACAGCCTGAACAGCAACCCTGGATGATGAGTTGGATACCAAGTGCCTAGGTTGGTAGAGCAACACAGCAGCCTTGAAGTTCTTTTACGTGGAAAGGCAACCCCTTTCTCCTTTATAAGCCACACCGGTATCTGGAGTTTTAGTTTTAAGCTGCTGAACTTAATCTAAACTGATACACTTTCAGTTGTTGGCATATTACTTCTTTATTAGAAATTGTAAATAAGAAATTATTTCAAAACCTGAAGACCAAACTACAACAGAAGATTCCACAGGCTCAAGATTTTGAGACATCCGGGAAAGAGTTTTCTGTAAAGTGTATCCTTTCCGGGGCATGGCAACATCATTCTTTTTTAAAAAGGTTACTGGACAGACATCATTTCCTCCATCGCCTATGTAAACAATTCGTGTATAATTTACTCCCTGTTGTAACTGTTTTTCTACAAATTCTACCAAAACCACATTTTTGCAAAGATTCTTTGGGCACCTACTGCAAGAATGAGCATGGTAATTTTCCACAGTGAGATGACCACTGCTATCAAAAACTGCTGGATTTGTAAATACTTTATCAAACATGTCATGAAAATGGGCAGCTTCTAAAACCCAATCAATGAAGACTGAATTTGAATCAGAAATAATAATGCAGTCAAATTTATCCTTATTTTTTCTTATAAAGTTAAATAGTTCCACCATCCCTGGAGTGAAAGGCAATGCTGTCACTGTTCTTTTCATTTCATCTTCCCTTACACCTTCCTCTCCCAAATACTTAAAGACTCTGCCCATAAATTCTGTCCAAAATCCTTTTCGGTAAGAATCTTGTAGTTCAATAGGAAGCTTTTTGTCTGGAGCACATTGTACAATCCAGGTGTCACTGTTTTCATCTATGATTGTATTGTCAAAGTCAAAAACCAGCAAAATTTTCATGGTTCCAGAAATAGACTTTGGTTACCTGAAAAAAAAAAAAAGAAATGTTATTCCCTAAACATACTGTGTTTACACATTTAGCTATTATACTTATTTAATAAACATAACTAGATGTTAATCTAATAAAGCAAGGAATATAAAGAAATAAGCATTTTAAGACTACCTCTTTTTCCTAATAAGCAAGGTTCATATTTGGGTATTTTAAGTGAATAGGAAATAAAGTATCTAAAAAAGACACTAATAATATTATTACGTTCCTGGGACCAGCAGTTGGTATAATGGCTATGTTGCTGTACTCCCATGTAGTCGACTGTGGTTCGAGTCCCGGACCCAGTGGCTTAAACTCATGCCAGGCGTGTGTGCATGCATGCCTGCCCAAGATCCCGAGAGGAGAATGGAGACGGGATTACGGCGTGGCCATCCCATGGGGGGTGATTTCTCGCTTTCTGTCTCTCTGTCTTTCTGGCGAATGCACGCACCCTACAGCAAAAACCTCGCCAAAAAAAAAAAAATATTAAAAAAAATATATATATATATATTATTATGTTCCTATGGAATGAGTCTGTGAACACACAGAATGAAACTACAGCACTATCTAGAGATTAATAATTTCTTAATGTATAAAAGTTATAAGAAAGAAAAAAATACAGTTCAATAATTATTACTCCCTTAAAATGATCAATCCTGGTCATACCTATTAGTTTAAAATAGTTTTAAAAATTAAAAAATTCAACATTGCCCCAGGAAGAAAGTTTATAAGCCTTGAATTAAATAACAGCTCACATATAATGTGAATTATCTGTGTACTACGTGAAATTGTATTTAAAAATTTTATTTAAAAAATCTTTTAAAAAGTTTATTTTATTTATTCATTCATTTTAAGTTGACGAGAGAGAGAGAGAAAGAAAGAGAAAGAAAGAGGAAGTGAGAAAGTAAGTGACCAGATCCAGGACTCAAACCAGGGTTATCCATGTGGGAGTGTCCAGCAACTTAACCACCACACCATCTGCTGGCCCCCACTAATCGAAATTCTTAACCAATTTAATAACATAAAATCTTGCAAGATGTAAGATAATTTTTTTAAAGGTACCTACCTTGATATCTATTTCTAAATGCCAATGTTGTAAGTAAATGACGAATTGATGCTATACTTGAAAGTCTACATAAACCACTTGAGAAATGGAGGTCAACTCAATTTTTCCAAACTGGAAGTAACTTCTGTTAACAATTTTCACGTTTATTTATATCTACTGACAGTTTAAACTCTGAGTGTCAAATAACCCAAGCACATTTGAGAAATCACACTGCTTACCGTGTGACCATTACTTAAGTCACTGGTTGCGTCAGAAGAGAACAAAAATCATTAATTACAAATCTCAAGAAAAAAAGGAAAGAATATGGGACCAGCAGTTAGCGTAATGGCTATGTCGCTGAACTCCCATGTAGTCAACCGTGGTTCAAGTCCCGGACCCGGTGGCTTAAACTCACGCCGGGTGTGTGTGTGTGCGTGCCCAGGATCCCGAGAGGAGAATGGAAGAGAAGGGATTGCAGTGTGGCCATCCCCCCTGGGGGGTGATTTCTCGCTTTCTGTCTCTCTGTCTCTGTCTTTCTGGTGAGCACGCATGCCCTAGAGCAAAAACCTCTCCAAAAAAAAAAGAAAAAGGAAAGAATAAGCTGGTCAAGAGACGTTATAAATGAAAATTAAGTTTAAAAATAAGTAGAATAACAAGGAAAGACTATAATTAATATGTATACACAATTTTTAAAAAATATTTATTTTTTATTTATTCACTCCCTTATTTTTTAATTTGACCAGAGAGAGACAGAGGGTGAGAGTGAGAAAGAGAGGAAATGAGAAAGCAAGCCACTAGATTCAGGACTTGAACCCTGGCCGGCCATGTGGGAGTGTCCAGCGCCTTAACCACCACGTCACCTGCTGGTCCCCCACAATTTTTTCTTTTTTTAGGTTTTTACTTAGGGGATGTGTGCTTGCAGGAGACAGTGAGAGGAGGAGAGGGAAAGCAAGAAATCATCCCCCAGAGGGAATGGCTATGCCACAATTCTTTCTCCTCCACTGTCCTTCTGGGATTTGGGGCATGTACACACACACGCCCAGCATAATTTTCAACATATGCCATACATGCCCATCATGATTTTCAAGCTGCCAGTCCTGGGACTGTAACCATGGTCAGCCATGTGGAAATCCAGCACCTTAACTACTGTGCTACCAGCCGAGAGGTAACTATATGCTAGATGCTGGACTAATAAATTTACCATCATCTCATTTAAACACAAGACAATACTAAGTAGGAACTATCCTCCTCATCTAAAAGATACACAAACTGGGGCTTAAATTGGTTAAGTATTAGTTAAGTAGCAGAGCAGAAATTTTGGACTCCAGTCAGTTTGATTCTTTTTATTAAATATTTTATTTAACTTTATTTATTTTTAACTTGACTAGAGAGGGACAGACTGAGAGAGCAAGATAGAGAGAAAGAGGGAAAGAAAGCAAGCCACCAGGTCCAGGACTCAAACCATGGTCAGCCATGTGGGAGTCCAGCATCCTTAAACATCACTCCACCTGTTGGCCCCAGGTCAGTTTGATTCTGAAGTTCATGTTTTTTAATACTATAACCCAATACATAAGAAACAGAATATCTAAAGATTAATCATTAGCTTAAATACTAAGGAGGTCATTCTAGCAAAAAGATGTTTAATTACATAAAAATATTCAGTAATTTCAAAGTACACACTAATCATAACACAGTATCATCTGTGATGTACTTTATAATCATTTTAAAGTTTTAGCATGAAATACTAAAAAGATAATGAAGAATCTCACCAACAAGAAAAAGAGCTCAATTAAAAATAGAAAACACATGGGACCAGCAGATGGCCTAATGGTTAAATCACTAGACTCCTATATATAGTCGACTACAGTCAGAGTCCCAGATCTGGTGGCATAAAACTCACGCTGGGTGCATGTGTCAGTGCACAAAATCCCAAGAGGAGAATAGAAGAGAAGGGATTGCAGCGTGGCCATCCCCACTAGGGGAGAGGTGATTTCTTGCTTTCTGTCTCTCTCTCTCTCTCTGGCAAGCACATACACCCTATAGCAAAAATTTCTAGAAAAAAGAAAACATAGCATTTAACTAGATGTATTCTCCAGTTTATAACAATACATAGCTAATGGTGAAGACAGAATAGATCTCTTGACTCACATGAAAGTAAGGGTTCTGTGTCTGTTTAGAATATGTGGAGAATAATTAACCTGGAGAGGTATCTCCTATTGTGTGATCTTACATGGTACATAATATTCTGAAACTCTGAATCTTTATATCTCTAAATGCCTAACCCAGGTGTCCGTGACTGGCTCCCAGAGATTTAAGTGCAGAATTTACTTTCCTTTGTTACTTTCCAATGTAACAAAAACAATAAGTATAATTGACAATTACATTAATACCGTACCTAAGCACAGTTTGGAAATTAAACCACTTTTGGGGCATTCTAAATTTATAATTAAAAAAAATTAAAATATATCTCATTGGGGGATATATTTTAATATATATTAAATATATATTAGTTCAGGGGACTAGTAGTTGAGAGAGCCAGGTCCCACATGGTCAATCATGGTTTGAATCCCCGCCCTGGCAGCTTGAAAAACACACTAGGTGAGAGAGAGTGAGAGAGAGAGTGTGTGTGTGTGTGTGTGTGTGTGTGCGCGTGTGCATGCCCTAAATCAGAACAGGATGGATAAACGGTATAACCACACCCCACGGGGGGGGGTGCTCCCCGGGGGGTGCTCCCCCTCCCCCCCCAATGCACATATGCTCTGGCAATTAAATATAAATACATTTATCTATTGATAGCTCAATGTTTGAAAACTGCCTCAAGCTTAGATTTAGTTAGCTATAAATTACTCAAAATTCCACAAGGCTAAAGTTAACATAGTTTCACTGCTGATTTAACAGTGAAACTGTTAAATTTTTTTTACATTTCAGATCTTTTTTTTCTTTTTTTTTCAACCTTGAACATGAACCTTTATTAAAAGGTTCTGTCTTTGTCTTTTCAGTGAGTGTGCACACCCTATAGCAAAAAATCTTTCTTGGGACCAGCAGTTAGCGTAATGGCTATGTCGCTGGACTCCCACGTAGTCGACCACAGTTCGCGTCCCGGACCCGGTGGCTTAAACTCACGCCGGGCGCGTGTGGCCATCCACCCTGGTGGGTGATTTCTCAGTTTCTATCTCTGTCTGTCTCTGTCTGTCTGGCGAGCGCACGCACCCTATAGCAAAAACCTCTCAAAAAAAAAAAAAAAAATCTTTCTTAAAAAAAGTGAAGCTAATTTGAAAATTTCAAAAAATGTTAACTAGGGATCAGCAGTTAGCGTAATGGCTATGTCGCTAGACTCCCACGTAGTCGACCGCGGTTCGAGTCCCGGACCCGGTGGCTTAAACTCACGCTAGGCGCATGTGCGTGCGTGTGTGCCCAAGATCCTGAGAGGAGAATGGAAGAGAAGGGATTGCGGTGTGGCCATCCCCTTTGGGGGGTGATTTCTCACTTTCTCTCTCTCTGTCTCTCTCTGTCTGGCGAACGCACGCGCCCTATAGTAAAAACCTCTCCAAAAAAAAAAGAAAAAAAAAAAAAGTTAACTATTCTCTCCAAAAGCACATACAGTGACTATGTGTTATGTCTACGGTGTTTCCATAGTGTAGTAACATCTGTTTTTCACAATAATAATGAAAACTAAAAGCCACATACACATCCAAAAATTGGGGATTGGTTAAATAAATTATGTATGCTACAGGCAGAGAATCAAATATTTATTCAGCCAGTAAAAGTTAAGACATTCAGTTCAAATTAAACAAGCAAATCACAAAAGTGTGTACAATATAATCCCAGTTTTGTTTTTCTAAAAAATTGTATTGTATATAGTGGTAGTCATGGGTGGTTCCATTATAGTTCATACTATTTCTACACTAATTTTATAATGACTTTTCTCCCCCAAAATAATTTAAATTCTTGTTTCAGGTCGGAGTATGTACCCTTTTGAATTCACAACAAAGGAGTGGGGGGGCGGGTACACACAGAATAATAAATAACTAGATCAACTCATTTGTGAAGATCCATTGGTAGAGAATCTAGAGTTTGAAGTCAAATGATATCAGACTACTAGGTCAAATTGGCTAAGATTTAGTGCTTTTCGTAACCAATTTAATTAAAATTCCAGAGAACTTTTGTGGAGAAACAATTCTCCATGGGTATCTAGTGGTTCTACCTGTTTTACAAGCAAGGCACTCACTGCCCTTCTCTCTAGACTACTGTCTCAAGGAGGTCTGAATAGTTAAAAGCCTTGAAAAGGCATGATTAATTGTCCAGTATATTAAAGATGTGGGTTCTCTAAGCCACACAGTTTAACCAAGTGAATTCTGACTCACTTTGTTTCATCTCATAGGAACTGGGGACTGATGGGACAGAGGCAAAATTGCTGATGTTTTAGCTGCTGCTGTGAATAATTCACGGTGACAGAAATTTTGAGTCTTTTAAGACCAGGGCAGGCTAAGTTGTTAACACCTGCAAATAGGGATAAATCTCAAACCCTTCCCAGTTCTTGACACTTCAGCCCTGCTTCCAACAAGCCTCAACTGCTGTATGAGCACAAACTAATCTCTGCCTATAAATATTTTATTAATCCCTCCATACTTACCAGCATTATTACAGTGGAACATCTTATAGAAAACCTAAAGAAAAATAGCACACGTGTGTATTAGAATTTTTGTTATCAAAAATCTTAGGTCTTTTCATTTTGAACACTCCAAGCTGTGTACCTGTCGGAGCCAATTAACCACCAAAGATTTAATAATGCGTAAATCAACCGGTTAGAAAAGGACCCTCTGAAACAAGCGCAGATCCACTTTTAACCGATTCTGTGCCCTGAAGAGACATGACTGGTCCCCTAAACACCATAAATTTGCTAAAAGGTATAGTAGTAAGGGCTCTGGACTCTCACATGACAGACCAGGGTTCAAGTCCTGGACTTGGCGGCTTGCTTTTCTCCTCTCTCTGTCCCTCTCTGGTCAAATTTAAATAAATAAATAAAAAATATCTCAAAGGTTCTACCATGGATGTTCTGAGGACAACATCCAAGTTTCAACATTCCTAGTAACATGAAAAACTTAGTCCCATCTAGTCCTGCTCATGCCGCGGAAGCCAAGGTTATTAACCCCGGGTTTCCACAGTCCAGGAGGGCTGTGCCTTCACAGTCCACCCGCGAGGAGTCCTGCGGGCCGCACCGCGAGCCTAGCCTCCGCTCTCACACCTGCCGGGTCCACCCGGAAGGAGGCGTCGGGACCTAGCTGGGGCTCGACACCCGGGGGACGCGCCCCGGGTGAGGATGGGGGCAGCAGGCCCGGCCCAGCCCAGTCCGCCTCACTGACCCAAGCACGACGTGGGCAGCCGTACCGGCGTCGGCGCGGCTTCCGTGGGTTCGGACCTCCGGCTTCGCCCCGCGCCTGCCTGCGACGGCCGACCACTCACACTCCCGGCGTCATTTCCGGCGGCGTTGCTAAGCAACCGCGGGGTTTGGAAAACACTGGTCGGGCGGGAGTTCGCAGTGTGGGCGCCGGAGCCTCTTTAGTTTTCGGAGTCCCGTAGGCGCCCAGTCAGAGATGCCGGTGCGCTTTGGACGGCGCTTTGGACAGCTGAAGGGAAGCACGGGTGAGCCACCCTAACGAGTCCCCGCACAGCGGTTGTTTCTGGGCCCCAGGCACCGGGCGAGGGGCGAGGGGTGAGGCAGCCGAGTGAGCAGTTTGGTTGCTCTTTGGAAATGGGCTCCTCTAAGTTAAAAACATCCCCACTAGGTATCTTTGGGCCTAGTGAAGTTAGACGGTTTGCCCTCAGACGAATGGATGGAAGAGAGAAAGAGAAAGGGAGCGGGGACAAGTTTATGGAAATAGGATGGAGAAAAGCAAAGTTAGAGATCTCCCCACCCATCAGTTGCTCAGATCCTCAAGCTGCCCCGTGGCAGCTCCAACGCAGTTTGGTGTTTACTGAATTCCTGTGCGTTTAAAGCTTTATTATTCACTGAGTGAGTTGGAGTAACTTGAAAATATCACTGACCTCTTTGGGGTCCTGGGTCTGTTGCACACCTGCTGAGTGGTCTTTACCAAAATAATTTCCAGAGTTGCCACATATTTAAAATGTACAGTTTTCAACAGAAATGACAAGGCATATAAAGAAGGAAATACAGGAAACACAGGAAAATTTGTATTAATACGAGGAAGCTTCAAAATGTTGGTGAAAAATGGAATTAAAATACAAGTTTATTTCGGTACTTTTTGTGTGTGAACTCCATGTATTTTTCTGTAATACTCATTTTGGAATCCAAGTATTTTTTCATAGTACTAATTTTCTATGAACTTCCCCAAGGGAGCCCAGATGTTGGACTTACTAGACAAAAACCTTTGTAAATTTACAGCTATTGTAAATATGTCCAAAGAATTTTAAAAATATGTTGAAAGAAATATAGGATTGTTGTCTCATGAAATAAAGGGCATCAACAAAAACAAATTACAAAAAGTAACAAATTAGAAATGTTGGAATTGGGGGGCCAGCAGGTGGCGAGGTAGTTAAGGGTGTTGGACTCCCACAGGGCAAACCATGATTCAAGTCCTGGACCTGGTGGCCTGCTTTCTTACTTCTTTCTCTCTTTCATTTTGTCTCTCTCTGATCAAATTAAAATGAATAAATAAATCAGGTTAAATTTAAAAAAAAATATTTAAAAAAATTATATATAAAAAAGAAATTTTGGAATTCGAAAGCACAATAACTGAAATGAAAAATTCATTAGAGAGGCTCAATAGAAGATTTGCCCTTGCAGAAGAAATAACTCAATGAAACTTGAAGATTAGTCTGTTGAGATCATTTAGTCTGAGGATAATCAGGGAAACACACACACACACACACACACACACACACACAGAAAAAAAGAATGGAGAAAAACAAGTAAATCCAATGAGAAATGTAGGCTGCCATCAAGTATATATCAACATAAGTATAATTTGAGTCTCACAAGGAAAAAAAAAAAAACAGAGAAAGGGGAAAAATATGTGAAGAAATAGCCAGAAATTTCTCAAGCCATTTAGAAAGCTTAGTGATCCTCTAAATAAGATAAACTCAGAGATATCCACAGCTAGATACATCATGATCAAACTGTCAAAAATCAGAGTCAGAGGGGCTAGCAGATAGCAGGGTGGTTGGGGCACTGGACTGCCACATGGCCGATCGCAGTTTGAATCTCAGACCTGGTGGCTCTCTCTACTCCCCTCTTTCTGTCTCTGTCTGGTGTGTGCATGTGTCCTATAGCAAATTAAATAATAAGAAGAAATAAAGTTAAATAAATAATTCTTAAAAAAAAGAAAAGAAAATCAAAGTCAGAAAAAATCTTTTTTTTTTTTTTGAGAGGTTTTTGCTATAAGGTGCGTGTGCTCGCCAGACAGACAGACAGAGACAGATATAGAAAGCGAGAAATCACCCCCCGGGGGGGATGGCCACACCGCAATCCCTTCTCCATTTTCCTCTTGGGATCTTGGGCATGCACGCATACGCGCCCAGCATGAGTTTAAGCCGCCAGGTCTGGGACTCAAACCGCGATTGGCTACATGGGAATTCAGCGGCATAGCTGAATTGTAGTCAACTGCAGTTCGAGTCCTGGAGCTAGTGGCTTAAAACTCATGCCAGGCGTGTATGTGTGTGTACCCAAAATCCTGAAAGAAGAATGGAGGAGAAGGGATTGCGGTATGGCTATCCTCTCTGGGAGGCGATTTCTCACTTTCTGTATCTCTGTCTCTCCAGCGGGTGCATGCACACTATGCACTAAAGAAAGAAACTGCTCTTAAAAACAAAACAAAACAAAACAAAAAACAACCATTACGTAGTGGTTAAGGCTCTGGACTCGCACATGGCTGACTTTAGTTTGAATACCAGACCTGGCAGCTTGAAAATCATGCCAAGTGCATGTACATGTGTGTCCAAAATCCCAAGAGGAGACTGGAGAAGGGGGTATTTCAGCATGGCTATTCCCCCAGGGGGTGATTTTTCACTGTCGTTCTGTCTCTCTCTCTCTCTGGCAAGCGCACACACCCTGTGGCAAAACATCTTAAAAACAAAAACAGCATTATACCTGTCTTCAAAGTTCTATACTTAAGGCTAACATTTAGTGGTTTTTAATCTATTCATGAGTAATAGTTAAGTGGTCATTTAGTCTGTTCAAAGGTACAACTAAATTGGAAGATATATAATGTGAACAGTAACCAAAAGGTAACTAATATCAGACAAAATAGGCCTCCAGACAAATTGTTAGAGATAAGGAATATTTATACTGATAAAAGGGTCAATCCAGGAATCAGCAGTTGACGTAATGGCTATGTTTCTGGACTCCAATGTAGCTGACCGCGGTTCAAGTCCTGGACCTGTTGGCTTAAACTCACACTGGGCATGTGTGTGCCCTAGATCACGAGAGGAGAATGGAGAAGGGATTGCGGTGTGGCCATACCCCATGGGGGGTGATTTCTCACTTTCTATCCCTCAGTCTCTCTTTTCTGGCGAGTGCAGTGCCCTATAACAAAAACCTCTCCAAAAAGAAAAAAAAAAGGGTCAATCCATTAAGAAGCTATATTAATTATAAGCACATGCGGGGACTTCAAAAAGTTTATGGAAATGTGGGGCCAGTAGGTGGCATGGTGGTTGAGGTGCTGGATACTCCCACATGGCCAGCCATGGTTCAAGTCCTGGACCCGGTGCCTTGCATTCTCACTCCCCCCCCCCCCCCGGGTGTGTCTCTCTCTGGTCAAATTAAAATAAATGAATGAATAAATAAAATTAAAAAAAAAGTTTATGGAAATGCATATTATGAAAAACTATGCATAGTTTTCAAATGTATTTGTACCAAAATAAACTCATACTTTTTTCTTTTTTCTTTTTTTTTTTTTTTGGAGAGGTTTTTGCTATAGGGCGCGTGCGCTCGCAAGACAGACAGAGAGAGACAAAGAGATAGAAAGCGAGAAATCACCCCCCAGGGGGGATGACCACGCCGCAATCCCTTCTCCTTAATTCTCCTCTCGGGATCTTGGGCATGCACGCACACGCACCCAGCATGAGTTTAAGCCACTGGGTACGGGACTCGAACCACGGTTGACTACGTGGGAGTCCATCGACATAGCCATTATGCTAACTGCTGGTCCCTAAACTCATACTTTAGTTCCATTTTTCTGTGAATATTTTAAAGTACCCTAATATATACACCTAATGACAGTGCCACAAGACATATGAAACAAAAACTGACATAACTGAAGGGAGAATTAGACAATATAATGATAATAGTTGGAGACTTTGATACTTTACTTTCAATAGCATATACAATTAGACAGAAAATCAACAAGGAAATGGAATTGAAAATACTATAAACCAAAAAAATATAGCAGACATGTAAACAACACTATATCCCAAAGAGAAGAATACAGATTTCTCTCAAATGCATATAGAATATTCTCCAGGAAAATCCATATGGTAGGCCATAAATCAAATAAAGAAATCATATAAAATTCTTCAACCACAGTAGCATGAACTTGGACATTAATAATTGAAAGAAATGTGGGGTCGTGCCTTGGCTGGAGAGCCGGCCTGGCCGGGGCTCTGTCCCGCGTGCTGTGGCCGGGGTCTGCCCTGCGTGCCGTGGCCGGGGCTCTGCTCCGCGTGCCCTATCCGGAGGTCCGGCCCGACCGGGGCTCTGCCCCCGCGTGCCGTGGCCGGATGGCCGGCCCGGCCGGGGCTCTGCCCTGCAGCCGGGGCTCTGCCCCGCGTGCCTTGGCCGGAGAGCCGGCCTGGCCGGGGCTCTGTCCTGCATGCCGTGGCCGGGGTCTGCCCCGCGTGCCGTGGCCGGGGCTCTGCTCCGCGTGCCCTATCCGGAGGTCGGGCCTGACCGGGGCTCTGGCCCGCGTGCCGTGGCCGGGGCTCTGGCCCGCGGGCCGTGGCCGGGGTCTGCCCCGCGTGCCGCATCAGCTGATGGCCGTCTCTGCTTTCCTGAGCCGCGTTCCTGAAACTGTGTTCCATGGAGATTGACCTACATTTGCGGGGCTGCACGAGACCCACCCTTGGTCCAGCCCTGAGTGGAGTCTACGTTCCCTATTGTTCCCTATTGTTGGGAACTTTATGATCTGATAATTGGAAAAAAAAATCATGTTTATCATAAAAAATAATTAGAATAATAATAATAATGATTGGGGGAAACATAGGAAAGATATTGAATGTTGAAGCGGGGAGATTAATGTCTCTGTACTGACTGACATGCATGGCATTCCCTTTTGAAAAAGCAATGTAATACACTGTAAAGTTATATGTAATTCAATGTAATAAAAAAATAGATAATAAAAAAAAGAAAGAAATGTGGGGAATTCACAAATACATGAAAATTTAATAACATACTTTTACTAAAAAATGAGTCATAGAAATAAATCATGAGGGAAGTTAAAAAATACTCTGAAATAAATGGAAATGAAAACACAACACATGGGGACCAGCAGTTAGCATAATGGCTATGTTGCTGGATTCCCATGTAGTCGACCACGGTTCGCGTCCTGGACCTGGTGGCTTAAAACTCACGCCAGGCGTGTGTGCGTGCATGCCCAAGATCCCAAGAGGAGAATGGAGGAGAAGGGATTGCGGCATGGCCATCCCCCCTGGGGGGTGATTTCTCGCTTTCTGTTTCTCTGTCTCTCTCTGTCTGTTTGGCGAGTGCACGCGCCCATCGCAAAAAAAAACTCTTAAAAAAAAAAAAAAAAAAACACTGAGAACCAGTAGTTAGCGTAATGGCTATGTCGCTGGACTCCCACATAGTCAACCGCAGTTCACGTCCCGGACCCGGTGGCTTAAAACTCACGCCGGGAGCGTGTGCGTGCGTGTCCAAGATCCCGAGAGGAGAATGGAGGAGAAGGGATTGCGGCGTGACCATCCCCTCTGGGGGGTGATTTCTCGCTTTCTGTCTCTATGTCTCTCTCTGTCTGTCTGGCGAGTGCACGCGCCGTATAGCGAAAACCTCTCCAAAAAAAAAAAAAAAAAAAAAACCACAACACACTATAATTTGTGGGCTATAAATATAGAAGAGGATGGGTATTGAGATTTATTTTAACAAATTAGTTCCTGTGACTGTGGAGGCTAGCAAGTTCAAAATCCACAGGATAAGCATGCAGCCTGGAGATTCAGATAAGAGGTGATGTTGCAGTACTGAGTCTGAAGACTCAATTTTAATCACATAAAATTTTTATGTTGCAAACCAGAGGCAAAATTCCTCTTTCTTTGGAAAACCTTTTTATTTTCTGATTTCAAGGTGTTGTTATTTTTCCACCTAATTCCAGCTATTCTTAAGATACTAAGAATAAGTACATAAAACAATTTCTGGGTATTATTGCTAATACAGAAATTTCTTTTTGTTTTTAGAATTATTTTATTTAACTTTATATATTATTATTTTCCAGTTTGATCAGAGAGAAGGAAAGAGAAAGCAAGCCACCAGGTCCAGGACCCAAATAGCAGTTGGCCATGTGGGAGTCCAGTGTCTTTAACCACCACGCCACCTGCCAGCCCCTCAATATAGAAATTTCTAAGAAAAAATAACTTAAACCCTTCCTAAAAGTCTTGAATCATCTTTTTTTAAAATTCTTTAGAGATAAAGAACTCTGAAGATCAACTTCCCTATCCACCTCTTCTACCTAGCAAAGTGGATCTCCGGCAGGTCACCATACTTCCACACAATGAGTGGAAAAGGATTCAAGATAGCCTTGACAGTTTGACAAGACAAGCAGCATGCCTTCGTGCAGAAAGAAAGGCAAAGAAAGAAATGCATTTCCGATCCCAGGAAGTGGTAAAACATTGGACTAATACATACGCAGTAAGTATTACTCATCCAGGAGTACATACACACTGAGGACTTACTTGTATCTTAGTACACTCTTGTACTTCATTTATAAATAATTTAAATGTGTAAGATATAAAAAAAGTGCATTGAAACACATTTTATACAGCTTTATTTAGGCCTAAGTGACATTCAATAAGCTGGACATACTGTAAGTGTGCCATTTAATAAGTTTTGTCATATATATACACCTCTGAGACCATCATTACGATTAAGATAATAAATATATTCATCATCCAAAAATTTTCTCATGCCCTGTTTTATTCCCTCTCATTCCTCCCCCTTTCTCTTCTCGTGACCCCTAGGCAACCACTGCTTTGCTTTCTGTTATAGGTTTCATATAGCATAATTACTTTGAGACTTATTCATGTGTTGTGTTAACAACATATTATCAATATGACAATAATAATTGACAATGTATCAATTGTTCATTTTTGTTGTGGAGTTAGTATTCCATTTTATCAGTATACCACCATTTATCTAGTCACTTGATGGTTTGACATCAAGCTCATGTTGACATTTGAATTGTTTCAATTTTTTGGCTATAAAGCTGCTATGGACATTCTTATATAAGTTGATGTGTGGACATAAGCTTCCATTTTTCTTGGGTAAATATGTGTAGAAAGACTGAGTTATATAATCAGTGTATACAGTCATGTGCCATGTAATGATATTTCAGTCAACAATGGGCCATATATATTACAGTGGCCTCATAAAGAGCATATGGGGCATACCAGATAGCCTGGACATGTAGTACACTCTGATGTTAGCAGAACACTGAAATTGCCTAACTGCATTTTGCATAATGTATTCCCTTTTCTTTCTTTCTTTTTTTTTTTTTTTTTTTTTGGAGAGGTTTTTGCTATAGGGCACGTGTGCTCCCCAGACAGACAGAGACAGAGAGACAGAAAGCGAGAAATCACCCCCCAGGGGGATGGCCACGCTGTAATCCCTTCTCCTCCTTTCTCCTCTTGGGATCTTGGGCACGCATGCACACGCACCCGGCGTGAGTTTAAGCCACCGGGTCCAGGAGTCAAACCGCGGTCAACTATGTGGGAGTCCAGTGACATAGCCATTATGCTAACTGCTGGTCCCTGCATAATGTATTCCCATCATTAAGCAGTGCATGATTATACTTTGTAGGAAATTCTCTTAATCTGTATTTCAAAAGCAGCTGTAATTTTACGTTTCCACTAGTAGTGTCTGAGAATTTTTTTTTAAGTTATTTTAGGTTTTTGCCATAGGGCATGTCTGCTCACCAGAGAGAGGGAAAGTGAGAAATCATCCCCCAGGAGGGACAGACATATTGTAATCCCCTCTCCTTCATTTTCCTCTAAGGATTTTGTACACGCACATGCCCAGTGTGATTTTCAATCCTCCAGGTCGAGGACTTAAACCACAATTGGCCATATAGGAGTCCAGTACCTTAAACACCTTGCCACGTGCTACCCCCTGAGAATTATATTTTCTCTGCATTCTTGCCAACACTTTGAGTACGGTCAGTATCTTTAATTACTGACATTCTGATGGCTGTGAAGTATTTCATTATAGTTTTTGTTTGAATTTTCTCTTAATTCCAAATGATGTTGAACATCTTTTCATCAACTTGTTTTCTACCCATACTTTTTTTTTTTTTTTCAGTTTGCTATAGTGTGTGTGCACTTGCCAGAGGGTGTGGGGGGAATTGAGAAAACACCCTGTCCCCCAGGGGGGTATGGTCATGCCACAATTCCTTCTTTCAGAAATTTGGGCATACACACTTGTGTTTTTCAAGCCGTTGGGTCCAGAACTTGAACAGTGGAGTCAACCATGTGGGATCCAGCTGCCTTAACCATCATGCCACTGGCTGGCTCCCATATATATTCTTTAGTGAAGCATCTGTTCATATGTTTTATTCATTATGAAATGACACAAACAGTAGCATACTAAATTGCAGTGTGGGAGGTCACATGGCCACCCACAGGTTGGGATCCTGAATCAACCTGAAAACATGCCCAGTATGCCTGCACCTGTGATCCTAACTGGCTAGAGGGTGAGGGAAAGGGATTGAGGCTTGCTGAGATCCTGTTGAGGGTTACCTCTCTGCCCCTCCCTTACCCCCTTCAGCCCCCCCATGTGTGCATGATTTCTCATAAATAAAATAAATGTAAAAAATAATTTTAAAAGCAAAGTACATGGGATTCAATGCAAATAATATGCCATCTTATACAGGGGACTTGAACGTCAGTGTATTTTGATATCTGTGGGATCCTAGAAGTACTCCCTGGTGGATACCGAGGGACAACTCTATTATACTTTTGATGGATTCAGTTTGCCAAATGTTAATTTTTGTGTTCATGTTTATGAGGACATTGGTCTGTAGTTTCCTTGAAATGTCTGTCTGGTTTTGGTATCAGAGTAATACCATTTACTGTTATGATGCTGGACTTTACAGAAAGAGGACTTGAAGCTGGTAGGAACCAAGGCAGCCTGCCTCTGGTGTGTTTGTCTGAATGCCTTTTTCTCTGGAACTTCATAGTATCCTTGCTGGGTTCTTCTCTGTGCTTCTGCTAGAGTCCCAGTACCTGAGAGAAATAGTAGTCCAATTTAGTTCTATATACACGAATAGGAGTCTACTTCAAAGTGGGAATCTGTCTCTTAACTCCTTTTATTAGCTCAGCTTGGGAGAAGTGCTAGAAAAAAGTGAATCCTTTCGTGTGTGGTCACGTGTGTGTACACACATACACTCACACATACTTTACCCATATCAATTGAGGCACTGAGAGGCAGAGTCATTTTCTACTTTTTTTTTTTTTTTTTTTTTTTTTTTTTTTAATTTTCAGAGGGCACATGTGCTTACCAGAGACGGACAGAAAGAGAGAGAGGGAGGGAAAGTGAGAAAGCATCCCCTCCATAGGGATGATCATACCACAGTCTCTTCAATTTCTTTTCTCTTTTCAAGATTCTGCACACACATCCCATGCATTTTTCAAGTCTCCAGAACCTGGACTTAAATCACACAGTCAGCCATGTGGGATCTAGCCACCTTAACCACCATACTACTATTTTCTAATAGAATTTTTTTTGAGGGGGAGAATTTTTTTTTTTTTTTTTTTTTTTTTTTTTTTTTTTTTTTTTTTTTTTTTTTGCTATAGGGCGCATGCACTTGTCAGAAAGACAGAGAGAGACAGAAAATGAGAAATCACACCCCAGGGGAGATGGCCATGCTGCAATCCCTTCTCCTCCATTCTCCTCTCCGGATCTTGGGCGCACATGCACACGTGCCCGGTGTGAATTTAAGCCACTGGGTCCAGGACTTGAACCACGGTTGAATACATGGGAGTCCAGATACATAGCCATTACGCCAACTGTTGATCCCTCTAATAGAATTTTTAAAGATACAGGTAAGCATAAGTTCTGGCTAGAGAGATCTCACTTTTTATTTTTCAACATTACATATTTCTATTCTTTGTTGCAATATACATTGTCTTTGGGAAAGGACATAGCTTGTAGTACTTACTAAACTGTTTATAATTCTCTTTTTATTCTAGAACAGGGAAGAATTATATCATGACTGATATAATATAGGTAACATATGACATTCTGAAAGAATGCAGAACTATAGAGAAAGAAAACAGATCAGTCGTTGCCAGAGGCTGCAGGTGGGAGGGGTAGTTGACTATAATGGGGCATGAGGAATTTTGGGGGAGGATAGAACTGTTTCTTAAGTGACCGTATGTATTTGTAAAACTGTATACTAAAACAGTGTATGTAAATTATAATCTAAATTTAATTTTAAAAGGGCTTATGTTACAGGGAAGGATGGGGGAGTAAGCTATAGCCTCTCTTTTTATTTATTTTTTTTACACAGAAACAGCACATTGTACATAATGCTTTATACCTCCATGAGTGTTAAAAGAAGAATAAATGAAGAGCCATCTTAGTAGCATCAAATAACTACCCTAGTAGTTAAAACTGTGATATAGGCATAAAGACTGACAAAATAAGAAATCAGAGGAGAGAGCCTAGAAACAAACCCATGTCATATAGGGGAACTTGACATGTGACCGAAATATTGCAAATTACAAAGGAAAGGATGGGCATTCAACAACTAATACATTGTGGTAACTGGCATATGGAAAAGATTAAATTACATCTCAGTGGAACTGAATATGGAAAAATGAATTTCAAGTGGGTTGAAGACCTAAATTTGAAAAGCAAAAGAGTAAAAATTTAACATAAGTCATAGAATATCTTAAAGCTATTAGGAAAGTAAGATTTTCTTAAGACATAGAAAGTGTGACCAATAAAGGAGAAGAAAGACCTCATAGACATGGGAAATTGAGTAGACTCCTCAGAGGTGTAGAAGAGCATATGAAATATACTATTGTTGATTTTTAAAATAGCAAATATAGCACTACATATTTCTCTGTTGGAGCTATAGAGAGGAACTTTGGAAATAACCACAAGAAACTAATAATAGTGGTTGTGAGACTGAGAGGAGATTGCAAATGGCAGTTAGTTAGAGGGAAATGTTTACTCAATATCTGTAATATTTTGGGATTTTTGAATCATTTAAATATGTTACCTACCTAAAAATTCAATTAAAAAATTAGCTCATGGGACCAGCAGATGGTGTAGCAGTTACATTACTAGACTCCCACATGGCCAACCACAATTCCAGCGCCAGACCTGATGGCTTGAAAATCACACTGGGCACATGTGCGTGCATGCCCAATATCCTGGGAGAGAATGGAGGAGAAGGGATTTCTGCGAGGCCATCTTCCCGGGGGATGATTTCTGACTTCCCCTCTCACCGATTCTGTCTCTCTCTCACTCCATAATTGTAATCTTTTTTTACTTATTAATGAAATGTGCAAATGCAATAAAAACTCATAACAAAAGTTTAACTTTTCAAATCATAATGTTAAATTTTGATAAGATTAAATTGAAAAATGACAACAAAAATTGCTTTATCTTTTTACAGGGGATGAAAGAACAGAAACTTGAAGCCAAAAAGAAACGTGATGAAGAAATCGAGGCAGAAAGACAAATTCTTGATGTAGAAGAAGAAATATACAAACAAGGAGAAAGAAAAAAGGCCATTGAACATGCAAAGCAATATCAATTTTACCAGACAGAAAGAGTGAAACACTTTCATGTACTACTTGGGTTTTGTATTTTTGTATATTTTTACATATCTATACATAATTAGACATTATTTTCTTAAAATATTGCCCTTTTTTTTTGTAGTCAGGACTTCTCCTTAGTAGAGTTATGAAAGAACGAGATGCCCAGGTTGAATTCCAAAAGAGTAAGATAAAATCAGATAAAAAATGGGAGGAACAAGTGAAAATCAACATCGAAAAAACTTTTAAAGAAGAACAAGAAAAAGCAGAGAAGCAACAAAGAGAAAGAATGGCTCTTGCCCAAGATCACCTAAAACAGTATGTATATATAAATGACGTTTTTAATACTTTCCTCTTTTTCTCATAGTGGCTATAGCTTTTATTTAATTATGAAAGTAATATATATTAAAATACTTAGTAAACTAAGAGACTGGCAGGTGGTGTGGTGGTTAAGGCACTACACTGACTGCAGTTTGAGTCCCAGACCTGGCAGTTTGAAAATCACACTGAGTATGTTTGCATGCCCAAAATCCTGAGAGGAGAACAAAAGAGAAGAGAATGTGGTCTGGCTATCCCCCTTGGGAGATGATTTTTCACTTTCTCTCTCTTTGCCACTCTCTGTCTCTGTCTAATGAGGGCATATGCCCTATGGCAAAGATCTAAAGAAAAAAAAAGAAAAATTACTGTCACTCTCTCACTTAGAGATTGTATGTTAGTTACTCCTGCTATAATAATTGTTGCAGAAAAATCAACCACAGGGTACAGTAGCA
Organism: Tupaia tana; assembly: GCA_026018925.1. Lineage (NCBI taxonomy): Eukaryota > Metazoa > Chordata > Mammalia > Scandentia > Tupaiidae > Tupaia > Tupaia tana. The sequence continues at coordinate 75,150,565 of JAKSZU010000001.1, forward strand.
TCAACCTTAAACATTTATTTCTCGTATCTGTGAGTTGGCTGAACTTAGTTGATCTAGGCTGGACTCAGTTGGGCAGCTTTTCTTCAAGCTCTAAGACTGGGTAGGTTTGTTCATTGATGATGAGTGTTCTGATCTGCTCCATGTGTATTCATTCTGAGATCTAAGATTAAGCAGCCAGCTGTGGAAAACTTTTCATATGGTTTTGACAAAAAATGAAAGAATGAGCCTAAGCTTGCAAGAACATGGCTAAAGCCAAAAGTCAAAGGTTAAGGATGAGTCTAAAGCAAGTCATGGGGCCAACCCCATCAATAATGGAACAAAGAAGTAGACTCCCATGGAATGGGAGCCTCTTTAACCAGTAGTAGACTGAAATAATAGAACTGGTATTAACCTAAGTTGGCGACTGAGGGCCATTTGATAGAGAAGCAAAGGAGAGTTTTTTCTCCTTTCCTAAAGAGTAAGTTTATTCAGGGACACAATTTGTAAATAGGCTATTCATTCATTTATTAGTGTATTCACTCATTTATATGAATATTTGTTAAAGAACCTCCACTTTTCTAGTGGCTGAGAATACAAAGATGACTATGATAGTCTTTTTCTTTAAAAAGTTCACAATCAGGGAGAGGCGTGTACAGAAGTGGAATAGTTATGTGCTATATATTATTTGGTTAATAATGGATCACATATACCAGTCTATATGATCATAATGGAGCTGAAAATTTTCTATCACCTAATGATGTTGCTGTCCTAATATTGTAGCATACTAGATTACTCGTATTTGCCACGGTGCTGGTATAAACAAGCTTATGTCCTTGTCTGTTTTTAGATCAGGATGATGGAAGCTTTATAGAATGAATTTGGAAGAGTTTCTTCCTTTTGGATGTTTAGAAGTAGTTTGAGGAGGGTCCAACAGATGGTGTAATGTTTATGTCGCTGGACTCCCATATAGTTGACTGTGGTTCGAGTATCGTACCTGACAGCTTGAAACTCATGCTGGGTGCTTGTGCATGGGTGCCCAAAATTCCAAGAGGAGAATGGGAAAGAGTGGATTGCGGCATGGCCATCCCACCTAGAGGATGATTTCTTGCTTCCTTTATCTCTGTCTCTGGCAAGCACACGTACCCTATAGCAAAAATCTCTCAAAAAAAAAAAAAAGAAATAGTTTGAGAAGAATTGGAGTTGGTTCTTCTTTAAAGTTTTACAGAATTCAGAAGTAAAGCCATTGGGATCTGGGCTTTTGGTTGTTGTTGTTGGGAGACTATTACTGATTTAATCTCATTTCTCGTTATGGGTCTATTTAGGCTTTCTATTTCTTCCAGTTTCAATCTCAATAAGTTACAAATGTCCAGAAATTTGTCCGTCTCCTCTAGATTTTCTTGTTTGTTGGCGTGTAATCACTCATAGTATTCTCTGATGATGTTTTGTATTTCTGTTACATCCATTGTAATAATGCATGTTTCCTTGCTGATTTGATTATCTGGTTCTTTTCTCTGTTCTTCTTGATTAATCTAGCTAATGGTGTGTGTCAATTTTGTTAATATTCTCAAAGAACCAGTTTTTTTATTTCATTTATTTTCTGTTTAGTTCTTTTATTTTCTATTTCATTTATTTCTGCTAGGATCTTTATTATTTCTTTTCTCTTGAAATTTTTGTTGTTGTTGTTTTACAGTTCCCTGATTTGTGTTGCTAGGTTGTTTATTTGCCACCTTCCTGTTTTTTTCTTGTGGGCACTAATTGCTACGGACATCCCTCTTACGCCAGCTTTTGCTATGTCCCACAGGTTATAAATACTTGTTTGTTCATTATCACTGGTTTCTATGAACCTTTTGATTTCAATCTTTTTTTTTTTTTTTTTGAAGAGGTTTTTTTCTATAAGGCGCGTGCACTCGCCAGACAGACAGAGACAGACAGAGAGACAGAAAGCAGGAAATCACCCCCCAGGGGGGATGGCCACGCCGCAATCCCTTCTTCTCCATTCTCCTCTTGGGATCTTGGGCACGCACGCACATGTGCCCGGCGTGAGTTTAAGCCACCAGGTCCGGGACGCGAACCGCGGCCGACTACGTGGGAGTCCAGCGACATAGCCATTACGCTAACTGCTGGTTCCATTTTGATTTCAATCTTAATGTCTTCAGTAGTTGTAAAGTCATTCAGGAGTAGATTGTTTCATTTCCATGCGTTTGTCTATTTCCAAGGGCTCTTTCTGTAGTTGATTTATTTTTTTTTAATTTAAAAATTTTTTTGTTTTTAATTAATTTACATCCATTCACTAAACATTGTCACAGCATACAAAATGTGATTTCCCATCCAGAATATACTGCATACTGGCTTAATCATACATGTTATCAATAATTTTTCATTTCAAGTTTCATATATATATTTATATGTTTTTCCCCCTATTTCTCATCCTCTGCCATTTTCCACTCTCCTCCTACACTATGTCAGTTTTCCATTCCTTTTGCCCCCCGCATTTTGTTAATTTACAAAATTTCTTAAATAATCTAACTACTTTCAATAGCAAGCTCAGCTGGTATATATATATCTATGAATACATGTCTGACTTTAGGCATGAAATTCTGAGTAAAATGAATATACTATAAGGTAGCACCTAGCTGATGCTATATAGCTTACTACAATCATTATGTATTTTTACTATATTTTTTTTAATTTCAAGAAAAGCAGTTTTAGCTTTAATAAATCAAAGAAATGCTAAGGAACTTTACGTAAAGCTTGAAACCAAGAAACAGGTTAGGATTCTGTTCAAATAGTAGATGCATGAACCTATCGGCAGCTCAAGACAGGACAAAATTCCTTAAAACCAGTAAACAAAGCCTAGAAGAAAATCAGTGATATTTTAGATAAAAGTCATAAAATTCTATCTCACCAGTTCAGTCTCATGTACTTAAACTATGTTTTGTTGTGGTCCAGTGTTCCTGATAATATTCTGGGATATAATATTCAACTCCAGACTTGTCCCCAAAATTAAGTTGGCCATTTTCTGAGTTTTTGAACTCTTATTTCTGTGTGACTGTATTTAATTTTCCTGGTATAGCACTCCCTGCAGAACTTCTTGGAGGTCTGGTCTGGTGTTGGTGAATTCTTTCAGGTTTGTTTATCTGAAAATGTTCTTGTCTATTCTTCCCATATGAAGGATAATCTTGCCGGGAACAGTATTCTTGATTGAAAATGCTTTTCCCTTAACACTTTGAATGTATTTTCCCATTCTTTTCTCACTGCATTATTTCTGATGAGAGATCTGCTGTCAGACTGATGGGATATCCTTTGTAGGTAACTTGACATTTCTTTCTTGTCAGTCTTAGTAACTTATCTTTGTCTGTGGTTTTGGTCAATCTGACTATAATGTGTCTTGGAGAAGATTTTCTTGGGTTGATTCTATTGGGGGTCCTTTGTATTTCTTGGATCTGGATCTTTGAATACCTCTCTAGGTTTGGAAAGTTTTCTTCCAGGATTTCATGGAATAGATTGTCAGTGCCCTTATGAGTCTCTTCTCCTGGTATACCAATTATATGGATGTTTGGACGTTTGATGGTATCTAGTATTTTTCATATATTATTCTCATTTTTTTGGGCGATTTTCTCAGTGTTTGTGGTGGATTTTTCTAAGCCAGCGATTCTGTCTTCTACATCTGAGAATTGATTTTCGGATCTAGTCTGCTTTTAATACTTTCAAGGGAGTTTTTGACTTCTTGTATTATAGTCTTCATCTCTAACAGGTCCGTTTGATTCTTTTTTATAGTGTGAATTTCCTCTTTTAGATCTTGCAAGAATTTCCTCACCTCTTGGAGATCGTCAGCTTCTTTCCCCTGCCTCTTCAGTGGGGAAAAAAGCAGTTCTTCATCTTTCTTCTCTTCGATCTCTGTGATCTTTGTCACCATGAAAATTCTAAATTCTTTATCTGACATTTCCTTGAATTTCATTGTACTGTCTGAAGACGAGTTATTATTTTTCCTTGGAGTAGAGGTGTTTTCTTGTTTTTCCATATTTCTTGTGACGCTGCGGTGATTTCTAGTCATCTGATGGATGTGCGTTTCTCCCTAATTCTTGAAGTTTGGTCTGAGCGTTTAGAGGCATGCAAGAGGAGATGATCTGCAATCTCTCTTCTGTTCCGTTTTCACTCTTTGTGCATCAGAATCAGTGGGAATAGAGGAAAAGTCTGACCTAAAAATGAGTGTGGAGGGGGAAGTCTCAGCAGAAAATCTTTATTTTAAGTCCTTGAAAGCAGAATTTCACAGCTGAAGTTCAGGATCCATGTGAAGATGGGCCTGGATTTGTATCTTTCTAGAAATGAATGTGGAGGGGGAAGTCTCAGCAGAAAATCTTCATTTGAAGTCTCTGAAAGCAATATTTCACCGCTGAAGTTCAGGATCTATGTTCTGTAGTTGATTTCAAGTTTGATTTCATCGTGGTCAGAAAAGATGCTGGACATAATTTCTATACATTTTAATTTTTAAATAGAATTATTTTATGTAACTAACTTTCTTTCTTTCTCTCTCTCTTTCTTCCTTTCTTTCTTTCTTTCTTTCTTTTTAATGGACCAGAGAGGGAAAGAGCGAGAGAGAGAGAAAAAGTGAGAAAGCAAGCCTCCAGGTCCGGAATTTGAACTGCAGACGGCCTTGTGAGAGTCCAGTGCTCTTAACCACCACACCACCTGATGGCCCCTATATTTGAATTTGTAAAGACTTGTTTTGTGCCCTATCATGTGGCTGATCTTTGAAAATGTTCTATGGGAAGGTGAGAGAAATGTATACTTTGTGGTTTTTGAGTGAAAAAATTCTATAAATATCTGTTAAGTCCTTTTCATTTATGTTATCATTTAGATCTTGTATCTCTTTGTTTATTTTTTTTATCTATATGATCTGTCCAGTGGAGGCAATGGAGTGTTGAAATCCCCAACAATTATTGTGTGATTCTACTGGGGGGCCTTTTTATTTCTTGGGTCTGAATTTCTCTCTGTTTCTCTAGATTTGGAAAGTTTTCAGATAGTGTTTCACGAAAGTGGTTTTCCTACCTTTAGCATCTTTTTCGCCTTCTCAAATACTTATTACATGGATATTTGGGTGTTTCATGGTGTCTAGAATTTCCAAGATGGTATCTTAATTATTATTATTATTATTATTTTGGTTAGTTTTTCATTCTTTTTGGTGGTTTGTCTTCAGGGTCAGAAATTCTTTCTTCTACATGGTCCAATCTGCTGTTAATGATTTCTAGGGAGATTTTAATTTTTTGTATTGTAGTCTTTATTTCCAGAAGTTCTATTTGATTCTTTTTTAGATTTTCTGTCTTTTTATGGAATTCCTCTTTTATATCCTGGAATGATTTTCTCATTTCTTAGAATTGATTGTTTTCTCTTGCATCTCACTGAGTTTTGTTACTGTGAATGTTTGGAATTCTTTTTCTGACATTTCTGTTAATTCCTTGTGCTATCCATTGTTGGTGAGGGACTACTGAGCTCACCTAGGGGAGAGTTACCCCTCATTTTCTCATGTTTCTTCGATCTCTGTGTGGTTTTTGGTCATCCAATGCAGTATTCACTTTTTCCTGTTTATTGCAGTAAATTCTGTAGTATCAGGATACTCACCCTTAGTTCCTAGGTGAGTTGCTATTAAAAGGCTCTGTTTCCCCGATCAGAGCAGATAAGCTTATAAAGGTAACTTCAGGCGGTTGACTCTACCAAACTCTCAGCTCTTGATGAGGTAGGAACAAACTAAGGAGATAAAACTTACTGAAGAGGATCAAGTTTCATGCTGTGCACAGTGTAGCACCTCCTGGAGTGCAGCAAAATCCAAAGATAACCACTGCAGGTATAGGTACACTTAGGAGAAGAGGCCTGGGGAGACCAGGCCTAAGTCTTGGGCAGGTTGAGCCCAGGCAGCAAGGAGTGCAGGGAGGACAAAGTGCCCCTTTGTAGCAATTTTAAAACTTCAGAAACTTCTTTTCTCAAATATGAAAACATGTTCTTTAAATCTTGATTGTTGACTTCTGACTTTCCTTCTAAGAAATCAATAGATCTAAAATATTAAATAGTTCTCCTTTTTTTTAATTTGGTGAGGTTTTGGTGTGCTCACCAGAAAGACAGAGAGAGAGAGAGAGAGACAGAAAGCGAGAAATCACCCCCCAGGGTAATTCTGTAGTATCAGAAGATACTCAGCCCCAGGGTGATTTCTCGCTTTCTGGGAGAAATGTGCCACACCACAACCCCTTCTCCTCCATTCTCTCGGGGTCTTGGGCACGCACACACACATGCCTGGTGTGAGTCCAAGCCACCGGGTCCAGAACTTGAACCGCAGTTGACTACATGGGAGTCCAGCGACATAGCCATTATGCCAACTGCTGGTCCCAAAAAATATTAAATAGTCCTAATAAAATAAACAAAATTTTGAAAACCTAGGGTTTTTGTTTTAGGACAGTCATAAAACATTTAGCTATGGCCAATATTGACATTTTCTCTAGTACTTCCTAAACAAAAGTGACTCTAATTCTAAAGCTGCTTCCTCTGTACAGAAGCATCAATTCGGAGTCTCCTGTCTTGAATTGGCCTAACTGTAATAATGTGAACTTAATGGCTCACTTAACTGTATAGTCACCCATGATGTAGGGGAAAGGACTTTCCACCCCAACCTGCAAAGCCAAGTGAGAGGTTTCCAGGAAAACATTTTCTTGATTAGGTTCACATGAAAGACGTTTATTCCTTGGTCATTTGTCTGTTTAGATGGGTTGTTGATCTCAAAGCAAAACAAAACTAGAGATAACGGCAGTTAGAGATGCTGCGGAACACTTGGTCACTTGTTGATTGGCTGACAAAGATGCTTGAGTTTTCCATGGGCAAGTAGACACCTTCAGCTTGAGCTGTCTCACCAGTATGCAGAGGGTTGGTTGCCTCCGGGACCCAGCATTTGCAATAAACTACTGATGGTAGAGCTCCAGGTAGTGATGATGGTACGGTTCGGGGGGAGTGGGGACGGCAAGTTGAAGAGGTAGAGCTGGAACTAAATATCTCAGATCAGGGCTCTGTAATGAGGATGGCCCTTGGGATTTTTCTAAAGAACTCACGTGAGTCCTAAGAGACAGCCAGCATCTGGAGGCTTACCACTCAGAAGGTAGTAGTATCTAGTCACTTTTGGCTACAGAGAGAATGACAGTCAAAGCGGACAGCTGGATAAGGAGGCCTTGGTTCTTCCATTTCCATCACACCTATCTCTTTTTAGGGTTAGGCCCATAGCTTACGTAGCATAGCATCATCTAGTGCTCAAGTTGGTAAGTACTGGGGATTAGAAGTTTTTCTGTGAAATAATGTGTCCACTGCCCCTTTTTGTTTTGTTAACTGGTTCTTTCTAAATGAAATGAACACTTGAATCTGGTGTGTAACTTACTTTGGTAAGGAATAAAATTTTGAAGTATTGGCAATTCTGTGTTACCCAAGATTAGATTAGTTTTAGTCACTGCTATTTAATACCTGTTCTTTTCTCCAAAGAAATTTACTAAATTTACTAGTTCTCCCTTGAAGCTTTAAATCATCCCAGATGATGACGATGTTTCTTTCTTTCTTCCTTCCTTCCTTCCTTTCTTTCTTTCTTTCTTTCTTTCTTTCTTTCTTTCTTTCTTTCTTTCGAGAGATTTTTGCTATAGGGTGTGTGTGCTTGCAGGAGAGACAGAGACAGAGAGATAGAAAGCAAGAAACCACCCCCAGGGGCTGGCTACGCTGCAGTCCCCTCTCTTCCATTCTCCTCTGGGGATCTTGGGCACACACATGTGCCTGGTGTTAGTTTTAAGCCTCTGGGTCTGGAACTCGAACCACAGTCTACTTCGTGGGAGTCTAGCTATGTAACCATTAGGCTATCTGATGGTTCCTCTAATTCATTTCTTAAATATGTAATATAACCTTCTTTTTGGTTGTTCTCAGTTATAATTATGTTTTTGCTTTAGAATAAAGGAACGTGAAGAAGAAGAAGAAAGGAGGAGAAAACAGGAAGAAAAAGATGCTGAGGAAATAAAGCGACAGAATTTATTATATGAAATAGAAATGAGAAAAAAAGTAGAAAAGAAAAAAGAAGGGATAAATGAAAATAGGAGATTGTTTTTTGTAAGTTGAAAATGTAGAAGTTCAAAATAGATACAAAGCAAATGCCTAAGTTTTAATATATTTTTAAAAATAAGGTAGAAAACTGGCAATCCTGTAACCTAGTGGTTAAGGGAGCCAGAGCCCATATTGCCAACCACAGTTTGAATTCCAGCCCCAGATGCTTTAAAAACACACCAGATGTGTATATGTGTATACCCCAAATCCCAATAAGACGGACAAATAGAAAAGATTGTGGTGTGACACCCCCCCCCCCCTGCAATGAGGGGCCACTTTCTCCCTCTCTCTCCCTCTCTCTCCCTCTGGCAAGCATACAGGCCTTCTGGCCAAAACAAAACAAAACAAAACAAAACAAAACAAACAAAAAAACATATATATATATATATATATATATATATATATATATATATATATGTATATATATATATATATATATATGTATATATAAAACAAGTTGCTATTGAATTCAGATTCCAAGAAAATACATACCTTGAGGTTTATGTGTACATGCTCTCATGCATGAAATAAAAAGAAGTGAGCCTTTTTGTTTTTTGTTTTTGTTTTTGCCATAGGATGCATGTGGTCACCAGAGAGAGATCACTCCTCAAGGGGGATGGCCACACTATAGTTCCTTCTCCTCCATTCTCCTCTCAGTATTTTGGGCACACATGCACATGTGTCCAGTGTGATTTTTCAAGCTGCTGGGTCTGGGACTTGAACCACAGTTGATCACATTGGAGGAGTCCAGCACCTTAACCACCATGCCTATTGCTGACCCTTCAAATGAGACTTTTTTTTTTTTTTTTTTTTGTGGACAGGTTTTCGCTATAGGACGTGTGTGCTCGCCAGAAAGAGAGACAGAAAGACAGAAAGCGAGAACTCACCCTCCAGGGGGATGGCCACGCCACAATCCCTTCTCCTCCATTCTCCTCGCGGGACCTTGGGCACGCATGCATACATGCCCAGCATGAGTTTAAGCCATAGGGTCTGGGACTTGAACCATGGTCGACTACATGGGAATCCAGTGACATAGCCATTATGCCAACTGCTGGCCCCTCAAATGAGACCTTTTTTTTTAAAGATTTATTTAATTTTATTTATTCATTCATTTATTTTAATTTGACCAGAGAGAGAGAGACAGAGAGAGAGAGAAAGTGAGAAAGCAAGCTACCAGGTCCAGGACTTGAACTGTGGTCAGCCATGTAGGAGTGTCCAGCACATTAACCACCATGCCACCTGCTGGTCCCTCAAATGAGACTTTTAAAGGAACTTATTTTCTTATGAGAGTTGTGGGTCAGTCAGCAGTAGCACAGTGGTTAAGTACTGTGATAGAAAGCCAGATTCTACATGGCTGACTTCTGTTAGGGTATCAGCCCCAGGAGCTTAAAAAACTCTCCAGGCACATGTGCATGTATGTGCCTAAAATCCTGATGGCAGGAAGAAATGGGGGAAAAAAAGATTTTAGCATGACCACTCTATTGGGGAGTGCTTTCTCTCTTTCTCTCTCTCTCTCTCTCTCTCTGGTGAGTGTATGTATGTTCTAGCAATTATAATAAGAGTTGTGAGGGATGAATGAGATGATTTATGTTTGATGTCTGTCTCCAGGCACATGTGCATGTATGTACCTAAAATCTTGATGGCAGGAAGAAATGGGGGGAAAAAAGATTGTAGCATGACCACTCTATTGGGGAGTGCTTTCTCTCTTTCTCTCTCTCTCTCTGGTGAGTGTATGCATGTTCTAGCAATTATAATAAGAGTTGTGAGGGATGAATGAGACGAATGAGATGATTTATGTTTGATGTCTGTGGTGCTATTAAAATATGCTCAATAAATGGAACGTGTTGCAAGTTATTTTATTTTATAATTTTTTACTGTGTTTTTTTTAAATTAGTTTATTTACTTATTTACTTTTAATTTGAACACAGAGATAGAGAGAGAGGGAAAATGAGAAAGCAAGATGCCAGGTCTGGGATTTGAACTGCAGTTGACCATGTAGGAGTCCAGCACTTAACCACCACCACACCACCTGTCAGCCCCATGTAACCTTATTGTTTCTTTTCCTAAAGTCTTATTCTTGGTTCATGGATACAACAATTTTTATCATCTCTCCAAGTCACTTTGGAGTGGAACAGACCTACTTTTGAATGCATACTAGCTATGTGCCCTTGAGCTGAATGAAGCTTTTCATGTTTAAAACATGAGAAATGACTTGTGTTAACCAAATTTTCCTGTTACGAAAGGTCTGTAAAACATTTATAATAAAATTGGGGTGGGGAGGGGGGGCAAAATAAAATCATTAAGGAATTGTTCAAAACAATCACTTTTAATGGTTCAGTGTTTTCGTTGTAGTTCATATTGACCATTGTATTTCCTAACCAGATTACAGACCTTTAAAAGCAACAACCTAGGGACCAGTAGGTAGCATAGTGATTAAGGTGCTGACTCCCACATGGCCGACTGTGGTTCAAGTCCAGACCTACCTAGCAGGTTACTTTCTTACTTTCCTTCTCTCTCTCTGGTCAAAATTTTAAAAACAATAATACATAAAAATTAAAAAAATTTTTTTTTAAAGAAATTTTTTTCTATAGAGTGCATGCGCTTGCTGGAGAGACAGAGACAGAAAGCAAGAAATCACCTTTCCGGGGGCATGTCCACACCACACTCCCTTCTCTTCCATTCTCCTCTTGTCATCTTGGGCATGCACGCACACACACCCAGCATGACTTTTAAGCCACTTGGTCCAGGACTCAAACCACAGTCAACAACAGGGAGTCCAGCGACTTAACCATTACACCATCTGCTGGTCCCCCCAAATTCAATATTTCTTAAAATAACAGTCTGTAAAATAGAAGAGTACTTAAGAGGGCTGGCTGGCACAGAGACTGGCCCTGTCACCTAGCGGTTAAAGGAGCCAGATTGCACAACAGCCTGCCATAGTTCAAATCCTGGCATGAAAAACACACTGGGGATATGTGTGTACATGCCCAAGTCCTTACAGGATAGAGGGAGAAGAGATTGCAGTGTGACCATGCCCCATTGTAGGGGCATTATGAAGATGTAAAAGTCACCCATGACCTCATACCCCAGTGATTACTTCTGTTAATACATTATACATTTATTTCCATCATACATACATTATAATCTTGTACTTTTGTGTATTTGTAAAATTGAAATATACTATGTAATGTTTTATATTCTGCTCTTTCCCCAACTTAACAATTACATTATTTGTATCTTCTCAAAATATTGAAAGTATGATCTATTTTTCTATTATTGAATATTTAGAGGTTGTTTCCAATTTTTTGCCCTCATAAATAAATTGGAGATGATGTACATGATACACTAATCTTTATACACATCTCTGATCATCTCTTTAGGATTCATTTTCAGGAGAGAAGTAAGTGGGTCAGAAGCAGTGACCCTTTGACATGTTGTTATTCGAAACCAATAAGTTAAAAGATTTTTACTTTTATTTTCTTAAAAGATTTTTTTCAAAATGTATGATACACATTTTTTAATATGATGGATAGTATACAGTTATTTATTTATTTATTTATTTATTTTCAAATTCACTAGAGAGAGAGAGAGTGAGAGAAAGGGAAAGTGAGAAAGTAAGCATCCAGGTCCAGTACTCAAACCTCAGTTGGCCATGTGGGAGTCCAGCACCTCAACCACCACACTACCTGCCTCCCCCAGTATGCAGTTTTGATGGAATACTCTTCACTTTTCCCCTCAAGGAACATATGCATGATAAAAATATCATCAAAGCTGTAGAACAGCAGCAGCAAGAAGAAGAAGATGAAAAGATTCGAAGATTTATCAAAGCAAAAAAGCGTCTTACACAAATGAGGAAAGAAAAAGAAGCTGAAACACAGAGGTAAATTATTTCAAAATAATTTATGTATTACTGAAGAACTATCAAAAATTATTTTACTGTAACTCAGAAGTTATTATAGGAGAGTAGTCCTTAGGAAAAAAGATCTTATATCTTATATATGCCTATATCACATGACGATTTTGGTCTGGGACATGTGAGGTGAGGTATCCGTGAAATATTCAGGACATCTTTGTGGTAGACGGTTGGTAGTATTGGTCTGCTCTAGGAGAAGACTATGAGCTGGAAAAGGCTTTGTGGGCCATTGGTATGTAAGTGGTAGTTGTAGCTCTGGGTTCAGGTGAGACCACCTTGGTAGGAAATGAAGGTGGTATAGTCTCTGGGGAACTTTTTTTTTAGAAGATTTTTCCATAGGGTCTTTGTGCTCACCAAAGAGAGAGAGAGGGAAAGTAAGAATTCCTCTAGGAGGGATGACCATGCCACAGTCTCTTCTCCTCTCTTCTCTATGTGCCCAGTGTGGTTTTCAAGTCACTGGGTCCAGTACTGAAACTGTGGTCAGCCATGTGGGAGTCTAGCACCTTAACCATCACACCATCTGTTTGCTCCAGTGAGTTCCATATGTAATAGTCATTTGGAGAAAAAGATAATGTAAAGACTGGAGACCACTTTTCAGAGATTGTTGGAAAACCAGAGAAACATGAAGGGAAAAGAGTTTGAGTAAGAAGGGAGCATCAGCAGTGTTAGGTCAATAGAGGGATTAAGTAAGATTTTAAAAATGAAGTGTCCATCAGATTTAGAGTTGATTGCTTACCTTGGTGAGCGGCTTGGGATGGAGAAAAGAGAGAAGAGCAGAAGGCTGGATTTTAGTACATGGCATTTCTGTCTAGATCATGCTTTTCCCTTGTGCAAAATCCTGTCTCACTTAAAAGTCTTTGAAGTGGCTCATAAGGTTCTGTACCTGCCTTAGATCCCAGCTGACTCCAGGCTCATCTCAGACCTCATCTCTTATCTTTCCTTCGCTCTTTCTTTTCACCCACACTGGTCGTCTCCTCTACCTTCTCTAGGGAATGCTTGCCTCCAAAGATACATAACTTGCCCCCCCCCTTTTTTTCTTTTATTAGTTTGCTGTAAGGTGCATGTGCTCACTGGGTAGAGACAGAGAGAGGAAAAGTGAGGAATCACCCCCGAGGGGGTGCCATGCCACAGTCCCTTCTACTCCACTCTCTTTCTGGGATCCTGGACTCGCACCTTACAGCAAACATGTGTTCAGCATGTTTTTCAAGCAACTGGGTCTGGGACTGAAACAGTACAACCAGCCATGTGGGATCCAACTGCCTTCACCACTATGCCACCTGATGTCCCAACATGCTCCCTAATTCTATTTTAATTCAAGTGTTATGTTCTCATCGAGGTGTTCCCTGACCACTTTATTTAACATTATACTCCCTCCCCAATTGCTTATCTCTTCAATGCTTTCTTTTTTTGTGCACTGGTTGATATATAGTACTGCATTTTAGATATTTATTTTGTCTACTGTCTCTCTCCCTCAGAAATAATGAAAATCCAATGAGGGCAGAGACTTATTAAGGTTTTTTTCACTGTTGTGTCCTGAGTACCTAGAATAGTGTCTGCACATAGTATGCAGTCAATGGAAGTGTTTAAAATACTGTTTTGAAATCCTAGCTAAAATGTCACCTTTTCTATAAAGGCATCCCTTTTTCCTGCTTTGTACATGCCACTTTCTAGCTTGCTCATAGCATTTATTGCTGTTTGCCTTAAATGGTTGTTTGCATAAGTGTCTTTTACGCACTCGATTGTAATTTCCTTGAGGCAGACACTGTGACCTTTCACATATTTCTCACAAGTTTGCAAATTCACTCAATAAATTAGCTAATTTGTCACAAGTAAATTATTTTCCCCCAGTTTTTAAAATAAAAATGCCCCCACTTTTTTTTTTTTAAAACAAAATCTACTTCTTGTTTATGATATAACAGGCACATACTTGGCCCTGGACTAAAGGACCCCCTCAGTCCCTGACTTCAGAAATCTCATAGTGTAAACGAATAAACAGATCAGGCCAGCAAAGTGCTGTGAATAAAGTCCAGTCAACATGTAATAAGAGGCTGTATTTATTTAGGATTTTGATAATTTTTATTATATATTTCCTAGGTTTTATTTAAAGAACAGCCTTTTATAGACTAAGCCTCCAATGCTGAGTAAGCAAGGTAATCTAATAAAGTATTTCCAAATGTATTCCAGCGTGGAGAACTTATTTTATATATATATATGTATACACACACACCTACACATACACAATCATATTGTGTGTATTACTCACTTTGGATTTCTAGAATATATGTTACTTTATAGTTATAAGAAATAATTTCCACTTAAGATAATCAGTGTGCATAAGAAGCAGTAAGGCTTCTTCCATGTTTGTACAAGACCATAAGGTATCTTAGATTTTCTAGTTAAATGATGTTGGTCTATTACACATCCATTCTTGAAGATTTGACGTGTGGTTATTTTGTTATAGGTTAATGGAGGAACGGAGAGAAAGAATAAATAACTTCCTGAGTGAACTAATGAAAGAGAAACTTGACAATGAAGATTTGATTCTTGCTAGAGATATTGCAGAAGCTGAGGCTGAATGGGAAAAAAGAGAAAAAGAAAAATGTGAAAAAAATAAAGCAGAATTAAAAGCAATTACAGAATATAGAGCCACTGTGGTAAACAATTCAATTATAACAAATAAAAATAAAATGACAAATTTAAGACCTTTCCACTGGGCCCTTCTGCCTCAAAAACTATCAGAGATATGAAAAACAATGTATGCACTGTTTTCCCATATTCTTCTTTTTCATTTTTTAAATTTTTATTATCATCATAATCTTCTTTATATTACATTGGATTACATATAACTTTACAGTGTATTACATTGCTTTTTCAAAAGGTAATGCCATGCATGTCAGTCAATACAGAGACATTACTCTCCCCGCTTCATCATTCAATAACTTTTCTGTTTTTCCCAATCATTATTATTATTATTCTAATTATTTTTAAAACAGCTTATCACTATTTCTCATTTTGCTTGTAAAAAGACTTTACCCATCATGAAATACTTCTCAGACCAATCCAGTTGAGAATACTATACATGTCATCATCAACAGGTAATAAGCCATATCTGTTTCTCACTAACGTCCTGCCTCTCTATTGTTCTCTTACTATTTTTCTCTATCCTCTTCTCTTCACCCCCCCCCCCATTCCACACTATCCTATTCTCGTTAAGTACCTTCACTGCTTTTATGTCCTTCAGTTTTTCGCTCTCTACCATAGAGTGCAGGTAGTCGGTATATATTGAGTGGATACATGCAATATCTTTCTTTCATAGCCTGGCTTACTTCACTCAGCAATAGATCCTCCATATCTGACCACTTTCTATCAAATGCCAGGGTCTTGTTATTTTTTATGGCTGAGTAGTATTCCATAGAGTATATATACCACACTTTTCCAATTCATTCATCAGTTTGTGGACATTTAGGTTGGTTCCACATCTTGGCAATTGAGAATAATGCTGCAATAAACATTGATGTGCAAGCACTTTTCTGACTGAGTGTTCTCCTGTCTTTCGGGTAAATACCCAGAAGTAGGATTGCTGGATCAAATGGTAGTTCTATTTGTAGATCTTTGAGGAACCTCCATATTGTTCTCCACAGTGGTTGAACTAGTTTACATTCCCACCAACAGTGTAGGAGAGTTCCCTTTTCACCACATCCCTGCCAACACTTATCACTTTTTATATTCTTAATCTTTGCCATTCTGACAGGGGTTAGGTGGTATCTCATTGTGGTTTTTATCTGCATCTCCCTTATGATGAGGGATGTTGAGCATTTCCTCATATGTATTTTGGCTGTTCGTATGTCTTCCTTAGAGAGATTTTTGTTCAGCTTATTTCCCCAGTTTTAATTGGGTTAATCATTTTTTTTTTCGCACAAGGCACTTGAGTTCCCTGTGTATTCTGGTTATCATTCCCTTTTCTGAGGCATATTTAACAAAAATATTTCCCCATTCTGAGGTTTGTCGGTTCACACTTGTTACTGTGTCCTTTGCTGTGCAGAAACTTCTTAGTCTAATGTAGTCCCACTTGTCTATTTTAGGGATTATTGCCTGTGCTTTGGGAGTCCTATTTAAGAAGTCTTTGCCTACTACAATGTCTCCAAGAGTTTCCCCAGTATTTTCCACCAGTAGTTTTATTTGTTTGAGGTCTTAGGTTCAGATCTTTGATCCATTTTGAGTTGATTGTTGTTAATGGTGGAAGATGGGGGGTTCAGTTTCATATTTCTGCAGGTGGATACCCAGTTTTTCCAGCACCATTTAGTAAAGAGGTTTTCCTTTTCCCAATGGATTGACTGATATCCTTTGTCAAAGATCAATTGGCTGTAAGCTTTGGGGGTTATTTCTGGGGTCTCTATTCTCTTCTATTGGTCCATATGTCTGTTTTTATGCCAATACCATGCTGTTTTGATGACCACAGCTTTATAGTATATCTTGGGATCAGGGAGTGATATGCCTCCTACTCCATTCTTCTTGTGCAGGATTGCTTTTGCAATACGAGGTCTTTTATGATTCCAGACAAGTTCTATGATTGTCTTTTCTAGATCTGTGAAGAATATTTCTGGTATTTTGATTGGAATTGCATTAAACATGTAGATTAATTTGGGTAGAATTGTCATTTTGATTATGTTAATTCTTCCAATCCAGGAGCATGGGATGTCCTTCCACTTTTTTATGTCACTTTCAATACCTTTTTTAAGATTTTCATAGTTTTCTTTATAAAGGTCTTTGACTTTCTTAGTTAAGTTTATCCCTAGGTATCTTATACATCTTGTGGCTACGGTGAAAGGGATTCCTTTCTTCAGTTCTGCTTCGTTCAACTTGTTATTCATAAATAGAAATGCTATAGATTTTTGGATATTGATTTTGTATCCTGCCACCTTACTGTATTCACTTATTACTTCAAGAAGTTTTTTCATGGATACCTTTTGGTCTTCTAAGTATACTATCATGTCATCTGCAAATAAAGATATTTTCAACTCTTCTTTGCTTATTCGAATGCCTTTAATATTGTTCTCTTCTCTGATTGCAATAGCTAAGACTTCCAGTACTATATTAAAGAGCAGTGGAGCGGGAACCAGCAGTTAGCGTAATGGCTATGTCGCTGGACTCCCATGTAGTCGACCGCGGTTCACGTCCCGGACCCGGTGGCTTAAAACTCACGCCGGGCGCGTGTGCGTGCATGCCCAAGATCCATGTCTCTCTCTCTCTGTCTGGCGAGTGCACGCGCCCTATAGCGAAAAACCTCTCAAAAAAAAAAAAAAGCAGTGGAGAAAGTGGGCAGCCTTGCCTAGTACCTGTTTTCAGAGGAAAAGCTTTCAGCTTTTCTCCATTCAGTATAATATTAGCTGTAGGTTTTTCATAGATTGCTTTTATTGTGTTCAGAAATGACCCTTCTATACCAATCTTGTTTTCCCATATTTTTGAAACCAGACATACTTTATTTTCTAATAGAAGATGACATGACAATCAATTACAAATATTTACAGAGGCAAAGTAATAATCTTCTCTGTTTCTAAATGATCTGAAATGCAAAGATTGTTATTTAATATACTTTTTATTTAAATATTTTTAAGACAAAGGAACTAAACATTACTCTCATGTTTATGTATTTCTTTTTTTATTTTAAATAGAGTCTCACTATGTGGTGATCCTTCTGCCTCAGCCTCCCAGCTGAGATCACGGGTGTGCACCACCATGCCTAGCTCTTTTTTAGACAAGGTCTCACCTGTTTCCCAGGCTAGCCTTGAGCTCACAATTTCCCCCTGCTTTAGTCTGCCTGGCTTTTAGGCTGGACCAGGAATCCAACGTGGGCCTCTTAGCATTGTATCACTGTGGCTGGACCACATTTCTATATTTCTTTTTTTTAAAAAAATTTTTTAGTCATTATTATTATTTCTAATTTGACCATAGACAGAGAGAGAGAGAGAAGGAAAGTGAGAAAGCAAGCCACCAGGTCCAGGACTCAAACCACAGCCATGTGGGAATCCAGCTCCTTAACCATCACTCTACCTACCAGCCCCAATATTTCTATATTTCTTAATCTTTCATAATTTATTTCCTATGTGACTGACATAGCACTTAAATTGGGTAGTTCGTAAGCATTTATCAGTTGATTTTTTTTTTTACTTACAAATACTTCCTTACTTTGGTTTTCTGTCCTGTATTTTCTTTTTTAGCCAGTAGAGATTGATTTGTATCATTCTACATTTGTTCTCACTGAGCATTTCATAATGTTCTAGAAATAGAACAAAACCAAAGTATGTGGGAATCAATCAGGTGCATAGTTTTCTACCCCTGCATTGCTCTTGGCTGACTTTCTGCTTGGAGCTTTCTGACTCTGTGCCTTTTCCGACAGAACTAGTTGCTAAAACCAGTTTTAATTTTTTTCCCTTTGTTTTTAAATATGAAGAGGAAAAATAAAGAGGAAGAAGAAAGACAAAGAAAAATAGAGGCTAAAGAGCAATTGCTGGCCATCATGAAAGCAGATCAGATCTTCTGGGAGCATGAGAAGGAGAAAAAACGCAAAGCTGATAAAGAATACCAAGAAGTTCAAGATGCCCACATCCAACAAATGGTAATTATTCCTAGATATTAATACTTACTTTAGCAATAAAAATGTGATGCAAAATGTCTGCTGATTTCCTGTTTCCCATATAGTTTCTTTGTTGAGTAAGAACAAATGGTCATTACAGTTATGACACATAAAATACGTGAGGTTATGGCTGGCTCTGTGATGCAGTGGTAATGTGCTGCTCAAGAGAAGCCAGACCCAATCTGGTGACAGCTTTTTGAATCCTTGACTTTGTCAGCCTGAAACACACCAAGTATGCATGTGAGTGACCAGGATCTTAGAGCTGGAGAAAATAGTTCGTGCACTGACCAGATCCTAGGACGGTACTCATTTCTTTTGTTCTCACAGCCTGTGCACATGCTCTATCACCAAAAAAGGGGGAAATTTTAAGAAAATGTGAAGTTAGTTTCTGTTTTTATCTGTATTGAAGTTCCCATATTAGGTTATCTTTCACACAGATGTCTATCCCTTAGTGTCTGTTACACTGTAGTAAAGAAATGTAATGCATGTAGCAGGCCATAATGCTTATCTTCGTTTACTTTGTTCCCTCTTTGTGATTATAACACAGAGACTGTGTTGATTGGGATCTCATATGTTTCAGATTTGATGTGAGTGGGATAGGAGACATTTTAGTATAATATAAAGAGAATCAGGCACCCAATCATTTGTGGCTAAAATCTGTTTTCCAAAATGGCTAGACCATTTTCTATTCCTACCAGCAATTTGTATGAGCACAAGTTGCTCTATATCCTCATCAACACTTAGTACAGTCATCTTTTAATTTTAACTATTCTAGTATAGTGGTATCTTGTAGTTTTATTTTGTGTTTTGCTAATGAACAAAAATAGTGAACATCTTATCATGTCCTCGTTAACCATTTAAGCCTTTTCTTGTGAAATGTCTACTCAAACCTGTTGCCAGTTATTTCATTGAGGTCTTTTTTAATTGTTGGATATTTTAAAGTTATTGTTTATTGTGGTAAAATATAAAATTCACTGTTTTAATTACTTTTATTTATATACATATAATTGCCAGAGGGTGCATGTGCTTGCCACAGAGAGAAAGAGAGAGAGAGAGAGAGAGAGCGAAGGAGAGAGATAGAAAGCACCCCCCAGTGCTATATGATCATGCCACAGTCCCTTCTCCATTTCTCTGACCTGTCAGGATTTGGGGCATGCACACTCATGTGCAAATGTGTCACTGTAACTATTTTCAAATGTATAGTTCAAGGGCATTAAAAATATTCACATTGACCATCACCACTCTCTCTCTCTAGAACTCTCATCATCTCATACTAAAGCTCTGTACCCATTAAACAGTAACTCCCATTCTTCCTTTCCTCTGGTCTGAGGAACCACCGTTCTTTCTGTCTGTATGAATTTAATTATTATAAGTACCTCATGTAACTGGAATTATACAGTATTTGTCCTTTTGTACCTGGCTTATTTCATTTTAGCATATCTTTAAGAATCATCCATGTTTCCTTTTTTGAAAGTTGGATAATATTTCATTGTATGTATATACAGTGTATTTTTTTTGTTTATATATCCATCAGTGGATATTTAAGCTGTCTCTGCCTTTGGCCATTGTGAATAATGCTTTTAAAACATTGGTGTACAAATAACTATTCAACTCCCTGTTTTCAATTCTTTTGTTTTTATACCCAGAGTGGGATTGCTAGATTATATGTTAATTTTATGTTTAATATTTTAAGGAACTACCATACTATTTTTCACAGTATTGCAGCATTTTACATTTTCTACCAACAATGCACAGGGTTCTAATTTTTCTAAATGATACTTTCTTTCTTGTGTCTTTCTTTTTTTGAAGTTTCAACTTTGTTTATTTTATTTATTTATTTACTTATTTTACAATTAAAGTATGAATTTATTTTGGTACAAAAACTTTTTGAAATTCATACATAGTTTTCCCATTACATGTAATTCCATGAGCTTTTCTTTTCTGAAACATTTTTTTAATTAATTAATTTACATTCATTTCCTAAGCATTGTCACAGCATACAAAATGTGATTTCCCATCCAGAATATACTGCATAGTGGCTTAATCATACATGTTATCATTAATAATTTTCCATTTCTAGTTTTTTATATATGTATATACATTTATATATATTTAACCCCTATTTCTGACCCTCTTCCCTTTCCCACCCTCCTCCCACATTATCTCTGGTGTCTACAGTTGTTTTCCATTCCTTTTCCCCCCACATTTTATTGATCACACAATTTCTTAAATTAACTACTTTCAGTAGTAAGTTCAGCTGATAATTTCAAGAAAAGCAGTTTTAATTTTAATAAATCAGAGAAATGCTAAGGAACTTTGCTTAAAACTTAAAGCCAGGAAACAGGTTAGGTTTCTGTTCAAATAGTAGGTACGTGAACCTATCGACAGCTCAAGACAGGACAAAAGTCCTTAAAACTAGAAAACAAAGCTTAGAAGAAAATCAGCAGTGTTTTAGTCAAAAGTCATAAAATACTATTTCACCGGTTCAATCTCATGTACTTAATCTATCTTCTGTTGTGGTTCGATCTTCCTGATTAAATTCTGGGATATAATATTCAAATACAGACTTGTATTAAGTTGGCCTTTGTGATGGATTTTTCTAGGCCAGCAATTTTTCTCTTCTACGTCTGAGATTCTGTTTTCTGTATGATCTAGTCTGCTTTTAACACTTTCAAGGGAGATTTTGACTTCTTGTATTAAAGCCTTCATCTCTAACAGGTCCATTTGATTCTTTTTTTGAAGTGTGTAATTGCTCTTTTAGATCTTGCAAGAATTTCCTCACCTCCTGGAACTCGTCAGCTCCTTTCTTCTGCCTCTTCCGCAGTTCATGGACTCTCTTCTCTTCAATCTTTGTTAGCTTCGTTATTATGAATATTCTAAATTTTTATCAGACATTTCCATGATTTCCATTAAACTGTCTGTGGATGAAGAGGAGTTATTCTTTTCTCTTAGAGGAGAGCTATTTTCTTGCTTTCCCATATTTCTTGTGACCCTGCGGTGATTTCTAGCCATCTGATGGATGGTGTGTTTCTTCCTAGTTCTTGAAATTCAATCTGAGCGTTCAGGAACATGCAGAAGGAGGTGATCTGGAATCTCTTGCCGTTCAGTTTTTATCCCTTTGTGCAGCAGATTCGGTGGATATTGAGGAATATGTTAAGCCTAATAGTATTTGGATATTTGGCTGTGGTTCCCTTAGATTTGTCTAGCAACACAGTGAATGGAGTTTGAGGAGCAGAATGTGATGAGATAAAAGAAAAAGAAAAGGAAACAGCGAGGGAGAGGAAAAAAAGAAAAAGAAAAAACAAACAGAAAAAGAAGGAAAAAATGTTTGTTTTTTAAAAAAAAACAAAAAATAAAAAACTGTGTGGTGTGCTTGTGCGCCACATGAAATCGCTATTTCTCAGGAGCCATGGAGGAGTCTTCTTCTGAAGGCCTGCCCCTTGCCTCTCCTTGTTTCTTTCTTTTGTTAATAGTAGCCATCCGATAGTTTGAAATGGTACTTCATCTTTTTTATAAGAGATATTTTTGCTATAGGGCGTGTGCTTGCCAGAGACAGAAAGTGAGAAAACCCATGCTGCAATCCTGTCTTCATTATCCTCTTGGGATTTTGGGCACACATGTAAACACGCCCAAAAGCCACCGAATCCAGGACACCAATCATGGTCAACTATGTGGGAGTCCAGTGACCTAACCATTATGCCATCTGCTGGTCCCTCCATCGTTTTTATTTGTATTTCCATAATTATGACTGATGTAGACCATCTTTTCATTTGCTAATTGGCTTCGTGTGTATGTGTGTGTGTGTGTGTGTGTGTGTATAAAATTTTTAAATTTAGCCAGAGTGTGTGTGTATTGGCTAGAGATAGACAGGGAAAGTGAGAAAGCTTCCCCCCATGAGGGATGGTCATGCCACAACCCCTTCTCCTTTTCCCCATCCTGTTGGAATTTTGGGCATGCATGTACATGTACCTGGCATGTTTCTCAAGCTGCCAGTTCTGGGACTTGAACTATGAAGTTACTATGTGGAATCACCTGCCTTAACCACCGTGCCATAGGCTGGCTGTTTTTTAGTATACTGTCTTTGGAGAAATGTTTACTGCTGTCTTTGTCTATTTTGAAATGGAATTTTTTTTTTTTTGAGAGGTTTTTGCTATAGGGCACATGCACTCACCAGACAGAGAGACAGAAAGCGAGAAATCACCCCCCGGGGGGATGGCCACGCCACAATCCCTTCTCCTCCACTCTCCTCCTGGGATCTTGGGCACGAACGCACACGCACCGGGCATGAGTTTCAAGCCACCGGGTTCAGGACGTGAACCGCGGTCGACTACATGGGAGTCCAGCGACATAGCCATTATGCTAACTGCTGGTCCCTGGAATGGAGTTTTTAATTATTTTTTAAAGAATTATTTTATTTCAAGACCAGCAGTTGGTGTAATGGCTATGTCGCTGGACTCCCATGTAGTCCCCTGCAATTTGAGTCCCGGACCCGGTGGCTTAAACTCACACCAGGCATGTGTGTGTGCATGTCCATGATCCTGAAAAGAGAATGGAGGAGAAGAGATTGCAGTGTGGCCATCCCCCTGGGGGGGAGCGATTTCTTACTTTCTGTCTCTCTGTCTCTCTTTGTCTTTCTGGCAAGCGCACACACCCTATAGCATAACCTCTCTCAAAAAAAAGAAAAAAAAGAATTATTTTTATTTCATTTATTATAATCATCATTATTTGTTTAATTTGACCAGAGGGAGACAGAGAGAGAGTAAGGGAAAGTAGGAAAGCAAGCCTCCAGGTCCAGGACTTGAACTGTGGTCAGCCATGTGAGAGTCCATTGCCTTAAGCACCATGCCACATGCTGGCCCCAAGTTTTGACTTTTTAAAAAATATTGTTCTTGAGTTGGGGCCAGTAGGTGGCATAGTGGTTAAGATGCTGGACTCCCACATGGTTGATCCTGACTCAAGTCCTGTTCTTGGCAGCTTGAACCTCACACCAGGCACATGTTCATGTGAGCCCAAAATCCCGAGAGAAGAATGGAGAAGGGATTGTGATGTGGCCATCCTCCTTGGGAGTGATTTCTCACTTTCTGTTTCTGTGTCTCTTTAGCAAGCATCCATGCCCTATAGCAAAAATCTAATAATAAAAAAATATATTGTTGCTGAATTTTAGGAACCCTTTTATATTCTGACTATTACGCTCCTATCAGGTGTATGACTTGCAAGTGTTTTTTGCAATCCCATGGATTGTCTGTCTCTTCGCTCTGTTAATAGTATCCTTGAGGCACCAAAGTTTTTAATATTCATAGACTGCAGCTTGTCTGTTTCTTCTTTTATTTGCCTGTGCTTTTTATGTTGTGTCTAAGATAGTTCCTTTCTTTTTTTTTTTTTTTTTTTTGAGAGCTTTACGCTATATAGGGCGCATGCTCTCGCCAGACAGACAGAGAGAGACAGAGAGACAGAAAGCAAGAAATCACCCCCCGGGGAGATGTCACGCCGCAATCCCTTCTCCTCCATTCTCCTCTCGGGATCTTGGGCATGCACGCACACACACCCAGCGTGAGTTTTAAGCCACCGGGTCCAGGATGCGAACCGCGGTCGACTATGTGGGAGTCCAGCAACATAGCCATTACGCTAACTGCTGGTCCCCCCCCTTTTTTTAAATCTAATTGGCATTTACATACCAGTCTACCCAACAGCAACAGAATACATACTTATTTAAAGGGCATATGGAACATTCACCAAGATATAGACTATATCGAAGTCATAAAACAAGCCTTAGCAAATTTTTAAAAATTGGAATCTTATAAAGTATGTTCTCTGACCATTTTGAAATTAAACTAGAAGTCAGTAAAAGAAATACAAGATTAAAATTTCCAACTAATTGCAAGGTAAGAAACGCATTGGTAAATAATGCATGTGTCAAAAATGAAACCACAAGAGAATATTCTTTATCTTTAAACATAATATAGATAAAAATTCAACATATCAAAGTTTGTGAGATGCAGCTGAAGAAGTTCTTAAAATGTACAGCATTAACTGTATATATTAGAAAGATTATAAAATAACTTGTGCTTTAA
The DNA here is from genome assembly GCA_026018925.1 of Tupaia tana. NCBI lineage: Eukaryota > Metazoa > Chordata > Mammalia > Scandentia > Tupaiidae > Tupaia > Tupaia tana. The sequence goes on from JAKSZU010000001.1 coordinate 75,175,277, forward strand.
AATAAAAAATCAAAAGCAAAAACAAAGAATAAAGTAATTAAGATAGAGCTAAACATTAGTAAGAGCAAAATGAAAAAAAAAAACAGAATTACAGAAACATACACATTGCTTTAAAGAGTTATTTATCTGTATTTTGAAGAAATTAAGAACAGGAAGAAAACATTTTTCTATCTATCCACACATCTGGCATGGTTTTAAAGCTGCCAGTCTGGGACTTGAACCACACAGTTGGCCATGTAGGATCCAGCCATGTAACCAACAGGCTGTGGGCTGGCCCATCTCAAGAAAATTTTAAAATTTGAATCAGAATCAAATAAGATCAGTATCACCTATCTAGAATGCTTCTGATACATTTCCTGTGGTTTAAAAAGAAGTATTCATGATTAACTATTTGGTTTCCACGAAATACAGTTTTTAAAAGACAGGTTAAACATTTGATTCTTTCACTTTCCGAGTTTTCAAAATAATTAACTAGCTTTTGCCAAAGGTATTTCTTAATTAACCTCTATCTGTTTGCATTTTTTAGGACTTTTAAATTTTTGGAAATTACTTTTAAGTATTCAGGACCAGCCAGGACCAGCCAGTGGCATAGTGGCTAAAGCAGCTAGATCCCACATGGCCAACTGTGTGGTTCAAGTCTTGAACCCAGTGATCAAAAAACATACTGAGTGTGTGTGTGCACATACCCAAAATCCCAGTGGGGATGGCCACGCCGCAATCCCTTCTCCTCCATTCTCCTCTTGGGATCTTGGGCACGCACGCACACGTGCCTGGCGTGTTTTAAGCCACTGGGTCCGGGATGCGAACTACGGTCAACTACATGGGAGTCCAGTGACATAGCCATTACGCTAACTGCTGGTCCCCTTAAGTTTTAGATTTTGAAAAACATTTTCTTTCGAGATATTTTTTGTTATGCGGTGCATGCGCTCACCAGAGAGACAGATAAAAAGTGAGAAATCATTCTCGGGGGGTGTGAGTGATGGCCGTACTGCAATCCCTTCTCCTCCATTCTCCTTTCAGGATTTTGGGGATTCATGCACATGCACCCGGTATGAATTTCAAGCCTCAAAGTCTGGAACTTGAACTGCAGCCAGCCATGTAGGAGGCCAGTGCCTTAACCACCACACCACCTGCTGGTCTCTTGAAAAATATTTTCATGTTGTTAAATATATACACAAAATTGACAAAATTACAGGTTATACTTTGACAAATAGCATTTTCAAAAATGCTACTGAGAAGATAAAAGGAAGTTATAAACAAACTTCACAGAAAAGCCATTAAGATTTTATTATCCAATGTAAATTTTTATAATAGCTGCAAGATAAAATTTTAAAAGTATTGAAAACTTGGCTTCAGGCAGGTTGTTTACTTATTTTACTTGGCTGCTGATCAACCTGTGTTGATAAATGTCACTCACTGTTTCAACTTCAAATTCTTGGGAAACAGAATTTAGTTCAGATATTCACTGATTTAATCTTATGTCGCTAAAGTATATGGGCCGATCTAGGACAGTGGACTTGAAGTAGTTCTTTCAGAATAGTGGGCAGGTGGGGGAACAGTACTTGGTATGTGTTCTATACTGCCGAAGCTCACATCTGAAAAATAGTTGAAAACAGCATTTTTTTGTTTTGTTTTGAACGAGATTTTTGCTATAGGCATGTGCACTTGCCAGAAAGAGAGACAGAAAGCAAAAAATCACTCCCCAGAGGGGATGGCTACGCCACAATCCCTTCTTCTCCATTCTCCTCTCTGGATTTTGGGCACACACAGGCTTGGCATGAGTTTAAGCCACCAGGTCTGGGACTCTAACCGTGGCCAACTATCTGGGAGTCCAGTGATGTAACCATTTTGCCATTGGCTGGTCTCTGAAAACAGCATTCTAGTTGAGTTACCTAGTATCTTTTAAGTTTCTTGTTTTTAACTATGTTGCTATATTGTTCCTTTTAAGATGTATCATGTAAGGCTAGAAATTAAGGTAAGTTGCATCAAACCTCTACATTGAGCATATGTGGGGTCTTCAGAAAGTTAATGGGAAATGAGTATTATGAAAAAACTGCATGATTTCAGAATTTCTATTTATTGCTGAAGGGCATGTGCACATGCCAGAGAGACAGCAAGTGGGAGAAGGCACTGCTCAATGAGGCATCGTCACACTACAGTCTCTTTTCCATTTCTTGTCCTGCTGGGATTTGGGACCCACATGCACACATGCCAGTGTGGTTCTTAAGCTGCAGGGGATGGGATTCAAATGGTGGTTGGCCATGTAGGGTCTAGCTCCCTTAACTGCTAGGCCTTAAACTTTTTGCACCAATATAAATTCATATTTAAATTTTTAAAAGGTTTTTACTAGGCCACATGTGCACACTGGAGAGAGACAGAGAGGTAAATTGAAAAATCACCCTGGGGTGGGGGGTGGGGGTAGGCCACTCTACAATCCTTTCTCTATTCTCTCAGGAGTTTGGTCATGCATACACTATCATGTTCTTTATGCTGCTGGGTCCAGGACTCAAACTGTATTGTTGGCCACATAATACCCAATGCCTTAACCTCCATGCTACTTGCTAGCCCCTTTTTCAATACTCATTGAAGTATAGTCACACTACTCTGAGAATGAGAGTATTCTAAAATAAATTATAGTGAGTAGTGTCAAATCAGACTTGCAAAATATATCAATTAGTTTAGAAAATTATGTCTACATATTTAAATGCTATGTATATTTAGAAAGTTGATGTAACCAATATTAAATTGTATTTCCTTTCTTTCTTAAATAGGCTAAAAATAAGCTTAATGCAAAGCAAGCAAAAGAAGAAGAATTAGATTATTACAGACTTACTGATGCTCTTATGGCTAAAAAGGAGAAAGAATTTCAGGATTATGCCAGAGAAGTAATTAAACTTGAATCTGCATCAACTAATAAATATATTTATCCTCTTGTAAGAGCTGTGCAAGAAGGACCAGGAGGCGGCCGTGGACCACTTTTTATGGACAAAGGTGGATTAAGACCCAGCTATCAAGCAAATGATATTACTGGAGTCCAGCTCCCTTTTTATAATTCTCAGGGATCAAAATATAATTTTCAAAAGTCTAAGGGAAGGCTAGGTTTCACATGGTAGAGAAAAATTATTTTTAAGATTAAGAAGACTTAAGTTATAGCAAGTATGACTTAAAGTGTAAATGGATTAATACTTATGAATTGTTAATAAAACTACTCTTTAAGTAGTTATCTGATCTGATTCTTCACAGTATTTCCACAAAGTATATAAAATTCCAAGGTTAATAGATTCATATTCCTTTTTTTTTTTTTTTTTTTTTTTGCCACAGGGCACATGCAGTTACGCATGTCGAGCGAGAGAGAAATCACCCTCCAGGGAGGATGGCCATGCTATGATCCACTTTCCTCCTGTCTCCTTGGGATTTTTTGGACATGCACACAACAAGCACCTGGTATGATATTCAGCCACCAGGTCTGAGACTTGAACCATGCAATTGCCCATGTAGGATCCAGTACCTTAACCTCCCCACCACCTGCTTGGCCTAATTCTTTTTTTTTTTTTTTTTTTTAAATGGTAAAACACATATACAAGAGGTCTTCCAAAGTTTACAGACTGTAGACTTGTGTTTTAGGAAAAAACCCACTGTGTGCCAAGATGCCCAGAGACCATAGTAAACTTAGAATGACCCATAGCTGGTGGGATATTTTCAAGAACACATTATTTATAATTTACAGAATACCACAGAACATTAGTAGCTTGATGAAGCCAGTCATATTAAATGCACCATTTCTGTGGATGATATTTTTCTGAGGGTGTATTTTCAGCAGCTCAAGTACTGCAAAAGACCCAATGTGCTACAGGAAGAGGGTGATGGTGTCCAACTATTTCCAGGTTTGAGTTGTGCAGTGATGAATAGTTGGACAGCTTCCATTGAAACTGTGGTAAAGAATGAAAAACAAAGATATATTTTTACAATTTTCAAATGCGAACCAGCAGATGGCATAATGGTTGCTGGACTTCCATGTAATTCAGTGCAGCTCAAGTCCTGGACCCAGTGGCTTTTTTAAAACTGGGGGGGGGGGGGGGGGGGCGCGGTGTGGGGGGGTGCGGCGAGACCAGCAGTTAGTGTAATGGCTATGTCGCTGGACTCCCATGTAGTCGACTGCGGTTCGCGTCCTGGACCCGGTGGCTTAAACTCACGCCGGGTGCTCGTGCGTGCATGCCCAAGATCCCAAGAGGAGAATGGAGGAAAAGGGATTGCGGCGTGGCCATCCCCCCTGGGGGGTGATTTCTTGCTTTCTATCTCTCTGTCTCTCTGTCTGTCTGGCAAGCATATGCACCCTATAGCTTAAAAAAAAAAAAAATCACACCGGGGGACTAGCAGCATAATGGCTATGTAGCTGGACTCCCATGTAGTCGACTGCGATTTGAGTCCCAGACCTGGTGGCTCAAACTCACGCCAGGTGCGTGTGTGTATGCCCAAGATCCCAAGAGAAGGGATTGGTGTGGCCATCCCCCTGGGGAGTGATTTCTCGCTTTCTGTCTCTCTTTCTGGTGAGTGCACACGCCCTATAGCAAAACCTCTTTAAAAAAAAAAAAAAAAAACCTCACACCAGGCACGTGTGCATGCGTGTCCAAAATCCTGAGAAAATGGAGAAGGGATTGCAGTGTGGCCATCCACCCAGAGCATGATTTCTCACTTTCTGTCTGTCTCTCTGGCGAGCACATGCACCTTATAGTAAATAATCTCTTAAAATTTTGTTTCAAATGGCTACTGTTGTTAGGATATATATCTTAGGTATGTGAAGATTTTTCTTAGCTATGTGAACCATTGTATTTAATATTAATAAACACAATTATTAGGTATATCTTTTGGCCTAGGCCATAACACTTAAATTATTGAGACACAAGGGCAACATTAAGCATGTAAGCCTGAGAACCTCTGCTATATATACTATCATTACAATTGTTTTTAGAAGTACATTATTTAATGGTGATTAGTAATTTTTTCCCCCATAGGGCACATGTGCTTGCCAGAGGGAGAAAGATAAAGGGCAAGTGAGAAATCATATCCCTGGGGAGTGACCACACCACAATCCCTTGTCATCCATTCTCCTCCTGGAATTTTGAGAACACATACAAACGATGTAATTTTCAAGGCACCAGGACCACGGCTTGAACAGTAGTCAGTTATGTGGGAGTTCAGCACCTTAACCACTAAGCTACCTGCTGGTCTGGTGATTACTAATTTTAGATAGTACTACCTTCACATCATAAAACAAAACATAGATTTGTACAAAATGTATAATTGTATACAACCAACTTAGCTGAGGGAAGGCTAAATTAAAACCCAGACATTACTTTTTTGTGTGATTTTTGCCATAGGGTGTGTGCGCTCACCAGACAGGAATAGAAAGCCATAAATCACCCCCCGTCCACCCCCTAGGGAGATGGCTTGCTACAGTCCCTTCTCCTCCATCCTCCTCTTGGGATTTTGGGTAGGCAAGTATATGCACCCTGTGTTGAGTTTCACATTGCTGGGTCTCAGACTAGAACTGCAGTTGACTATGTGGGAGAGTCCAGCAGTGTAACCATTACCCCATCTGCTGGTTCCCATTAATAGCTTCTCTCTCTCACATATATAACTGTGCTTGCCAGACAGAGATGGAGGGAGAAAGGACCCCACAGTGGGGTACAATCACACCACAAATTCCTCTGTCCCATCAGGATTTTGGGCATGCACATGTGCACAGACCTGGCATATTTCAAGCCCCTGTGGGATAGAATCTGTACCTCAGTTGGCAGGCCATGTGGGATTCAGCTCCCTTAACCAGTAGCCTCTGGGGCCGGCTGGCCCTACACTTCTACTTTCAATTGGGTTGGGCTTTCTATTAGAGTTGTGTATAGTAAAGACAAAAGTATATGCAAATATATTACAATACAATGCAAAGAACTCGGGGACATATCATACTCATGTAACAGAAATATAACTGTTCTAACTGGCTAATTTGATAAGAGAAACCTGTATATAAAATCTATGGTAATGATATAAACCAGAACTAAAGCACTGTAAGTACTGAGAGGACTCTGATTGGGGGAAAAGTAAAAATTACTCAGTATTCAAAAATGAAAGGGGTAATCAGCATCTGGTGTAATGGGTATGTCACTGGACTCCCATGTAGCCAACCACGGTCTGAGTCCCGGCAACAGTGGCACGCACCCAAGATCCCGAGAGAAGGGATTGCGGCATGGTCATCCCCTCTTGGGGCGTTATTTCTCACTTTCTGTCTGTGTCTTTCTGGTGAGCACACACGCCATATATACCAAAGAACCTCTCCAAAAAAGGGGGGCAGGCCAACAGGTGGCGGCATGGAGGTTAATTAGAGTAGCTCGATCCCATATGACGCACTCTGCACTATGAACCCTAGACCCAGCAGGTTGAACATCATGCCAGGTGTGTGTGTATGCCCCAAAACCTAAAAGTAGATGAGGGATTGTGGCATGGCCATTCCCTTGGGGAGGAGGGGGAGCGTGATTTCTCACTTTCCCTTTTTGTCTCTCCTCCATGTATCATATAGCAAAAACTGTGAACAAAAGGGTAACATGGTATTAGGTAAGGAAAATGTGTTTAAGAAAGAAATCTGCATTACAGATAATAAAGAAAATAGAAAAAGCCAATTGATAATGAAAGCATTTTAATACAATTTGCACAGTTCATATTAGCTCTCATATTTTACATATTCTTAGCTAAATACAACACTTAACACTTCAGAGCTTCAGAGTTTAATAGTATTCATCTGTTAATACATGTCAACCACTGAATGTTCATGTTTTCACTAGACATACATTTTCATTGACTATTTCTCAAGTAGGTGCACCTTCCCCTAAATTTGTTTAAGTAAAAATAAAACCAACCAACCAAAAACCAAGAAACAAAAATCCTACATAATTTGTTTTACAAGTTAATTACCATTTAGGTGGATTTACAACTGTAAGCGATATATCAAAACTGACAGGCACAAGATATAATAGTGTTCCTAAGGTTGAGAAATTTGGAAAATTAAAAACCAAATGGTAGCATTCTAGTAGACAGTAATACATATTCCAAGTTTAACATTAAATGTTTGCTTAAGCAAAAGACACAACTGCAGTATGAAGCATTATTATTAAATAACTGCACTAGAACTCACTCCTAAACCTGGAAATTGTCACTGCTGGCTAAATTCTTAATAAAGCATGGTATTGTTATATTGATTTTCTCATAATACAAATAATTTTATATCTCCATTGGTAAAATATGTATGTTTTAGTTGGTTTTCATTATTTAGCTTTTAGTAAAGGTTGAACAAACAGCAATAATTAAAAAAATACAAAACAAAACTTTTTTATTATAGTATAGTTTATTTAATACAATGTTTAACTATAAAAGTTAATACAGTTTTGAAGTTTAAATTTTGTAAAATGCAGTTTGCAGAAGACAGTTCAATAGTACTAATGGTAAGAGAAGCAGCATTTGGAAACTAACTTTACAATTGAGAGGACGACAGCTTTATTTCTAAATTTCATTAAAAAAATATACATCACAGTGACTTTTGAGCTAGGAAAAGAAGTGCATTAACTTCATTTATGTTTTTTTTTCTTCAACCAAGAGAGCAGCCACAACTTTAAACATCCCCACATACAAATACCCAATTCATTTATCAATCTTTCAAAATATAAACACGCAAATGGGGAAGAAAATATACAGCATGTGCTTTTGGTAACAGAAATCTGCTCCAAAAAAAAAAAACCAAAAAAACCCGCAGCTGAAATATAAACGAAACCCAGTACTCCCTCCCACTCCAGAAAATAAACAAACAAAAACCTCAATGACTTCCATCTCCAACCTAGCTGATGGAATTTTCTTATATGATTTGATTTTTCTCTTCCTTTAATATTTACTTCTTTGTCACACAACAGGCCAGAGTTTTGTTATGTACCTGAAAATCCCTTAAAGGCAGTTGAGAAGCCCACAAAGGCAGGTGTCAGTCAATGCTACACTTCCTGGGGCATATTAATTTTTAAACAAGTATTTATAACAAAACACATCTTTTTACAACACATCTTTTCACATCAACCTACAATCCTTGGAGAGTTTATCCAATTGTAAATGTATAAAACCTAAACAGAATAATTACTAAAAGCAGACCATTTAAAAAAAATAACCGTCAGCTATATGGTGTATTTAATGTACATTCTTGTGAAGGCAAACACAAGGTTCTGCAGAAGTTCACTATAAAATGTTCAGTGTGATGAAAACTACTAACAAGTAAAGTAGAATTTACTACTATAAAATATACTAAGTCGCTCCATCTACAAACTAGAAAATAAGTTATAATTGTCACTTAATGCCACTATCTGAAGTACCAGAAGCCCAATGTGTATCCACAACATAAGGGAATCTTTACTTGTTTTAAACTTTCCACTGGTCACAAGCATCAAATGCCATTCAGCAAAGCCAAAATGCATCAATACCACACTGGTACAAAGACTTATATCAGATAAACTCTGCAACTTCTGAAGGCTTCAATTAAGTAACCTAATAGAAACTACACTGCTCAAAGAATGCAACAACTTTAAAGAATGCTTTAAAGCAACTCAAGCCACTTCTCCACTGTTCATTTCATTAACATTAATTTCTTTACTGTGGCATACTGCTTACCCAGGAAAATAATTCTACATATTAAAAAAACATTCTCAACTATCCCAATCAAGCAATAAAAACAAACCAATTTAATTATCTTTAAAAGGACATGAAGTCCAAGATAACTGACATGAACTATAAGCTCAAACATAAATGTAAAACCAATTTTATGGGAAAGAAATAGCTGACTTTTAGGAAAACAATGTTCAAAGTAAAAACTAAAGATGACACAACTACTAAAAATGTAAGAAAATGAAAGAATCATTTGAGCTATGTGCTATTCAGATCCAAATGAAGACCTTGAGGTACAGTTGATACTGTTTTTATTCTGAAAACAAAATCTAGTTGATTGTCCGTTCCCATCCCACTCCTTCACATATGTTTTGTAAAAATAGCTAACAAAGCTTTTAATGTTTAGCATGAAGATGCTCTTTTGACAACCTAAACAGGAGAATACAGCTTATAGAAATTACTTTTCCCTCTATGGTTATTTATTTTAAGTTCTAACATTTGGAAAGCCCTTGTCCATAATTTAGTAGGTAATGCTCCGAGATTAAACATGGCATTTTTACTTAGCATGGATTTTTAAAAATATGCTGTCATTAAAAATCCTTTCTTAAATAGCACCTTTCCTGAAGCTCAAATATTTCATATCAAATATTTTAAAAAATAATATACTGAATTTAAGATAAACAATAATTTGAAATAGGTAATATGTTACACAATAGCTTGGACGCTGACTCAGTTATCCCTAACGTGAGTTTGTGGTCAGTCTCTTAGGGTATCAACCACCCTGGATTATAATAAACATCTACTACTTTTATCATCAAGAAAAAGAAAACAAAAGTGTAAATATTTGATACTTGTTTCAAGGTATTCCAAACAATCTTATCATTACACTATTCATTCTGTAACAGCTACTACAATGCCAAACATATCATTGCTGTACTGATCAATAATGAGAAATATGTTAAAGCACTGCTTAATTCAGTACAAATAGCACTGACTTGCTACTGAATTTACCAAGAATCTACCTTGGTAATAAGAATTGACACTACACTGACAAGTATTAAAATATAAAACTCTCTAGAGGCTACCATTATATTGAAATTTTGAAATTCCTTTTCAAATGAGGCAGGTTTTGTGTTTGCTGGATGTTCAATGTTTTATTTAAAAGAGATATTACGGAATAAGAGGCCACACATCACAAAAATAGCAAAATACAACACACAAAACTCTAATGAACTTTTTGGATATGTTTAGTGTTTAACTCTGTACTCTATCAAATTTTGTAACTTTTTACTCTACTCTATATGTCAATGTTATACATGCCCAGTTAAAATAATGTTTACAGTAATGATATAAAGCCATCAGAACAGAAAAAAAGTCGTAAACATGCTAGAGCCTATTGTGATACATATATAGAAAAGATGCATTTTCTTGCCGTTTGAAACTCACAGCTATGAGACTTAGAAGTCCGAGTTTTAAAAACAGAAACAAAAAACATGCAGTTATTAACACTCAATTCTATATAGGTTGGTGGCCAAAAGAGAAACCTTAGAAGTTACTGTGTTGATATTAACAATTTTTAGAATCTGTCTAGCTTAAGGACCTGCACAAGTGGTATGTTTTAGTGAGAAAAGTTTTTTCTTATTTTAGAAAAGGGTAATAATAGAACAATGTTTCTAAAAAGCAACAATTTCAACTCTTGACACTAAAAGCAACATAGAATTGAGAATTAGTTTGATCTTCCAAGGTATAGTTCCTGTTAAATGCTGTATAACAGCAACTCAAACACAATCAGTACATTAACAAAAACAAAAAACAACAACAAAAAAACGCTTATGATTTCTGTAGACAGTTAAGTAAAACAAAGCTACATAGGAAAAGCACTAATATAAAACTAGCTATGGATGGAACTATGAAGTATGACGTGTAATATAAATAACTATTTTAAAGCACAAATTACTATAAAAGCAAAAGTGATGAGCTAAGAATCTCAAGTTATTAGGATCTGGTTTCTGGGTAAAGAAACTGCGGCGAGCTTGTATTATAAATGCAATCTAAATCTCTACAAGAATTATTCTAGTAGCTCCTCTAGTTAATCATGAGAAACACAAGATTTTATAACAACGTATTACAACCATCAGTTATGCTTGTTTCCAAATGGCTGGTTAAACAGATCAGGATACTATCGGCAGACTGTTCCAACACAAAAATGCATTCATAAAACAGTTAAACACAGCACACAGTATTACACCAAAGTGTTTTTTTTTTCTCATTTCAAGTTTATTAAAACTTTAGCAGTACAAATTATCCAGGTTGCAGATTATCAAAAGATCAACTCAATGAAGTCCACATTAAAAAAAAAAAACAACATAAAACAAAAAAATGAAAACAACATAAAGGAGATTCATTGGCAAGTCTCTAAAACTTAAAATTTGAGATAGATGGAAATACGAAGTTTACACAAATCACTCATCCACTTTTCTCTTCATCTGTTCCAGGGCTTGATTCATGATCAAATTTTTTATTTTTTTCATGTACATGGTCATTTTCTTGACTCTTTGATTTTTGGTTTTCTTTTTCCACTGAGGATCTAGTCTTCTCTTCCTCCTTATTTTTCAATGTGGAGGACTTTACCTCATTGTCCTGACTGCTTTCTTTAATTTTCGAGAATGGACTTTGATCTCTATCAGTCTTTTTTTCTCTGTTACTTGAGCTATTATGATCACGACTTTTAGAGTACATTCTTCTCTCACCTTCAGAATTTTCTTTTCTATGTGAACTCTTATTTTCTTGGTTTCTGTATTTTTCTTTGTTTCTGCTTTGACTTTCTTCTCTCTCTGAGCTTCGTGAATCTCTCCTCCTCCTCCTCCTGTCTTTACTTCTCGATCTTCCAGGTGTTTCTCTTCTCTCTCGACTTCGTGACCTTCCTCTTCTCCTGTACTCCTGTTCTCTGTACCTATGGTATTCCTTGCTTCTACTACGATCTCTGTCATGGCTTCTAGATCGCACTCTTCTGCTCCTGTCCCTACTTCTGCTTCGTTCCCTTGTTCTACTATTGTAACTGTGCTTACCTCTAGTTACATCATGCTCTCTACTCCTAGACTGTGCACGTCTATCCTTTTCCTTACTTTTATTATGATCATGCTCATTACTTTTTGATTCTAACTGTTTGGACTTCTCTTTACTTCTACTCCTTTCCTGATCTTTTCCTTTAGAATCGGACTGCTTTTCTTTTTCTTTCACATCATGATCCCTTTCTTTACTTCTTGACCTCACCCTCTTTTCTTCATGTCTGTTATGTTTTGAATCTCTTTCTTTGCTCTTTGATTTCTCTTTGCTCTTGCTCCTACTTTTAGATTTGGCCCTTTTCTTCACTTTGTTTTTATATTTGTCATCTTTCTCTGAATTTCTTTTGATGTCTGTCTCTTTGCTGTTCGATTTATGGTCTTTAACTTTCTTTTCCTTTTCACTCTTTCTGTTTGGACTCTCAGATACATGTCTGTAATCAGTTATTTTTCTCTCTTTTACTCGTACTGGGCTTCTTTGATTTTCTTTTATTTCATTCAACTCACTCCTAAAAAAATTAGAAAAAAATGATTTCTGGAAATACTATTTAGGAAAAGAATGATGTACATTGTTAGCTAAAAGCTAAAATTATATTCTATTTTCTTTGAGGTATTCAAAAATAATTAAAATGACTATAATGAAGTAACTTTACAATAAATAGTTAAAAAATACTTAACACTACATTCGAAATAAGATAGTTAAATCTTACTTATCCCCTTTGATCCATCTTTCGCCACTTGATACTCTCATCCTCTGAGCTCTCTGCATCTCTTGCCTCCAATGTGGAGGAGTCTCACTACGTCTGAAACGATCCCTTGATCTGGATCTAGAAGGTGTTCGATATCGCTTAAAAAAAACAAAAAGGGGAAAAATTATGTACAGAAAAATTGTAAAATATTATACAGTAGATATTTCTAGGTTCAAATAAAATGTCTCTTATTTCTCCTCTAAAACTGTATTTCAACTTCTTAGGGAAGAAATCATTAAGGCAGAGAAATATTAAGCAGTCTTATCACAATTATCAAATAAGAAATATCAACCATAAAAAGTCTAGTAACCCATATCTTCTCCATGTTAAGAGTTCTATCCAAGTGATGCTGGAGCATACTAGTGTGAGAACTTTTACAAGCTGCCAAGTTTCAATTTCAGTGTCATGTCCACTTGGTGTATAAAAGCAGACATTTTCCTATGGAAAAAAGTGAGTAAACACATAGATGCTCATTTACTGGAGAAATATTTACTTAGCCTTTAAGATGACCAACCACTCAACCATGTACTAAGGAAACATTAGTGAGCCAAGATGTAGCTGATTTTGCTCTCCTGGGACCTTTATACTATAAGATAGGACACATGGATAGACATACAGTGACAGATACCAAATACATATGCAGCTACTGCGGGAGTGTAAAAGAAGTAAAGGGTGCTCAAAGAATATATAACAAAGAAATCTGACCTAGTATGGAAGTTTGAACAGTTAAAATAATTAAAGCTGAGAATAAAGAATGCTTATGATGAGTTTACCTAAGGAAAGATGAGGAAAAGGAAGTAAAGTGGGATAAGGATACATGGGTGAGGAAAAACACATAGTCATAAGAAATGGCATTAAAAAAATTTTTTTTTATTTATTTTTTTCTATAGGGCACATGTGCTCGCTAGAAAGACAGAGAGGGACAGAGACAGAAAGTGAGAAATCACCACCACCGCCACCCTCCCCCGGGGGGGGGGGGGGGGTGGCCACACTGTAATTCCTTCTCCTCCATTCTCCTCTTGGGATCTTGGGCATGCACACAAACAATGCCCGGCGTGAGTTTAAACCACCAGGTCCGGGACTTGAACCGCAGTTGACTACATGGGAGTCCAGCGACATAGCCATTATGCCAACTGCTGGTCCCAGAAATGGCATTTTTGAAGGTTCTGAGAGATAGAAACAGCATGTTTTCAAATGATCAGATTAAGTATGGCTAAAGATTAAAAGTACATGGAAGATAGTACAGATAATACTGAAGAAGTAAGCAAGATAGTACAGATAATACTGAAGAAGTAAGCAAGGACTAGGTTTTGTGTGACGTAGTAGGCCATGGAACTATCTGCTATAAAAATACACCAGAAAAGTCATGGTGTATTTTTTCAATATAAAAATGTGTCATGACTTTTCTAACAACCCAATAAATAATTTTGTATTTATCCTTAAATTAATAGCAAAGAAAGAACACAATCAGATTTTCATGTTTAAATGACTATTTTTAACTATTATTAAGAGAAAGAATGAGATCAGTGATTCTCAAAGTATGGTCTCAAGATTCAAAGATTCAGGGCATATGAGAAATCCAAAACTGTTTTCATAATATCACATTATTTGCCTTATTCACTTTCATTACTATATAGAATGATTCACAGACTACATGACATGTTTTAAGATCATTCTTTTCTTTTAGAGAGATTTTTGTTACAGGACATGTATGCTCGCTGGACAGACACAGACAGAGACAAAAAGCAAGAAATCACCCCTCAGGAAGGATGACCATGCCGCAATCCCTTCTCTAGCTCCTCTCGGGACCTTGGGCATGAACACACATGAACCCGGCATGAGTTTAAAGCTGCCGGGTCCAGGACTCAAACTACATGGGAGTCCCCAGCAACATAATCATTATGCCATTTGCTGGTCCCAAGATCATTATTTTCACAACTACTGGAACATGTACCCATATTCTTATATTTCAAGTATTTCTCCATTTTAATTTCTAAAAAAGTAAATGTGGATAGGTCTAATCCACATCAGCAAAAGCTCTTTTAGATCCTCAATTATTTACCTTTTTAGTTTGCTACTAAAAATAAGCACCATCCAGAGACAGAAAAAAAAAAAGTGAGAAAGTGAAAAATCACTCCCAGGGGGATGGCCATACAGCAATCCCTTCTCTTCCATTCTCTTGGGATTTTGAACACACACACACACACACACACACACACACAGAGGTGCTGAGTATGATTTTCAAGCGGCCAGGTCCGTGACTTGAGCCTTGCAGATAGCCAGCTGCTTCTGTGCCACCTGCTGGCCTGACTGACCCTCAATGATTTTTAACAGTATAAACAGGTACGAGACAAAAAGTTTGAGAACCACTAAACCCTAGTTATGAAGCCATTTATATAGTTCTGACACTTAGGATGATGAACTGAATTAACATGGTTGGAACGAGACTTTAAAATCAGTGAATGGGCTTTCCAACTTAGTCCAAGGAAAATGGCTCCTGCAAAGGGTGGTGAAAAGAAGGGCCATTCTGCCATCAACAAAGCGGTGACCAGAGAACATATCATCAACATTTACAAGGACATCCATGGCATGGGCTTCAAGAAACATACCCTTGGGGCACTTAAAGAGATCCAGAAATTTGCCATGAAAGAGATAGGGACTCCATATATGCTCATCGATACCAGGCTCAACAAAGCTGTCTGGGTCACAGGAATAAGGGATGTGCCATACCCTATCTGTGTGCAGTTGTGCAGAGAATGTAATGAGGATGAAGAGTCACCAAACAAGCTCTACACTCTGATAACCCATGTACTTGCTATTACTTTCAAAACTCTATAGTCACTGTAGATGAGAACTAACTTCTGATTTTCAAATAAAGTTATAAAACAAAAAACAAACAAAAATTCAGTGAATGGCAAGGCTGGCCCTATGGTTTCCCAGTGGTTAAGGGAGCAAGATCTCACATGGTTGACAGTGGTTTGAATCCAAGACCCAGTGGCTTGAAACACACAAGGCACATGTCTATGTGTGCCCCTAATCCTGACAGAATGGAGACATGGAGAACGGACTGAGGAATGACCATGTCCCCCTGGGAGGTGCTTTCTTTCTCTCTCTGTCTTTCCCATCTCTCTGGTGAGATCACATACCTCCTGGCGATTATTTAAAAAATAAATATCAGATGGATTTCAAGAGTACTGAGGAGAGGGACCAGCAGTTAGCGTAATGGCTATGTTGCTGGACTCCCATGTAGTCGACCACGGTTTGAGTCCCAGACCTGGTGGCTTAAAACACGTTGGGCGCGTGTGCGTGCGTGCCCAAGATCCCAAGAGGAGAAAGGAGAAGGGATTGCGGCGTGGCCATCCCCCCTGGGGGGGGTGATTTCTCGCTTTCTATCTCTCTGTCTCTCTCTGTCTTTCTGGTGAATACATGTGCCCTATAGCAAAAACTTCTCCAAAAATAAAAAGAGTACTGATGAGGTAGAAATGAAAGGATATAGTGATAAATTCAGTGATAAATAAGATACAAGGTAGGAATGAAAGAACAGAATTGTATAGGTGGTGGTGCAAATAACTGAGACCAAAACAACTAAAAAAGGATCAAGCCTGAAAAGGATGTGCTTTTGCTAAGTTTGAAACATTCATTAGTCAGATATGCCTTAGGTGGAAAGAAAAGCACATGAAATTTGACAGGTAACAGCCATGGGAACCATGAGATTGACCAAGGATGATAAGCAGTGTGAGAAGAATTGGAACCTAAAAATAATACAATATTTAAAAGTCAGTTGAAAATGTGAACTAACACTGGGAATTTAAGGTAGACTGATCAATGTTACAAAGAGAATATGACCAAAATTATAGGAAAAGAATACTACAAGGAGGGAGATTAAGACAAATACTGAAAAGGATCCGCTGGATTTTGTGGCACTAGCTGACCATATACAGCAAGTATTGTTTTTAACAGAATTTCTGATGAGGGTAAAAGACAAACTGAAATGCTTGAGGAATGAGTAAGAAGTGAAGAAATAAGATAGGAAGTATTGTCAATTTTCTATAAAGTTTTAAAAATAATAGAAGATACTTAAAATCTGATGGGGATAACCCAGAAGACAGAAAAATTATAAAATAAAGAATAAGGTTAATTTTTATTTATTTTTTTAAAAGAGTAGAGAGACACAGTGATCACGAATAAAAGGCACAAGAGAAACCTCAATCCCACTTTATACCACGTAAACGTTAAATTCATTTATATCTTATAGATTTCTAGTTTAGAAATATCCACACACAGAAGTTAGTATAAAAAGAAAACATATAATCCAATATGCACATCTGCCAAATTTTAGTTAACTTATACAGTTAAAAAAAATTAATAAATATCTAGAATTATTTAAATGCAATACTATTAGGATTTCTGGAGAAAGAACCACCTACCCTTGGTCCTCTTCCTTTAATTTTCCTGCCAGACCTAGTAACCAAAAGTCGTCTCTGATATGAAGCAGGCTGGGAGTTTGGTGGATTACTAGAAAGATGCAAAGGATAGTTAAAATACATTATTTAAAAAAAAAAAAAAAAAAAAAAAAAGAATCTAAAGAATACAGCCTACCTCATCTAAAGTCATTAGACTTAAAATTGTACACATCAGTGGTTCTCAATCAAAAATACTATTAATTGCTAGTAAATATCCAGGAAAGTATAGGACTATTTTTTCCAACTACCAGTGACTAGATGGTGTTACTGGTAATTAGCAAGAGTCAAGATGCTAATATTCTAATGTATGAGGATGAAGACCAACCTGTTCTGAGATACCAACTGCGCCCTGCTGAGGAACACTGTTATATACTCATTACCAAGATGAAGCTAATTTGATAGTGATGAGGGGAAAATTAATTTTGAAGAGCATGAAAAGAGCTACATGATGTTGAGAACAATGTTAAAACAATCTTATTTCCTAAGTATCTTATTATCCTATAAGCGCTGTAAATGGCCTATAAAGATGGGGATCAGCATATGGCGTAATGGTTACATTGCTGGACTCCCACACAGCCAACCGCGGTTTAAATCCCAGATCTGTCAGCTTAAAACTCACACCAGGTGCGTGTGTGCCCAAAATCCCAAGATGAGAATGACGGAGAAGGGACTATGGCATGGACATCCCCCCTGTGGGGGTGATTTCTCATTTTCTCTCTCTTGGGCGAGCACATGCTCCCTATAGCAAAAGTCTCTCTTTAAAACAACAATAAAAACTATTAAAAAATGTAAGTAATGTGAATCAAGCAGAGACAAGCTGTTCTGAATTAGGTATATGTTCATATCATGGTTTATAAAAAGGAAAACCTTGTTTTCAAACAGTTGCATAACTTAATATTTTCAGTAGTACATTAACAACATCCATCGGTGCTGGCAGGTGGTGTGGTGCTTAGGGGTGCAGAACTCCCACATGGCTGATCACAGTTGGAGTCCTGGACCCATGGCTTGCTTTCTCACTTTTCCCCTCTCTCTCTCACTCTGTCACTCTCTGGTCAAATTAAAATAAACAAATATATGGGACCAGCAATTGGTGTAATGGTTAAGTCACTGGACTCCCATGCAGTCGACCGTGGTTCAAGTCCCAGACCCGGTGGCTTACACTCATGCGGGGCGCATGTGCATGCATGCCCAAGAGGAAAATGGAGAAGAGATTGTAGCGTGGCCATCCCCGCTGTGGGGTGATTTCTCACTTTCCGTCTCTCTATCCCTCTCTATCTTTCTGGCGAGCGCACGTGCTCTATAGCAAAAAACTCCAAAAAACAACAAAAAAAACACAAACCCAAATACATAAATTTCAATCATTCTTAAAAAAAAATCCATAAATGATGATTGAAAAGTCCACTTTATTGCAGTTCAAACATTTCCTCTTTAATCATTATTTCCTTAAAAACATCATTTCCATTTCTTGCTTTCTATCTCTCTGTCTTTCTGGCGAGCGCACGTGCCCTATAGCAAAAACCTCTCCAAAAAAAAAAGTTTAATATTTACAGTAACACAGCAATACACATTCATTTAATGGGTTGAAAACTACTGTGGTATTGGTTTGGAATGCCATTTAAGTTTTTTTCATTTGTAGTGCTTTTAAATTAAATTTTACTCAAAATCTGCTTGTAATTTAAGTCAATGTATCTTTCTAGCTATGTGGTTAGCAAAAAGATTTGCTGACAACATTCTGTAAATAAGATTTCAATATTAGGACAAAGTTATCAATTAAAGATTGTCTTAAAATAAGTAAAACTTTTGAAAAAGAAATGTCCTACGCTAATGTATGTAGAATACTTAACAAAATATATGCATTTACATACCACTCTCTTTCTCTCTCTCTTTCTCTGTTTTTTCTTTCCTTTTCATCAGCTTTAGGAGGACTTTTTCTCATCAGGAATCTATTTTCAGGTATAGGAGGGATCTCTTCTGGACGGACAGTTGACTGGGGTTGTGCTTCAAGATTTTCAGCTTCACTTTCACTAGATGCACTTAATATATAAAATCACAAAAGTTACATTTGGTTATTAGATATCTACCTGAAATTTCTAATCATTAGTATTTCTTTCGTTATCAGTATATACACTGTCCTGTCTCTCTTAAAAGATGTAATTAAATGTGAAAAATCTTCATTCCTCTATCAAGCCAACCAAAACAAAATGCTTTTGTTATCGCACTCTCAAAAAATATTTTCCCTTAAGACAGATCCAAGATTTGAAACTTTGGGCAACACAGCCCAAACTGTTTAAAATACATTAAAACACAGGTAAATAAATTGCTTTTGAGGTAACTGGCAAATAAACACGACTTTTAGGGCCCAGATGCAGTAGCACACATTGCCAAGGGGCAATTATCTGTATGCTGAGACCACATGGGAGGCCTGGGTTCAAATCCCAGTTCGACCTAAAGATCAGCAAGCTGGTGTATGCCAATAATACCAGCCACCTGAGGTGGCTGAAGCAAGAAGAATGCTAGCTCAAGGTTGGCCTGAGCAATATAGTGAGACCTTATCTAAAAAAGGAGGTAGGTGGGGTGACACCTGCCTATAGTCCCAGCTGAGAGGCTAAGATAGGATTACAACATACTGAGGCATGTATAACACAAATTATTTCTGAAATAATTTCAGTATAAACACGAATTATTTCAGAAAAACAAAGAAACAGTAAATACACAAACAGTAAACATACTGACATTATCTGCTTTCACCTTTGGGCTATCATAAAAGCAAGGAGATAAAAAAATTAAAAAAGCAAGATACCATTAGAGAAAACAAGAAAAATTGTTGATTCCTTATAATTCTAATTTCATAATCAACCCATAAGATATACAAATTTAGGGTGGTGTGGTGGTGAAAGGGTGCTGGACTTCCAAATGACTGACCGTGGTTTGAGTCCTGGAGCTTGCTTTCTCACTTTCTCTCTCTCTCTCTTATTCTGTCCCTCTCTGGTCAAAATTAAAAATAAATAAAATTAATAAATAAGGTGAAATAAAATCTTTAAAATATATAAATTTATAAAATCAAAAGCATCAGCTCATAGAGTGCACATGAATTAATACTCTTGATAAAAACAGAAATGAGGAGCAAGCAGGCTGCATCACAGTTAAGACTCTGAACTCCCAAATGGATCACTATGGTCTGAGTCCCAAATCCGGCAGCTTAAAAATCACACCAGGCCCATGTGTGTGCATGCCCAAAATCCCAAGAGGGATAAGGGACTGTGGCGGGGCTGTCCACCCTAATGGGTAATCTCTCACTTTCCTTCTTTCTGTCTCTCTCAGGTGAGCGCAGGTACCCTATGGCAAAAACCTCAGGGAGGAAAGAAAAAAAGTGGAAATGAATAGGGCCAGCCAGCAGTGGTTAAGGTGCCTAGATCTCACACTGGCAACTACGTGGGTCAAATTCCAGTTCCTGTGGCTTGAAAAACACACCAAGTATGTGTGTATGTGTGCCTAAAACCCTGAGGAGAACTGAGGAAAATGGACTGTGGTGTGAACATGCTCCTAGGGAGCGATTTAGCACTCTTCCCCTCTCTGACTAGTGTGCACACACCCTACAGCAACAAACAAAAGACCAAATGTACCCAAATTCAACATACAGACTATAAAACATCAGAATGGTCTAGGGGCTGGCAGGTAGCATGGTAGGTAAGGGTGCTGGACTCCCACATGGTCAACCACTGTTTGAGTCCTGGACCTGGCAGCTTTCTTTCTCTCTCTTGCTCTCTCTCTCTCTCTTTCTCTCTCTCTTTCATTCTCTGTCCCTCTCTGCTCAAAATTAAAAATAAAATAAATAAATAGAGTTAAATAAAAAAATAATTCTTTAAAAAAATGGTCTTAGGATATTTAGGCTGTTTCCATTTAAATGGAAAATCCCAACAGTCTCATTCATAAACAGAAGACAATCAGAATATAAATCTAATAGGTTGCCAGAAAAGTCATGATGCATTTTTGGAAAGAAAAACATGGAAAAAAATATGTCATTACTTTTCTGACAACCTAATAGTATTATTAAAAATTAGCCCAGCCATGGTGGTGCGGCGATAGCACAATACTTTGCAATGCTACAAGACATTTGGAAGATATAGTTGCTTCCCTCATTGGCCTGTACATGCCAGCTGCAAAGGATCCCAGGAAAGGCTTGGGAGCAGGGTGTATAAAATGACCTTGTGAGATCTCATTAAGGAAGACTTGTCTTTCTTTCTCTCAAGAAATAAACTAAAAACCAAACAAAAAAGTAAAATTAGGACCTTTTCTTGCTTTTCTTTCGCTTCTTCTTTTCTTTCTTGTGTTTTCGAGAATTTTTCCTATGTTTCTTTTTCCTTTTTTTTGACTTCTCTTCAGAAGCACTTTCAGAATCAGAAGAATCAGAAGATGACTGAGAATCGCTTGAACTATCTGAATCACTGGATGATGATGAAGATGATGATGATTTGTGTCTTTTCTTTTCTTCTTTCTTAACTTTAATAAAAACAAAACAGCTCAGGTTAATAATTTTTAGGCAAATTCTTTTTTAAAAAAATAATTATTTCATTTTATTTATTTATTATTCTTCAATTTGACCAGAGAGAGAGAGAGAGAGACAGAGAAACAGAGGGCATGTTGCCAGGTCCAGGATTTGAAACATGGTCATCCATGTGGGAGATCCAGTGCCGTAATCCCCATGCCACCTGCCAGTTCCTAGGCAAATTCTTTTTTCTAAAAGAATTATTTATTTAATTTCACTCGTTGTTATCATTATTATTTTATTTATTTATTTATTTATTTATTTATTGCTATAGGGCACATGCACTCGCCTGAAAGACAAAGAGACACAGAGAGACAGAAACAGGGAAATCACGCCCCCAGGGGAGATGGCCATGCTGCAATCCCTTCTTCTCCATTCTCCTCTTGGGATCTTGGGCATGCACACACACGTGCCTGGCGTGAGTTTAAACCACCAGGTCCAGGACTCAAACTGTGGCAGACTACATGGGAGTTCAGCAACATAGCCATTATGCTCTTGGTCCCTTATTATTATTTTTTAATTTGACAAGAGAGAGACAGTGAGAGAGAGAAAGGGAGAGGAAGAAATCAAGCCTCCAAGTCCAGGACTAGAAGTGCAGTCAGCCATGTGGGAATCCAGTGCCTTTAACCACCACATCACCTGCTGGCCTCCTTAGGTAAAGTGGAAATTTAAGTTTCCTGCAGATTCTAAATCAATTATTAAGTATTTGGCTCAACTAAGGATGGGTACAAGAAAGGAGTCAAGACTCAGAGTTAGAATTCAAATCTTCAAATTTATGTACTAGAGTTGGCACCTATTAAGACAAAGAATTTTTTTTTTTTTTGGAGAGGTTTTTGCTATAGGGCGCGCGTGTGCTCGCCAGACAGACAGAGAGAGACAGAGAGACAGAAAGCAAGAAATCACCCCCCAGTGGGGATGGCCACGCCGCAATCCCTCCTCCTCCATTCTCCTCTCGGGATCTTGGGCACACGCTCACGCAGCCGGCGTGAGTATTAAGACACCGGGTCCGGGACACGAACTGCGGTTGACTACGTGGGAGTCCAGCGACATAGCCATTACGCTAACTGCTGGTCCCAAGACCAAGAATTTTTGAGACAAGCAGATGCGTGTAACGGTTATGTCACTGGACTCCCACGTAGTTGACTATGGTTCGAGTCCTGGACCTGTTGGTTTAAAACTCATGCTGGGTGCATGAGCATTCCTGAGATCCTGAGAGAAGAATAGAGAAGAAGGGATTGCAGCGTGGGGTGATTTCTCACTTTTTGTTTCTCCAGTGAGTGCACACGCCCTATAGCAAAAATCTCTTAAAAAAAAAAAAAAAAAAAAAAAAAAAGACAAAGAATTTTTAAAATAGAGAATTCCTAAATAGTAAAATATGTTAATTTTTAAGAAAACTTAAAAAAACAAAGTTTTTTAAAATACAGTTATATTTAAAAGTCCTGTATTATGGGACAGCAGGTGAAATGAAGGTTAAGGCACTGGATCCTACATGACCAACTCACGGTTTGAGTTCCAGTCTCAGACCTGGGGACTTGAAAATCATACCAGATGCATATGCATAAGGGCCCAAAATCCTAAGAGAGACTGGAGGAAAAGGGACTATGGCGTGATCATCTGCTCTGATGGGTGATTTCTTACCTTCCCCTCCTCCCTGTCTCCTAGAACTAGTTTTTCTTTTATTTTTTTAAGAGATTTTTGCTATAGGGTGTGTTTGCTAACCAGAGAGACAGACAGAAAGCGAGAAATCACCTCTCAAAGGGGATCGATCCCTTCTCCTCCACTCTCCTTCTGGGATCTCGGACATGCACACACATATATCCAGCATGAGCTTCAAGCCACTGGGTCTAGGACTCAAACTGCGGTTTACCACGTCAAGAGTCCAGCACCTTAACCACTACCTGCTGGCCCTGTTTTTTGCTTATTCTTATTATCAAGATTGGTGATAGAGGTGGGGCACAGAAAAAGATCAGTGACAAAAACATGAGTCTATTAGCCTGTGCTTATGTTTCAATGCCATAGAATTCTGATTAAGAAATTTAGCTTTATTTCATGAGCAGGTTCATAATAGAAGTCATTTTCCCATGATAAATAACTATTTTGAGATATCTACAAAATGTTATTTCAAAGTGATATTTTATTTTGGGTTAAGAAGGGAATTTTTTTTTTTTTTTTTTGGTAGAGGTTTTTTGCTATAGGGCGCGTATGCTTATCAGAAAGACAGAGACAGACAGAAAGCAAGAAATCACCCCCCAGGGGGATGACCACACCACAATCCCTTATCCTCCTTTCTCCTCTCAGGATCTTGGGTACCCACACACAAGCGCACAGCGTATGAGTTTAAGTCATCAGGTTCAGGACTCAAACCGCAGTCGACTACATGGGAGTCCAGAGACATATCCATTACGCCAACTGCTGGTCCCAAGAAGGGAATAATTTTTTAAAATCCAAAACCTCAAAAGGACTTAAAAGGACTAGGAAATTATCATAAGTAAGTAAAGCTAATAAGGTGTAATAGGAATTGGAGGAAGAATGAACAAACTGGATACAGCATGACCCATTTAAAGGCATACTAAGGGACCAGGAGGTGGTATGGTGATTATGGCACTGGATTCCCACATGGTCAATCATGGTTCAAGTCCCAGACCTAGTAGCTTACTTTCTTCCTCCCTCTCTCCAGTGAGCACACATGCCCTATAGCAAAATAATAATGATAATAAATAAAATTTTTAAAATAATAAAAATAAGTTAATAATAATAAAAGGTATGCTCATGACCAGCAGATGGCATGATGGTTACGTTGCTAGACTCCTACATAGTCAGTCAATCACAGTTTGAGTCCCAGAATCGGCAGCTTCAAACTCATGCCAGGCAAGTGTGTGTGCATGTGTGTGTGCCCAAAATCCAGAGAATGGAAGAGTAGGGATTGCAGCATGGCAATTCTCCCAGGGAGTGACTTCTGATTTCTTGCTTTCTGTCTCTCCAGCAAGTACATGTGCCCTATAGCAAAACTCCCCCCCACCCCCCCACAAAACACAGGGGGAAAAAAAAAGTATGCAGTTTTTTGAAAGGGAGCATGGTGGTTAAGGCACTAGATTCTAACATGGCCAACAGCAGTTCGACTTCCAGACCTGAGGGCTTGCTTTCTCGCTTTCCCTTTCTCCTGTCTTCTCTTCCAGAGAGGCAAGTAAACTTCTACCCCTCGGGACTCTCCTCTTGGTTGGCACTCTCAGGAGCTGGGACGGGTTTACACCCAAACCATACACCTGGTCCCAATGTAAGCTAGACTGGATTTAGCAAAAGGTAAAAGCTTAAACTATAAATCCATTCTCCAGCTAGAGCTCTTCTACCACCAAGGCAGATGCTTTGTAAAACCTGCTGGGCGCTTCCCTCCTGGCAGTACTCAGCTGCTCCTTATAGAAGATAAGAAATAAAATAAAAACCCAAAGGATCTTTTAGAGTTTAGGTTCTCTTCTTAGTACAGTATCTCTCTCATAGATCAGGACAGATCTAGGAAAATTATTAGACAACTCAGAAAAATGCTATAATAAATTGGCAAATTTACCTTAACCTTTGATTTAACTTTCACCCGTGGTAATTGTAAAGGTTGGGAACTTAAGTTCCACCCGAAGGCAGAATCTAGAAAGTCCAGATATATTTCCAAAGTGAGGCCCGGGCACTGGAAAATGCCCATGACTGGTATCCTCCTGTCCCCACTGGGGCCTTTTCCCCAACGTGGAGGAGCTGGTCACTCGAGACAGGAATACCCCAAACTCTGAAGGGAGTCTGGGGCTTCTGAGTTAATGCTAATCCTCTAAAACTGAGTATTACTGGGGCCTGAGGCCCCAACAGCTTCCCTCGGACATCTGGAAGACTCAGTAGACAAGCCTCATGTAACTTTAAAGTGACAAGTTAAGAAAGTGTTCTTTTTTTTTTTTTTTTTTTTGAGAGGTGTTTGCTATAGGGCGCGTGCGCTCGGCAGACGAGAGAGATGAGAGACAGAGATACAGAAAGCGAGAAAGCACCCCTCAGGGGGGATGGCCATGCCACAACCCCTTCTCCATTCTCATCTCAGGATCTTGGGCACACACATACACGTGCCCAGCGTGAGTTTCAAGCCACCAGGTCCGGGACTCGAACCGTGGTTGGCTACATGGGAGTCCAGTGACATAGCCATCATGCTAACTGCTGGTCCCAAGAATGTGTTCTTTAAGGTTTCTAAATGAGAGGTTAAGATTATTTCCAAAAGTAAACTTAAAAGGGGGAAAACAAGGAAAAATAATAGTAAACAGGAAAGAGGGAATTACAAAGAATAATAAAATTCTTTTTTTTTTTTTTTTAAGATAAGTTCTTGTTCTAATCGGCTCTCAATATTCAAGAAAAGTTCCAAAAGCCCATGTAGGGGTTATGAGTGGCCTGGGATGACTTCCTTCAGGCTGCTACTACTGCCTAGTAGTATCAAGTGCCAACAGGAGATACTCCAACTGCCACTTCACAGAATTCTGGTTTGGCATCTCAAAGTTCCCGTTATGTCAGACTGTCTTTGCCCTCTATAAAACTCAAGTTTCTTGTAA
This sequence comes from Tupaia tana, assembly GCA_026018925.1. Classification (NCBI taxonomy): domain Eukaryota; kingdom Metazoa; phylum Chordata; class Mammalia; order Scandentia; family Tupaiidae; genus Tupaia; species Tupaia tana. The sequence goes on from JAKSZU010000001.1 coordinate 75,201,356, forward strand.
AAAAAAAAAAAAAATTGCAACCATAGTTTTGTTGAGAGTAAGTGCTACTTCACAAAATCCACTATCTATCCAGTCACCAAGGCTACTTTGACAAACGCCCTAGGAATTTAAGAAAGAGAACCAGGGGCCAGCAGGTTGCATGGTGGTTCAGGTGCTGGACATCCACATGGCTGACTGCAGTTTGGGTCCCTGACCTGGTGGCTTGGCTTCTTGCTTTCCCTTTCTCTCTCTCTGGTCAGATTAAAAAATAATAGCAAATGGTACTAAATAAATAAATAATTCAATTATTTTAAAGAGAGAGAGAATCAAGGTAGAAATCGAGTTTGGAGACAACCATTTCCTCTTCATAGGGCACATGCACTCACTGAAGAGACAGACACAGAGAAAGCGAGACATCACCCTCGAGAGGGGTTAGCCATGCTGCAATCCCTTCTCCTCCATTCTCCTCTCAGGATTTAGGGCATGCAAGCACACATGCCTGGCATGTTTTTTAATCCACCGTGTCTGGGACTTGAACCGTGGTTGGCTATGTGGGAGTCCAGTGTTGTAATCATTGCACATCTGCTGGTCCCTCAACTTGCCTTTTTAATACTTGGCCTATTCTTTCACTGTGGCTCCTCTGTTTACCTACTAACTGAACCAGAACATGCACCTTGGACTCTCTCTCCCAACATTAACATAATCGAAAAAGACTAATTCTTTCTAGTAGCAGGTAGCATGGTGGTTGGGGTGCTGGAATCCCACATGGTCGACTATGGTTCAAGTCCTGTAACTGGTAGCTTGCTTTCTCCCCTGCCCCCCCACCCCCGCGTCAAGTTAAAAAACTTATAGTAACAAAATTAACGATTAAAAAAAGTGACAAAACAAAAAGCTAGTTTTTTGAGAGGATAGAAAAAAAATTGACATATCATTAGCTAATCAAGAGAAACAGAGAAAGGAACCAAATAGATAAACCAGTAATGAAGCTGGTAACATTACAACTGACACATCAGAGAACAAAAAACTGAAAGAATTACCATGAATAACTATATGCTAACAAACTTAAAAAAAAAAAAAAAAAAAAACAGATGAGATGGACAAATTCTGGACATATACCTGAACCAGGATGAAATAGAAAGCCTGACTGACATCAATAACAAGTGCTGACACTGAATCAGTAATGGTCTCCAAAAACAACAAAAAAAGGCCCAGGTCCACTTTACTGGTGAATTCTACAAAACTTTTAAAGAACAGCTAATCCCAACTTTTTTCAAACTATTTCTAAAGATTCAAAAGGAAGAAACACTCATTATATGAAGCCTCCATCATCTTGATTTCAAAACCCGACACAAAGACATAACAAAAAAATATACCTAACACTACAGACATAACACTACAGACCAATATCCCTAATAAACACTGATGCAAAAATTCTCAACAAGATATTAGGAAATAAAATCCAATCCTATATTAAGAAAACCATATACCATGACTAGGTAGGCTTTATTCCAGGGATACGAGAATGGTTCAACATATGCAAAATAAATCTAATAGGTCTCATTAATAGAAAGATTAAAAAAAAAAAAAGTGATATATCTGTAGATGCAGAAACAGTATTTGATAAAATACAACATCCCTTTATGATCAAGACTCTCAGAAAAATAGAGGTAGAAGGGATGTTTCTCAATACAATAAAAATCATATATGACAGCCCTATTGCTAACATCATACTGAATGGGGAAAAGCCAAAAGCTTCCCCACTAAAAACTGGAACAAAATAAGATTGGCCACTTTCTCCACACTTTTTTGTTAGGTCGGAAGCCTGAGCAGCTTGGACACAGGGGTTGGATGCCACAATGCAATCTGGCTCCGGATTGCATTGTGGTGCTGAGCTGAGCTGCACTTGGATCTAACCTGGATGTAGCACATGGTGCTCTACTCTGCACATGGCACTAGACTTTATGTGGCACAGTAGTCTACTCTCACCCTAAACCATTACCATACATGGACTGTTTCTATCTTTAAAACACCCCTCCCTCCCTATACCCTTATAAAAATTGCTAAACCTCACCCTAGGGCATGACTCCTCTGGTCCCCTCTCTCTCTTACTGTTGGACCAGCAAACCTCACCCGGGAATGTTCCCAATAAAGGTTCTACATTTCTAATTTTTCACATAGTCGGTCCATTCCTGACATTTGGTGCTGAAACCCGGGAGGAGTTTTGTGTCCCACTGTTCCTGTGAGGGAGGACCTATCCTCCCTAAACCAGGAACCAACCTGCCAACTGCCAACTATCTACCTGCCTTGGCCTTCTGAGGGTAAGTTTACCTGCCCATGTTTCCAGGACTCAAACCTCCAGGTTCCCTGTCCAAAAACGCAGCCAAGTCAGGGTCCCCTCCGATTTCTGGAGGTCAGGTGATTGTGGAGATGTCTTCAATCCCCTGCTGCTTATCCCCCGTTCCACTCAGTGAGTGCAGAAAGAGATCTGGGATACCTCTGTCTTTACCACTCACTTGAGTCACAGACACAATGGGTAATACCGAGTCTGTCACCCAGCCAAAGACACCCCTGGACTGTATGCTCTGTAACCTCACCAAATTAGGACTCGCTCAAGATGTCTGCTGCAAGCAGCTGATATTCTATTCTACTGGATTCCTATCTCTCACCATTAACAAGAATCAACTGAAAATAGATCAAGATTTAAATGTAAAGCCTCAAATTATGAAGCTACTAGTAGAAAATGTAGGGAAAACTCTTTAAGACACTGGAGTAAGCAAATATTACTTAAATAAGACCCATAAAACATAGGTAATAATCCGCAAAATAGTCAAGTGGGATTATAACAAGTTGAAAAGCTTCCTCACAGCAAGGGAAGCAATAATTAGATTGAAAAGACAACCCTCAAAATGGGAGAAAATATTTGCAAATTATTTCTCAGACAAGGGATTGATATCCAGAATATATAGGATGTTGAAGCAGCTTACCCATAAAAAAAAATAATAATAATCCAATTATACAATTAGAATATGAGCAAATGAACTGATAGACAATTCTCCAAAGACTTACACGTGGCCAAAAAGGTATATGAAAAAATGTCCAAAGTCTCTTGCAATAAGGGAAATGTAAATTAAAACCACAATGAAATATCATTTAAAATCCCCAAGGGAATGGCTAGATTTAAAAAATAAAGAACAGGTGCTGGTGAGGCTGTAGTGAACAGGAAACCCTCTACACCGCTGGTGGGAATGTAAATCAGTACAACCTTTGTGGAAAACAGTATGGAAGTTCCTAAAACATCTACAAACAGACCTACCAAATGAACCCATAATCTCACTCTTTGGTATTTACCCAAAGGATAGGAAAACACTGGCAGAAAGGCATCTGGACATCAACGTTTACTGTAGCATTATTCACAACTGCTAAAACATAGAACCAACCTAAGTGTTTAAAACCTGATGACTGGGTTGAAAACTGTGGCACATGTATACCATGGAATATTACTCAGCTAAAAGAAACATCGTCAGTTCAAAGTGGGTGAGTAAAGATGACTTAATGTTGAGCAAAGTGAGCCAGACTTTGAAAGATATACATTGTATATCTGCACTCAATTGGTACCAATTACCTACATTCTATGGCAGTCACTGAAAGATCTGAAGATATGATTATACAAAGGTTAACTGTAGAAACCAGAGACTTTAAGGGAGGAAAGTGGATGGTAGTGAGTAGGTAGTAGAACATGGGTATGAGGTTCAAAAGGAAGAAACATTTAACAGACAAAAAAAAAATAAAGTTCTCTGTTAAAAAAGTATATATGTTGTATACATTATGACCGGGACTTTTTGTAAAATGAGAAATTAATCAGAAAAAATTATCATAAGACAAAGCAAATTACAAATAAAAGGAAAAAAAGATAAATAAATGAGGATCTGGCTAGTTACTGCACACCTGATTAAAACATCAACTTGCTAATCCAGTACCAGTAAAGTACTGCTGTGGGACCAGCAGATGGCACAATGGTTGCTTCACAGGACTCCCACATAGTCGACTGCGGTTCCTGTACTAGACATAGCAGATTGAAACTCATGCCAGGTGCGTGTGCGTGCATGCCTAAAATTCCAAGAGGAGAACAAAGGAGAAGGGATTGTGGCATGGCTGTCCTCCCTGGAGGGATGATTTCTTGCTTTCTGTCTCTGTCTCTGTCTAGCGAGCACACATACCCTACTGCAAAAATCGCTCTTAAAAACAAAAAGGAGGAGCAGCAGTTGGCGTAATGGCTATGTCGCTGGACTCCCATGTAGCCGAACATGGTTCGAGTCCTGGACCCAGTGGCTTCAACTAACGCTGGGCGCATGCACGTGCGTGACCGAGGGGACAGTGGAGAAGGGATTGCGACTATGGCTATCCTCTCCCTGGGGGGTGATTTCTCGCTTTCTGTCTCTTTTTGGTGAGCGCATGCACCCTATAGCAAAAACTTCTCCAAAAAAAGGGAAAAAAGATACTTTTGCATGGAACAATGGGAACAAGTATAAAGGCAGAGGAAACTGGAGATGTAACGGCTTCACTGAACTAATTCCTTTGTCATCCAGTTGTGTTCCTTAAGCACATGAACATACCAAATATGACATGCCTGGAACAGAGATCTCATTTGCAAATGAGATCTCCAAAATGCCATTGCTGTACCAATCATGCTATTTCCTGTCCTGTATCCTTGATGTGTGTATGTGTGTGTGTGTGTGTGTGTGTGTGTGTGTTTGTGTATGTTCCAGGTGTTTCAGGGTTTTGCTGTGTGATCTTCCTTCCTCAACTTCTGAATAATTGAGACCACAGATGTATGTCACCATACCATTTTCCTGCCTAAGACTCCAAAGTAGCTGGGATTACAGGCACATAAGGGTTCTGGCTCATCTATTTTTTTCAGGTGGGCAAGGTGGGAATTGAGCCCCAGCCTCTTATGTGATCTTAGCCTGCTGAGCAGTAGCACCTAGCATGCAGTTACACTCCTGTATCCATTCTCAAGAGTAAGTAAACTTAGTGACAGGTGAAACCTATTTTGTCTCATGACTCTAATTGTTAATCTGAACCCAAGTCCATTGTTGCAGTGAGACAGAGTGGGTATGCAAAAATGTATAAAATGAAAATCTGCTTATAATTACTAAACTTAAAAACCTGATAGATATGGGGTGTTGGGAAGGGACATCAAACATTTTTTTAAGAGATTTTTATTATAGGACACATGCCCTCGCCAGAGAAACAGACAGAAAATGAGAAACCAACTCCCTCCCCCCAAAGAGGGGTGGCCACGCTGCAATCCCTTCTCCTTTCAGGATTTTGGGCAAACATGCACACACACCCTGTGTGAATTTTAAGCCACCAGGTCCAGGACTTGAACTGCAGTCAACTACGTGGGAGTCCAGTGACATAAACGATTACGTCATCTGTTGATCCCAGGACATCAAACTTTTAAAGAAACCTATGGAAAAAATAGTTTCATAATGAATATAAATAACTCTAAGTAAATAATCTAATACCACATTGATATGCAAGCAAAATAAGAATATTCCACCTACCCAAAATATACTGATAAAAATCATCTGAGAAAATATTAACACTGCTTTACTCCATGGTAAAGCTTTATTCACCTGCTCTAACTTATGTATATTTTGCAAGGGATTGTTTCCTGAGAGAAACATATCACAGTAAGCCTATTTGTGAAGAAGTCCAGTCTTCCCATCAAATATATTAAATATATTTCAAATTACTATATTTAATATACATATCACTTTTGAAGAAAACATTTTATGGATGCAAGATATTATAGTAAGATGAAAGGCCAGAAACAGTTTTTAAACTATTATAGTGCTACAATCTGCCTACATATCAGATGATATTAGCTACAAAAGGAAAATATCAGGAAATGTAGCTAGGAATAAAAGAAAGCTCTAAGATTAGGCCAGCTCCATACCCTAGCAGTTTAGGGAACCAGAACCCTTAACAGTTGGCTTAAAAAATGTATGCATGCCCCAAATTCTGACAGGATGGAGAATCAGAGGTGAAGGGATTACAACACAACCATGCCTCACTGAAGGGGTACTCCCTCACTATCTTTCTGTCCAGTGAACACACTCTCTGGCAACTATTCAATAAAAAAGGAAGAAAGAGGGAAAAAAGTAAACCTTTTGAGGCCAGCCGGTAGTGTGGTGGTTAAAGTGCTGGACTCCCTCATGGCTGACTGCAGGATAAGTCCTAGACCTGGTGGCTTGAAAATCATGCCAACACAAGTGCATGTGTGCCCAAAATCTCAGGAAAATAAAAAAGGAATGGTGGTGAGGCCAATACCTTGGGTGTGATTTCTTACTATCCCCCACTCTCTATCTGTCTCTCTCTCTGGTGAGTGTATGTGTCATATAGCAAAAAACTTAAAAAAAAAAAAAAAAGTTCTCTTTTGGTATCTGTTACCATTTTATGAAACTTCATTTACATGCATTTTCCTTATGAATCTGCTCTGAAAATGAGAGAAAAATGGTTAAAGGGCCAACTTGTATATGGTGGTTAAGGCATCTGGATACATAACCAACCATATCATACTTTTAAGTCTAGGAGAGTGAAAGACACATCAGGCACGTGTGCCATCCCGTGTGCAGAGGGTGCTTTCTCATTCTCCTCACCACCTCCTCCTGAGTACACATGCTCTCTGGCAAATTAAAGCAAAACAAAACAAAATGATTTAAGAAAGAAATGGCAATTAAAGAACAGAAGAATAAAAACACAAAAAATGGGGCCATGACAATATTTTTTTCAGTTAACTATAGAGTTTCAAAATCTATGTTAAACTGGGCTAGCAGGTGGTGTGGAGGTTAATACAGTGGATTCCCATGTGGCTAGCTGCAGGGACTGAGTCCCAGACCTGGTGGCTTGAAAATCATGCTGTGCACCTTTGTATGCATGTCCAAAATCCAGAGGAGACTGAAGAAGGGACTGTTGGCATGGCCATCCCCAAGGGATGATTTCTCACTTTCTTCTCTCTCTCTTTCTCTCTCCCCCTCTCTATCAGAGCACATAGCCTATAGCAAAAAGTTTTAAAAATCTGTGTCAAATTAAATTAAATTACATAAAGGCATGACAAGCAGGTGGCATGGAGGTTAAGACAGTCAGATTCCACAAGGCCAACTTCGCAGTTTAAGTTCTGGACCTGATGGCTTGAAAATCATGCTGGATATATGTGCCTGCATAACGTAATTCCTGAGAAAAGAATGAAGGAGAAAGGACTGTGGTGTGGCCATTCCCCTGGTGGGTAAATTTCTCACTCTCTCACTCTAGCAAGTGCACGCACCATACAGCAAAAACCTAAAAGAAAAATATGAAGGCACATCATAAATGTGTAATTAAAATTTTTTTTTTAATTTGGGTGCACTCACAGATAGAAAGAGAGAAAGCACCCTCAACAGGGATAATGCCCCAATCTCTTCTCCTTCATTTTCCGCCTTTCAGGATTTAGATCACACATAATACATGCGCTCACCATGTTATTCAAGCTGCTTGGTATGGAACTTGAAATCACACAGCTGGCCACATGGGATCCACCAGGACAGAGCTGGCCTATAACTAAAATTTTATCATTCTCAAAACTTATCAGTATTGGGAACCACCAGTTAGTGTAATGGCTATGTCGCTGGACTCCCACGTAGTCGACCGCGGTTTGCGTCCCGGACCCGGTGGCTAAGAACTCACGCCGGGCGCGTGTGCGTGCGAGCCCAAGATCCCGAGAGGAGAATGGAGGAGAAGGGATTGCGGCGTGACCATCCCCCCTGGGGGGGTGATTTCTCGCTTTCTGTCTCTATGTCTCTGTCTGGCTGGCTGGCGAGCGCACGCGCCCTATAGCGAAAACCTCTCAAAAAAAAAAAAAAAAAAAAAAACTTATCAGTATTTTAACTGAATAGTAACATAGATAGTCAGCATGATGTCAGGATATGTAAATAAAAATTAGAGTGCATGGCAAAGTTCCAGAGGAAACTTTTTAAGAAATGGGTCTTGCTTTCATAGAGTTGTCAATCTACTTGGAGAAATAAGGCCAAAAAGTATAAATTCAATAGCAAATAATTGTAAGAAAATACATACTTAAAAATATATTTTATATAAACTTTTGACTATAACTTGTACAAGTAAGTTTGGAAATGAGTATGGTTATTAAGTACAAGAGTAAAGCAGAAGGAACCAGCAGTTAGCATAATGACTACGTCACTGGACTCCCACGTAGTCGACCGCGGTTTGTGTCCCGGACCCGGTGGCTTAAAACTCACGCCGGGCGAATGTGCGTGTGTGCCCAAGATCCCGAGAGGAGAATGGAGAAGGGATTGCGGCGTGGCCATCCCCCTGGGGGGTGATTTCTCGCTTTCTGTCTCTCTGTCTCTCTGTCTGTCTGGCGAGCGCATGCACCCTATAGCAAAAACCTCTCCAAAAAAAAGAGTAAAGAGTAAAGCAGAAATGCTTCGGAGAAGTACAGTCGTTCTGATGAAACACAGAATACGTATTTTTATAAAGCACCTTACTATGAAAATAGTGTTATAAAAAAAGCACAGGACTGGGACCAGCAGTTAGCGTAATGGCTATGTCACTGGACTCCCACGTAGTGGACCGTGGTTCGCGTCCCGGACCCGGTGGCTTAAAACTCATGCCGGGCATGAGTGCGTGCGTGTCCAAGATCCCGAGAGGAAAACGGAGGAGAAGGGATTGTGGCATGGCCATCCCCCCTGGGGGGTGATTTCTCGCTTTCTGTCTCTCTGTCTGTCTCTGTCAGGTGATCGCATGCACCCAATAGCAAAAAGAAAAACCTCTCGGGGGGGGGGGGGGGGGAAGCACAGGACTTATGAGGAAAATGGGCTTAATGCACAACACTAAAAAAATTCATCAGTGACATGCTTAAACAAGATAGAAAATGAATTAAAAATAGTACAGGCCTAGCAGGTGGTATGGTGGTTGAGGCACTGGACTCCTACATGGCTGGTTGCACTCTGCATTCTGGATCCGGCAATTCACTTTATCACTTTCCATCTCTCTCTCTCTCTCTCTCTCTCTCTCTGATCAAATTAAATAAATATCGAGAATGAGTAAAATTATGCTTTTTTTTTTTTTTTTTCCCCAAATACCAAAACAGATGGAAAGGGGAGAGGAAAGGTTTATGGCATGCCCAGGTCTCATTAGGGGCTGCTTTCTTCCCCTCTTGCTTTTGTGTGCACGCCCCCTCTAGCAAATTACAAAAGAAAAAAGTTATTAAATGAAAATTGTAGAAAGAAAAAAACACAATAACTAAAATGACAAAAACTCACTAGACATGCACAATAGTACAGTGGAGATGACAAAGAATCAGAGAAATTGAAGAGTAATCAACAGAAATTGTTCAATATGAAAATCTCAGAAAATACACTAAACAGAAAAGAGCAGTTTCACAAACCTGTGGAACAATAATAACAGTCCTACATTTTTGTTATCAAAGTCTCAGAAAAAAAGCAAAGTTGGAATTTAAAAAGTACTAAAATAAAAAAAAAGAAAACTTTCACATTTGGCAAGTTTCTACAGATTCTAGTGGCTGAGCATATCTCAAACATGATCAACTGTAAATAATCTGCATCAAAATACATTTGAATCACCTTTTTTTTTTTTTTGGAGAGGTTTTAGCTATAGGGCGCGAGAGCTCGCCAGACAGACAGAGACAGAGACAGAGAGACAGAAAGCAAGAAATCACCCCCAGGGGGGATGGCCACGCCGCAATCCCTTCTCCTCCATTCTCCTCTTGGGATCTTGGGCACGCACGCACACACACCCGGCGTGAGTTTTAACCCACCGGGTCCAGGACACGAACCACAGTCGACTACGTGGGAGTCCAGCAACATAGCCATTACGCTAATTGCTGGTCCCTGAATCACCTTTTTTTTTTTTTTTTTTTTTTTTTAAGGTTTTTGCTATAGGGTGCGTGCCCTCACCAGAAAGACAGAGAGAGAGGAAGAGACAGGAAGTGAGAAATCACCCCGGGGGTGGGGGGGGGGGGGGGGGGTAGGGTTGTGTGGCCATGCCGCAATCCCGTCTCCTCCTACATTTGAATCACTTTTTTTTTTTGAAAGGTTTTTGCTATAGGGCGCGTGCGCTCACCAGACAGACAGAGAGAGCTAGACAGAAAGCGAAAAATCACTCAACCCCCCAGGGGGGATGGCCACACCACAATCCCTTCTCCTCCATTCTCCTCTCAGGATCTTAGGCATGCACGCACACACGCCTGGCATGAGTTTAAACCACCGGGTCCGGGACTCAAACCGCGGTAGACTATGTGGGTGTCCAGTGACATAGCCATTACGCTAACTGCTGGTCCCTACATTTGAATCACTTTTAAAAATTAAAGACAGGAGGTGGGGGAGTGGGAATAGAGAGAAAAGGGACTGCGGCATGGCCACCACCCCAGGATTTCGCACTTTCCTTCACACTATCTCTATCTCTCTTTCTCTCCTGTGAGCTCATGTGCCCTAAGGCAAAAACTTCTTAAAAAGAAGAGAAACAAAAAGAGATAGGGCCAGGAGGTTGTAGGTTAAGACACTGACTCCAAACATGACTAACCACAGGTCAAGTTCCAGACCAAATGACTTGAAAATCACACTGAGTGCATGTGTGTTCATGCCCCAAAATTGCAGCATGGCCATATCCCCACGCCCTACCTCTCTCCTGCAAGTGCATATGCCCTATGGCAAAAATCTAAGGGAAAAGAAAAACCCATTAGAAACATAAAAATACTGAAAGTGGAACTAGCAGATGGTATAATAATTACATTGCTGGACTCTCGCATAGTTGACCACAGTTCGAGTCCCAGACCTGGAGACTTTAAACTCACAGTGGGCACGTGTGTTTGCATGCCCAAAATCCCAAGAGGAGAACGGAGGAAAAGGGACTGCAGTGTAGCCATACCCCAAGAGCGGGTGATTTCTCACTTTCTCTCTGGCGAGTGCATGCACCCTATAGCAAAAGATCTCTCTTAAAAAATAATAATAATAATACCAAAGGCAGCTAGAGAGGAATACTACATCACCTACAGGAGAATAATGACTTGAATGACAGCAAACCTCTCATCTGACACCATAGATGCCAGAAAGTAGTAGTGTAACATTCCTCATGTACTGAAAGAACTATAAACAAAACTCCATCAGTGGACAACATACCCATCACATGTATACTGATTAAAGGTATTAAAAAAAAAAAAAAAAAAAGAAATCCTGACCGACCAGACGACTGCACATAGAAAAAAATTAACTTAAAACTTTAAGAATCCACTTACTGTATATAACATAATGCACAGATTATAAGGGGAAAAATCACTTTCTATTTCTCTCTCTCTCTCTGGCGAGTGCACATGCCCTATAACAAAAATCTCTCTCTAAAAAAAAACAACAAAAAAAGAATTTTTAAAAGGCTAACTCTTGGGACTGGCAGGTGGCATAGTGGTTAAGGGCACTGGATTCCCACATCGCTGACTGCGGTTCGAGTCCCGGACATGGCAGCTTGCTTTCTCACTTTCCCTCTCCTTCACTCTCTTACTCTGTCCCTCTCTGGTCAAGTTAAAACAAACAAACAAATAAATAAAATAAAATAATTATTTAAAAACAAAGAGGCCAATTCTACCCAAACTGTTGAAACTAAAAAGAATAAGGTTCGTTACCTCAGCATAAGTCTGAGGTACTCAGAGTAGGATACAACGTAAACTTTCAACACAATTTTCTGGCCGCAGTGGTAAGGGCAAAACTAGTATTTATTTCTTTAGGTAACAATACATTATAAAGATTTAAGTAATTATATATATATATAAACAACTATATTCATTTTCTTCCCCATCCTTTAGGCAAATATTCAAATGCTGCCATTTTAGTACAAAAAAAATCTGTACCAAATTTAGTCTGATTACTATTTATATTTAAAATGTGAACTTTCTCAATCTCTTTCTGAATAAATATACCACAAAGCAGCCTGAATTTTTACAAGCAGAGAACAAATTCTAACACAAGACCTTAAAGTGTATAAAATATATTTTAAAAATTAGATGCCAAGTAGGGAATAAAAGATTATTTTCTGGATGACATGGGAAGCAGTAAGATCTTAAACCAAAATATTCCACCTATATTAACAATTCTGAAGAATTAAATACTAGAAAGTTCAGGATCTAAAACTTGCAACAATTAACATAAATTTTTAGTGGTTTTTTTTTTTTTTCATCATAAATGACTATATTTGTAGGGCATCAATCAGAGATTCTCAACTACACTTCATTGTGTAGTGAGGAAAAAAGGGCATACATTGTAATTTGTAAATAATGATAATCAGTGACATGTACACCAAGAATTTATATAAAGTCTCATCATGAAGTACAATACACATCTACAATGTATTACCAGGTAATTTTTTTAAAAGAATTATTCATTTATCATCATTATTTTTTATAATTTGCTACAGGCCATATGCCCTCACCTGAGAGAGACAGAGAAAGAATGTAACATGAGAAAGCAAGTTGCCAAGTCCTGGACTCAAACCACAGTCAGCCAGGTAAGACTTCATCACCCAACCACCAGATCACCTGCTGGTCCCACCAGGTATTTTTTGATATGATATAGAAAAAAAATTAGAACAGGATTAAAATGGAATACTAGCTCAGCACCACAGCACAGTGGTAATACACTGTCTAAGAGATGCAGGATCCCACTTGGCAATAATGTTTCCGGTCCACTTGACAGATCAGCCTAAAACATGCTAGGCACAGGCTTTTTGAAAAGGGTCTAAGATCCAATGGGCTGGACGACTGAAGAAAATCCAAACCCTATGAAGGCTGCTCCTCTTTTCTCTCATTTTCTCATTCTCACATGTGCGTGCACACATTTTATCATGAACAAAAGTTAAAAAATAAAAAAAGGAATGCAGACACAGAATATTAAAAATAAGCATCTTTCTTTCACTGTATCTTGGGTCTTCTGAATTAAAACAAGTCAAAATGTACATATTTCTAAATACTATTAGGTCAGGAAAGACATGACGCATTTTTGCATAGAAACACAGAAAAATACATTATGCCTTTCCTGATGACATGATATATAGCAAACTAGCATACTAAAGATGAGACTAGAATATTCTAATTAAGGTGATTCTGAATTATTCCCTAGATAAGAAAGAACGGTTTAATGTGTTACTGCTTTCTATGCAGGTTTGAAGGTAATTTTACTCTATTACTTTTACAGTGTGACCCAGAATCTTAAAATATTTACCAAAAACAAAAATGCTTACCATTTCAGATAATACCATATAAAATGAGTCATGTCAGTTTCAAATGGCTTCATCTAAGTAAAAGAAGTTTCTCAAGTGTACAGGATGCTATCTTTCTTACTTCTTTCAATCACTATCTTCCCCCAACTATCTCTTTCCCTAAAATAGTATTTATTTTCCATGCTATTATTAGGTAATTATAGCCCTAAAAAAAAAAAAAAAGGTGAAGCAAGATGGCAAAGTATTTAAGTTAACAAGAAAAAGTGTTCCATGGTAATGGCAAAGTAGAAAGTAGGACAAAACACACTTGAAAACACAAAAATTACGGACCAGCAGTTAGTGTAATGGCTATGTCGCTGGACTTCCACGCAGTCGACTGCAGTTTGAATACTGGACCCGGTGGCTTAAACTCACGCCGGGCGCGTGTGTGCCCAAGATCCCGAGAGGAGAATGGAGGAGAAAGGACTGTGGCGTGGCCATCCCCCCCGGGGGGTGATTTCTCACTTTCTGTCTGTCTGTCTGTGTCTGTCTGGTGAGCACATGCACCCTATAGCAAAAACCTCTCCAAAAAAAGAAAGAAAAAAAAAACACAAAAATTAAAAGAACACAAGAATAGAAAGTTTCTTCAATAAATGGTGTTGGGACAACAGTACATCCACGTGCAGAAGGATGAAATCGGACCCTTCTCTCACACTATATACAAAAATCAACTCAAAACTCTAATTAAAGACTTGAACAGAAAACCTGGAACTATAAAACTACTAATAAGAAATACAGGGGAGTGGGAACAGCAGTTGGAGTAATGGCTATGTCGCTGGACTCCCATGTAGTCAATCGTGGTTTGAGTCCCGGACTCGGTGGCTTAAACTCACGCCAGGCACATGTGCGTGCATGTCCAAGATCCTGAGGAGAATGGAGGAGAAGAGACTGCGGTGCGGCCATCCCCCCCTGGGGGGTGATTTCTCACTTTCTATTTCTCTGCCTCTCTCTGTGTTTCTGGCGAGCCCACGTGCCCTATAGCAAAAACCTCTCCAACAAAAAAAAAAGAAATAAGGGGGAGAAGTTCTGTGACATTGGTCTGGATATGACCCCTAAAGCAAAAACAGACAAAGAAGTTACATAAACCTAAAAGGCTAATGGAGCCAGCCCTATAGCATAGTGATTATGGAACCAGACACCACAAGGCTAACCACAGCTCAAATCCTATACAGTGATTTAAGAAACATGCCAGGCACACGTGAATATGTGTGAATAAAGAATTGGAAGAGAAAGTAATCAGGGCATGACCACACCCATTAGCAGGTACTTTTCTCTCTCTCTGGCAGGTGCACATACCATCTAGCAATAAAAACGTAATGTAAGTCTTCTGTAGAAAACAGCCAAGAAACAATCAAGAGACTAAAGAGACAACTTGGAGAAAGGGAGAAAATATTTTCAGAGGGATCAACATCCAAAATATATAATAAACATAAGCAACTCAGAAGTAGAAAATAGACTAATTAAAATATGTCCAAAGGACCTAAGCAGACATTTCTCTAAAGAAGACTTAAAATGGTGAACAGGCATATGAAAAACAATGTTCAATATCACTAACCATCAGAGAAATGCAAATTAAAACCAGTGACACATCATTCTGTTAGAATGGTGATTTTCAAAAAGATGAAAGATAAGTATTAGCAAGGATGTGGGAAAAGGAAACCCTGGTACACCATTATTGGAAGTGTAAATTAGTATAGCCATTATGAAAAAGCGCAAGGAGTATCCTCAAAAAATTAAAACTACACAGGATCCAGTATTCTACTACTGGGTATATATCTACAGAAAATAAAATAATTATGTTAAAGAGTCATCTGCACTTCCATGTTCACTGGAGCATTATTCACGATAGCCAAGATTATGGAATAAACTTAAGAGTACATCAATGGGAAACCAGCAGATGGTGTAATGGTAACATTGCTGAACTCCCACGTAGTTGACCATGGTTCGAGGCCAGGACCTCGTGACTTAAGACTCATGCCAGTTGTACGTACATAAAATGCCAAGAGGAGAACGTAGGAGAAGGGATTGTAGCATGGCCATCCCCCTGGGGGGTGATTTCTCACTCTTTATCTCTCTGGCAAGCACATGTGCCCTATAGCAAAAATCTCTCTTAAAAAAAAAAAAGAAGGAGAGAAAAAAAAAAAAGAGCCTTACAGGTCTATCAATTTTAGATAAGAAAACATCTTGCCAACTATAAGCTTCTGCTTATTTTATATGCATACAAATTTTTAGGAATATATACTTGCTCTTACCTTTAGATTTGGGGACTAGTTCTCCACAACTGAGTATCCGTACCTCAGCAAATGGTTTGCTAGCTGCATCTGTTTTCTGATTTTCTATCTCTCTCACAACTTCTTGACCAGAGATTACTTGCCCAAAAACAACATGATGCCTAATGAGTCAAATAAAGATGATTAAATAAAAGTTTCTTATTTTAATATTAATTTAAAGTGTGTTGTAAAATAAATAAAATAATCTTTACCCATCCAAATGCGGAGTTGGCTTTGTTGTTCTTTTTGAAGACATCAGATAGAATAAAAACAAAGTCAGAGAAAAACAAAGTTAGCACCTCTAAAAAGGAAAAGAAAATAACTGCATTGGAAACGAAGTTGAAAACAAAGAAATAATACGCTATTTTAACATAACAAAAGACCATATTACCTTAACCTTAACAGAACAGGATCATAAGATATCTTAAAAATACAATGTTTTCCCGGGGACCAGCAGTTAGCATAATGGCTATGTCCCTGGACTCCCACGTAGTTGACCGCGGTTCGAGTCCCGGACCCGGTGGCTTAAACTCACGCTGGGCGTGTGTGCGCCCAAGATCCCCAGAGGACAATGGAAGAGAAGGGACTGAGGCATGGCCATCCCACCTGGGGGGTGATTTCTCGCTGTCTCTCTCTGTCTGGAGAGCACACGCGTTGTATAGCAAAAACCTCTCAAAAAAAAAATAACACCAAAAACGTTTTCCACATATTTTTCAAAACTTGTTATAATTACAAAAACAAAAGTCATAGAAGATTTGGATATAATTAAACTTGATAATTTGGTTTTTCTATTTGTTGTTTCTTGCATGTAACTGAGTTATTGAATATTCATAATTGTATAATGTTCTACAATAAGGACATAGAAAACATCAAACCATGGGACCAGCAGTTAACATAATGGCTATGTTGCTGGACTCCCACATAGTCGACTGTGGTTCAAGTCCTGGACCGGGTGGCTTGAACTCATGCCAGGCGCGTGTGCGTGCGTGCCCAAGATCTCAAGAGGAGAATGGAGAAGGGATTGCGGTGTGGCCATCCCCCCTGCGGGGGAGGGGGTGTGATTTCTCACTTTCTGTTTCTCTGTCTCTGTCTTTCTGGCAAACGTATGTGCCTTACAGCAAAAACCTCTCAAAAAAAAAAAAAAAAAATCAAACCATTCCACGGTTTAGGGGCTTAACAATAGTGCTTCTCAATTTACAATTTTAAGTAAAGATGGGTTATATTTGCTAGTCCTCAGACATATTTTGTTGGACTTGAACAGAAATGGCCCACATTAACACTTTCTACCAAAATTTTAAATTTCTAACCCCTTCACATAAAAACCCAGATTTTTAGACCACTCTGGAAAACGTGTTAAGATGTACCTAGCACATGGCATCAATTGGCCAGAGCTGTCTTATTTATTTCATTGCTGTAAGCTATGTGAGCTTGCTGAAAGGCAATGAGAAGAAAAAGCACCCTCCCATGGGGTGTGGTGACACAAAGATTCCTTCTCCATTGTATCTCCATTCTGTTGGGATCTGGAGCACACAAACATGTGCACTCAGTGTATTTTTATCTTTTTTTTTTTTTTTTTTTAAGTTTTTGCCACAGCATGTGTGCTCACCAGAGACAGAAAGTGAGAAGACCCCCCTACCCCAACCTCCCCCAGTCTCCCCCCTCCATGGGGAGGGCCACATCACGTTTCCTTCTCCATTCTCCTCTCGGGATGTAGGGCACTCATGTACACATGCCTGGAGTGAGTTTTAAGCTGCTGAGTCTGGGACTCAAACTATGGTTAGCTATGTGGGAGTCCAGGAACATAGCCATTTTGCCATCTGCTGGTCCCTAGCTTGTGGTTTTCAAGTCACTAGGTCTGGGAATTGCACTGTGGTCAGCCATGTGAAAGTTCAGCATCTTAACCACCTTGTCACCTGCTCCCCGTTCCCCAGTGTGTTCAAGTCACCAGGACTGGGATTCAAATCTTGGTCAGCCGTGTGAGATCAGACTCTCTTAACCATTAGGCTACAGAGCTGGTGCTCTGGTCTTCTTTCATACGGGGGAACTTAAAGTTTGTAGAAAAATGGAATTATACTTTAAAGCTATGTACCTGAGTGTGTACTAAAAACATTGGTACAACAGTTGATTATCTTTAAAAATCACATCAAAAAAGGCATTTAGAAAATTATAAGAACACAATTCAAGCTAACTTTCATTTAAAACACATACAATACTATTCAAAAAATTTTTAACACTGGGCCAACTGGTGGTATAAGGTAGTTGAACCCCGCATGGCCAACTAAGTGGCTGGAGTCTCAGACCTAGAGGCTTAAAAACATGCCAGGAACATGAATGTGCATGCCCCAAATCCCAAAAGGAAAATGGAAGAGAAGTGACTATGACATCGCAATCCTCTAGGAATGCTTTCTCATTTTCCTCCTCTGTCTTGAGAGAAATTGAGAGCATGTGCATGTATATGCACCCTATAGCAAAAAAACTAAAACACACACACACACACACACACACACACAAATTGTAACACTATAGTATATTTTTAAGATTATCCAACTTCAAAATTAAAGACCTAATATTGTTTCTTCACTGTAACACTATGCTTATTCAACTTGCTAAGATCACCTTGAAATGATAAATATCTAAATGCACACTACATATTACATGTTATATTAACACACATATATAATCTGTATCTAAATAGAGCTGATTTTTACTTCACAGAATCTGTATTATCAATTTGCCTGCTCACTGAAGCTTACCTGTAAACCCAAAATGAACACGGGTGGTGCTTTCAAGGATATTCGCTTATATATAAGGTAGTAAGCAAGGATGTGGAAAAATTATTGGGCCTGGGACCAGCAGGTGGCACAATGGTTAAGGCATTGGACTCCCACACGGTCAACTTGGATCAAGTCCCAGACCCAGTTGCTTGAAACTCACACCAGGCACGTGTGCATGCATACCCAAATCCTGAGAGGAAAATGGAGGAGAAGGGACTGTGGTGTGGCATCCACCCTGGGAGATGTTTTCTTGCTTTCTGTCTGTCTCTGTCTCTTTGGTGAGCACATGCACCCTATAGCAAAATCTCTCTAAAAAGAAAAATTATTGGGTCATCAGAAAAGTCAAGATGCATTTCTGCATAGAAAAATATATCATGACTTTTCTGATGACCCAATAGAATACCTGTACATTGCTGGTGGTATTATGAAATGGTGCAACCATTTGTGGAAACCATTTTGGCAGCTCCACAAAAACCTAAAACACATTACCATATGTGCCAGCAATTCCACTCCTGGATCTATACCCATAAAACCTGAAAGAAGTTCAAATGCCATTTATTGTAGCATTCACAACAGCCAAAAGGTGGAGACAACACAAATGACTATCAACAGATGGAGAAACAAAATGTGGTATATACCTACAGTGGAGTATGATACAGCCATAAAAACGAATGAAGCATTGATAGCTGTTGCAATATGGTTGAAACTTGGAAATATATTAAATCAAACAAGCTGGTCACAAAATGAACAAATACTGTAAGATTCTCCTGAAATGAAGATTTTAGATAGACAAATTCACAGAAACAAAAAGTAATCAGAGGTTGGGGAAAAAGGAAAAAAAGGTCTCTGGAATGATAAAATAATTCTGGAAATAAAATAGTGGAGATGACTATACAAATTGTGAATGTAATAAATGTTACTGAATGATACTACCTACAAATGGTTAAAATGGCAAATTTTATACTATATAAGTTATAGAAAAGAATTTTTTTTGAAAGACTAAAGCTATCAGGACCAGCAGATGGTGTAATGATTAACTCATGTCACGCAAATATGCATCGGTGCCCAAAATCCTGAGGAAAATGGAGGAGGGATTAAGGTGTGGTGTTACCCCCGGGAGTGATTTCTCAATTTCTGTCTATCTCAGCAAGCACATGTGCCCTGCAGCAAAAATAAAATCTCTCTCTAAAAAAAAACAAAACAAAAAAAACTAAACTAAAGCTCTCTAAAAACTGGTTGTTTCCTTTAACATAATAAAACACAGAAACAGCATTATCTAGAAATAGGAGAAATCAACACATCGCATACAAGATTCTGAGTACATATTAAAGATTATGTGAACTTAAATGAGGATTCTGGTTACCAAGGGAAGAATTTATTTATTTTAAGAAGTTTTTGCCTTAGGTTGTGTGTGCTTGTTGGGGTGGGGGTGGGGCAGATAGAGTGAGAGGAAAAGTGAGAAATCAACTCCCGGGGGGATAGCCACTCAGCAATTCCTTCTCCTCCATTCTCCTCTTGGGATCTTGGGCATGCACGCACACGCATTCAGCATGATTTTCAAGTCACTGGATCTGGAACTCAAACCATAGTCAGCCATGTGGAAGTCCAGTGATGTAACTGCTATACCATCTGTTCTCAGGAAGAATTTTTTTTTAGAGAGGAAGATATTTAATAATACTGTGTTGTTGCGGATATGATGAAGTTATTAGCACTTACACACTATTTAGGCTTTCCTGCTGATAATCATTGTAGCAATATATACAGAAAGGCTTTAAAATATGTAGACATGTTTGGGGATTTTGGGCATGCATGCACATGTGCCGTGCATGAGACCTGCATGAGCTGTAAGTCACCAGGTCTAGGACACTAATTGTGGTTGACTACGTGGGAGTCTAGTGACATAACCATTGTGTCATTTGCTGGTCCCACTAAGTTGTCTTCTAACAAGGTATGTTAAAAAAAAATTCATCAAACATTAGGCACAATATTCATTGTAGCAATTTGAAAAACAGGAAGGCAACCAAATGTCCAAATGAAAATGGACATTCAAAACCAAAAAAGGTATCCAGAACAACTTTAATATTTAGTAAATATGCTTTCATATGGTCCAGTTATTGAATATAATACATTTTTGTTTAAAAAAATTAAAGACCCAGGACCAGCAGATGGAAAAATTTTTTAAATGTGTGTTTTTTATGTTTACTTAACAAAAAGAAAGGAAGATAAATAAAAAAACCTCAGGACTGGTTGCTACCACGGTTGAATGGGAATAGGATGAAAAACGGGGATGGGAATGAAGAAGGGTTCAATATGAATGACACTTTAAGGCTATTCTTTTTGTTTTGACTTTTGAAATCATGTTACTACTTTATAAACTTAAAAAGTGAAAATAAAACAGTCAAGAGAGAACAAAACAAAATATAATCAGAAACAAGCAAACCTAATATATTTTGAGTAATTCATAATACCACAAAAAAAAGTACTAAACTAGGAGCCAGAAGATGGTACAGTGGTTACGTTGCTGGACTTCCACATAGCTAATCATGGTTTAAGTCCCAGGCTTGGTGGCTTGAAATTCACGCCAGGCATGTGTGCCTGGGGGCTCAAGATCCCAGAAGGAAAAAGGAGGGGAAGGAATTGTGAGTGGCCATTCCCCCAGAGAGTGATTTCTCACTTTCCCTGTCTCTCTCTCCAGGGAGCACACACACTCTATAAAAAAAAAAAATCTCTTTCGGGACCAGTAGTTAGCGTAATGGCTATTGTGCTGGACTCCCATGCAGTGAATCACAGTTCAAGTCCCGGACCCAGTGGCTTAAACTCATGCCGGGCGCACGTGCTTGCGTGCCCAAGATCCGGAGAGGAGAATGGAGGAGAGGGGACTGTGGCGTGGCCATCCCCCCTCTGGGGTGATTTCTCACTTTCTATCTCTCTGTCTCTGTCTTTCTGGTGAGTGCACACGACCTATAGCAAAAACCTCTCCAAAAACAAAAACAAAAAACACTTCTTTCCAAAAAAAAAGTTCTACTCTAAGTCACTTTTTAAAAAATACATAATCTGTCTAAAATACAAAATAATTATAAATAGTGAATTATAGTAGGTTCTTTTTCACAGTAGTGAAAGACACAATTGTTTACTCTATGATTCAGCAAATGAGTAGGATTATTAAAGATAACAAAAGACAGGTTTCTCACAGTTGAAGGGAATAACAAAATTGGAATTGGGGCTACCAGGTGGCATGTTGATTGAGGCACTAGATGCCCACATGGCCGACAGTGGTTCAAGTCCCACACCTGGTGGCTTGCTTTCTCACTTTCCCTCCTTCTCTCGCTCTCTGGTGAGTGCACGTGCCCTATTGCAAAATTGAAAAAATAAATATTTAAAATTTTTTAAAAATGAAATTGGGAAACACTAGATTAATCCACATAGGACTCAAGTTCCTCAGAGACCAGGAGAGGTCAAGGCTACTGTGCAAATCTGTACTCATAGGATAAGAAAAGCCCTAGTCACAATCTTGTGGTCATACTGAAGAACTTGAGGAGTACTGACTTCAAGGTTACAAATAAATTTTAGCAAGTAAGTGAATTTACAAATACAGAATCTGAAACTAATGAGGACTCTGTTCTATTCTTTGTAATTAAGCAATTTATAGATACTGGATGTAAATACCATTTCCATTAAAGTTGTCCCTCTACATTTAGTATGCTTAGAAGATTCTTGCCTGGATCTACTATTGTAATGACTACAAAATGGTGACTTTTCCAACTTCACTTCAACATACCTTTATTTATCAGTTGACGTTCTATTAAGGGAACAGCTTTCCCTTCTCCCTCATTTTTATTTTGCTATACGATTCATATGTTCACCAGAAAGAGAACAGAGAGAGAGAGGAAAAGCTAGAGCAGTCCCTACTCCTCCATTCTCCTCTTAGGATCTTGGTAATGTATACATATGCCCCTTGCATGATTTTCAAGCCCTGGGTCCTGGACTCAAACCATGCCGTCAGCCATGTAGGATCCAGCCGCATTATCCACCATGCTACTGGCTGACCCTCCCCCCATTATTTATTTATTTGTTACATCACTATAGATTCCTGGATTCCTATTTGATTATAATTTAATGTTATTATTATTTATATTGATGCTTGAATTATCCTAATTTAGCCACTGGGAACCCATTTAGACACCTGTGATCTCCTGATGGGCTCTGTTAGTTCAAAGTTTAGAGCAAAGTTCAAATTCCCACCTTGAGCAATTTTCCCCTTTTCAACAATTCTTTGTAACCCGTGCTTCAACAACTCCCCTTTTTATGAATTTCTCTTCTATTTATATGTGATTACGGCACAAAGAGAAACAATAGACCAAATATGAAACATTTTAAATGATCAGATCATAAATACTTACATAAAGAATTGTGAACCATTTGTATCCTTTCCTCTGTTGGCCATTGACAAGAGAAATTCTTTGTTGTGTTTAACTGCAAAACTCTCATCTACAGAGAAAAGTTCTCAGTCAAATTATAAGCATAACATCCAAAATAATTCATTTCTACTCCTCTTCATAGCTGACATGTTCTCCACTTTTTTTTGGGGGGGAGAGATTTTTGCTATAGGACATGTGCGCTCGCCAGAGAGACAGAAAGTAAGAAATCACCCCCCCCCCCCCCCCCGGGGGGAATGGCCACGCCGTAATCCCTTCTCCATTCTCCTCTCGGGATCTTGGGCATGCACGGACATGCGCCTGGCGTGAGTTTTAAGCCACCGGGTCCAGGACTCGAACCGCGGTCGACTACATGGGAGTCCAGCGACATAGCCATGACGCCAACTGCTGGTCCCTGCTCTCCACTCTTTATACCTGATGTGTTCTTTAGTGCCAGACACAACTTAGATGACAAAGTTAAAATATGAAAGGAAAATATCAAATATGAATCCTCTCTCCTCCCATCCTTTTAGATTAATGAGTGTGTATGTATGTACAAAGGGCATATATACTCATCAGGAAAAGAGACAGAGCAAAGTGAAAAGCACTCCCAGAAATGGTTATACTGCAATCTCTTCTCCATCTCTACCTCCCTTTGGGATTTTGTGTACACACACTTGCACACACATACTTGTGTGTTTGTTTCTCAATCCACTGGTTCTAGGACTTTAACTGAGCAGTTGGCCTTGCAGAATCTAGCTGCCTTAACCAACATACCAAAGCTGGCCCAAATTAAAACATTAAATATTTCTGGGAACCAGCAGTTAGTGTAATTGCTATGTCGCTGGACTCCCACGTAGTTGACCGCGGTTTGCGTCCCAGACCCAGTGGCTTAAAACTCACGCCGGGCGCGTGTGCGTGCATGCCCAAGATCCCGAGAAGAGAATGGAGGAGAAGGGATTGCAGCGTGACCATCCCCCCCCGGGGGGGGGGGGGTGATTTCTCGCTTTCTGTCTCTATGTCTCTCTCTGGCCAGCACACGCGCCCTATAGCCAAAACCTCTCCAAAAAAAAAAAAAAAAAAATTCCAAGGCCAGAGAGGTTAAGGTGCTAGATCCCACATGGCAGACTACATGGTTTGAGTCCTAGACCCAGTAGCTTGAGAAGCATACCAGGAGCAAGTGTGTGCATGCCTAAAATTCTAAGAGAGTAGAGAAGGGAGTATAATGCCATCCTCACTGGGGAGTGATGTCTAACTTTGCCGCTTGTTGTCTCTGTCGGGTGAGTGCATGCACTCTCTAGTAAAAACTTCAAAAAATAAAATGTTTTTAAATTTTCTATACCTTGCTTATAAACCCAAATGCTGAGACAATCCTCCTCCTCTCCATTTATATTGGTCTTTTACAATTAATGGTAGGGGGGAAACATAACTTTCTTTACTTATTTAAACAAAAACAAAAACTCTCCCAAAAAAACAAGAGAGTCCTGTGAAATTCTTTTACATTTCATGTGTTTCATTCCTGAGCACAGATGCTATTATTTAATCTGCACTCATTAACATCTGCAAAAGCATCACTTAATACAAAGAGAACTTTGTCTTCTAATCTTGGATATGTTTAGATACACAAACACCATTGTATTATAAACACCTAGAGTATTCATTCAGTACAGCAAAATGCTATACAGGCTTGTCGCCTAGGAACAATAGATTATGCCCCATAGACTAAGTGTGTAGTATGCTATATCATTCAGGTTTATGTAATAACACTATATTATGTTAGTATAATAACTCAATTGCCTAGCTTCACATTTCTCAGAATATATCCCCATTGTTAAGTGATACTTGATTATTACATACTGTTAGATGAATAATCTTATTGAATCAAATGAGTATAATATAATGAAAACACTAAAAACATAATTTAAATGTTAACATCTTTACCTTCAAAAAATCCTCCATAAATAGATTCCCCTCCTCGTCCATTGCCTAGGAATAAAAAACAGACTCTTAAGACTCTCAAGATACTAAGCTCTTTGAAGGTGCTACCTAAACAAAATACTTCTTATAAAGTAGGTGTTCTAATGATTTTTTTCAATCAACACTACTTAAAGGGTCACAGCGAATCACAGCAAATAATAATTCAATGTTAATAATCATAGGATCCTAAATTACTTCATTTTCCCTAGATACATGGTAAGAAAGTGACAAAACCTAATAAGTTATTATTGATTAAAAACCCTTTCAGATTCCAACGATGATTATACAGGCTCTTTAACAGGAATTAATGACATCCTCTCAAAGTATCTAAAATACAACTTCCCTGTTTTTAAGAAATAAAGTAAATACTATGCATATTAAAGATTATCAATCATGACAAAAATCACATACACTATAGATTACGAAGAGATAGTCTTTTGCATCAAGAAGTTGTAAAATTAATTCATGTATCAAAGGTGAAATTATTTACTACGTGCTTCCTTCTTTTATATATTTCTAAGAGAACTGCTATGATCGTTTGATTAAAGACTAAATGGAGTGAGAATATAACTGAACTAAGATACAGACTTGTTGAGATCTGTGATATTTAAGAATGCAAATAAATGGTTTTCTTTTATAGTAATCAAAGTCTCACCTTCACTGAAGTCACCACCTTGAACCATAAAATCCTTGACAACTCTGTGAAAGAGACAACTCTTATAATGTAATGGCTTTTGAGTGGACTTCCCTGTCCCTTTTTCACCTGTATAGAGAAAAATTCAGAGAACATATAAGAAAAGGAAATCACGGAAGTAGTGATAAAACAAAATTAATGGCAAAAACTTTTGCTAAACAAAAGTCTTGAACTTTATAGACTTCTTTAAACAATAGACTATTCACCCTCTTCAGCAATTAAAAAAAAAAAAAACAATTTACAGGGTCTGGCAGGTAGTGTGGTGGTTAATACGCTAGACTCCTGCATGGCTGACCACGGTTCGTGTTCTGGACCTGACGGCTTGCTTTCTCTCCTTCCCTTTCTCTCATCTCTCTCTGGTCAAATAAAAAAATATTAATAATAAATATTAACAACAAATAAAATTAAATGTATTTTTTTTTAAAAATTGATTCACATTTTTTTGACAAGTATAGAAATCAATCTCCTCATAATCCCATTACAATTAATATTCTTTTTGTCTATTGCCAGAGGGCACATGTGCTCACCAGAGAGAAGGAGAGGGGGAGAAAGCATCCTCTAACGTGGACTGGTCATACCGTAATCCTTCCTCCTCCATTTCTCTATCCTATCAAGGTTTTGGCACATACCCACATGTAACCAGCGTGCTTTCAAGCTGCCAGAGTTAGTATTCTAACTGTGGTTGGCCATGCAAGGGACTTGGCTCCCTAACCACTAAGCAATGTGGCCAGCTCTATACCTAGTCTCATTACTTTCATGTCCTAATCAGTGCAGCACAATCTTCATATTAAAAGTAATGTACACAAAGAAATATAAAATATAAATACTTAAAGCAAGCCATAGTCAAATGGGACTATCAGGACAATTGAAAATATAAACAAACCTGTACAAAGACAACGGAAATTCTCGCATGTTTTGGGGCACACATCAGAAAATAATTCAAAGACAACTCTTCCAGCTGAAAAAGAAGGCATTTTATTTAAACCTCCTTACAAACTGAAAAAAATACTCACTTACAAATGTTAACTAGGAACATTAGTCATCTTACCAGGTTGATTGTTAATAGCGATGTCAAAAAAACATCGAGGACGTTGAACCTTTATTCCCATGGCTCCAATACTTCAACCTATGAGTAAAACAGAGTTTTAGACAAACAAAATAAAACAGCAAAGATTTTTCATAAATTTTAGAAAAAAAAAAACCTGAAGCATAAACTAGAAACATAGTCTGTATTAATTCTTATATTTACTTCTATAAGATAAACATAATTATTAGTCCTTTCTTTCTATATTTTGTATTTTCCAGGAAAAAAACAGAAAAGACTTAAAAGATAAAGCTTAGTTATTATCATACAACCAATATTATCATACAACAATAAAGTATTTTATTATACTTTATTAACCAAATATAAACTGACAGTCCAAGAGAAAACTATAACTGTATGATTAGTGAAGTCAACAGGCAGATTACCTTTAGTTGAAGATGAAAAAAAAAAAAAAAAAAAAAACAAGACAGTTGATCCAATCTTTTTGCTCCTAGAAAACAAAAATGAGAGTTCTGATTAAAATTTGAGGCTTTTGGGACCAGCAGATGGCATAATGGTTATGTCACAGGGCTCCCACATAGTCAACCATGGTTCAAGTCCTGGAAGTAGTGGCTTCACACTCACACCAGGCACCTGTGTATGCATTCCCAAAATCCCAAGAGGAGAATGAAAAAGGGATTGCAGTGTGGCCATCCCCCCTGGGAGTGATTTCTCACTTTCTGTCTCTCTGATGAGCACACATGCGTACCCTATAGTTAAAATCTCTCTCTTAAAAAAAAAAAAAGTTAGGCATTCAAAAAGAAACATATTTAAATTCCTAAACAACCAAAATAAGTCTAGGAAGACAAAGGGGTATTTATGATACATTTATATTTTGAGTAAAAGAACATTAACTTTTACATGAGACTACTTTTTGATAATGAATGATAGCTTTTATTGACACACCAATATAGACACATACACACAAAATTAGTGACTGCAACAGCTTTGACCTACAAAGCAGAGAGCTATTATTCAACAAATTCTTTTGATAAGATATTAACATTTTTATTCATGATAGAGCAGGTAGATGATAGAGCAGGTAGAAATGTTAAGAGTGAGCAAGCGCAAAAAGCACCTTCCACAGGGTTTGGTCACACCACAATTCCCTTCGTGCAGTCGGGTCAGCCCACCAGGATTCTAGACTAACAGGAATGTGCCCCATGTGTTTTCAGGCTGACTGGGCTGGAGGCTCAAACTGTGGTCACCATGTGGCTACCAGATCCACAGTGTAGGTATACTTCTGATTATGCCACAGATGCTGGGCCAAAACTTTTTCTTAAGATATTTTAGCCATAGGGCAAGTGAGCTCACCCAAGAGAGGGAGAGAGATGGAGAGACAGAGAGCAAGAGAGAGACAAAAAAGTTAATAAGCTCATGCAATTTTTTTTTTTGGAGAGGTTTTTGCTATAGGGTGCGTGTGCTCACAAGAGAGACATAGAGACAGAAAGCGAGAAATCGCCCCCCCAGAGGGGATGGCCTTACCGCAATCCTTTCTCCTTCATTCTCCTCTCGGGATCTCGGGCACGCACACACATGTGCCCGGCGTGAGTTTTAAGCCACCGGGTCCAGGACACGAACCGCGGTCGACTACATGGGAGTCCAGCGACAGCCATTACACAAACTGCTGGTCCCAGCTCATGCAATTTTTGATAAAATAATTTATGAGCTGTCCTAAGAATACTAGAATACAGTGAGAGACAGGAGTTCAGATTCATCTTTCTGCAGATGGATAGCCAGTTTTTCCAGCACCATTTGTTAAAGTGGTTATCCTTTTCTACTGGATTCACTGGTACCCTTTGTTGAAAACACATTTCTGGGGTCTCTGTTCTGTTTCACTGGTCCACCTGTCTGTTTTTGTGCCAATGCCATGCTGTTTTGATAATCACAATTCTGTAATATATTTGGGGGTCAGGAAATAAAATGTTGCCCACTCAACTCTTCTTACACAGTATTGCTTTGGCAATACAGTGTCTTTTATGATTCCAAACAAATTCTATGATTGTCTTTTCTAGATCTATGAAGAGTATCTCTTATAATCTGATAGGAATTACATTAAATACGTAGATTAATTTGGGTAGGATAGCCCTTCTGATTATATTAATTCTCCCAATCCAGGAACATTGGATGTCCTTCCACTTTTTTGTGACATTTTCAATTTCTTTTTTAAGATTTTCACAGTTTTCCCTGTAAAAGTCTTTGACTTTCTTGGTTAGATTTAGTCCTAAGTATCTTAAACTTTTTGTGGCTATAGTAAATGAGATTGCCTCCTTCAGTTCTACCTTTGTCTAGTCTATAGTTGCAGTTATTATCTATAAAATCTAGGTTTGGATCTTTCTTGGGGAAAAAATACCTGGCACTGTGCCCCATTTCTGTAGAGCAATTAGCATAGTTCTCCCACTAGATGAGATATATGTTCTAGTTTGACCTAGTTCCCACTACTGCCTATTATTATTTTAATGAATGTTACCATTTATTATCAACCTGACCTCATGTACTCACTCACTTCACCTGACCTTTTCAGAAATCTGAATGATATCGTATCTACTCTTCTCAAAAAATAAAATTTAGTTAAGATAAGCAATAAAGTCAATAAGCTCACTGAAAAAAATTATACAAATTAATTAAATCTCAACACTTAACCGTAGTTTTTAATAATTTTATTATATTTGTTTCCTGTGCAGATTATGATTGTGTTGTTTTCAGTGTTTATCAACATCAGTCATTTCTGTATGGCAATAAATTTTTTAATATTATGAAATGCAGGCTGGCTCTGTAGCTTAAAGGTTAAAGGAGGAGGATTAAACACCTGAATGACCACACTGAGTACTGGACCTGGCTTGAAAAATACGCCAGACATGTGTGCATGCATAACCAAAATCTGACAAGAACGGAAAATGGAGAAAGGATTGTGTGACTATATCCTATTAGTGGGTGCTATCTCCCTCTCCCTCTCTCTCAGGCAAGTGTCCATACCATCTGGCAAATTAAAAGAGATTTATAAACTTTTTTTATTTTTATAAAATTTTTGCTACAGGCAGCGAGCGGGTGCTTGCTGGAGAGACAGAGAGAGATTTATAAACTTCACAACAAATGCATTTCATAAAAATAAAAGTGAGAGTAGGTCAGCCAGCATTATGGTGGTTAAAGCAGTTGGATCCCACATGGCCACTAGCACAGTTCGAGTCCCAGACCTACCGGCCTGAAAATCAGGCAGGACTTCTGTACATGTAGTCCAAAATCTTGAGAGGAAAATGGAGAAGGGAATGTAGCATGGCCATTCTCCTTCAGGAGGTGCTTTTCTCACTTTCTCTCTCTCCCTAGTGAGTACTCAAGCCCTACATCAAATTTTAAAACATTTATGTCTAAAACATTTAGTATTGTAGTTTCATAAAAATTTCCATATTCACCCTAAAATAATATAACTGAAGAATAGCAGGAAAAAGACAAAGATGCAACAAGGCAGTGTTTTTATTACACCTGAAGTTTCACAAAGTATGAGAGAGTCAAGATAGCACTTTTTTTTTTGTTGTTAAAGAGAGAGACAGAGACAGTAAGAGGGAAAGTGAGAAATCACCCACCAGTGGGGATGACTATGCCACAATCCCTTTTCCTCCATTCTCCTTGGATCTGGAGCACACATGTACCTGGTGTGATTTTTCAAGCCACCAAGTCCAGGACTTGAACTGTGGTCGACCATGTGGGAGTCTAGGGACATAACCACTATGCCATCTGCTGGCCTCAGTTTCCATTTTTTAAGTTGACAATATGGTCAACATGCGCTTGCCAGAGAGACAGAAAGCGAGAAATCACCCCCCAAGGGGAATGGTCACGCCGCAATCCCTTCTCCTCCATTCTCCTCTTGGGATCTTGGGCATACATGCACACGTGCCTGGCATTGAGTTTAAGCCACCGGGTTCGGGACTCGAACCGTGGTCAACTACAGTGACATAACCATTACGCTAACTGCTGGTTCAGGACTCAATGATTCTTACTCATGTAATCTTACTCTTTTTATACTAAACTTGTTTGTAAATTCTGCCAACTCAAGCTTTTTATCTTCAACTCTAAGCACAGTGATTCACACAGAACTATATTATCAAAAAGAATGCTAGGTGAATCAAGGCATATGCAGAAATAGACTCTTCTATCCTAATCCAATGCTACTCCCTTATATATACTGCTTCTCACATGGGGTACTGCTAATATATTTATCCATAATCAGTAGTCTCCTGCAGCCTACCCGCAACCATCCTCTCCACCTACAGCACAATTCAAATATAACTCATTTCCTAGATCTGCCTATGGGACTGCATTCTATTAAGAAAGTGATTTTTTTCTTTTTACTGAATCCATTCTTCAGTTCAGAACCAAGAAACAAAGATGAGGTGTTCTCATCTGCTAAATTTCATAAAATAGGAAACAATTTTTTACACAAGATTTCTATCTCTAAGTACAATCAGTTAATTGAAATGTTGCATTTTTTTTCTAGTTTGTTATAAGCCATATGCACACACTGAAGAGACAAGGAGAGAAAGTAAGAAATCACCCCTGAAGAATGACCAGGCCACAATCCCTTCTCCAGGACTTTGGACTTGCATGCACATGTGCCTGGCATGTCTCTCAAGCCACCAGGTACAAGACTTGGAACTGCTGCACAGTTCGTCAGATAGGCTCCAGCTGCTCCAACCACCATGCAACCTGGCTAGCCCATCAGATTTATACAGATTTTCAATGAAAGCAAATAAACATTCTTATCAACCTCTTTTGTCCACTCCTAATGTAATTCACACAGCAAATGAGAAATTAAAATGTACTGTTTTGAATGTATCTGAATACATTTATGAATGCCAGATTGCTACTTAATTAAAAATTAACAATTTGAAGTGAGTGTTAGAAAAGACAACTATGTGGGCTGGCAGGTAGCATGGTGGTTGAAGGTGCCGGATTCCCACATGGCTGACCATTGGTTCAAGTCCCAGACCTGGTGGGTTGCTTTCTCACTTTCCCTTTTTCTCTCTCCTCTTGTCAAATTAAAAAAATAGTAATAGCAAATGGAATTAAATAAATAAATAAAAGACAACTATGCTCTTCCACTCAGTGCCTTTTTCTGACAAACACAATGGCTTTGACACAACCACCGTGCTGACACAACCACCGTGCAGACAATAACATGAGTTAACAGTGGATAGGTCTTTCTGAAATTCTTAAATCCTTTAGAAAACATAGGGACCAGCAGTTGCTAATGGCTATGTCGCTGGACTCCCATGTAGTCAGTCGCGGTTTGAGTCCCAGACCTGGTGGCTTAAACTTACGCTGGGCGCATGTGCGTGCGTGTCCAAGATCCTGAAAGGAGAATGGAGAAGGGATTGTGGCATGGCCATCCCCCCCCGGGGGGGGGGGTGATTTCTTGCTTTTTGTCTCTGTCTCTCTCTCTTTCTGGCGAGTGCCCGTGCCCTATAGCAAAAACCTCTCCAAAAAAAGAGAAAACAAAAGAGAGAATATTTAATGTTGCTAAATTCAGTGTTAAATAAGGATATGATAAAGATATTACACACTTAGTACACATACAATCTGAAACACATAAAAATATACACCTGGGGTAGTACTAAATCACAAAAATTCTAATTGGGAAATCTCTGCTAATACTTTCAAATGTTGTAGCCACAATGATCTAAGTTCTTATAATAATAAACCTACCCCACTGTCTTCAGAGATACACCTACACATTTCTTGTGTGTGTTATTTAATCCAGTCATTCCCACATTAAAAAAAAAAAAAAAATCAAACTTGGGAGTTTGAAGGACCTTTATGAGATAATCTGGTTAAATCTTCTAATTTTTTTTCCCTCTATGTGTGTATGAGGTGTTATTTTTACATGGGGTCTTCGCCAAGTCATTTTCTTTCTGCTTCAGACTCCAAAGTAGCTGGGATTACAGGCCTTTTTTAGGGTGGCCACGGGAATCCCCCCCCATGTGGTCTCAACTTGCAGAGTAATCATGCACAGCAAGAGGCTAGGTCACAAAACATATAGACTAAAATGACTAGCTCGAGGTCACAAATGGACAAAAAGCAAAATTTCTGGTTTAGTACTCTCTACAACTTCACTGTATAAACTATTGGGTTGTCATAAAAATCAGGACGCATTTTTGCATAGAAAAATACATCATGACTTTTCAGATGATCCCATAGTTTATTAAAATATTACAGATAGGGGCAGCCTGTGGCCTAGTGGTTAAGGAGGCTAGATCCCACAAGGCCAATTGTGCAGTCAAAGTCCTGCACCCCCTGGTTTGAGAAACATGCTAGTGTGTGCACACGTGCCCAAAATCTTGAAAGGAGGGGAAAATGAAGGAGGGGGACGGCTGTGTAATCACTCCCCATAGGGGCGCTTTTTCATTTTCCCTTTATCGTTTCCCTCCCTCCCTGCTGCTTCTCTACGGCAAATAAAAATGCCCTCTAGCAAAACTAAAAAATAAAAACTCCAGGTTAGGGGCTTATTTTTCTTTCCATCATATGACCATAACACAGGAGGTTAATGTGAATAAATATTAAGCTAAAGTGCATACCTAACAGTAAGTTAACATACAAGTTTGACTCATTCCTTTTAAAAATTGATGAATGATTTTTCTGTAACACTTTAATAGCAAAGATTGACTTCAATAAATATTACATAGTTAAATTTCAATAAGTTTGCAATCATTTTAATCACTCACTCTAAAGAAAAGTGTAAAAGTTGGGACCAGCAGTTAGCGTAATGGCTATGTCGCTGGACTCCCATGTAGTCGACCGCGGTTCGAGTCTCGGACCCGGTGGCTTAAACTCACGCCGGGCGCGTGTGCGTGCGTGCCCAGGATCCCGAGAGGAGAATGGAGGAGAAGGGATTGTGGCGTGGCCATCCCCCCTGGGGGGTGATTTCTCGCTTTCTATCTCTCTGTCTCTCTCTGTCTGTCTGGCGAGCGCACGCGCCCTATAGCAAAAACCTCTCAAAAAAAAAAAAAAAAAAAAAAAGAAAAGTGTAAAAGTTTTTACTATCTGGCCCTATGACAAAGATCCAGTCACAGCTATTTTCTCTAAATATCTGTACTACTACCTATAATACACTTCAAGATGCAAGTTTTGCTGCACCAAAATAAAAATACACCTAGCTCTTACAGTGACTACATATACATTAAACTAGGGCAAAATCACTGACACTTAAAAATGAAAACTGAGGGCCAGTAGGTGGCTGGTGATTAAGTCACTGGATCCTACATGGTCAACTCTGCAGAGCCTAGACTGGCAGCTTATGCGTGTGCCCAAAATCTACAAAGGAGAACTGAAGAGAAAGAATTGCAGCATGGCCATTCCCTGGGGAGGGAAATTTCTCACTTTACTTCTTTCTCTTAAGCAAGCACATGTGTCCTATGGCAAAAATCTAAAAAGAAAATTGAATCTTAATATTAAAAGCAAGAGGGCCGGTCAGTTATATAGTGGTTAAGGCAGCTGGATCCCCTATAGTCAACTGCGCAGTTCAGGTCCTAGACTTGATAGCAAGTTGGACACCTAGCGTGGGTGCGCCAAATCTCAAGAGGAGAATGGATCGCAGCATGGCCATCACCCTGAAGGGTGTTTTCTCACCTTCCCCTCCCCGTCTCTGTCTCTCTCCAATGAGTACACACAGTCTACAGCCAAAAAAAAAAAAAAAAAAAAATCAAGAAAGCATTCAGGGCCAGCTACTGGCATGGTGGTTAAGGCAGCTGGAGTCCACACAGCAGACTGGACAGTTAACAGTCCTGGACCAGGGGGGTTGAAGAACATGCTGGGCACATGTGTGTGCATGCATGCATGCCCAAAATCTTGAGAGAAGAGATTGCAGCAGGGCCATTCCCCCAGGGGGTACTTTTTCACCTGAAGCACCCTTACCCCTGTTAGCATACGCACACTATAACAAGGAAAACAAAAAAGAACTTAATAGCACAGTATGGTGGAAAGATTTCAAAAAAAAAAAAACCTCTTCAAACTATCTGAATTAATTATCTATGGATTTCTATTACACATGAAAGCCACCTTAGCCACACCTTGTACTAAAAAATAGCCAACACTATTTTGTAAAAATACCCTAAAGCAATAAGGGATGGGGATCAAAAAGTATTTTTAGAAAGCTCAACTATTTAAAGAACTAATCACAGATAATGTCCCAATTAAAACTGATAGTTCATCCTTCTTTTATGAATGCCTACCAATTTCCCTTTGCATGAAGAATAAGGTGCTGACTGACAGAAACATAAAATATGCAAAATGTCAAAAAGACAAAAACTTTACGTAGGAGTCATTGCATACTTGTACACTTCTGAGAAAATGGAAAAACAACCCTGACAACTAATGCCCGCAGAGAAGACAAAATGCCTTAAGAAGCAAAGACCATTTCAACAGCACAGGATCCTGCTATGATCAAGAACATATAGGATGTCAATAATCCTGTATATCAAGACTTATAAGGGGACCAGCAGTTAGTGTAATGGCTATGTTGCTGAACTCCCATGTGGTCGACCGCGGTTCGAGTCCCAGACCCGGTGGCTTAAACTCATGCCGGGCGTGTGTGCATGTGTGCCCAAGATCCTGAGAGGAGAACGGAGGAGAACGGATTGCAGCATGGCCATCCCCCCTGGGGGGGGGGGGGGGGGAGGTGATTTCTTGCTTCTTATCTCTCTGTCTCTCTGGCGTGTGCACGTGCCCTATAGCAAAAAACTCTCAAAAAAAAAAGACTTATAAGCATCAATCATCTTGTAACATAAAGAAAGAGTTAAAACAATATGAATTACTCTTTAAGACAGAGAAATATCTAAGTTGTTATAGGAATAATCCCATCCTAAATAATTTTTTAAAAAGCATGGGAGTGTTGTTAAAAGGAGTAAATTTTCTAATATATAAAAAACATGAAAGCCAGGGACCAGCAGCTGGCGTAATGGCTATGTCGCTGGACTCCCATGTAGTCAACTGCAGTTCGAGTCCCAAATATGGTGGCTTAAAACTCACGAAGGGTGCGTGTGTGCCCAAGATCCCTAGAGAATGGAGGAGAAGGGATTGCAGCGTGGTCATCCCCCCAGGGGGTGATTCTCGCTTTCTGTCTCTCTGGTGAATATACGCACCCTATAGCAAAAACCTCTCTCTCCCCCCAAAAAAAGAAAGACGAAAGCAATCTTTTTTTTTAGATTTTTGCTATTGGGTGCGTGGGCTTGATGGAGCGACACAGAAAGGGAAAGCGAGGAACCCTACGGGAGATGAGCAGGCTGCCATCCCTTCTTCATTCTCTCAGAATTGTGGGCACGCACAGGCTCCCGGCATGAATTTCAAGCCACAGGGTCTGGGACTCGAACCACGGTGGAAGTACAACGCCTTACCCACTACTCCCCCCTTGCTGGTCTCGCAACCATTCTTGATATCTGTACCTTTTCTGGATTTTATGGCATGATTTCAAAACCTAAAATATTCATCGCTATCATCTCTCCATCATTGTTACCAACTGGTAACTACTGGACACTCTTCCTTGCCAAACGGGAAGACACACAGACAGACGTATTGTTCTCCTTCCTGGTTTCAGGTACTTGAAGTAAGTATCGGACCCGAAAACATCTAATTGTTCCGTGGTTGTATTTGTGACCCCTAATGCAAAAATTTGGTACCCCACAGAAAGTACTGTTATGGGAAGAAACTAAATGAATGCACAAAATGGTGCTTTTAAACACAAAGTGATTAGGTATTCTCCTTGCCGGCAGACTAGACTTTGCTCCTTAAAAGTGTACAGATGGGCCAATTTGCACACTTCCTCTTATGGCACATAGAGCTTCAAAACGATCACCTTCCTCCTACGAAGCAATTACCTCCCCCAAAAGGCCAGAGAGGCTCACAGCTGCTCAGAAGCATGCGAGAACTTTGCGAGAGCTCGGGTAAGACCCTGGATTTGAGTTTTCGGGGAATCTGTAACAGAGTGGCCTGTGCTACTTAACTATGCACGACAGCCGCTGCCCTGTGGGAGAAAAAAGGTCGGAGTAGAAGAAAAGCTTCTCTTCAGTTTTAACCCTGGTGATTCAGGCTCCTTGGCCGTCACCCTCCAACCCTAACCTGACAGGACGTCAGGTTGCGCCACCCCCTTCCCCACTAAGCCTCCTACCTTCCCCACAGTAGTGCTCGGTCTTACGATTTTGAAGCATCAAAAATCAACCCGTCTCCCAGAGTTCAGGCCGCGGTCGCTGCCGCCATATTATAGCTTGTGCGGCAAAATGCGTCAGGGAGGGAACTGTGCGCCCGAGTGGGGAGGGCGGGGGCTGGCAGAGGCAGGGCCGTTTCCCAGGCCCGTGAGGCTTGGCCGGAAGTCCTTTTCAGCTGCTGCTGCAATGCCAGCGCCGCGGTCCTCTGGGGCGTCGTACGGGCCCAAGCGACCCCTACCTCGAGAGGAAGACGGTTAACTTGACCTGGCCCGCTGCACCGGCTCCGCCCCTCTCTCCAGGTCCTTCCCGCTCTCGTACGCCGGGACTGCTGCAAATAACGCCACCAACACACGAGTCTCGCGCCACTTACCTGCACCGGGAGAATTTCCTTTTCCTGGGTCCGGTCCTTTAAAGCGCTTCAAATATACCGCCGCCAGAAAAGGCGCTAAAGCCCACTAACCGCCTCCCTCCCCCTCAGCCCAGTCCCGGCGTGGAGGGAAAGCGTCGCGCCGGAAATTCGTCACGATAGGTGGACGCCAGCTCGTGGGGTTCGGTGCATGCGTCACCACGCCCTTCCTGGAGTTCCAGGGGCCTTTTAAATAAGTAGCTTACAGGTAGTCTAATAGTTTGTGAGTTCACCGGGAACTTTTATAACCAGCAGGATATCGTATCGTTCGTGAAATGAAGTGCTCTATTTAATAAACATTTATTGATTCTCGACCAGGATATTGGGAAGAAAGCCCTATCTACGTGGAGCTTCCAGTTCAGCCGCCAGTTAACTCTGGGATACAAGTTCTAAAATCAGTAATAAAGTGCTATTTAAGGAAAGAGCAGAAAATAAACAAAGGCATTGACTTTTTCTTTCTTTTTTTTTTTTTTTAAATCTCGCAGCAGCTCCATGAGATAGATTATTCTTGTGTTACACGTAAATTGAGGCTCAGAGAGAATAAATACCTTCCCCTCAAAACACAGATGGAAAATACCAAAGCAAGTCTTTTTTCTTTTCTTTTCTTTTTTTTTTTTTTTTGAGAGGTTTTTGCTATAGGGCCCCTGCGCTCACCAGAGAGACAGAAAGCGAGAAATCACCCCACAGGG
The DNA here is from genome assembly GCA_026018925.1 of Tupaia tana. Lineage (NCBI taxonomy): Eukaryota > Metazoa > Chordata > Mammalia > Scandentia > Tupaiidae > Tupaia > Tupaia tana. The sequence continues at coordinate 75,239,157 of JAKSZU010000001.1, forward strand.
GAAATGGCCACACTGCAATCCCATCTCCTTTCTCCTCTTCGGATTTTGGGCATGCACGCACATACGCCCAACATGAGTTTCAAGCCTCCGGGTCTGGGACTTGAACTGTGTTGGTCATGTAGGATTCCAGAGACAAAACCATTATAATATCTGTTGGTCCCAAAAGGTTTCAAAGGGGTTATCTTAGTCCATTATTGCATTCCTAACAGAACTACCTGAGGCTGGGTGAATTATATAGAAATAGGGTTTAATAGCTTACGATTCTGGAGGCTGGAAAGTCCAAGGGTATCACAAAATGGAGGAAGGCAGAACTTTTAGTACAGTCCGGTCTGTATCCATGTGACTTTCCCTGCTTTCTGGTCTCATTTCTTCTGTTTATATACCTGCCATAACTCAATTATATAGGCCCTGCCTCAATGACATGATCTCATCCAAATGGCTCACTCTGGGACACCATGAAGGGATTAAGTTTTCACTTAATAACTTTATAATATCATCAAGTCACAGCACATGAATTTCTGGGGACTATCCAGTCTCTTCCCACTTAAGATCAAATTCAAAAACATTAAATTGAACCATAACACTTTCCCAACCACTGAAGCCATCCATTTTCTGTCTCTATGCATTTATTTTTTTATTTACTTTATTTTAAAAAAAGAATTATTTTATTTAACTCTATTTTTATTTTTAATTTGGCCAGAGAGGCACAGAGTGAAAGAGAAAGAGAGAAAGTAAGAAAGCAAACCACAGGTCTGGGACTTGAACAGTGGTCGGCCATGTGGGAATTCAGTGCCCTTTCCCACCACATCACCTGCTAGCCCCCTATTTATTTGATTTTAGTTTTTTCTTCAGACAGGATCAGGCTGTTGTGATCCTCTGCCTCAGCCTCCTCAGTAGCTGGAATGACAAGTATATGCAACCACATCCAACTACTTTTTCAAACTGTCTGTCCCTATGTTGTCCAGGCCAGCTTGCGCTTGAGATCCTTTTGCATCAACCTCACAGGTTACTGGGATCACAGTCACACACTACTCTGCCCAATCTTTAGACTGGACCAGGAATTGAACTCAGTTCTCATGTGATCCCAGCTTGAGGAGTACAGCATCTTGGCAGAGCACACCACCACACCTAGGGCTGTCTCTATGTGTTTGACTACCCTTCCACCTTATATAAGTGGAATCATCAGGATTTATCTTTTTCTTTGTTTAGTAAATTAGTTATCTAAAGGCCACGTGCACTCACCAGAGAGAGAGAGAGAAATATTGAGAAAGCACCCTCCCCTCCATCCTGGAGAGATGGCGACATAACAATCCCTTCTCCTCTATTTCTGCTTTTGGCATTTGGGGCATCCCTGCACATGTGCCCAGTGTATTTTTTCAAGTCACCAGGTCTGGGATTGGAATTGCACAATCAGCTGTGTGGGATCCAGCTGCCTTAACCTCCATGCCTTCTGCTGACCAAGTATTTGTCTTTTTGCGACTAGCTTATTTCATTTAGAATGTTTTCATGCTTCATCCATGTTGGAATATTTGTTAGGAATTTCTTCATTATTTTAATTGCCAGTGGGCATGTGCACTTGCTAGAGGGAAAGAGAGAGGGAGAGAGACAGATGGAGAAAGCAACCCCTTGCCAAAGACAGAGACAGAGAGAGAGAGAAAGTACCATTCAATGGATGTAATCACATCATAATTCATTCTCCTCCATTTCTCCATTCCGCTGGGATCCTGGGTGTGTGTGCGCATGCGGGTGCGCACACACACCCAGGACATGTTTTTCAAGCCTCCAAGGCTGGGATTTAAACTTAGGCATGGTCACAGTGCAATTCCTTCTCTTCCATTTCTCCATTTTTTTAGGATCCTGTGCAAGCTCACACACGTGCCTGGCATATTTTTCAAGCCTTTGGGACTGAGATTCACACAGTGGTTGGTCATGTGTCAGATACTTAACTACTAGGCCACTGGACTGGTTCTTTTCTTCTTTTTAAAGACTGAATAATATTCCACTGTACTAATATACCACCAGGTCCAGATTTTGAACCATGAAGTTGGCCATGTTGGATCCAGCTGCCTTAACCACCACACTACCTGACTGGCACCTATGTGAGTGTGTGTGTGTGTGCGTGTGTGTGTATGTATTTGGTTTTTCTATAGGGCATGTGTGGTCATGTGAGAGAGACAGGGAGAGAGAGAAAAATGTGAGAAATCATCCCCAGGGGGGATGGCCATGCCACAATCTCTTCTTCACTTTCCTCTCAGGACTCTGGGCATGCATACACATGCACTCAGCATGGTTCTCAAGAGGCTGGATCCAGTACCAAACCATGAAGATGGCCACATGGGATTTAGCACCCCAATTTCCATGCCACCTACTAGTGGCTCCTGTTTGTTTATTGATTGATTGATTGATTGATTGATTTTAGATTTTTTTATTTAACTGTAATTGTTTGTTTATTTGTTTTAATTTGACCAGGCAGAGAGAGAGAGAGAGAAAGTGAGAAAGCAAGCCACTAGGTCCAAGACTTGAACCAAAGTCAGCCATGTGGGAGTTCAGTGCCCTCAACCACCATGCCACCTGCCAACCGTGCTCCTGTTTATTTTTAAATAAATCATACACTTCCATGAATTTGCTGCTTTTTCTAAAGTTATTTTATTTCCTCCATGAACAAGAGAGAAAAGAGTTAGATCCAACAAGGTTTTGACACCACAATCCACCTCCAGCTTTAGCCAGCTGTGGCTCATGGGCACACACATGCCCAGTAACTGAGGGAAGTCTTTGGACTTAAATGAAAACTTTTCCATGTAGAATTGCCTTGTGGAGCATTGCATTTTACTGCTGCACTGTTGTGTGGCCTTGAGTATATTGTACTTTATTTATTTATTCATCTCTCTATGGCCAGTTGGGTTTTTCTACCTTTTGACACCTTTTGACTGTTGTGAATAATGCTGCCATGTACACTGGTATACAAATTTTTGTTTGGGGTTCTTCTTTCAGCCCTTTGAGTTTATATCTGAATATAAAAATGCAAGGTCACATGACAAAACTATGTTTCATTTTTTGAGGAACTGCCGTATTGTTTTCCACAATGGCTGTACCATTTTTTACATTTACAGCATTTACATTTTTTACATAAGCAGCAATACACAAGAGTTCCAATTTCTCTACATCTTGGCAGCACTTACGTTCTTTTTTTAAAAATTATAACCATCCTATTGGAAGTGAAGTAGTATCTATTTGTACTTCTCTAATTAGTCATGTTCAGCATCTTTTCATTGTCCCACGACCATCTGTATATCTTCTGTTGAGCAATGTCTATTCAAGTCCTTTGTCCATTTTTGAAGTGGATTGCTTTTGTTTTATTATTGTTAGTGAGTTGTAGGAGTTCCTTACATTGGGATGCTAGAAAAGTCATGACACGTTTTTGCATAGAAAAACAGAAAAAATATGTCAATTTATTTAACTTTATTTATTTATTTATTTTAAAAATTTGACCAGAGAGGAACAAAGAGAGAGAAAGAGAGAGAGAGAAAGTGAGAAAGCAAGCCTCCAGGTCCAGGACTTGAACAGTGGTTGGCCATGTGGGAGTCCAGAGCCCAGTGTCACCTGCCAGCCCCTGTTAATAGTGTTTTTAATGCAGAAACTGTTTTTAACTTTGATTAAGTCCATTGTATCTATTTTTTCCTTTTGTTACCTATGCTGTTGGAATTATATCTAACATAAATGCTTTTTAAAAAAATTAATTTTTTTTTTTTGCTATATGGCATGTGCACTCACCAGAGAGGGAAAGTACAAAATCACCTTCCAGGGATGATGGCCATGCACAATCCATTCTCCTCCATTCCCTCTCAGGATTTTGGATATGCATGCCCATGTGCCTAGTGTGATCTTCAAGCTGCCAGATCTGAGACTTGAATCACCATTGGCCATATGAGAATCCAGTGCCTTAACCACCACACCACTTGGTTTTCCCATAAACACTTTTTAAAAAGGGAGAGAGAGAGAGAGAGATATTTTTGTTACAGGGCGCATGCATTTGCTAGAGAAATAGCAAGACAGAAAATGAGAAATCACCCTCCGGGGTGATGGCCATGCCACAATCTCTTCTCCTCCATTCTCCTCTCAGGATCTTTGGCATGCACTCAAATGTGCCTGGTATGAATTTCAAGCCTCTGGATTTGGGACTTGAACCATAGTTGCCTATGTGGAGTCCAGCAACGTAACTGTTATGCCACCTGCTGGTTCCTCCCATAAACACTTAAAAAAAAAAAGTTTCGCCGTAAGGCATGTGCTTGCCAGAGACAGAGAAAGAAAGAAAGCATCCCCTGGTGGTGGTGGTGGGGGCATGGGGGGGCGGGGGGAAGGCCACATTGTAATCCATTTTTCTCCCTTCCCCCTCTCAAGAGTTTGGGCATGCCTGGCATGTTTCTCAAGACATTGGATCTGGGACTCGAACTGCAAAGTCAGGCACGTGGGCTCCTGTTGCCTTAACCTCCACATCATCTGCTGGCCCGTGCTTTTATTTATATATTTATTTATTTAATATTTGCCACAGGGTATGTGTGTTTGCCAGAGAGGAGAGATATACAGACAGAGAGAGGGAAAATGAGTAATCACCCCCTGGAGGATGACCACGCTACAATCCCTTCTTCTCCACTTTCCCTCGATGCCACCTGATGCCCCCCCTTTTTAAAAGAATTATTTAGTTAATATTACTTATTATTATTTAAAATTTGCTTTAGGGCTCATGCACTCACCAGAGAAAGACAGACACATACATACACATATGCATGCACACGCACGCGTGCGCACGCACACACACACACACACACACACACACAGAATGCAAACAGCCAGGTCCAGGACTGGAACCGTGGTTGGCCATGTGGGAGTCCAGCGCCTAACCACATGCTACCTGTTGGTTCCCTCCCCCCTTAAAAAAAAATCCAGGAGAAAAAGTGTTCAAGTTAATTTGTGAGGAGGAAAAAGCAGGTTCTAAAGTTAAGGACACTGGCCTGGCTAAGCCTTGATGTTACTTCAAACTAATTAGACTCTTACAAATAGATCACTTATCCTCCTGCTGGATGTAAGTAATCTCACAGAAGATGAAGATCAGATGAAGTGTCTGTGTAACACAAATATCACAAAATACTAAACATTTCCCTCTTGCTAAGTGAGAAAATGCTGCTTCTTTACCAATTATGGCTTTACCCTCCCGTTAGTCTGCCATTTTTACAGTTAAGGATTAAGATACCAAACATGGGGCCAGCAGGTAACACGATGGTTAAGACACTATACTCCCACATAGGCAACCACAGTTTGAGTCCTGGACCTGGTGGCTTGCTTTCTCACTTTCTTTTCTCCTCTGTGAGCAGATATGTATGCCCTATAGCGAACTTAAAAATAATAATAAGATACCAAAACATATCATTGCCCTACCTCTTTTTTTAAAAAACAAAACAAAACAAAACTTTTTCTTTATTTATGATAAAGCATGTGCACACACACTTGTGGTGCAAATGGAAACACCTTCCCCAGGGTCTGGTCATGCCATGATTACCTTCCTCCAGGCCTCCAACCATTGGATTGTGGGTACTTGTGAGAATGCCTAAAATGCTTCAGGCTGACTAAACCAAGAATTTCTTTTCTTTTTTTTTTAAAGAGAGATTTTTGCTATAGGGTGTGTGTGCTTGTCGGAGAGACAGAGAGAGACAGAAAGCCAGAAATCACCCCCTTACCCCAGGGGGGATGGCCACACTGCAATCCCTTCCCCTTCATTCTCCTCTCGGGATCTGCTGGTCTCAATAATTTTTTTAAGGGTTTTTTGCCATCTGGGAACCAGCAGTTAGCGTAATGGCTATGTCGCTGGACTCCCACGTAGTCGACCGCGGTTCGTGTCCCGGACCCGGTGGCTTAAAATTCATGCTGGGCACGTGTGCGTGCATGCCCAAGATCCCGAGAGGAGAATGGAGGAGAAGGGATTGTGGCGTGACCATCCCCCCTGAGGGGTGATTTCTCGCTTTCTGTCTCTCTGTCTCTCTCTGTCTGTCTGGCGAGCGCACATGCCCTATAATGAAAACCTCTCAAAAAAAAAAAAAAAAAGAGATTCTGTTCAAAGAATAGGTACATGAACCTATCGACAGCTCAAGACAGGACAAAAATCCTTAAAACCAGACAACAAAGCCTGAAGACCATCGGCAATATTTTAGTCAAAAGTCATAAAATGCTATTTCACCAGTTCAGTCTCGTGTACTTAATCTATCTCCTGTTGTGATTCGATCTTCCCAATCGAATTCTGGAATATAATATTCAACTCCAGACTTGTCCCTTTGATTAAGTTGGCCTTTTTCTTAGTTTTTGAACTCTTATTTCTGTGTGTCTGTATTTAATTTTCCTGATATAGCACTCCTTTGAGAACTTGGAGATCTAGTCTGGTGCTGGTAAATTCTTCCAGGTTTTGTTTATCTGAGAAAGTTCTTGTCTTTTCTTCCCATATGAAGAATAATCTTGCTGAGTAAAGTATTCTTGGTTGAAATTGGTTTTCCCCTGGGACCAGCAGTTAGCATAATGGCTATGTCACTGGACTCCCACGTAGTCGACCACGGTTTGCGTCCCGGACCCGGTGGCTTAAAACTCACGCCGGGCGCATGTGCGTGCGTGCCCAAGATCCCGAGAGGAGAATGGAGGAGAAGGGATTGCAGCGTGGCCATCCTCCCTGGTGGGTGATTTCTCGCTTTCTGTCTCTCTGTCTCTCTCTGTCTGTCTGGCGAGCACACGTGCACCTATAGCGAAAACCTCTCCAAAAAAAAAAAAAAGAAAGAAAGAAAGAAAAGAAAAGAAATTGGTTTTCCCTTAATACTTTTAATATATTTTCCTACTATTTCTTCTCTCGCATTGTTTCTGATGAGAAGTCTGCTGTTATCCTGATGGGATATCCTTTGCAGGTAACCTGCCTTTTTTCTCTTGTCAATCTTAGTATTTTGTAAACCTAACTTTTTTTAACTATAGGTGTTTTCCTGGCAGTTTATGACTGGAGAGAGTAGCCATAGACCATGCTGTTTCATTCCTATGCATTTCCTCATACACACACACACACACACACACACACACACACATATATATATATATATATAAATTTGCCAGAGATAAATAGAGAAAGAGAGAAAGATGGAGAGGGAGAAAGGACCCCCCCACACACAAGGAATGAGGAATGGTCATGTTGCAACCCCTCCTCCCGCATTTCTCCATCCTGTCAGGATCTGGGGCACACAGGCACACGGGCCTGGAGTGTTTCTCAAGCTGCTGGGTCTGGGACCTGAGCTGTGGGCTTGTCCATGTGGAATCTGGCTGCCTTAACCACCAGGACACAGAACAGGTTCTCACAGGCCCTCGATTCTGTGCATTTGTATCAACCTTAAAATCAAATCTATTATCAGTCGATCTAGTTTCAAATAATCTACATCAGTGCTACTCAGAGTGTGGTGGGATTAGTCGTTGCTTAGAATATTGGGGGAGGGTGTGAGTAGGGGGACATGGGAAGTGACTGCCAATGGTTATAGGGGTTTCTTCAGGAGTTATGAAAATCTAAAATTCATCATGGTGGTGCCATAACTCTGTGAACATATTAAAAGTCATTGATTGTACACTTTCAATGGAGAATTGTATGGTAAGTAAATTATATGTTCGTAAACCTATTTTATTAAAAGAGTGCACAGTGTTTAAGCACTGTGCATAGTGAGTGAGGTCCAATATGGCTCACCTAAGTTGGAGTCAGGAGTGGGAGGTGGGGAGTGGCTGATAAGTATGCCTGGTGTGTGTGCCCAAAATCCTGATGAGAGGGAGAAATGGAAAAAAGCAATTGTGTGGGGACCAGCAGATGGCATAATGGTTACATCACTGGACTCCCATGTGGTTGACTGCAGTTCAAGTCCTGGACGCAGATGACTTAAAACTCATGCTGGGCATGTGTGCGTGTGTTCCCAAAGGAGGAGAAGGGATTGTGGCTTGGCTATGCCCTCTGGTGGTGGTGGGGGGGGGGGGGCGTGATTTCTCGCTTTCTGTCTCTTTGTCTCTCTCTGTCTCTCTGGAAAGTGCATGTTCCGTATAGCAAAAATCTCTCTAAAAAATAGAAAGAAACTGTGCGACTATGCTTCACCAGGGAGTTCTGTCTGTCTGTCTCTCTCTCTGGTGAGCACATGCATCCTGTAGTAATAATAATAATAACAAATATAAACCCATTGGGTTCTAAATACTACTGGTACCTATCCACACATAAATGCAGAAACTGAGAATAAGAATTTTGGTACTTTTTAGTGCCTTGACAGAGTTATTTCATATAATATGTTGAAAATCTGTACCTGGGGGCCAGCAGTTGACGCGATGGTTAAGGCCACTGGACTCCCACATGGTTGACCACTTTGAGTCCTGGACTTGGCGGCTTGCCTTCTCACTTTCCCACTCTTTCTCTCTCTTTCTCTCGCTCACTCTGGCCCTCTCTGGTCAAATTTAAATGAATAAATAAAGATAAATAAAATAATTTTAAAAAGAGAAAAGCTGTACCTGTCTTTTTCATGTTTATATTTCCAATTTTATTTTTCTAATTATTATTTTTTTCACCTTTTTTTTTTTTGATAGGTTTTTTGCTATAGGGCACGTGCGCTCGCCAGAAAGAGAGAGACAGAGATACAGAAAGTGAGAAATCACCCCCCAGGGAGGATGGCCATGCTGCAATCACTTTCCCCTTCTCTCGGGATCTTGGGCACACATGCACATGCGTCCGGCATGAGTTTTAAGCCACCAAGTCCGGGACTCGAACTGCAGTCAACTAGATGGGAGTCCAGTGACATAGCCATTATGCCAACTACTGGTCCTGATTTTTCTAATTATTTAAATAATTATTATTATTATTTCTTTGGAAAGATTTTTGCTATAGGGTTCATGTGCTCGCCTGAGAGCCAGAAAGTGAGAAATCACTCCCCGGGGGATGGCTTTGCCACAATCCCCTCTCCTCCATTCTCCTCTCAGGATTTTGGGCATACATGCACATGTGTCTGGGGTGAGTTTCAAGCTTCCAGATTCGAGACTCGAACCATGGTTGACCACGTGAGAGTTCAGTGATGTAACCATTGTGCCATCTGCTAGTCCTTTAATAGTAATAATTATTTTTGAGAGAAAGATTTCTGATATAGGGTGTTGTGCTCTCTGGAGAGACTGAGAGAGACCGAGAGTGGGAAAGTGAGAAATCACCCTCCAGGGGGATGGCCGTGCCACAAGCCCTTCTCCATTCTCCTCTTGGGATTTTGGAAATGAACACACATGTGTCTGGAGTGAGTTTCAAGCCTCTTGGTTCGGGACTCGAACTGAAGTTGACAACTTGGGAGTCCAGCACATTTACCTCTATGCCATCTGTTGGCCCCATCTAAATATCGTTTTTTATTGTATATCATAAAAATATTGGGCCAGGGGCTAGCAGGTGACACAGTGGTTAAAGTGCTGGACTCTTATTTGACTGACCACTGTTCAAGTGGCGGACCTGGCTGCTTAAAACTCACGGGCTGTGTGTGTGTGTGTGTGTGTGTGCGCGCTGTGCATGCTCAAGATCCCCAGAGTAGAATGGAGAAGGGATTGCAGCCCTTGGGGGGGGGGGTGATTTCTCCCTTTGTGTCTCTGGCCAGTGCATGCGCCTTATAGCAAAAATGTCTAAAAAAATGATCACACTGCGTGTATGTGCCTGGGTGCCTAAAATTCCAGGAAGAGAATGGAGGAGGAGGAATTTTGGAATGGTTATCTCCCTTAAGGGGGATGATTTATCACTTTCCTCCTCTGTCTCTCTCTGGCGAGTGCACACACCCTATAACAAAATCCTGAAAAAAATTCATATATATATATATATATATATTTGGCCAGCCAGTGGCATCATGGTTAAGGTGGATGGATCTCACATGGCCAATTATGTGGTTGGAGCCTGTAACCCAGCAGCTTGGACAGAGCCAGGCGCCTGTGCAGGCACGCCTAAAATCCTGAAAGGGGGAAAAAGGGAGCAGGGATTGCAGCGTGGCCATCCCCGTTGGGGTGCTTTTTCTCCAAGTCTCTCCAAGCGCACACGACCTATTTTAAAACTTAAAAGATGGATATGTATATATCAGTCCTCCCAGGACGGGGCAACAACCTTAGTGGAGAAACACTGACCTAATAGACAGGCATCTTCTCGGACAGTTTAGGACGCCCGCCCGCACTGGCCCAGAGCCTCCCTAACCAGAACTACCATGCCCAGAATCCCCGGACAATGCGTCAGCGCGCTGCGCCCCGTGGCCCCTGGGATATGTAGTGCGTGCTTCGCTGCGCACGCTGCCTTCCCCCGGCGTTTTTTTTTGGGGGCTTGGGATAGATTGTGTCCGGGGAGGTGATGTCTCTCCAGGAAAGCATAAAACAGCTTGGGGTATGAGGGGTGAGCGAGACAGCCGAGCCTGTTGCATCCCTTGTTGGAGAACAGGAATACCATTGACTTCTGAGCCATCGTTAACTAGCCGTCCCCGGATCCTTCAGAAAAGTTGCTGAGCGTTTCTGGCAAGTCAGGGCCCGGAAGTGGCGGCCGTTTTTCCACCCAGCACGTTTTCGGGTCGGGGAACAAACACAGGGTTCAGCTGAAAAACGGAGGACTCCGTTTTGGGGTTTCTAAAGCACAGAGGACCAGGGCAGGGCTGAGCCCACTCCTTTCCCGGACGGTGCAAACGGCGTCTACTCACTTGTTCAGTTCCACTGTGTGCCCCGGCGCAGAGGGTACCTGCCCCTTGCAAGCCGGATCAATGTTTACCCTGCACCGTGCTTTTTCACAACTGATTCCTATCTTCGGCTGTCGTCCACAGACTTCCTTCTCCAAGGTCACTCAGATGAGGGCAGAGGTGGGGGACACGGCTCCTTCGTACTGTAATCATTGAACTGCCTTAGCTTTACTTGTGGATTCACAATGTCTTGAGGATAGCTTGGCGTGGGTAGGGCTTTTTGTGTAGGTGTATGATTCGGATTACTTTGGGTCAGAATGCTGTCTACTGATTATCACAAAATAGCCAGTGTTGTTGCATGTTTTTTTTTTTTTTCTTTTTTTTTCTTGTGAACAGTTTGGCATAGGCATAGAGAGGGATCTGAGGATACTGTATTACACAGTAACCACGTGTTGACCTGTTGAGTTGATTCAATGAGTCTGTTCAGATGAAAAGAACTGGGTTGTAGTCCTAGCTTTATTGATACTAGAACAGTTTTTTTTCTTTTTTAAAAAAGATTCCACTGTATTATTATTATTACTTTAAACATTCGATCGCTGTACCTCATTTGGCTTGTAAGGAAAATTTTAGAGCAGTTTTCTAAAACCTTTTTGGACCTGGTTTTCTGTATCTGGGAAATGGAAATTGTAACAACTATGTAGAATGTTAGCTGAGATCGTTTATTGTTATTCTTATTTTTTTACTAAATTCTCTGTAAATTGTTAATCTGTTGCAGAAGTGGTACAGCTTTTCTAACCATTGCTTTTCGATGATAAATGTAAGCATTTATAGTATATAGATATATATTTAATTATTCTTTTTAAAAATTGTCTTTGGTTTTTGTATCACTTCTTTGGTTCTTCTAGCTTATATCTTGAAAATTTTTTTCATTTCTTAATATTTCTTGATTGTTGCTTTAAATCATCTCGCTTATTGGTTAAAACCCAAGGCCATTGATGAAATTATTTGAATTTTTTGAGACTCAAGATAAAAGAGCAAGAACTTATCCTGAAAGCAAATATACCAGAGACCAGTCTTGTGGAGGGAAAAAAAAATTGTAATGGCTCTGAGTAATGGCCAGTCCTTTTTAGAAACCTTAAAGGTGATCATATTTATTTATTTCAAACAACTTTATTCTTTCATTTAAGACATTTCTGAGTGTGGGGTTTTTTGGTTTGATTTCTGTTTTTGTTCATTTAGCTTTCATGGTCAGATTTGAAAACTATGTAAATGTCAATCTTAATTTTTTTTTATTTTTTAAGAGGTTTTTGCTTTAGGGCTGGTGCACTAGCCAGAGAGAGCGAGACAGACACAAAGAGAGGGAAAGTGAGACATGACTCCCCCCACGGGAGGTGGCTACGCTGCAATACCCTCCCCTCCACTCTCCTATTGTGATCTTGGACATGCAGGCACACATGCCCAGCATGATTTTCAAGCCACCAGTTTGACACTTAAACAATGTCTGACCATGTGGGAGTACAGCGAGATAACTGCTACGCCATCTGCTGGCCCTAGTCTTAAACATTTTTTAGGTGGGTTGCAGAAATAAGCCTGTTTTTTTCTGGACATTTAGTTTTGAATCAAGTCTTGTTATGTTATCTGGTTTATTTTAAGAACAAAGTCTCCAGTTAATGCAGAAGAAACTTCTTTTTTTTTTTTTTGGAGAGGTTTTTGGTATAGGGCGCGTGTGCTCGCCAGACAGAGAGAGAGACAGAGAGACAGAAAGCGAGAAATCACCCCCTAGGGGGGATGGTCACGCCGCAATCCCTTCTCCTCCATTCTCCTCTCAAGATCTTGGGCACGTACGCACATGCGCCCGGCGTGAGTTTTAAGCCACCGGGTCTGGGACGCAAACCGCAGTCGACTATGTGGGAGTCCAGTGACATAGCCATTACGCTAACTGCTGGTTCCCCAGAAGAAACTTATTTTAACTTTGATTTTAGAATTAATTTGTTAATGCTAATGTAAGGATAAACATATATCAAACCATTTTTTTCCCCAGAAACCACCTGTTGGGAGGGATTTAGAGTTAGAACCAATGGAAACAAAATACAACAAGAAAAAAAAAAACTAGTTATTTTCATGCCAGCATATTGCACCTGATTACTAGATGCATGTGATTTTCTTTAAGAAAATTTGTAATTTTTTTTCCAGACTCATTGGTTACAAATATGCTTCGTTTAAGAACTATTTGTTCATTCTCTTGGAGACTGTTTCAATTTCGACCATTCAATTGTGAGCCATTGATTAACCAGATGAATAAGTGTACAGATGAAGAACAAGTATTTGATCTTATCGAAAGAAATAAAACCACAATTTCAGAAAACCAAGTGGGATGTGCATTTGATATACTTTGGCGACTTCAGAAACAGAAGACCAGCTTGTTAAAAAATGTTCAGTGTATCAGAGACTTTCCTCAATTTCTTACTCTTCATAATTTAACTATAAAGAAGATAAAATTAATGAATGATGATACCCTGGTAAATGTGTTATACATCACTCAACAGTAAGTAATTTACTTTTACATCTTATGGAGATGAATCTATCTTAATTTTCTAAAATTTTAAAATGAAAAAAATGCATTTTCTTTCCCAGCAGATAGCTTTCCTGATAGTCTAATATTTTAAAGACATTGGGAGGATTTCTTTTATACCTATTGGTAGTAATGCTGTTTCAAATTGTAGAATATAATCAATTGTGAAAGTAGAAATGATTAACTTTGGATATATAAAACTGGATTATTGGGGAATTTTGTAGACATGTGGTTGGCTAAAGATAGCCAGGATATAATAGATAAACAATTGGACTAATGGTTAAGAACAATCTGCAATTAGTAAATGTTATCTGTGTTGACCTGTTCACAATTTTTGGTTCCTGTAATTAAATTGATGGTTGATATGTTTTCTATTGGTATAGTAGGTTGTTTCCTAGTAACACCTTTTTTAAAAACAGGAAAAGGAAATAGAATTATTTTGTAGACTCATTTATATTTGATAACCCATGTTTCACAAATTACATTCTGTGGCTTATTGGCAGGTATAATGTTTTAGAAAAGGCTTCCTTGATGTCAAAGGAAAACTCAGAAATAAAATTGAACATTAGGAAAGCAAATTTTTATAATGTTTGCAAGAAAATCCAGCCCTTGGGAGGAACTGAGTCCTCTGATTAAGAGATATAGTAGGTGTACGAGGGAAAAATAGTACACAAAAATTATAATTATTTTGATTATTCATCTCACTGGTATATAGAAAGCCATTTTTTCACATGATAATGCAACCTTCAAAAGTTATTTAAGTAGGGACCAGCAGTTAGTGTAATGGCTATGTCGCTGGACTCCCATGTAGCCGACCGCAGTTCGAGTCTCGGACCCATTGGCTTAAACTCATGCCGGGTGCGTGTGCGTGCGTGCCCAAGATCCCGAGAGGAAAATGGAGGAGAAGGGATTGTGGCGTGGCCATCCCCCCTGGGGGGTGATTTCTCGCTTTCTATCTCTCTGTCTCTCTCTGTCTGTCTGGCAAGCGCACGCGCACTATAGCAAAAACCTCTCCAAAAAAAAAAAAAAGTTATTTAAGTAGTTGTCAATGTCAGCATTACATAAGTCAGAGATGCAGTTTTTTAAATATTTATTTTATTTTATTTATTCATTCATTTATTTTAATTTGACCAGAGAGACCGAGAGAGAGAGCGGGAAAGTGAGAAAGCCAGCCACCAGGTCCGGGACTTGAACCATGGTCAGCCATGTGTGAGTGTCCAGTGCTTTAACCACCACACCATCTGCTGGTCCTGATGCAGTTGTTTTCATTAGAGCTTTGGTGTCTATAGGTGAGGGGCTTTACTTATTGGAGACTGATGTTAGACTAAAAAAGGATGATTCTTTGTTTTTATTATTTTTTTAAGAGAGATTTTTGCTGTAGGGTGTGTGTGCTTGCCAGAGAGACAGAGACAGAGAGACAGAAAATGAGAAATAACCCTCCACAGGGGATGGCCATACCACAATCCCTTCTCCTTTATTATTTCCTCAGGCAGGATTTTGGGCATGCACACACATGTGCCCAGCATGAGTTTCAAGCCATTGGGTCTGAGAATTGAACTCATTGGCCATGTGGGAGTCCAGTAGCATAACTACTATGTCACCTCCTCATCCCTGATTCCTTGTTTTTGGTGATCTTTCTCAAGTTATAGCATTTTTTCTTTTCTTTTTTAAAAAAAAATAATTATTTAATTTTTAATTTATTCATTCATTTATTTTGATTTGACAGAGAGAGAGAAAGTGAGAAAGAAAGCCACCAGGTCGAGGACTTGAACCACAGTCAGCCATGTGGGAGTGTCCAGCAACTTAGTCACCACACCACCTGCTGGTCTCTCAAGTTATAACATTTTTTTCCTGAGGTCCATGAAGGAAATACTTAATGATTAAAGTGGTTAACTCCTGTTAGTGTTTTTCTACATGTTACAAACTTTCTCCTATAAAAATATTTTTATAATTGGAACAAAGTAATTTTTTTTTTGAGAGGTTTTTGCTATAGGGCGCATGCGCTCACCAGACAGACAGAGACAGAGAGATAGAAAGCAAGAAATCACTCCCCAGGGGGGATGGCCATGCCACAATCCCTTCTCCTCCATTCTCCTCTTGGGATCTTGGGCACGAACGCACATGTGCCCGGCGTGAGTTTAAGCCACCGGGTCCGGGACGCGAACCGCGGTCCACTACGTGGGAGTCCAGCGACATAACCATCATGCTAACTGCTGGTCCCAAAGTAATTTGTTTTATATATACTTTTAATATAAAATATACCATCGAACTTTTTTTTGAGAGATTTTTTTCTATAGGGCACATGCGCTCACCAGAGAGACAGAGACAGAAAGCGAGAAATCACCCCCCAGGACAATGGCCACACCACAATCCCATTTCCTCCATTCTCCTCTCGGGATCTTGGGCACGAACGCACACGTGCCCGGCATGAGTTTAAGCCACCGGGTCCGGGACTCGAACCGTGGTCGACTATGTGGGAGTCCAGCAACACAGCCATTACGCTAACTGCTGGTCCCAAAGTAATTTGTTTTATATATACTTTTAATATAAAATATACCATCGAACTTTTTTTTTTTGAGAGATTTTTTTCTATAGGGCACATCTGCTCACCAGAGAGACAGAGACAGAAAGCGAGAAATCACCCCCCAGGGCAATGGCCACACCACAATCCCATCTCCTCCGTTCTCCTTTTGGAATTTTGGGCATACACACACATGCACCCGATGTGAGTTTGAAGCCACTGGATCTGGGACTTGAACGTTGACCGACTACATGGGAGTCCAGTGATGTAATCATTATGTAAGCTGCTGATCCCATGATTCAGCATTTTTGTTGTTCAGTGAAGGGCATTGAAAAGAGCAGATAAAAGGTTGAGAGGGCATGTGATAAAGTAGAGATGTTTATTGGACTGTACCAGGAAATCAGAATACTGAACAGGAGCAGACCAGAAATAAAAACCACCAGTGTAAGACCAGAGTAACTTGAGGTTCACTCTTGCTTTATAAATTTTTTTGCATGTGTTTTTAATGACTTAAAAATATTTATGTATGGGACCAGCAGTTGGCGTAACGGCTATGTCACTGGACTCCCGTGTAGTTGACCGCAGTTTGAGTCCCGGATCTGGTGGCTTAAACTCATGCTGGGCGGGCACGTGTGTGTGAGTGTTCAAGATCCATAGAGGAGAATGGAGGAGAAAGGATTGTGGCGTGGCCATCCTCTCTGGAGGGTGATTTCTTGCTTTCTGTCTCTCCGTCTTTCTGGCGAGCGCATGTGCCCTATAGCAAAAACCTCTCAAAAAAAACCCCAAGAAACAAAACTTATGGGGCCAGCAGGTGACTTGTCAGTTAAGGGCATTGGACTCCCATATGGCTGACCACTGTTCTAGTTCCGGATCTGGCAACTTGCTTTCTGACTTTCCCTCTCTCTCTCTCTCACCCTGTCCCTCTCTGGTCAAATTTAAATAAATAAATAAATAAATAAATAAATAAATAAATAAAGTTAAATAAAATAATTCTTTATGTTTATGTATGGGTGATTATTTCTCAATTTTATTAAGGTTTGCTGTTGAGGCCCATGACCCACTAGTTGAAGCACTTGTTACAGAAGCCTGGAGAAGGATGGAAAGGCAAGTACTCTGGCTTTGTCATCTAAGATCAGTGTTGCCCTTTCTGGGTTAGCCCAGTGAAGACCTTTAAGAAAAGCATTTGGAGCTGCTGCCTGCCTATCAAGGTTCATTGAGAAAAATGTATTTAAACTCAATTTAGATAGAGGGTTTTTTGATTATGTAATGTGTGTTCTATAAGAGAGAAAATTTTCCGGGAAACAGTGTGCTTTTCTACATACATAATTAATCATATCTTAAATAAGGTAGAGTCATAGCTATTCATGCACTCTTTGTTTTTAGACAAGAACATTATACCAAGGCTTTGCTTTGGCTTGTGCTAAATCAAAAATTGTAGCTCTGGAATCAGGAAGTGGCATGGTGGTTAAGGTGCTGGATCCCACATGGCCAACTCTACAGTTCAGGTCCAGGACCTGGCATCTTAAAAAACACACCAGGTGCATGTGCATGTGTACCTAGAATCCAAAGAAGGAGAATGGAGGAAAAGTGACTGTGGTGTGGCCATCCCTCTGAGGGGATTTCTCCTGGTGATTTCTTACTTTCTCTCTCACTCTGTCTCTCTGTCTCTGGTGAGCATATGTGCACTCTAGCAAAAACTCGAAAAAAGAAAAAGAAAAAAGTTGTAGCTCTGAGACATTTTATTATAGAAAGGTTTGGTACTCATGTAGATTAATACAAACTTAAGATTTAGCATGCATTGACTTCATTTTTTAGCTTGAGCTTATTGTAGGGTTTAAGAGTCTGAAGTCTATTGTAAAGGACAGGGGTGCAGTGGTAAAACTGGATGCTCTGCACGACTGACCCATGTCGGATGTTCTGGTTTCAGTACTGGAGGCTTTCCTGAGTGTGCTGATGCCTGCAGGTGTGCATGATTCAGGGCTGGATGAAGCTGGGCTTGGATGTTGGTGTCAAGACTCTATTGGGGTGCTATCTTTCTGTGTTTCTCTCTCTCTCTCTCTCTCTCTTGCTCATAGAAGAAATAGATAAAAAAAGAATCTGTTGTATGCTGGGTTTAGAAATTCTAGATTCATCTACTAAGTTGTGATTTTAGTTACTCATTATCTAAACCTATCTCTCTTCTCATCCATTTCATTATTTTTTTAAAAAATTATTTATTTACTTTTATTTATTCATTCATTGATTTGACCAGAGAGAGACACAGAGAGAAAGAGAAGGAAAGTGAGAAAGCAAGCCACCAGGTCCAGGACTTGAACTGTGGTCAGCCATGTGGGAGTGTCCAGCGTCTTAACCACCACGCCACCTGCTGGTCCCATTCTTGCACCTTTTCTACCCTTTACTGAAGATAATCTTACTCCTTTTGCAAACAGTAAAAACTGTTTATTTACTGGATCTTTTAGGCTTAATTTGGTATTTATTTATTTATTTACACTAATGGGAACATATGCATGAGAGAGAGAGAGAATGAGAAAGCATCCTTCAATGGACCTGGAAACAGTCCTTTTTGCTCCAATTTTGAGAGAGAGAGAGAAAGAGCAAGAAAGCACCCCCTCGATGAGGCCTGGTCACACAATCCTTTCTCTTACAATTAATTATCTATCCCACCAGGTTCCAGCATACATGTTTGCCCTGTGTGTTTTTGAAGCCGTGGGCTTAAACTCTGGTTGGCCATATGGGATTCTACTTCCTATGCATAATACTTAACCACTGTGCTGTGGGGCTGGCCTTAATTTGGTCATTGTTGATAATAGGTCAAATCATTTTATTGGGTCATCGGAAAAGTCATGACACATTTCTGCATAGAAAAACATAGAAAATTATGTCATGACTATTCCGAGTCCATATTTATCTTCAAAGCACTATTAAGTGTTTTGTGTATTATGCAATTTGAACAAAATAATTATAAAATAGGTATTCAACCAGCAGTTGGCGTAATAGCTATGTCGCTGCACTCTCATGTAGTCGACCGCAGTTCGAGTCCCGGACCTACTGGCATAAACTCATGCCGGGCATGTGTGCATGTGCGCCTAAGATCCTGATAAGAGACTGGAGGAGAAGGGCTTGTGGCATAGTCATCCCCCTTGGGGGGTGATTTCTTGCTTTCTGTCTCTCTGTCTTTCTCTGTTTTTCTGGCAAGTGCATGTGCCCTATAGCAAAAACGTCTCCAAAAAAAAGGTGCTCTTTTGTTTGGTTTTACTCTTTATTAGTTTAAAAATTACAGATGAACAACTGGGCTTCCTAATGAGTAAGGCACATCTCTCTCGCTCTCTCTTTTTTTAGTTGCCAGAGGGCATATGTGCTCTCCAGAGAGAGATAGAGAAATGACATCCCAATGGGGCATGATACTGCCACAATTCCTTCTTTATGTCTCCATCCTGTCAGGATTTTGGACATGCATGCATATATGCCCGACCTATTTTTCGTGCCACCAGGGCTGAGATTAGAACAATGGTTGGCCGTGTGGTCCGGCTTGCTTAACCTGTAGGCTTTGAGGCCGGCCCTTTTTCTTTTTTTATGCTAAGTAATACAAAAATTAAAAAAAAGGTTTATTTATTTATGTAATTCCATTTGTTGTTATTATTTTTTTATTTGACCAGAGAGAGAGAAAGGGAAAGTGAGAAAGCAAGCCACCAGGTCCAGGACTTGAACCACAATCAGCGATGTGGGAATCCAGCGTCTTTAACCACTATACCACCTGTTGGCCCCAATACAAAACTTTTTAATCCTTAATTTAGGCCTGGCTCTGTGGCCTGGTGGTTAAGGCAGCTAGATCTGCATGGATCCATGAATCCATGGATTTATGACCTACCCCATGGTTTGAGTCCCAGACTTGGCAGCTTGAATCCATGGCCTATCCCGCGGTTTGAGTCCCAGACCTGGCAGCTTGGGAAAAATACCAGATGCGTGTGCAAAATCCTGACAGGATGGAAAAAGGGAGGAGAATGGGTTGTGACATGGCCATGCCCCAGGGGAGGTGTTTTCTCCCTCTCCTTCTCTCTTTCTCTGGTGAGCACATGTGCTCTCTGGCAAAAATGAAAAATAAAAAAAGAAGGAAAAAACATTAATTTAT
Organism: Tupaia tana; assembly: GCA_026018925.1. Classification (NCBI taxonomy): domain Eukaryota; kingdom Metazoa; phylum Chordata; class Mammalia; order Scandentia; family Tupaiidae; genus Tupaia; species Tupaia tana. Next base: position 75,259,094 of record JAKSZU010000001.1, read on the forward strand.
ATTCCATATGTAGCATTTCTAGTAGCCACTAATTTCTGATGTTTTTAGTCTTTGTGGGCTATGAAGTCCATTTTTTTGTTGCAGCCATAGCTACAAAGTCAATCAATGATCTTGCTAAAATGTCCTGGAATTTATGATATATAAATACAATTTGTAATGATTCAAGTGGGATAGATTATTATAGATTGGCATTGTATAGTGGCCCATGGCAAGAGTGATTAGCTTGTATTTGAAATTCAGGAATTAAAAATAAGGCAGTGTGTTTCTCAAGCTATTAAGTCTGGGACTCAAACTACTCTGTGGTTTTTTTTGAGATGTTTTTGCTATAGGGCTCATTCGCTTGCCAGAAAGACAGAGACAGAGCGAAAGAAAGCGAGATATCAGCCCCCCAGGGGGAAGGCCACACCGCAATCCCTTTTCCTCCATTTTTCCTCCATTCTCCTCTCAGGATCTTGGGCATGCATGCACATGCGCCTGGTGTGATTTTAAGCCACCAGGTCCGGGACTTGAACCGTGGTTGACTGCATGGGAGTTCAGTGACATAGCCATTACGCTAACTGCTGGTCCCCAAACTACTCTGTTAACCACGTGGGATCCAGAGCTTTTACTACCATGCCATTGGCTGGCCTGAGTTTTTCTTTTAATTCTTTCTATAGTATCTAATTCTTATTTTTAATTTTATTTTTTTAAGAGAGATTTTTGCTATAGGGTGTGTGTGCTTGCTGGAGAGACAGAGAGAGATAGAGAGACAGAAAGTGAGGGGCCGGCAGGTGGTGTGGTAGTTAAGAGCACTGGGCTCCCACATGGCTGGCTGTGGTTTGAGTGGCAGTTTATTTTTTTACATTTGACCTGGCAGTTTACTTTCTCACTCTCTTCACTCTGGTCAAATTAAAATAAAGTTAAATAAAATAATTCTTAAAAAAAATAAAAAAGAAAGAAAGGGAGAAATCACCCCCTGGGGAGATGGCCATATTGCAATCTATTCTCCTCCACTCTCCTCTTGGGATTTTGGGAATGCACACACATGCGCCCAGTGTGAGTTTCAAGCCACCAAGTCCAGGACTCAAACTGCGTTTGGCCATGTGGGAGTCCAGCAAGGTAATCATTATGCCATCTGCTGGTCACAATATCTAATTTTTAAATTGTTCCCATTTGTTACTTTAATAGTCAATTATCAGTATTTTAGATAAACTCATAATAGTATTGTAATAGTATTTTTATTGCCTTTTATAACTACATTATCCATTTTAAGTCTAAGTAAATACTAATGATCTTATTTATATGTTTCCTTTAATAGGTTTGATATTAAAGTGCTGTCAAAATTTTCCTCTTACCTAGTGGATCAGCATTTGCATCTTAGTCCACTAATGGGAAAAATTGCAGATATTGTAAATAGGAACTTGGAAACCATAGAGGACTTAAGGTAAATTTATTTAGGGACTTGTGTTGAAATGGAAGGATCCCAGGATTTGAATGCAGACGCAGATTTACTGCTTGCAGCTACATGACTTAGTGCTAATTTAATCAATGTGTTGGAGGTGCATTACTCTCATCTATAAAACAGGGACAGTCATATCTACTTTTCAATGTTGCTGTGGGGATTAGAGATGAGATATGTAAAGTGTAACACAATATTGTTGAGCTCTGTGAAGAGTCTGAGATTTTACCTTAATTGCAAGCTCACAAATTTGCCTGCCACGTTTTCATAGGTGCTGGCAGAGGACATGAGACGTCTAGGTCAGAGACAAAGGACGTTAGTTCTGATGGCAAGAGCAGTAGCCAGAGGACCAGTATTTTCTTGTGCTGGTTCCCTGGACCCCAGTTCCCACAGTGGCTACAGTTAGGGAGGAACCCTGCCATTAGGGAACCTGCATCTTTTATAAATTGTGTGGTAAGTGTGTCTACTGTGCTCCAGTAGGAGGCACCCTCCCTATCCTCCTATGCTGTTTGCTATACAAATAGCCCTAAAGAGATAGTTCTAGCGGCCAGCAGATGGTGTGTGGTTAACGTGTTGGACTTCCACATGGCTGACTGCAGTTCAAGTCCGAGACCCAGAGGCTTGAAACTCATACTGGGCAAATGTGCGTGTGTGCCCAAAATCTTAGGAGGAGAATGGAGAAGGGATTGCGGTATGGCCATCCCCCCGGGGGGTGCGGTGACTTCTCACTTTCTCTGTCTGGCGAGTATACATGCCCTACAGAAAAATAATCTTTTTTTAAAAGGTTTATTTATTTATTTTTTAAATTTTTATTTATCATTATTGCCCTTCCGTTTTGACCAGAGAGAGACAGAGAAAGCAAGGGAAAATAAGAAAGCCAGCCTCCAGGTCTGGGACTCAACTGTGGTAGGCCATGTGGGAATCCAGCACTTCAATCACCATGCCACCTGCGAGCCCTAAACATCTCTCTTAAAAAAAAAAAAAAAAGAAATGATAGTTCCAAATAGAGGCAGTTAGTTCCTCTGCTTGCAATATGTATAGAAACTCTAGAAACCCATGGAGAATTATCTCCCAGTATGTATCTAGAACATAGAAGTTTTTGAGAAATTTATAGTTGCTGTTACTATTATTACATATTAAAGTAAACATAAGTGGTTTTTTTTTAGTTTCTGAACTCCTGTTTTAAAGAATTTATTTTTACACCTATTATACCACACATTGTAAACACCAACATATAACTCCCTAATAAGATAAAGCAGACAAAAAAGTTTACCTTATTAGAAACAAGATACACTATCATTTATAATCTTCAATCATTATTGCACTTGGAACTTTCATAATCTGACAAAGCATCCATGAAACAATCTGCAGACTAGTTTAATAGACAAATAACACTTTTAAGCAGACATGACAGTTCTAAATTGTTTATTAGGTATGAATTTTACAAACATTTCTTAGATTAGCGGTAATGGTGGAGCTGGAGAGTGTTGTGCCTTCTCCAAGCTGCACAGCGAGAGCCACCAATAGTGTGGTGGAACTTGTGGCCCTTTCCAAGGCCTGGCTCTTGTGGCCTGCGGATGCCAGCCCATACATCTCCGTGTGCTTGTGGACTGGCTTGGTAATCCACTGGGTGTCAGGGTTTCTTCTGATAGCTTTATGGAATGGATCAATAAGGATAACCTCAAAGAATTTGTATGTGGAATCTTCACCCACCCAGTAAGAATTCAGGACTCTAAGAGCCCCACAGTGGCATCTAGCTCGCTCCTCTGCAACAAACTGGAGGCTTCGAGCAAACTTGAGCTGGTTAATACCATGATGGACAGGCTTGCCATAGGTTGCACCCTTGGGGACTGGGCGTTTGCCGCCTCTACGCCGCACACCAATCCTGTATGTCACGTAACTGTGCCTCGCCTTGTAGCCCAGTCTGTGTGCTTTATCCTGCCGGGTGGAGCGGGGCGCCTAGTGCAGGTGCAACGCAGAGAGCTGGCAGTACTGCCAGCAGCGGACCCGCAGGAGAAAGCGCATCACGTGGGGCTGCTTCTTCCACCACAGCTCCTGGATGTACTTGTACACGCACATCTTGGCTTATCTGATGGCTGCTGCCAGACGGAAAGGAAAGAAGAGCCTTTCTCCCCAACATAAGTATTTAAATCAAATGTGAATTCACAGATTTTATATACAGTTATGTCTTTCTAATTCCTTCCATCTGGGGCTACTTTCTTTTCAGTTTCATAATGGAGAGTTAATGATTTTGTTAGCTGAATACTAACTAGCTATTTGGAAGTAACATTTGAGGTTTTTCTATTGTTTTCAAACCAGAGGTTGTGGTTTTTTTTTTTTTTTTTTAAAGAGATTTTTGCTAGGGCCAGCAGGTGGTGCAGAGGTTAAGGTGTTGGACTCCCACATGGTTGACTGTGGTTTGAATCCCGAACATGCAGCTTGCTGTTTCACTTTCCTTTTCTCTCTCTCTCTCTCTCTGGTCCAATTAAAAAACAAAAACAAAACCCAACAACAAACAAGCAAATAAATTAAAAATAATTCTTCAAAATTATTTTAAAAAGAGAAATTTTTGCTATAGACTGTGTGAGAAAGCAAGCCACTAAGTTGAGGATTCAAACTGTGGTCAGCCATGTGGGAGTCCAGTGATGTAAACACTTTGCCATCTGCTGGCCGCTATGATACATTGTTTTTAATTAATTATTTTTGTCATGATAGAGAGCATATATGCACAGAGAGAAAAAGGAAGTACCCTTGACAGAGTCTTATCAAGCTATGATCCCTTTTCTTCCGATTCATAAGGATCTTGGGCATGCGCACATGTGTCTGGTGTGTTCCAGATAGTACTAGCTGGGATTTGAACCAGATAGTATATGGCTTCCAGCACTGCAGTTTATTATGCTACCAATTGTACCATCAGGCTGGGCCTGGATACAAGGCCTTTGTTAGGTACATGTGTTGTGAATATTTTGATCAGCCTATGGTTGTTTAGTTCTTTTTAATTTTGATGTAGGGTTGTACACATTCATGAGACAGAGAGAGACAAAGTAAGAAAGCATTCCTTAGGGTGTGGCCATGCCTCAATCCATTCTTCATTCTCCTCTCGGAATTTTGGGCATGCACACACATGTGTCTGGCATGTTCTCAAGCTGGCATGTCCAGAACTCAAACTGTGACATTGGCCACGTGTGCCACTGGTTGGGCCCCCAATTCGTTTTTTTTTTTTAAAGAATTATTTAACTTTATTATCGTTATTATTTTTTAAAAATTTGATCAGAGAGAGAGAGAGAGAGAGAGAGAGAGAGAGAGAGAGAGAAAGCAAACAAGCCACCAGGTCTGGGACTTGAACTGCAGTAGACCATGTGGGAGTCCAGGACTTTAACCACTACACCACCTGGTGGCCCCCCCCCCCCCCCCGATTCTTTCTCTTAATGGAATCATTTGATAAGAAGTTTTAGTTTCTTCTTTTGTGGATTGTGCTTTCTGTGTCCTCTCCAAGAAATTTTTGCCTGCTCTAACATCACAAAGATATTTCCCTCTGTTTTATTCTAGAAACTTTATAGTTTTAGTGCTTAGCTTTTACATTTAGGCCTGTGATTCATCTCAAATGAACTTTTGTGGTATATGGGAGGAGTCAAAGTCTTTTATTCCTCCATATGAATATTTGTAATAGTTGTCCCAACACCATTTATTTAAAAGATTTTACTTTCCAGGACTAGCATATGGTGTAATGGTTATATCACTGGACTCCCATGTAGTTGACTATGGTTCGAGTCTTGGAACTGGTGACTTAAAACCCACACCGGGTGTGTGTGTGTGTGTGTATGTGCTCAAGGTCCTAAGAGGAGAATGGAGGAGAAGGGATTGTGGCGAGGCCATCGCCCCTCGGGGGTGATTTCTTGCTTTCTGTCTGGCAAGCACATGCGCCCTATAGCAAAAATCTCTTTCAGAAACCCCCCCAAAAAACAAACAAAAAAACCCCTACCCCTCACCCCCTCCAAATTTTTTACTTTACATGTTGAATTGCTTTGGTACTTTGTCTCAAATCATATGACTCTGATATTCAGTTCTATTTTTAGACTCTATTCTGTTCCAGTGATAAATCCTTTCATTAAAACTACTCTTGATTATTGTAGCTTTATAGAATTAGTATATCTAGAAGTTAGATAGTGTAAGTTATTCAAATTGGTTTTCCATTTTCTTTTTTTTTTTAATAACTTTTTTATTTTATTTTTTAAGGTTTTTGCCATAGGGTGTATGTGCTCACTGGAGAGAGGCAGAGAGAGACAGAGGGAAAGTGAGAATTGCCCCAAGGTGGGGGATGGCCACACCACAGTCTTTTTTCCTCCATCCTTCTTCTGGGATTTTAGACCCAAATGCACATGTGCCCAGTGTGATTTTCAAGCTGCCAGGTCCAGGACTCAAGCCTTAGTCAGCTATGTGGGTGTCCAGTGCCTTAACCACCACACCACCTGCTGGCTCAGGAGTTCAAGTCCCACTAATGTTTAAAAATACATCTTTTTATAAAATTCACTAGTTTTACCAATTCTTTTCTATATCTGGTCATTTACTTCTAGATTTGGTCTTTTTCTTTTTCCTCTTCTTCTTCTTCTTTTTATTTTTATTTTTATTTTTTTAATGCCAGAAGCTATGTGTGTGTGTGTGTGTGTGTGTGAGAGAGAGAGAGAGAGAACTCCCCAGTGGGGTATGGTCATGCTGCAATCCCTTTCCTCCATTTCTCTTTCCCATCAGGATATGGTGCTAGCACATGCACATGTCCAGTGTGTTTTTCTTAGTAATTCTTTATTTAATTTTATTGATTATTATTATTTTGAAATTTGCTGTAGGGCACATGCACGAGAGAGAGAGAGAGAGAGAGAGAGAGAGAGAGAGAGAGAGAAAGTGAGAAAGCAAGTCACTAGGTCTGGGTCTTGAACCATGTGGGAGTCAAGTATCTTAACCATTACACCACCTGCTGGCCCCTCCAGTGTGTTTTTCAAGCCACTAAGGCCGAAATTTGAACTGTGATCAGCCCTGTGGAATTCGGCATCCTCCACACACAACTACTACATTTCAGGGCTAGCCTGAGTTGGTCATTATTTTTAAATAATGTAAAATTTTTTGCATCTTTTTTTTTTTTTCAGGTCTTTGTCTGTCTTGATGGTCAGCATATCTTCTTTAATATCACAACATTTTCAAGAACAATTACTGAACAAAACAGAATTTCTTTTTGATACCATAGATTCTTCTGAGGTCAACATTGCGAAAAGAATAGTACAGTTTCTTCGAAATGTTAAATATAGTTATTACCCACTATTAGAAAGGTGTAATGAAGTGTTTTTAAGCAATATAAACCATCTTGATTTGGATTCCATCATTAAAATACTTGGTCTATACCGCTTTCTACAGTTTCATAATTTCGAGTTTACTAAAATGGCTAAAAAGAGACTAAAGGAAATGAGTCCTCTTTTTGATCACCCTGCCAGCTTTGTAAAATTGTTTGTAACTTTGGGACCCATGGCGGGACATGAAGAAAAGAAACAGTAAGTACAGTTTAAAATGCTTTACTTTTCTTGTTGGAAATATATGAAGCCTTTCAGCTTAGGTCTCCTTGCAGCTCTGGAAGGCATAAAAATCACCCTCAGTGAATCATGAAAGGGAACATATTTTCTTATGCTCTGTGCCTTGATTCTTTTTCTGATTATTCTAATTTATGCCTCAAACTCTTAGTCTACTGGTGTATTCTGAAAGGTGGATGATACACCCTGGTGTAGGACCAACATAGAAAATGATGACGGAGGGACCAGCAGTTAGCGTAATGGCTATGTCACTGGACTCCCACGTAGCCGACCGCGGTTCAAGTCCTGGACCTGGCGGCTTAAACTCACACCGGGCGTGTGTGCGTGTGTGCTCAAGATCCCAAGAGGAGAATGGAGGAGAAGGGATTGCGGCGTGGCCATTTCCCCTGGGGGGTGATTTCTCACTTTCTATCTCTCTGTCTCTCTCTGTCTGTCTGGCGAGCGCACGTGCCATCTAGCAAAAACCTCTCAAAAAAAAAAAAAAAAAAAAGAAAATGATGACGGAGAATACCATTTTAAGTGTGCCTTTTTAAAAAAAAAAAAAAAAATTGTTTCCTTTAACTTTCTTTCTTTATTTTAATTTGACCAGAAAGTGACAGAGAGAGAGAGAGAGAGAGAGAGAGAGAGAGAGAGAGAGAGAGAAAGAAAGAAAGTGAGAAAGCAAGCCATCAGGTCCAGGACTTGAACTGTAGTAGGCCATGTGGGAGTCCAGTGCCCTTAACCACCATGCCACCTGCCAGCCCCCCATTTAAGTGCTTTTATTCCCTTTTCTTAGTTCACTCTCATTCCCCCCAACTTCAGCCAGCCCAATCATGGGCACAGAGATGTGCACCGAACACATACAGAGAGACCTTGGGATGTGAACTCAAGACCTTCCTACTTGGGTTCAGCATTGCAGACCATTATATTAGTGCTGTGTCACTGCAGCTGGATGTGAATTTTCAGTTTTACCAGATATCAATGTAGATAAAAATGTTTGGGATATAAAGATGGTCAGATATTAAATTAATACATAAATGTGATTGGTAGATAAGATTATCTTGTGACTGGATTTACACATAGGCATATAATTCTGTTCCTTAGTGTAAGTATATGGAATATTTAGAATTACAGTATTCCTAACAGATAAGTATGAGTAGATTCAGCTTAGTAGGAGTTACATAAGAGAGGATTTTTGTTTGTTTTTGTTTTTGCTACAGAGAAATTTGCTTGTGTAGAGAGACAGGGAGAGGGACAGTGAGAAATCACTCCCTAGGGGGGATGACCATGCTACAGTCCCTTCTCCATTCTCTTGGGAAACTGGGCACACACACACACACACACACATGCATATTTCAAGCCACTGGGTCCAGGACTTGAATTGCAGTCAGCCATGTGGGAGTCCCGCAGTTTAGCCACCATACCACCTGCTGGTCCAAGGAATTTGTATTTTTATTCTGTTGAGGAAAACTTCACGGAGAGAAAGCACTTGCTTTCAGTGAGACATAGTCTTGCCTAATCCCTTTTCCTTTATTTCCCCATTCTGTCAGAATTTGGGCATACACACTCACATACCTGGCAGGTTTCCCAAGCCTCCAGGGATGGCACGTGAACCACAGTTGGCCATATTGGATCCAACTTCCTATGCATGGGCCTTAACCACTGTGCTATGAGGCTGACCCTGAGAAAGTTTTAAGGATTTTTTGGTTATATGAAAAAACATAAGGGGACATTTTAAAATAACATATCACAATAGAGACAAGAAAAACCAACTGGTGGCATGGTGCTTAAGGTGGCTGGATTCTACGTGTCCAACATGCAGTTCAAGTTCTGGAACCAGTGGCTTGAAAAACACACCAGGCATGTATGTGTGTGTCCAAAATCTCAAAAGGAGAAACAGGAGAAGAGCTTGTACTGTGACCATCCATCCCTGAAGGGTGCTTTCTTATTCTCCCCAACTCTGTCTGTCTCTGGCAAGCTCGTGTTCCCTCTAGCAAAAATTTTTTTTTGGAGAGGTTTTTGCTATAGGGCGTGTGCGCTCGCCAGACAGACAGAGAGAGACAGAGAGATAGAAAGTGAGAAATCACCCCCCAGAGGGGATGGCCATGCCGCAATCCCTTCTCCTCCGTTCTCCTCTCAGGATCTTGGGCACACACGCACACACGCCCAGCGTGAGTTTAAGCCACCGGGTCCGGGACTTGAACTGCGGTTTACTAAGTGGGAGTCCAGCGACATAGCCATTACGCTAACTGCTGGTCCCTTCCTCTAGCAAATTAAAAAATGTTAAAAAAAAAAAAGAGATATAGAAACAAGATAATTATCAAAAACTTTAATCGTAATCTATTTTTGTCACCAAATACCATTACAATTTTGTATGCTAAGGCAGTGTAGAAGTTGGATTTGGCTGAGTCCCTGTCTTAAAGAATGTATATTTCGTTAGGAGGATAGTAATATATTCTCGAGATATTTAAGTACCATAACAACTCAACATAGTTCATAAATACGTACTAAATTAGTCATGTAGATAGTAAGTGCTGTGGGCAGATAGAGGAGTCAGGGAAAATTGTGGACTGAAGTGGTTGGAGAAAGCTTTGGGGAGAAGCTGAGTTTGAAATGTTTCATAAGATTGGTGGAAAGGTTGATGTGGAGCTGTCCAGTAGGACAAGCGGCCGGCATGAGTTTAAGCCACCAGGTTTAGGACTCGAACCGCGGTCAGCTACATGGAGGTCCAGTGATGTAGCCATTATGCCAACTGCTGGTCCCATTTATTGTTGCTGTTGTTATTATTATTATTATTATTTAATATGACCACAGAGAGAAAGAGGGAAAGAGAAGGCAAGCTGCCAGATCTGGCACTCAAACTGCGGTTGGCCATGTGGGAGTCCAGCAACTTTAACCACCACATCACCTGCTGGTCCAATTTTTTTAAGGTACAGTTTAAGATTAGATTATACTGAAGTCTTAATTCCTTTGTAGAAAACAGTATCTCTTCTTTTTGTGTGGTGTTTGTGTGTATGGTATTTTAAATAGGTTCTTGCCTGTCATATACCTCCTACCTCAGCCTCCCCAGTAGATGGGAATAGAGGCTCACACCACCTCACCTGGATTTTTAAGGTGGCCCAGGAACCCAACCCAGACTTCCCGTGTGTCCTCAGTAGCGGCATCCAGTGTGCGCTTCCATGGTTAGGTCACAATATGCTTTCAGTTACTCAGTAACATTTTATATTATCCCCAAGTATATAGGGAGAAAGTTAGAATTATATATTGAATTCTTGAGTTTTTGCTTATATTATTTTTCTCTTGTTACCCAAGAACTATTATTAAAAACATTTTTTGCAACTTGATTTTCAGTTTTTCAACATAATATTTTCTTTGCTTCTAGACTTAAGTCAGCTGTATTATTGATGTCAGAGGAACTGACCAGCCAGCAAGCCCTGGCAGTGCTGGGGGTGATGGAAGAGATGGAGAGCAGAAATTCGTATCTGATTAAAAAGTAACGTTTCCTGAGATTTATGGTGTTTAGTTGTCACTCTTAAGTGGTTACTTTTTTGTAAAAAGAATTTATAATCTAGCTGTTTTAAAGAAATAAATAATTAACACTTAAGACATTATTTATGCTCTAGTTTGTTTTTCAAATACAGAAGACAAATTGTTTGTAGTGTCTTTCATTTTATTTGCTGCTGCTGTGATACTCAAGCAGAGCATCGTGATCCAGGAAAATGGAGAGCGTAGAACAAGGACCCTACTTTTTTTTTTTTTTTTTTTTTTTAGGCTTTTGCAGTAGGGTGTGTGTGCTCACTGGAGAAAGACAGAGAGAGGAAAAGTACAAAATCATCCCCCAGGGGATGGCCAGGCCGCAGTCCCTTCTCTTTCACTCTCCTCTTGGGATTTTGGGCAGGCATGCACATGGGCCTGGCATGATTTTTAAGCCACTGGGCCTGGGACTTGAACTGTGGTCAGTCATATGGGAGTCCAGTGCCCCAACCACTGTACCACCTGCTGGTCCCTAGGACCCTACTTACCAAAAGGATATTTTCTGCAGAACTGTTTGTGTTCCTATGAATTACATTGTCTCACTCTACAATGTTACCTTGAAACCATAGTATCATATATTGACTTTTCTGGTAACTTTTCTGAGATTTAAGAGAAAACAATATATAGTTCTAATTATACATGCTTGATTTTTCATTATTATATGTTTTATTAATGTTTCTTTTAGTCCCGGACCCCATTTCCTCCTTTATTGCTTTCTAGATTTTTCATAGATTTTTTTTTTTTTTTTTGAGAGATTTTTGCTATAGGGCGCATGCGCTCGCCAGACAGACAGAGAGAGACAGAGCGACAGAAAGCCAGAAATCACCCCCCAGGGGGGATGGTCACGCTGCAATCCCTTCTCCTCCATTCTCCTCTCGGGATCTTGGGCACACACGCACACGCGCCCGGCGTGAGTTTTAAGCCACTGGGTCCGGGACGCGAACCGCGGTCGACTACGTGGGAGTCCAGCGACATAGCCATTACGCTAACTGCTGGTTCCCTAGATTGTTCATAGATTTTTAAAATAATTATTTATTTAATTTTACTTATTATTATTTCTTTATTTTAAAATTTGCTTTGGGTATGTGCACTCACCAGAGAGACAGAGGGAGAAGTTGGGGTGGGGAGGTGAAAAAGCAAGCTGCCACGGTTGTCCATGTGGGAGTCCAGTGCCTTAACTACCATATCACCTGCTGGTCTTCTCATTGCTTTTAAGCATTTCTGTTTGAGGGTGGGTAGATCTCAGGAAGAAAATTAAATTGGTTTTATTATGTTAGTAACTCTTGGTAAAGATTTTTTGTGGTGGAGAGAATATGAAATTGGATGGCTACTCTCTGACTTTTTTTTTTTTTTTTTTTTTTGGAGAGGTTTTTTGCTATAGGGCGCGTGCGCTCGCCAGACAGACAGAGAGAGACATAGAGACAGAAAGCGAGAAATCACCCCCCAGGGGGGATGGTCACGCCGCAATCCCTTCTCCTCCATTCTCCTCTCGGGATCTTGGGCACGCACGCACACGCGCCCGGCGTGAGTTGTAAGCCACCGGGTCCGAGACGCGAACCGCGGTCGACCACGTGGGAGTCCAGCGACATAGCCATTATGCTAACTGCTGGTTCCCTCTCTGACTTTTTTTTTAAGAGATTTTTGCTATGGGTTGTGTGCGCTTACCAGAGAGACAGAGAGACGAAGTGAGAAATCACCCTGTGGGAGATGGCCACAGTGTGATCCCTTCTCTTCCATTTTCCTCTCAGGATTTTGGGTATACAAGCACACACGCTTGGTGTGAGTTCTGTCACCAGTCCGGTACTTGAGCCATGGTCCACTGCGTGGGAATCCATTGACATAACCATTAGACCACTTGCTGGTCCCCTGTGATTTTTTAAAAAAAGTTTAGCAAGTAAAACTGTTTTTCTCTCATCTTGCTATTGATAATTGGGTGTTATTTCATCCACATGTCGTTGATTGTTCTTATTCATTCTGTTTTAATTGTTTCAAGATAGTGATAGAAACACAGGCAGTTCTTTAAGAACAGAAAATCTTGTCTTACTCATTTTTGGCTGTCCAGCACAGAGAGCATCTAGTGTAAAATCTCCACAGTAAATATATAATAAAAATAAATGAATGAAGTGGTTATAACAATATTCTATCATTCTTTTTAGAATTGCTTCAATTCTGCATAAACATTTGGATAACTATAAACCAGTAGAGCTATTGAAGATAACTCAAGCACTGACTTTTCTACGTTTCCAAAGTAAAGAGCTTTTTGTGAAACTCAAAGAATTACTGCTTAGGTAAGATTAAACAGAAGTGTTTCATTTTGTAATCTAGATGCAATACTTTGTTTAATTATGTAGAGAGTTGCTGGAATTTTTGGAGGTGAAATTTGGTACACTTTTACTTAAAAAGTATGTTATTACTTACACTATCTCTTTGAATGCCCGTTCTTTGAATGTCTATTTCTTTGAAATGAGGCCAGAATGTTGATTGAGGTCTCTAGGGAAAGAATGAATAGCCAAGCCATTCTTTGCTGCAGGATTAGAATAACCATGGGGGGGTGGTGGTGGTGGGGGTGACGGGGTGGGGGGGGGTGGGGGGGGGAGTGGAGTGGGAGGGTGTGGGGAGGGTCCTGCTGAAGAAGGCAAAACTCCACTGGGGAGCACTTGTATTTAGGGCCCTTACGTTTTGCTTACTCATGTGTTCTAAGGCATATTACATTTTTACATTTATGATTTTAAAAATAAGATTTATAAGGGGGTATTAGTTAAAAAAAGTAGTGTTTTCATAGGAAATTTTTTCCTTTTAAATTACAGTTACTTTCCTTTGTAAATATAGTACTCATAGTCTAACTAAGAAATTATTCAGTTTTTATCGACTTTCATTAGGCTAGAACAAAAAGGTTCTCATTAAATTTTCAATTTTATTTAAAAATTTTTTTAGAGTTTTTCTTGTTTGCTTGTTTTTTGCTATAGGGTGTGTATGCTCGCCAGAGAGACACAGAGATAGACAGAAAGCAAGAAATCACCTCCCAGGGGGTGGCCACACTGCAGTCCCTTCTCCTCCATTCTCCTCCTGGGATTTTGGACACACACGCTTGTGTACCCAGTGTGTTTCAAGTTGCTGGGTCTGGGACTTGAACTGTGTAGTAAGCTGTGTGGGACTTCAGTGATATAACCATTATGCCATCTACTGGTTCCCTTCATTAAAATTTTTATTTTAAAGATCAAAATAATGACTTCAGTGAAATTTAAACAAGATGCATCTTTTTTCTCCTTCATTTTTTTCACTACTAGTTTGATTTCTTATTGAGATTTCTTGAAGACTAGGCATGGAACTGTACGCCAAAATGAAAAGATTGGCATATTGTTAAGAAATAACTTTTATTATAATAAAATGATAGGCCATCATGGTTATGAATGATTTGAAATGAGGAATTAGAAGTGACATTTCATCAGATGAAAATTTAGCATATTAGGTATGTTATAAGAAAGTTTACCCTTTTCCTGAGGAAATAACTTTTTCCTCATTATTAAGATGATTATATACATGCTTATTGTTTCTTCATCCTTTTCATATGTGTATACAATTTTACAGACTGCTTCTTATTAAGAATTTTATATTCTAGGTACCAGCAGTTAGTGTAATGGCTATGTCGCTGGACTCCCACGTAGTCGACCGTGGTTCGAGTCCCGGACCCGGTGGCTTAAACTCATGCCGGGCACGTGTGCGTGCGTGCCCAAGATCCCGAGAGGAGAATGGAGGAGAAGGGATTGCGGCGTGGCCATTCCCACTGGGGGGTGATTTCTCGCTTTCTGTCTCTCTGTCTCTCTCTGTCTTTCTGGCGAGCGCATGAGCCCTATAGCAAAAACCTCTCCAAAAAAAAAAAAAAAAAAGAATTTTATGTTCTAAAGTAGATATTATAGACTAGTGTGGGCATGTATGATTTATTTGGTTTGCACAGTATTTTTTAATATATTAGGACCAGCTCCATGCCCCAGTGGTTAAGGTAGCTGAATCCCACATGGCCAAGCATGGAGTTTGAGTCCTGGACTCAGAGGCTTGAGAAATATGCCTGGGCACGTGTGCCAGGAATCTGGAAAGGAGGGAGAAATGGAGAATGAATTGTGGTGTGATGGGGCCCCGTAAGAGATGCTTTCTCCTCTCCCTCTTTCTGAGTTGGTCTGTCTCTGGTAAGCGTACAAGCTCTCTAGCAGAAAAAAAAAAAAATTATATATATATATATATATATATACACACACACACACACACACACACACACACACAGTATGATTTATTTATAAATATGTTATCAGAAGTGGGAACATCAAAGGAGATTTTCCTTTATCTGTAATGTCTTGTTTTCTTTATAAAAAGACTTGAAAAAAATATGACAATACTAAAGCTTATTAATTCTGACTAGTAAGGGCCCTTATGAATCTCTAGTTTAAAATTTTATCAAAAAAGATTATTTGAGTTATTTATTAAAGTTGAGAGATATTATATGAAAGTCTTAGATGCTTTAGAATCACCTTCCCCCACTTAAGTGCAGACTCAAGTAGGTATTAGAGGGAATGCAGTCTGACTGAGGGAATGCAGTCTGAGAGAATGCAGTCTAGCTAAACCAAGTCACACACATCCTTACAGAAATGTGGTTCCTGAAACAGCTCAGAGAACCCAGAGAGTTTGTGTACTAGAAAAATGTCAGCTATTTTATTATTATTATTATTATTAATTTTCTTATTTAATTTTCTAAAGGGCATGTGTGCTCACCAGAGAGAGACTTGGAGGGAAGAGTGGGGGAGGGGGGAGTGATAAAGCAAGCAGGTCCAGATTCCAGCTGCAGTCTACCATGTGGGAATCTAGGGCTTTAACCACCACGCCACCTGCTGGCCTCTCTGCTGTTATTTTTATTTTATTTTTTATTTTATTTTATTTTTCTCAGATTAATTAAATTCATTTTACATAAAGTTCCCATTATGATGTATACAATATACATATATGTATATAGTTTTCAACAGAGAACTCTACTTTTTTTGGTGTTAACTGATTCCTCCTTTTGCCCCCCACGCCCACTTTCTACCACCCTCTCCTGACCACCCACTCCCCTCCCTTACAGGCTCCGGCATCCACATTTATCCTTTCCGCTATCATATCATTGGATCTTTTTCCTTCTGCCAGAGTGCCGATAATGTTATCATTATTTTTTTTTTCATTGGACATCTTTACAGTGTACAGCATGGTCCCTTCCAGCATGAGTATAGTTAACATTAGCCAAGACAATGATACCCCCACATACATCATCTTCAACAGACCACCCTTCACCCCTGTGTCCATCAAACGTGATGATCGTTCCCTGAACCGCCCTCCATCATTCATTCCCATTACCTCTCCCGTGCTGTCTCCAGCATCCGCAGTTGCCATCCCTGCGACCATATCCTCCAGATCTTTCATCCTTTTTTTTTTTTTTTTTTTTTTTTTTTTTTCCTTTTTCAATTATGAGCTCATAAAGTTTTCCACAATAGGAAACATAGGTTCTATTCAGGGTTGGGTCAAGGGTGGGTCTCGTGCAGCTCCGCAGTTGTAGGTGAGTCTCTATGGAGTACAGTTTCAGGAACGCAGTTCTGGTAGGCAGAGACGGTTATCAGCTGATGCAGCACAGCATCCATCCTGTGATTACCGAGGACGGTGTTGTGGGGATCTGCAGCGTGAGTCATCCTCGAGTACCTGGCTTCCTTAAGAATGGTAGAATAGTTCTTATTTTTCCCTGAGGTAATGCAGGGCTGGTACCATCGCCTTCTCACTGCCCATAGGCAGCGAAAATCCTCCTATACCATACATTTCTCAATTGGTTTAAGACATCCAAGGTTTCCTTCTTCTGCTTATATTTGCAAGATCTTAATCCTTGTTTTCGGCTTCAGTTTGCTGCTCGCAACCGCCGGTCACGTGCAGGCCCGGCGGTCACGGGCAGGCTCGTTGGCCACGCCTGGGCGCAGGCCCGGCAGCCATGCGCGGGCCCGGCGGCCACGCGTGGGCGCATGCCCGGCGACCACGCACAGGCCCAGCGATCACACACAGGCCCGGCGGCCACGCACGGGCACAGGCCCGGCGGCCACACACAGGACCGGCGGCCATGCTCAGACCTGGTGGCCACTCGCCAACCTGGAGGTCATGCACAGGCCCGGTGGCCACTCGCAGGCCCGGGAGCCACACGCAGGCCCGGCGTGCGCCGGCCCAGTGACCACGCTCCGGCCCGGGAGCCATGTGTAGGCGCAGGCCCGGCGGCCATGCACAGGAGCGGGCCTGGCAGCCACACTCAGACCCGGCAGCCACTCGCCAGTCTGGGGGCCATGCGTGTGCCCAGCGGCCACTCGCAGACCCAGCGGCCATGCGCTGACCCGGCGGTCACGTGTAGGCCCGACGGCCACACGTCAGCCCCAAGCGCGCGCAACCACGCTCAGGCCCGGCGGCCACGCGCGGGCCCAGCGGGCACACACCAGCCCCCGAGCACGCGAATGCGCGCGGGACCCAGCGCCACCTCCGGTTCGCCTGCCTGGTCAGAGTGCTGCCAGGCAGCGTCGGCGCCGAGCGCGGGACACACCCAGCGCCGGAGGGGCAGCAGGGGCTGGGCGGCCTCGACTGCGGAACGCGAAGCAGAGGCGCCGAGTGCCCAGAGTCGGGCAGCCCCGGTCCCGCGCAGGCCCAGAGGCGGGTGGCCCCGGTCCCGCGCAGGCCCAGAGGCGGCCGACCCAGCGCGCTGGCACCGGTCCCGCGCGCCCAGAGGCGGGCAGCCCCGGTCCCCGCGCGGGCCCAGAGGTGGGCGGCCCCGGTCCCGCGCAGGCCCAGAGGCGAGAGGCCCAGCGTGCCGGCCCCGGTCCCACGCAAGCCCAGAGGCGGGCGGCCCCGGTCCCGCGCGGGCCCAGAGGCCGGCGGCCCCGCGCGCTGGCCGCGGGCCCAGAGGCGGGCGGCCCCGGTCCCGCGCGGGCCCAGAGGCGGGCGGCCTAGCGCGCCGGCCCCGGTCCCGCGTGCGCCCAGAGGCGGGCGGCCCCGGTCCCGCGCGGGCCCAGAGGCGGGCGGCCCCGGTCCCGCGCAGGCCCAGAGGCGAGAGGCCCAGCGCGCCGGCCCCGGTCCCACGCAGGCCCAGAGGCGGGCGGCCCCGGTCCCGCGCGGGCCCAGAGGCCGGCGGCCCCCGCGCGCTGGCCGCGGGCCCAGAGGCGGGCGGCCCCGGTCCCGCGCAGGCCCAGAGGCGAGAGGCCCAGCGCGCCGGCCCCGGTCCCACACAGGCCCAGAGGCGGGCGGCCCCGGTCCCGCGCGGGCCCAGAGGCGGGCGGCCTAGCGCGCCGGCCCCGGTCCCCGCGCGGGCCCAGAGGCGGGCGGCCCCGGTCCCGCGCGGGCCCCAGAGGCCGGCGGCCCCGCGCGCTGGCCGCGGGCCCAGAGGCGGGCGGCCCCGGTCCCGCGCGGGCCCAGAGGCGGGCGGCCTAGCGCGCCGGCCCCGGTCCCGTGTGCGCCCAGAGGCGGGCGGCCCCGGTCCCGCGCGGGCCCAGAGGCGGGTGGCCCCGGTCCCGCGCAGGCCCAGAGGCGAGAGGCCCAGCGCGCCGGCCCCGGTCCCACGCGGGCCCAGAGGCGGGCGGCCCCAGTCCCGCGCGGGCCCAGAGGCCGGCGGCCCCGCGCCTCTGCTGTTATTTTTAATTTACTGAAATATAATCTATATAAAGTGTGCATGTCTCCTCCTTATTACCCTGGCCCTACTCCCAAGGTTAACTACTCTCTACTTCAAACTACATGCATTAGTCTTTGTACGTTATCTAAACAGAATCATGCAGTATGATTTCTCTTGCGTCTGTCTTCTTTTGCTGAGATTTATGCATGTTTTTGCTATATGGTATTCTATTTTAAGACTAACAAAATTTTTATTCTTTTGTAGATGAGTTTTGATTATTTTTACTGTTTCAGCACATTATGAATAGTGCTATTAAAAACATCTTTGTGGGACCAGCAGCTGGCATAATGGCTATGTTGCTGGACTCCCATGTAGTAGACCATGGTTCGAGTCCTGGACCCGGTGGCATAAAACTCACGCCGGGCGCATGTGCATGTGTGTCCAAGATCCTGAGAGGAGAATGGAGGAGAAGGGATTGCGGCGTGGCCAGCCCCCCTGGGGGGGGGGGGGGTGATTTCTAGCTTTCTGTCTTTCTAACGAGCACACGGGCCCTATAGCAAAAACCTCTCCACAAAAACAAAACAAAACAAAACAAAACAAAACAAAAAACAAAAAAAACACCTTTGTATGTGTCTTAGTGAACATATGTTTGCATTTCTGTGGATATTTACCAATTATTGGTTTATAGGGTATCCATATGCTTGTCGTCAGTTGATGCTTCTAAACACTTCTCTAAAGCGACTGTACAGTTTATACTCCCATCAGCAAAATGTGAGCATCCCCATTGCTCAATATCCTTGCCAATACTTCTTTTTTCTTTCCTTTCTTTTCTTTTTTTTTTTTTTTTTTTAAATTTTAGCTGTTCTGGTGATATGTCACGTATTGTGAATAAAGACAAATGAATATCTAAGTTTTGAAACTTGAGTAATGCCACAAGGAAAGACACAAAGTGTTAAGTTGGAGAGATTGTCTATTGGGGTTTAGTTTAATTTTAGGAAAGTATCACAAGAGGTTGGCCTATGGCTTGGTAGTTGGGAGAGCAGGATCCCACATGGCCTACTGCATGGTTCGAGTCCTAGTCTTTGTGGCTTTGTGCCAAGCCCATGTGCATGTGTGCCTAAAGTCCCATCAGAGTAGAGAGATGGAGAGGGGACTGTGGCATGACTGTGCCCCACTGGGGGTGGTTTCTCCCTGCCCCTCCCCAGTATGATAAGCATATATAACCTCTGCCAAATAAATAAATAAATCAGAAAGGTATCACAAGATTGGCAGACATTGGGCCAGCAGGGTGGCGTCAAAATTAAAGCACTAGATGCTACATGACCAATTGCAGTTCAGTCATGAACCCAGCAGCTTGAAAGTCACACCAGGCATGTATGTGTGCATGCCCTGAAAGAGGATTGTAGCCTGGCCACCCCTTGTGGGGATTGTTTTCTCACCTTCCTTTTCTCTCTCTCTCTCTGGAGGGCAGATATAGCCTATAGTAAAAACTAAAAACTTAAAAAAAAAAGATTGACAGATTTTGAGAATTCTGTCCCTTGGATAAGTTCTACAAACATGCAACATTTTTGGTATTTTTATTTCTTTTTTAGGGGAGAAGAACATGCATGCACATGCACCTGATATTTTTCAAGCTACAGGGGCCGGGACTTGAACCATGCAAGTGACCATTTGTGATCTGGTTCCCTTATAACCTGTAGGCATGGAGCCAGACTGATGCTTTCACTTCTTTAAATAAAAGAGTATTTTTTTGTGTGTGATTATAAGAATAAAATATTTAGTACCAATTGAGTACCTGTTTGTATTAGGCACAAAGTCAAATATATAAACATCGTTTTGAAAATTTTGGAGAACAGACATATAGGAAAGAATAAAAATCATTCATAAACTGGGCATAGTGACTAAGTGCTGGATCCAACATAGCTAATGCTGCAGTTCGAGTCCTAGACCTAGTAACTTGAAAATCACACTGGGTGCCTGTGTGTGGTGGCCAGATTCCCAAGAAGAGAATGAAGAAGGGATTGCGATGTGACTATCCTCCCGGGGGGGGGGGGGGGGGAGGGTGATTTCTCACTTTCCCTCTCTTTCTGTATCTCTCCTGTGTGTACGTGCCCTATAGCAGAAACCTTAAAAAAAAAAAAAGTCATAAACATATTTATTCACTGTCAACAATTGGGTTTAGTTCCCTGTGGTATATTACATACACACATAGACACACACATATGGACTTCAGAATGTTCATAGAAAAATAGAATTAAAGTTGGAGTTTACTTTGGTGCAAGAAAGATTTGAAATCCTTGCAGATATTTTTCATAATATGAATTTTTTATGAACTTTTTGAAGGCCCTTCATTTTCTTTCTTTCATAGTTAGCGTCATGAACATTCAGTATTGTTTTGTTTTAGCCATTTAACCTTGTAAGTCTGGTCCCACATTATTAAGAACTCTTTGTAAATATTTTTTTGTTTGTGTATTTCTTCCATGAGAGGGAAACAAGAGGGAGAGAGAGGGAAGAGAGACAGGCACCTACAGCAGGGTCTTCATGCCCTGACCCACCCCAACCCCAGCCAGCCAGTGAAGGGAACGAGCATGCGTGCCTGACTGCATGGGGAAACCTCGGAGGGGAAACTGGGACCCACTCATGTGGGTTCAGCACTGCAGAGGTGCGTTACTGTTGTGCCACTGGCCTTTCCTGTACATTTTTTTTTTAAGTTTGTCTTTTTCTTCTATGAGAGAGAGAGAGAAAGACAGAGAGAGGCACTTCCTCCCCACAGGGTCCTCACACTGCAGTTCACCCCTCGTCTCAGCCAGCCCTCATGGCCATACGAGTGTGCACTTGACCTGCACAGGATGGTCTTGGGATGTGTGGTTTTATTTGCATTTGCAGGTCACTGTCTGACCCTGTGAGCATTTTTTTTAAACAAATTTTTTATATAGGGCATGTGTACTCACCCGAGAGAGACAGAGAAAGAGAGGGAAGGTGAGAAATCACCTCCCGGTGGGGGGATAGCCACACCACAGTCCTTTGTCCTCCAGTCTTCTCTTGGGATTTTGTGCCCACATGCACATACAACCAGTGTGATTTTCAAGCTGCTGTATCTGGGACTTGAACTGCACAGCTGGCCATGTAGGATCTAGCACCTTAATCTCTGCATCACCTGCTGGCCTGCCTGTAAGTATTTATTTATTTATTTTTAGAGAGATTTTTGCTATAGGGCACATGTGCTTGCTGGAGAGATCGAGATAGACAGACAACAAGAAAGGATCCCCTGGGGGATGGCCAGGCCGCAATCCTTTCTTCTACGTTCTCTTATCTGATTTTGGGCACACATGCACACATCCCCAGCATGAGTTTCAAGCTGCCCGGTCCAGGACTCGAACCATGGTCAGCCATGTGGGAGTCCAGTGATATAACCATTATGCCATCTCCTGGTCCCTGCCTGTAAGTATTTTTAATGGCTAGATAATACCCATGACCGTAAAATAAATTCATTTAACTATTTCCCATTATTGAGTATGTAGATTGTTCTCAAATTTTACTAAAAAAATATGATTAATACCATAACACAAATATTTCCCTGGATTTTAGATTGTTTTCTTGAGCTAGTTTTCTAGACAGTTCCCTTAACCACCATGCCACCTGCCGACCCCCCTGATTATTCTGATTGCTTTAATATACTAATTTAATATTTTTAAAAGTAACTCAAATTAAAAAAATATTTTAAGTTTATTTTAAAATTTTTTTATTTTTATTTATTATTATTTTAATGTGACCAGAGAGAGAGAGAGAGAAAGTGAGAAAGTAAACCACCAAATCCAAGACTCGAACCATGGGCAGCCATGTGGGAGTGCAGAACTTTTTTTAAAAATAATTATTTTATTTAACTTTATTTATTTTTCATTTGACCAAAGAGGGACAGAGTGAGAGACAGGAAAAGTGAGAAAGCAAGCTGTCAGGTCCAGGACTCAAACCATGGTTGGCCATGTAAGCCAGCGCCCTTAACCACCACGCTACCTGCCAGCCCCTCAATTTTGTTTTAACTTAGATTGGATTATTCCTTCCACTACTTCTAAGCTTAAAGATTCCTTTGTGTGTGTGTGTGTGTGTGTGTGTGTGTGTGTGTGTGTTTTAATTTGCAGGAAAGTGTGTGTGCCTGTCAGAGAGAGAGAGAAAGAGAAAGGGTGAGAGAGAGGGAAAGGGAGAGGGAGGAAACACCCCCTTGTGGATATCGTCATGTTCAAACATACACATGTGCCTGGTACATTTTTAAACCACCAGGTGTAGGATTTGAAATGTGGTTGGCCACGTGGAATCTGACTTTCTTTTTTTTCCTTTTTTTTTTTTTTTTAGAGACAGGTTTTTGCTATAGGGTGCATGTGCTCAGCGGAGAGACAGACAGACAGAAAGTAAGAAATCACCCCCTCCCCCCCCCCCCCCATGACCACGCCGAATCCTTTCTCCTCCATTCTCATCTTGGGATTTTGGGCAAGCATGTAACACGTGCCTGATGTGAATTTTAAGCCACCAGGTCTGGGCCTTGAACTGTGGTCAACTATGTAGGAATTCAGTGATGTAACCATTACACCATCTGCTGGTCCTGGGATCTGCCTTTCTTAATCACTAGCCTACATGCCTGTCCCCTAAACCTAAAGGTTCTTTAAAAGGTCCTACTTTTTTTTGTTTTTGTTTTCTTCTTTTTGCCAAAGGGCTTGTGTGCTTGAGAGAGAGACAGCAAGCACCACCCATTGGGGCGTCGTCACCTACAATCCTTTTACCTCCATTTCTCCATTGTTTTAGAATTTGGGGCACACACACACTTCTACCCAGAGTGTTTTTCAAGCTGCTGAGTCCAGGATTCAAACTGTGGTTGGCCACGTGAACTTGGCTCTCTATGAACAGCACTCAACCACTGCCAGCTGGAAAACTCCCAGTTTTTTTTTTTTTTTTTTTGGAGAGGTTTTCGCTATAGGGCTCGTGCGCTTACCAGAAAGAGACAGACAGAGAGATAGAAAGCGAGAAATCACCCCCCAGAGGGGATGGCCACGCCGCAATCCCTTCTCCTCCAATCGCCTCTCGGGATCTTGGGCACGCACGCACACGCACCCGGCGTGAGTTTAAGCCGCCGGGTCCGGGACTTGAACTGCAGTCGGCTATGTGGGAGTCCAGCAACATAGCCATTACGCTAACTGCTGGCCCCTTAATTTTGCTCTTTTTGTTCCCCCCCTCTTACAGGTGTTTGAAAGTTAGCATCGTACCTAGTGAGATTTCCATCCTGGTCTATGCTATCTCCATGCTTCCTTCTCCTCACCTAGACGAAGTGGATATACGCCGAATTGAAGCAGTTTTACCACAGTGCAACCTAACTGTCCTGAATCGCTTCGCCACATCTGTTCTAAGATGGATTCAGCATGATCACATGTGTTTGAATAGTATTACTGGGAAACAACTGAAACTACTTCAAAAATTAGATCATTATGGTCATCAGAGACTGCAACAGAGTAACAATTTAAATCTGTTATGGGAGGAACTTAAATCTTTAAGAGGAGACTGGTTTCCTGAGACACTTCTTGAAGAAACAGTAGTTACATTACAGCGTTTGATGGATGAAATTAATTACATAAATGTTGCAGGAATTGCATCTTTTATTTCTAGAACTAACTACCTCGATACTTTGCTTCTTGATAGGATAGCCTCAGTGGTTATTCAGCAGATTGAAAAGGTCAAGTTAAAATTTTATGTATTAGTTTTATATAGTTGTGAACTTCTAGAAGCTTAATTTTGATCATAAGTACTTTGAGAACTTTGATCGGAATTTAATATTTAAAAAGTAAACTCTGGGGACCAGCAGATGGCACAATGGTTACATTGCTAGATTCCCACATAGTCAACCGTGGTTTGAGTCCGAGACTTGGCAGGTTAAAACTCACGGCATGTGCATGTGTTCCCAAAATCTCAAGAGGAGAGTGGAGGTGAAGGGATTGTGGTTTGGCCAGACCCCGGGGGTGATTTCTGGCTTTCTGTCTATCTCTCTCTGTCTCTCTGGCAAGTGCATGTGCCTATAGCAAAAAATCTCTCTCTTAAAAAAAAGAAAAAAGACAGCTAAACTCTGGGGCCGGCCCCATGGTCTAGTGGTTAAGGGACCTGGATCCCACATGGCCAATTGTAGTTTAAATCCCAGCCCTGGGGGCTTGAGAATCATTGAGTCACATGTGCTATGTGTCCAAGTCTCAAAATGATGGAGAGATGGAGAAGGGACTGTGGCGTGACCATGCCCCTTTGGGGGTGCGTTCTCTCTCTCCCTTTCCCCTTTATCTGTCTTTCTCTGGAGAGTGCATATGCCCTCTGGGGAAAAAAAAAAAAATTGGTTTTCAGTTCAGAAATTGTTCCTCCCCTTAAAGCCATTTTTTCCCTCCAGCATTGCAGATTTGTAGAGATCTGTGGTCATTCTTTTGGATCATTACAATATTGTTAAGATCAGTAATAATTCTTTAACTAGAAGGAAATACTTAGAACAATACTAGGTGTATTAGGATAGTGGAATATGATTCATTTTTGTTTTTCTTTTGTAAAATTTTTTGTAATCATATTTAAAAACAATTATAATAAATAGTGCTTACCTTGTAGTGAGAAAATACTGACATCGGTTTTCTTAACTTGTCAGTGTTACCTTCCTACAGGTTTATTTCTTGAATTTACTTGTAAAATGCTGCTTTATAAGTCGTATGAGAAGTCCACTTACAAAATAACTGTTGTATTAAGACCTAACTTAGATTAAGATCTTTACTTAGGAAACCAGCAGATGGCATAATGGTTACATCGCTAGACTTCCACTGTGTTTTGAGTTCTGTACCCAGTGGATGGAAACTTAAATCGAGTGTATGTGTGTGCGTGTTTAAGATCCCGAGAGGAGAATGGAGGAGAAGGGATCGCAGCATGGCCATCCCCCTGGGGGGTAATTTCTTGCTTTCTGTCTCTCTGGCAAGCATACGCACCCTATAGCAAAAATATCTTTCTAAAAAAAAGAAGACCTTTACTGAGAAGATAAGTGTTTCTCACAAATCAAAATTAGGGTCTTATTTGTTTAACATAGTGCCTAGAGTCAGTAAGTATTGTATGAGAGGTGAATAATGAAATGATAGTACATATTAATGACTATAAGTTAAGAAACTTCTTTAATTACATTATGTGATGATACTATAAAATATACTGATAGCATGGAAATAAGTGATATCGTTTCTTATTCATTGTAATGACTAATGAATTCTGGAACAGTATCTTACACCTAACAAAATTAATTTGTAGGGCTAGCTCGATAGTGCTTAAAGGAGCTGAATCCTACATGGCCAACTGTGTGGTTCGAATCCCAGCCCTGGTGGCTGGATATGTATGTGTAAATGTCCCAGATCCCAACAGGAAGGGAGAAGAGGTTGTTGCATGGTCACTCCCCACTGGTGGGAAAAATTTCCCTCTCCCTCTCTCTGTCTTTCTCTGGTGAGCACATGTGACCTCTGGCAAGTAAAAAAAAAAAATCAATTAATTTGTAAATCATCTGATTTATTTTTTTTCTGCATATTAGTAACTTTTAGAGTTGCTCATAGTGGTAGGATAAATAAATAACAGCAGAGTGGAAAAGTTAGTAAGCAGAGTGTTTACTAACTTTCATCATTTAACTGTAGGCATGTTAGAAAAAGACTTCACATCTAAAATAATAATTAGGTTAAAGTAGAAAAACAATGTGCTAGAGGGCACATGCACTTTGCAGAGAGAGACAGAGAGAGAGAGAAAGAAAGCACCCCCTCTCTTGGCAGATGGTCACACTGTAGTTTCCTTTTCCATTTCTCCTTTCATGTTTTTTGGGCACACATACACATGTGCCTGGAATGTTTCTCAAGCCACTGAGTCTGGGACTCGAACTGTGCAGGGGGCATGTAGGATCTAGCCATCTTAAACATCATGCCACTAACTGGCCCCCAAATTTTGTTTTGATTTACTGAAGTTTAAGTTATAAATATTTTGTTTTATTTACACAGATCCATCCTTTTGCTATTCTTGGTATTATTCTTCCATTCAGCATCTTGAACTATGATCCACCTCAGAGGGATGAATTTTTTGGAACTTGCGTACAACACCTGAATTCTTACTTTGGTAGGTACATTGTTTGATTATTCTACATTGAGTGAGTCGGTCAGAGGATACCTGCTACTGTTGAGCTAAGAGATGTCCTTTATTTAAAAAGCTAACTAGGGGCCAGCAGGTGGTGTGGTGGCTAAGGGCGCTGGACTCCCACATGGCCAACCACGGTTTGAGTCCTGGGCCTGGTAGCTTGCTTTCTCACTTTCCATCTCTCTCCCTCTCTCTCATTCTGTACCTCTCTGGTAAAATTTTAGAATAAGATAAAATAAAAAAGGCTAATTATAATAGACATGAATTCCATATGTAAGTATTTTGTATCATTTTTGAAACTTTTTATTCTGCTAGATGTGAAACATACAAAACTTGAAAGGATCAAACAAGAATGGGCCAGTTGGTGGCCTGGAGGTTAAAGTGGTTGGATCCCACATGGCCGACTGTGCAGTTGGAGTCCCAGACCCAACAGCTTGAAAGGTTTGCTGGGCGTGTGTGCGTGCGTGCCCGTCCAAAATCCCAAGAGGAGAATGTAGGAGAAGGGGACTACAGTTTGACCATCTGCTTACTTAGAACTTCTACCTCTAGCAGAAGGTGTAAGGCTCTCTGTTAGGGTACATTCATATAGCCCCATAGACAGGCCCCTGGTGAAGCTTAGCTTATGCCGGTAAGCGTATAAATAATATCTGTATCATGCTAATGGGCTTGGCTACATTTTTGTGGGGTCTGTGGGCCAGAGCGTTTAACCGTGTCTGATACTGTAGTGCTGTGAACAGACAAGTAAAATGGGATAGTGATGTGTACATATACATTCACACGTATATTGTACATGTGTCTGCATGTATGGCATTCATTTACACCTCTTAATTATGCAAAAGGTCTTTTTATTTATTTTTTTAGAGAGATATTTGCTATAGGGCACATGCACTCACCAGAGAGACAGACAGAGACAGAGAGATAGAAAGTGAAAAATCATTCCCCCTTTCTGGGGGATAGGCATGCCACAATCCCTTCTTCATTCTCCTCTTGAAATTTTGGGGACACACGTACATATGTCCAGCATGAGTTTCAAGCTGCCGGGTCTGGGACTTGAACCATGATCAGCCATGTGGGAGTCCTGTGATGTAACCATTATGCCATCCGCTGGTCCCCAAAGGGTCTTCAAAAATTCGTGGAAACGGGTATTATGAAAAAACTATGTAATGAGGCCTGCAGGTGGCATGGTAGTCAAGGTGCTGGATTCCCACATGGCTGGCTACAGTTTGAGTGCCAGACCTGGCAGCTTGCTTTCCCTTTCCCTTTCTGTCTCTCCCTGTTTTTTTTTTTTTTTTTTTTTTTTTTTTTTAAGAGAGGTTTTTGCTGTAGGGCACGTGCACTCTCCAGAGAGACAGAAACAGAGAGATAGAAAACGAGAAATCACGAGAAGCAATTCCTTCTCCTCCATTCTCCTCTCAGGATTTTGGGCATACATGCACACATGCCCAGTATGAGTTTTAAGCCGCCAGGTGTGGGACTTGAACTGCGGTTGACTACATGGGAGTCCAGTGATGTAACCATTATGCCATCCGCTGGACCCT
Organism: Tupaia tana; assembly: GCA_026018925.1. Lineage (NCBI taxonomy): Eukaryota > Metazoa > Chordata > Mammalia > Scandentia > Tupaiidae > Tupaia > Tupaia tana. Next base: position 75,286,973 of record JAKSZU010000001.1, read on the forward strand.
TTCTCTGGTCAAATTAAAAAATAAATAAATAAAATTAAATAATTCCTTTTTTAAAAAAGAGGCTTTTGCTTTAGGGTGCATGTGCTTACCAGAGAGAGAGAGAGAGAGAGAGAGAGAGAGAGAGAGAGAGAGAGAGAGAGAGAAAGAGAGAGAGAGAGAGAGAGAAAGAGAGAGAGAGATAGAGACAATGAGAGGGAAAGTAAGAAGTTACTCCCCAAGAGGGATGGCCATGCTGCAATCCCTTCTCCTCTGTTCTCCTACCGGGATCTTGGGCATGCGTGCACATGTACCTGGCATGTTTCAAGCCACTGGATCTGGGACTCAAACTGTAATCGACCATCTTGGAGTACAGTACCTTAACCACTACCCTCATACAACTATTTGTTGAAAGGGCCAGCAGGTGGTGTAGTGGTTAAGGTACTAGACTCCCATGTGGTCAACTGCAGTTTGAGCCCTGGCCCTGGTGGCTTGAAACTTACACTGGATGCATGTGCGTTTGTGCCTAGAATCCTGAAGGGGATAGCCACACCGCAATCCCTTTTCCTCCATTCTCCTCATGGGATTTTGGGCACGCATGCACATGCGCCCGATGTGAGTTTTAAGTTGCTGGGTCCAGGACTCAAACTGCAGTTGACTATGTGGGAGTGCAGTAACATAACCGTTACGCCATCTTCTGTTCCCTATAAATAAAATTTTAAATAACTAGTGGGGTAATAATTTTTTTGTTTTGAATAAAAATTAATTTTCACAGATCCATTTCGCTGGTGGAGATCATCACTATTAACCTAATTTATGACTTAGTTTTGGTTTAATAAATAAATTCAGCCAAAAATGCAAAGGAAAAGTTTTAATGTTATCTTTCTTCCTTTTTAATAATATTGATGTCAATGGGGATCCTTAGGTGACACTTCCCCCCACATCAGAAATATCTCTTGGACGAGGCAGATCAGGCCAGGCCTTACACTGTGGATATCTGCCATGCTGCTGGGTAACAGGTGAGGGAGGAGGTGCTAGGTTAAGCCCGAGCCTCAGATGTGCATGCCCATCTCATATGTACTCCTTGGCCTGGAGATTGGAGGTTCCCAGAGAGCAGCATGGTATATAGTGAGTTCCTGGCTCTAGAGCTAGGTTCGTGGTTCATCTGCCCTCCACGGACTAACTGTAATCTTGAGCGAGTCATTTATCTTCACTGTGCCTTCTTACTCTCACGTATAGAGCAGAGATAATGATTGTTCTTAACTATGTAATAGTTAAGAAATATGTTTGTTTATTTGCCAGAGAGAGAGGGAAGAAGCAACCCTCAATGGGGAGTGGTTACACCACAATGCTTTTTCCTTCATTTCTCTATCCTGTTTGGGTTTTGAATATGCACACATGTGCTCTGTGTGTTTTTTGAGCCTCTAGGTCTTGGATTCAAACCATGGTTGGCCATGTGGGATCTGGCTCTCTATGTATAGTACTTGGCTCACCACTGTTCTACGTGGCTGGCCCAGCAATGAGGTTTGAATGAGCTGGTATATGGAACGTGCTTAGAATGATACCTCACACACTCCGAGTCCTTTTCACATACACCAGTCTCCTTTTGTTTTGAATTCTTTCTCTTTTCAAGGTTATTTTTAAAACTTACTAAAGTGTAATAATGGAACCATTCATATAACTTTAGTATAATGTGAATTTATACAAATTGAATCACCCTGGAAATCTGTACCCGGGTCAGGAGACAGAATATTAGCACAGTATCCTTCTCCTCTTGTCCCCTGTTCCTATTCTACCCACACTCAAACTTAACCACTATCTGGACTTGTAACAACATAGATTAATATGGTCAAGGCAAAACAGTTTTGTGTTTGTATCTTTTTTCTTTTTTAAGAATTATTTTATTTAACTTTTATTTACTTTATTATTTTTTTTTTAATTTGACCAGAGAGGGACAGAGTGTGTGTGTGAGAGGAAGAGGGAGAAGGAGGGGGGGGAGAGAGAGAGAGAAAGAAAGCAAGCCGCCAGGTCAGGGACTTAATTCTTAACAATCACGCCAACTGCTGGAATCACACCAACTGCTGGCCCTTGTATCGTTTTTTTAAAACCTGGCTTGGGGCCAGCAGATGCCATAGCAGTTACATCGCTGGACTCCCACAGAGCTGACCATGCTTTGAGTCCTGGACCCAGTGGCTTGAAAACCATGCTGCTAGTGTATGTGTGTGCATTCCCAAGATCCTGGGAGGAGAACAGGGAAGGAATTGTGGCATAGCCAAACATCGGGGTGGTGGTTTCTCACGTTTCCTCTCACTGTTGCTGTCTCTTTCTTTTTCCCATGAGCATATGAACCCGAAGGCCAAAATCTCTTTAGAAACAAACAAAAAACCTGGCTTTACCTGAATCAAATATATATGTAAGGTAGCTATACATTATAATTTTTAAAAGAAATTTTAATTTCTTTTTAGGCATAATGGATCCTATCATGTTAGTGTTTCTTGGTTTCTCTTTGGCTACACTTGAATATTTTCCAGAAGATCTGCTAAAGGCAATTTTTAACATCAAATTCTTAGCCAGACTGGATTCTCAACTTGAAAGTATGTTATCTACACTTTATCTTATTAAATTATCGCTTTTTTTTTAGTTGTTTATTTTTTTTGCCACAGGTTGTGTGTGAATTATCACTTGTATTTTTTTATCCATGTTTCAGCTATACCTATATTGGAGCATTTAAACATCTGTTTCTATTTATAAAAGTATTTTATGTTTATTGTAGAAAATTTAGAAAACATATATAAGTATCAAAAAGAAAATAAAAAAATATCCATAAGCATACCAAGTAAAACAACCATTTTAATGTTTTGGAGTATGTCTTCTCTGTTTTTCTCTTGAAAGGGAGTTTTGTTTTTTCTTTTTCTTTTCTAGCTTTGGGCTTCTATAAGGTTAGAAAACAAGTTTACCCCTTTGCTGACATAAATTTTTTTGAAGAGCTCAAAGCTCTCTCATTCAAAATTATTGAAAACAACATAGGAGTAGGTCCTAATCATTCCAAATGAATGTAATAATTAAAATTATAAAGTACTTTTATACAAATGAAGTGATTTTATGATCTGATTCTAAAGGTGCCAACCAATAGTGGGTATAAATGAATGTAAAAATGGGTTATCTTTGCTAGGCCTAAGCTATCAAAACCATCAGTATGTTATTTTTCATTGTAGTTTTATCTTCGTCTCTAAGTGCGAGGGTCCAGTTTCGTCTCATGGAGTTGAATAGAGCAGTGTGCTTGGAATGTCCTGAGTTTCAGATTCCATGGTTTCATGACGGCTTCTGTCAACAACAGTATAATAAAGGTTTGAGGTTTCTTTTGGTAACGTTACTTCTAAAGTAAATCAGTAGGTAGTACAGTGTTATTGTTAAACCTAAACGTGATAGCAAGGTTCCCAAGAGCAGTGTAGCCTGTTCAGTTTTTATTGTAGATGAGATTTATATTAAGTCTGTCTTGGCTGTCAGGCCAGGCCCACCTGCAGTGGCATGTGCTGAGTGCTACTAATGGGCAGACTGAGCCACTCAGCAGCTGGGTCTGGGACTTGAGCCACACAGCCTGCCATGTGCGATCCAGCTGCCTTACCCCTCCACACCGCGGGCTAGCCCTTAAATACGGTTTTTAGGAGTCAGCAGGTTGTGTAATAGTTAAGGCTCTGGACACACCCATGGCCAACCACAGTTTGGGTCCCCACATCTGGTGGCTTGAAACTCACACCAGGACCGTGTACGTGTGTGCCTGAAATTCCAGGGATACGATGGAGAGGGGACTGTGGCATGACTATCCCCCTGGGGAGTGATTTCTCATTTTTCCTTTCTTTGTCTCTCTGGTAAGCACACATGCCCTATGGAAAAAAACTCAAAGAAAAAAGTTTTTAAAAAATTCTCCATAGGGTACTTGTGCTTGCCAGAAAGAAACAAAGGGGAAGAGAGGGAGTGAGAAACTACCCTCCAGGGGGATGACCACCCTGCAATCCCTTTTCCTCCACTCCCTTCTCAGGATTTTGGGCTCTCATGCACACATGCCCAACACATTTTTCTAGCCATCACGTCTGGGACTTGAATCATGGGTGGCCCAGGTTCAATCCCTGGCCTGCCCCAGAACAGCTGGGGTGGGAGGATCACAGCATAGCAAAACCATCTAAAACACACACACACATGCACTACCATACTGCACACACAAACACACAGCACAGAACTTGTCTTAATTGAATTGTCAATAAATTTAGAGGTATTACATTGATCCTCTTACTGGAAATGTTCATTATTTTTCATTTTATAGAATTGTGATGATTTTTATTCAAAAGTGAATTAACCTAAGTGGACTATTATTTCTATTTTCATAAAGATATTGGCGGCATGAATGGAGCACAGCAGCAGATTCATAAAATGTTAACAGAGGTACTAGGAGGAATCAATTGTGTAAGAGCCTCAGTTCTTACACCTTATTACCACACAGTAGGTAAGTCATTGGTAGCTTGTTAGCTACTTCCAGAAGTCGACACTAAATTGAAGAGAATCATCTCACCAGTTGGAATTTTAAAATGTTGTCATGAAAGTTTGCAGATGGGGCCGGCAGGTAGTGTGGTGGTTAAGGCATTGGATTCCCACAACCTGACTGCAGTTTGAGTCCTGGACCTGGAAGCTTGCTTTCTCACTTTCCCTCTCTGTCTCTCTCTGGTCAAATCTTAAAAAATAATAAATAAATAAATAAATAAATAAATAAATCTGGTCAAATTGAAATAATAATAATAAATAAATAAATTTAAAAAGATTGGCAGACAAAAGTAGAAAGAACAATACAATGTGTCCTCAGGTTCCCTTGGTGCATCTTTGATAACCATCAGCATTTTTCTGTTCTTCAGGAGAAAAAAACGTTTAAAGTCAGTCTTCCACCAATTCTAAGCCAAACCCAGATTCAGATTCACTGAATATATCTGGCTCTTCAAAAGATTCTGTCCTTTCGGGACCAACAGATGGCATAATGGTTTTGTTGCTGGACTCCTGTGTAGTCGACTGCGGTTTGAGTCTTGGACCAGCCGGTGACTTAAAACTCATGCCAGGTGTGTGTGCGTGCATGCCCAAAATCCTGAGAGGAGAATGGAGGAGAAGGGCATATGGCATGGCCATCCCCCCGGGGAGTGATTTCTTGCTTTCTGTCGGTGAGCGCATGTGCCCTATAGCAAAAAATCTCTTAAAAAAAAGAAAGATTCTGTCCTCTCCAATCAGTACACATAAGTCAGAGAAATGACTTATCTCGATTTCATTGTTTGTAAATTCATGTCAGAAACTAACATGGATTATCAACCTGGAGAAAGACTTCTAAAAGTATTGTGCACAGCCCTTACCTGATTGACTTTGTTTCTCAGGTGACAGAGTTGTAGAAGGCATTCCGGTTTAATTGTGGATGCCATTAAGACAGTGGGGTTAGCTTATGCTGGATGGCAACATAAAATTCAAGGAGGATTGGCTTGGAGCCTGGTGGTTAAAGGAGCTGGATCTCATATGGCCAACCACCTGGTTTGAAACCTGGCCACAACAGCTTGAAAAGGACTAGACCTGTGTGCCTGTGTGGTCCAAAAGCCTGAGAGGATGAAGAAGAAGGGATTGTAGTGTGACTGTGTCTCATTGAGGGGTGTTCTCTCCCTCTCTCTGTTTCTCTGTTTCTCTCTCTCTGATGAGTGCACATGCCACTTGGCCAAAAAAAAAAAAGATACTGCTAAGTTGAAGTGGTAGGCTTAAATGAAAGGGATAAAATTTTAAGAGAATTTACATAAACTTTCTAAATTTTATTTTAGAAATGTGTATATATACAGGACATTTTAAAGGATTATAAGCTTGGTATAAGTAAACAATATATTGGTTGCCAAGAAACAAATATTATGTTGAACTGTATTATTATTTTCTTTTCCTTTTTTAAAAATTATTTTTTTGGAGAGGTTTTTCCTATAGGGCGCTCTGGTGTGCGCTCACTAGAAAGACAGAGAGAGAGAGAGAGACAGAAAGCGAGAAATCACCCCCCAGGAAGGATGGCCATGCCGCAATCTCTTCTCCTCTATTCTCCTCTCGGGATCTTGGGCATGCACGCACATGCACCCAGTGTGAGTTTAAGCCATTGGGTCTGGGACTTGAACCACAGTTAACTATATGAGAGTCCAGTGACATAGCCATTACGCCAACTGCTGGTCCTGCACCCAGCATATTTTTCAAGCCACTGGGTCCCAGACTTGAATTGCAGAGTCAGGCATGTGAGATCCAGCTGTCTTAACCACTAGGCCATGGGCTGGCTATACTTTGTCTTTTTAAGTTGTACCTTTCTTCCTTTAAAAGCATTTTAGAACTTATTTATTGAGAAAAAAAATTAATTTCCTCGACTTTTCTGTATGCTACCTTGTTATGTCATTTTACATATTCCTATTTTCCTTGTATTTCTCATAAACAAGTAGCTATAGCGGATTGGTTAGATTTTAGGGATTTCTTTGGCCACACTACTTTATAAGTGGTGTGTACTTCTTATTGTATCATATTGGGAGACACACGATAGAAATTCTTTTTTTTCTATTATATTAAGAGTTAATCATTAAATTTGTATATAATCAACCAATTCATCCAATAGAAAGTTCCCACATCACCTCTTCATGTACTGATTTTAGCAAAAATGAATGATCACTAGTTTCCTAAATCCATCATAATCTCTCATTCATTAGGTATAGCAAAGTAACAATATTCTACATATATTATTCCTTTTGTATTTATTAACTACATTTTGTCAAAAAAGAACTTCCCTATTGAGTTCTTTTTAGTTATTCTTATGTACTTTATGTCCTTTTATGTAGAAAAAAACAGGATACATGCTTGAATCTTTACTACCTTGGAGATGGTTTCATTTCCTTCAGTGTGACCAAGATGCTTAGGAGATTAAAGTAAAACTCTCTGGGCCAGCACGTGGCTTGGTGATTAAGGCGCCGGATTCCCACATGGCAGACTGCAGTTTGAGTCCTGGACCTGGTGGCTTGCTTTCTCACTTTCTCTCTCTCCCTCTGATCTAATTGAAAAGTAATGACAATAAATAATATTAAATAAATAATTCTTTAAAAAACAAACAAAATCCCCCAAAACTCTTCAATGTGATTTAACCTAGCTCAATGCTAAATGTTGCCACATGCTAAATATAGTTTAGTAGTTCTTGCTGGCTCTCTCCCCCACCTCTCGCCCCTGTAGAGATTTTTGCCTTAGGGCACACACACTAGCTGGAGAGAGAGAAAGACGAGTCAGTGAGAGGGAAAGTGAGAAATCACCCCCTGGAGGATGGCCATACTACAATTTCTTCTCCTCCCAGGATCTTGGGCACATGCACATGTATGTGCCAGGTGTGTTTCAAGCCACTGGGTCTGACATGCTGTCGGCCATGTGGGAGTCCAGCAGTGTAACCGCTATGTTATTTTGAGTGAGATTTTTGCTATAGGATGTGTGCACTCACCAGAGAGACAGAGAGAGACAGAAAGTGAGAAATCACCCCCTCCCTGGGAGGATAGCCACATTGCAATCCTTTCTCCTCCATTTTTCCCTCAGAATTTTGGGCATGCATGAACATGTGCCTGGCATGAGTTTTGAGTGATGGGGTTCAGAACTTGAACTACAGTCGATCACATGGAAGGGTCCCTGAACAAGATCTTATAAAACAAGTTATATAATTAGAGAGGCTCATTATTCGTGTGTGTGTGTGTGTGTGTGTATGCGTGTGTATGCATATATGTGGGGCGGTCTTAAAAAAGTTCATGGAAATATGTATTATAAAAACCTATGCATGGATTTCAAAACTTTATTTGTAGGCCAGCAGGTGATGTGGTGGTTAAGGTGCTGGACTCCCACATGGCCGACAGTGGTTTGAGTCCCAGACCTGGCAACATGCTTTCTCACTTTCTGTCTCTTTCTGGTGAATTACAATAATAATAATAATAATAATAGTAATAATAAAGAAAAAATTGCACGAAAATAACTTATATTTTGTATAATTCCATTTTTCAATGAACTCTTTGAAGTCTCTTCTTATATCTAAAATGTATCTTAAAATTTTATCTATACAAACTCATCTAATTCATGGGGCTGGCCCATCAGTGCAGTGGTTAAGCATGTGGTTTACTACCGGTCGAGTTCCAGACCTGAGGCTTGAAAATCAAGCCAGGCAAGTGTGTGTGCATGCTTAAAATCCCAAGAGTAGAGTGGAGGAGAAGGGATTGTGGTGTGGCCATCTCTCACTTTTGCTTTTTCTCTCTCTCTCTCCTTTCTGGTGAGGGCACATGACTTATGACAAAAGCCTAAAAAAATGACCTAATTCACATTATGATTCCTATATTTAAGATTTCGAGTGTATCTTGGATAAAAGGAAAAAGCCTCTTCCTTATGGAAGCCATAATATAACTTTAGGAAAACTACCAGAAATGCACTGGGAATCGAATACCCAAATAGTTGGATCAAGGCTGCCACCAGGAGCAGAAAGGTAATTTCTTTCCTAGTTCTAGATTTTATCTAAGTGTTAAATATGGCATGATAGAATGAACTCAGTTGTCAAGGGCTGATTATAGCTGAATCTGTTCTTCATGCCTCTCACGCATTGTACCTCTGCACCTCCGCTTTTCTTTTTTTTTTTTTTTTTTAATGGTTTTTTTAATTTAATTTAATTTAATTTTATTTATTTATTTATTTTCTTTTTTTGGAGAGGTTTTTTTGCTATAGGGCGCGTGCGCTCGCCAGACAGACAGAGAGAGACAGAGAGATAGAAAGCAGGAAATCACCCCCCAGGGGGGATGGCCACGCCGCAATCCCTTCTCCTCCATTCTCCTCTCGGGATCTTGGGCACGCACGCACACGCGCCCGGCGTGAGTTTAAGCCGCCGGGTCCGGGACTCGAACCGCGGTCGACTACGTGGGAGTCCAGCGACATAGCCATTATGCTAACTGCTGGTCCCTGCACCTCCGCTTTTCCTGTGCCTTTGTCCTTCAGGTCCTTCCCTCACCTGCCCTAAGCCTAGTGTTCTCACTAACTAACTAATGGTCTAATCTAGTTTTCCTCAACCGGAAATATGTTGTGTCTTCTTTTGTACTTCCAGATCTCTCTCCTTTCCTGCTAGCACTTACTGGCTCCCTACACAACATTACCAACTAGTTATCTGTGGTTAGACCATAAGCTCTGGTGCTTTACTGTATCCCTCAGTGTCCTACGTATAGGAGTGTCGGAAATACATATCGGTGAAATAAATGGATGAAAACAGGCAACTGTCTACTATAATTTGATGTAAATGAATAGGTTTAATTGTCGTCAGTTACTGATTCCTGAAGTAGAAAAATAACTTGGTACATCCATTTACATTCATTTGGTCTTTGTTAGTTTATAAAGATGCAATCTTGTTCATGAAAGGCTTGTAGATATTTAGTTGCTCATTTTGATTTCTGAAGTAAATATTTATTTTATCTTATGTAGGATTGCTTTGGAATTTTTGGATTCGAGAGCTTTTTGTAAAAATATCCCTCACATAAAAGGAAAATCTGCTATGAAAAAACGACATTTGGAAATTTTGGGCTACCGAGTTATCCAGGTATGAAATATTCATGTAATTCAGCTCCTAAAAAGCCCAGAAACAGTGGCTATAGTTTCCTTTTTTTTTTTTTTTTTTTTTTTTTTTAATTTTTTAAAGTGTTTTGTGTTAGGGTGTGTGCACTTGGCAGAGAGAGACAGAGGGAGGTTAAGTGAGAAATCACTTCCCAGGTCAGTGACCACATGGCAGTCCCTCCTCCTCCATTATTCTCTCAGGATTTTAGGCACACATGCACATATACCCAGCATGATTTTCAAGCCATTGATCTGGGACTTGAACCAAAGTTGACCATGTGGGAGTCCAGCACCTTAATCACAGTGTTACCTACTGGCTCCCACATGTTTCCTTTTATATGAAAGTTACAGAATTACCTTTTTTATATTTAAAAAATCAGGGCTGGCCCCATAGTGCAATGGTTGAGCCCTATGCATAGGGAGCTAGATCACACATTGGTGACTAGGGTTTGAATCCCAGCCCTGAGACTTGAAAAAATAGGCCAGGTATGTTCCCAAAGCCCTGACATGTTTGAGAAATGGAAGAAAAAGGATTGTAGCATAACCATGCCCCACTAGGGACTGGGACTCTATGGTCACCACTTGTGAGTCTAAGGTCACCACTGATGACTCTTCTGCTGGCAGAGAGTCACCAGAAACACATGGAATAACTACTCAAGACATAGATATCTGAGTCAAGAGGGAGAAGGGGAGACCATACCAGGTATGAGCCCCTCGAGTCTCTCTGATCCTCTGTATTTATTAACGTATAGGAGAAACCAAGAGTTGTTTTTCAGAAAATTAAAAGTAAAGGTTATTGGGACCATCAGATGGCATCATGGTTACTTCTCTGGACTCCCACGTAGTTGACTGTGGTTCGAGTCCCACACCAGGTAGATTAAATGCACGCCAGGTACATGTGTGTGTGTACCCAAAATCCTGAGAGGAGAATAGAAGAGAAGGGATTGCAGCATGGCCAGCCCTCTTGGGTGGTGATTTCTTGCTTTCTATCTTTCTGTCTCTCCGGCAAGCAAAAGCACAATATAGTAAAACTCTCTTTCTAAAAAAAGTGAAGGTTGTTTCCAGGGGCATGTTGAGTTTAGTTATCAATAAAAGAAAGTTTCCAGATGACCCTTGGGATAGACAAACACCTAAGAATTTGGAAAATACATTCATCAGATAACTCACCTATCTAAATCACCTCCTGGTGTTTTCAAGCATGAGGTAGGAGTTTAGCATTTTCACCAAGTTCCCATTCACTCATGCATTCAAAGTTCATAAATCCATGGTGTTTTAGGGGTGAGGGGTTTCTGCTGTTCCCTAACAAGGGACTGCTTTCTCTTTCTCTTATGAGTACAAAGGCCCTCTGGCAATTAAAAAAAGTTGTGTGTGCCCAGCTGTGATAGCAAGCACTGGCAGCTGTTACTGAGCAGGCTGGGGTCACATGGAGGCCCAGGTTCAATTTCTAGCCTGCTCTAAAAGTCAGGTGTGGGGACTGTGCCTGCAGTCCCAGCTACTCAGGGGGCTGGGACAGAAGGATAGTGACAGTGAGATCCTGCCTGGGAGTGGGGAGGAGTACTTAAAAGTATCTCTGAAACAGTCATCTTTTTCTTTTCTTTTTTGGTAGAATAAAAAAAAATTATTTATTATTTTTTTAGAAGATCTGTTGATTTGCATATTTCTTTTACAAGGGAAGAGAACGGTACCATGGAGATGGGTAGGGTTATGGAGAACATGGCTAATGTGTGATTGTAGAAAGGTATGAAGGAAAAAAGTCTGTCATTGGTACTGAGGTGTTGTAGCAACAGGAGGGTGAAAGGAACAGTGGGGAGAGAAAGGACTTCTAGACAGTGTCAGGAAGAAGGACCCACCTGGCCTCCCAAAAGGGGTCAACATTATGCTTATAAAAACCAATTTCATAGGATTCCTGCAGCTTTGCTCAGTAGTGTTTCTAAGTCTTCTGCAGTGCTGTTTGTTGTTGCTTTAAAACTTCATTTAAACCATGTTACATATTTTACAGATCCCTCATTTTGAGTGGAACTCTATGGCACTGTCAACCAAGGCTGCTCGGATGGACTACCTGCGAGAACGTGTATTTGGAGAAGAAAGATCATGACTGTTGTTTCATTTAGAAGGTGTCATCATTGTGTGTCACACTTGGACTTGTAATTAAGTGGCCAGACTCAATTAAAAAATAGTAGGTACATACATCCTGAGGTGGAAAGATGCCTGGTGTATTTGTGGATAACAAGGGATCCCATGTGGCTGGAGCAGAACAGTGGGCAGTGGGATGGGAGTATAAGAGAGAAAACGTAAGCCTGAGTAGAGCCAAATGTATGAGACGACCTTATGGCTATTCTCAGGGAGGTGAGAAGCTATGGGAGGGCTTCAAGCAAGGCATGGTAGGACTGACATTTCAGCTGCTGGCTGCCCCACTGAGGTGCAGAGACTACAGTGGGGCAAATGTGCACAAGGGAAACCCATTACAAAGTTACTGCAGTGATCCAGACAAGAAATGGGTGGTGGCTTGGAGAGACCAGTAGCACTGGAGGCAGTGAGAAGTGGGCAGAGTTTTGGATGTATTCTGAAAGTAAAGGCAACAAAATTTGCTTGCTGTTTGAATATGCTGTGTGAAATAAATGGGAGTCGATGATAATTGTTTTTGTCCTGAGCAGCTAAAACTGATGTCATTACCAGTAAGTGCAATGGGGAACTTATGGGGTAGACGATGATGCGGGGGGTGATATTTAAAAACTTTTTTTTTTTTTTTTTGCTTGCTAGAAGGCATGTGCACTTGACAGAGATGGAGAAAGAGAAAAAAGTACCCCCTATGGGGAATGGTCATGCCACAATCTTTTCTCCTCTATTCTCTCTTTTTGGATTTTGGTCATGCACCTGGCATGTTTCTCAAGCCTCCAGGTTTGAGAATCAAACTTAGGGTTGGCCCTGTGAGATCCAGCCACCTTAACCACTGCAAAAACCAGTTGGTCCTTTTAAACATCTAAATGGAGATAACAGATAATTCAATAAATGGATTTGGAGACCAGGGGAGTGGTCTAGGCTCTGGATATAAATTAGGAAGTTGCTGTTTGTATCTGGTGCCACATCACTTAAGATGTGATTAGAGAAGAATGTGAATGGTAGAATGATAGAATGGTCTGAGCTCCAACATTAATAGGCCAAAAAATAAAGAAAAAGAACCAGCAAAGACTGAATAGGGGTGGCCAAGAAGGTAGGAGGGAAAGTCAGAGGAAGTAGTAATACTTCTAGAAACCAAGTGGAGAAAACATTAAGAAAAGGGGGAGGTACGGGGCCAGTAGGTGGTATAGTGGTTTAGGCACTGGACTCCTGCATGGCTGACCATGGTTCAAGACCCAGAGCTTGAAACTCATGTTAGGTATATGTGTGTGCATGCCTAAAATCCTGAGAAAATAGAGAAGAAAGGATTGTGGTGTGGCCATCCCCCCTGGGGGATGATCTCTCACTTTCTCTCTGGTAAGCGCATGTACCCTATAGCAAAAAAGAAAAAAAAAAAAAAACTCTAAAGAAAAAAAGGAGGTAAACAATTATGAGGGGACTTCAAAAAGTTCATGGAAAACAATCAAAGTATGAGTTTATTTTGGTTTGAAAAAATTTTGAAGTCCAATGCATTTTTATTGTAATACATATTTTTTCCATGAATTTTTTGGTAGTCCCTGTATATATTATGCTGCTGATAGGTCAGGTACAATGATGATTGGGAGATGTCCATTAAATTTAGCAACATAAAAATCACTAATAGGGGCTGACAGGTGGCGTGGTGGTTAAGGCACTGAACTCCTATATGGCCGACCACAGTTCAAGTCCTAGACCTGGTGACTTGCTTTCTTACCACTCCACCCCAATCTCTCTCTGGTCAAATTAAAAAATGATAATAAATAAAATTAAATAAAATAATTATTTTTTAAAAAATCTCCAATAACATTTAAAAGATTATTGGTAAAATGGTGGGTGTTAATCACCTGACTGGTTCAGGAGGAAGAGGAGGCGTGAGTTTTTTTAAATGGAAGCAAGGCATTGGGGTGGTAGCTGAGCAGACCAGTCTTAAGCTGGTCTGATCCTGTACATGCTGAGGGAATGATGAGTGTCTCTCACAACATGTAAGATAGTAAAATAGTTACAAAGGGCGGCTAAGTGATGTAATACCCAACCCTTCTAAGCTATTTGTGCTCAGCAGGAAGCTGAGCTTTCCTCCTCCCTTCAGACCACTGGGGAAGGGGAGGATCACTGACTACCAGAAACTTAGCTGCCGTCTCACTCCATGACCCTCTAAGTGTACTCTGTCCCAATAGAAGGTGGAAGTCAGTGTGCCTTCCATCGTAAGCATAACTTTAAAATGTGTGTCCTGCATGCACTTTGCACTGTTGGTATCTGGCTTAGGCTTAGTAGAAGTACATGTTTAAAATACCCAATGCCTTTGCATGATTTGAGCCCCTATATTTAATAACTGCATAAAATGTGAATGTCACAGAACTTTTTGTGAAAATAGAATACATACAAGGTGTCTTCTTGTAACCAGCCTCCTCCTTTCTGAATTTCCTCATACATATATTCATGTATATTAATGAATATGCTCAATTCATAATGTTTAATTACCCATTTTCACAAATGTGTTTTATTTCTTGAGTGAATGATAACAAGAAGTAAACCTTTGAGTGGGTTAAAATATTTTACTATGGAACTTTTACAATAAAATGATTAGACTGCTGAGAATTATAAATTGTTTCCTTTGGCTATAAATACTTGAAACTCCTTTAGCCACCCCTAGAATGTGTTGGCCAAGCACTGTGCATTGGGAGCCAGCTCCCACATGGCTGGCCAGTTTCAAATTCCATCTCTTACAGCTTGAAAGACACACAGGGCATGCGTGTGTGCAAGCATGCTCAAAGTCCTGATGGGAGGGGGAAATGGGGAAAAAAGGATTGCAGCATGACCATGTCCCCTGGGGGTGGGTGTGTACTCTCTCTGGTGAGTGCATATATCCTCTAACAATAATAATAAAAAAATTCCAGTTACTCTATACTTGAAGTACATGGAAATCTTGATGAAATGACCTTTCACTTACTGTTAGGAGCAATCTAACTTCTTATGTATCATCTTTCTCTAGGCTGCCTGACTCAGAGTTTTCTTTATGTTGTATATATATTATGTTTTTGTTTGATGATTTTTCCATTTAAATAACTAGGATTGTTATAAGTAAACAGGATTGTTAGAAATTTTATTGAGATATAATTCACATAAAAATCTACCCTTTGAAAGTGTACAGTTCAACGGTTTTTAGTACATTATGGAACCATCACCACTAATTATAGAACATTTTCATCATCCTCAAAAGAAACCCTGTAAAATGCATTATTTTTACCACTTAATTTCATGTCTGCATACATCAGCATTCTCTCCCTAAATGTAACCTCTATCATGCTTTTATGTAAGCACTTATAGTTTATCATATCTGGACACCACAATTCCCCTCCCCTTGCCCTTTTATCTTTATCAGTGTCCACTTCCATCTTTTTCTCTTCTCACAGCTTTTCTGTTGAAGAACCTGTAGTGTTTCCTGCCTTTGGAATTTGTTGACTGTATACTCACAGTATAGTTCAGAACACAGTATTTTTCAGTATAGAAAAGTAATTGGGGGACCAGCAGGTCGCATAGTGGTTAAGGTGCTAGACTCCCACATAGCCTACTGCAATTCAAGTCTCAGACCTGGTGGCTTGAAAATCATGCCAGGCATGTGTGCGTGCGTGTCCAGAGTCCCAGGTAGAGAATGGACGAGAAGGGATTGTGGCGTGGCTGTATCCCCTGGGGGATGATTTCTCATTTTTCCTCTCTCTCTCTCTAGCGAGCACACATACCGTATGGCAAAAACTTAAAAGAAAAAAAAAGTAATTGGGATTCTATTGGATTGTTGGAAAAGTCATGATACATTTTCACATACGTCATGACTTTTCTGACAAACCAGTATTTCAAAGACTCAAAACTGATATTTGCTGAATATATTTCCATATTTATGGAAGAGAAAATAAAGCTACACGGACACGTCTCTGTTCTGTATGTAACTGCTTGACATGTAACCAGGGAATCCTCCAGGTCAGGTTTCTAGTAAGTAACATGTGTATGAACATCTATAAACGCTCTGTGAGACCTGTAAGTTCGTGTGTGGCTAAGGTAATGATGATTAGTTGATGACCTGCAGAATTGAATGTGATAATTATGGACAGACTGAGTCAACTTACTTTTTGGTCATCAGAAAAGTCATGACATATTTTCTATGGAAAAATGAGTCATGACTTTTCCAACAACCCATTATATACGGTGAAATGGTGAACATAGGGCCTCACATTCCTGAAGATGGAATACACTTACCTTTTCTGCTGTAAGAAATTTAACAAATAGGTAGTCCTTTCATGGAAAGTATAGCAACAATTTAAGCCAACGAAAACACACCCTCCATATCACCCACTGCCCCCAACTTCTGTCCCAGCGGCTTGCAGCAGCATTTCCTAAAGGTGTTCCCCTAGTCTCCTCCCACAGACACTGTACGTAGTTAGTGACTTGACAATGGTGATTTCCTGGCTTTAAATTTAGAAATTTAAAAATTTTAAAAGCAAAATGATATGCCAGTGTCGCAAAAAGAATGGAGAAAAAAGACCATTTGAATTTGACTACTTTTACTTAGACATTTTTCCCCTTTAAGATGAGGTCCAATTATTATACTCCTTAAACAGCATTTCTGAAGTCTTCTTATGACATGAAATTTTAATGTAATGCACAGATTCCCATCATATCTAGGCACGAGGAAAGATTTTTGATATTTTAATCATTAATTTTTAAAAATGTAATATACATACTTCTTTCTCCAATTTCATTTGTAATAGAAAACAAGTGTAAACATACACAACCTAACAAGGCAAATGAAAGGATTAATAATTCAAATTTAAGGAATTCCTTTACAATCCATTCGGTGAGGCACACTAATAAAAGAAATACTTTGTTTAACTGAATACTTCATTTCTTAGAAAATGGTCTTAAGCTCTGATCATTACACTCAGGAATTCAGTGACTGAGGTTTTGATATCCACTGCCCACTTCTTAGACAATAATTTACTGAACAATTTCTACATGAATCTCTGTACAGGCTTTTTAAAAAACAGAATAAGGTAAAGCCCTATTATCCAAATAAACCATCACCCAATCTATTATATTGTGTCACCTTGCTTATAGTTTAGACAGCTTGAAGAGATTTAAACGTGTTGCTAGGCAACTAGCTCCAGAAGCATAACGTATTTCCTTCAGCATCCCAGCCCATTCCTTTTTATCATCTTCATATCTGATGGAAGAAAAGAAGATAATCAATAAGCAGCTTTTAAGTAGACAGTTCTATAGATTTCCTTCTGTTTAATATACAAATGTAGATTTAAAAAATATTTAATTATTATTATTTTTAATTTTGCTATAGGAAACATGCACTCAATGGGGGGTGGGGGGGGGAGAAAGAGAGAGAGAAGCAAGCCACCAGGTCTACAACTCGAACTGCAGCCAGTCATGTGGGAGTCCAGTGCCTTCACCACCAAACCACCTGCCTGCTCCCAAGTGTGGATCTTTGAAAAAACCCTACTGGCTCTTAGCCAGAGGAGGATGCACTTGCTTGATAAAGTATTCCTCCCTGGTAGAAGAACATTTGAATTCCTTCCAAAATATACATTCTCTGAATGAGCACATGCCTGAACTACTGCCACAGTATTTAATCTGGATGGCTAGGCATTTCAGCCTTATCTGAGAATCACAGACTCCAGAGGAGGAGCAGGCAACTAAGCAGTTACTCATTCCCCTCTGAACTGTGAAGATGGCTGGGCTCTTCCTTAAGAATAAGAACTAGGGAAGAGCAGGGATTGTTAGTAGCCTAAATTATTATGTGAATTGTTTCCATTTGCTGGTACCCAGCATGACTCCTGGTACCTGATAGTAGTCAATCCATAAAAAACTGCTCTTGGGGACCAGCAGTTAGTGTAATGGCTATGTTGCTGGACTCCCATGTAGTTGACCGCGGTTCGTGTCCTGGATCCGGTGGCTTAAAACTCACGCTGGGCACATGTGCGTGCATGCCCAAGATCCATAGAGGAGAATGGAGGAGAAGGGATTGCGGAGTGGCCATCCCCCCTGGGGCGTGATTTCTCGCTTTCTATCTTTCTGTCTGTCTGGCGAGCGCACGCGCCCTATAGCAAAAACCTCTTAAAAAAACAAACAAACTGCTCTTGCCCTTTATTGTTCTGTTTGGGACTACTCTTAGACTGTGCACTTGACTTCAGGTAAGAACTGGTCTTTGTAACCTTAATTATGGATTTCAGAGATGCAGACAACTTGAATTTCTTTGAAACATGTGAGCCTAAGATATCTCTGCCTGGTGCCTGGAATGCTCTTCTCTCTGTGTGAGAAACTCCCAAATACACCTGCTCTCAATGACCTAAAGAAAAGGTGAGCACATTTAAGCTATATAGGTGGTTGACGTTAAAGGAGGCTTAAAAATGTTCGCTTCTTGGCAATTACATTTTTACTTGCAGCTTGCTCAATGCTAAATAATAGAATGATTTAAGAATGGACTTTTTTTTTAAAGGTTTATAGTTTTGCTATAAGGTACATAACCTCTTTCTGTCTGTCTCTCTCTCTCTCTCTCTCTTTCTCTC